>CM051257.1:69122151-69474651 GCA_027921565.1 Artemia sinica | reverse complement strand
GGCAATTTTCTGATAATATGCATGTGACTTTTCGAATGAATTTCAACATTTATGAACTTCAACTCCTCTGATAAATTTGTCATGTCAATCGGGTCTGAAATAAGCTGAAATTGGCTCAATAAAGTAAATACTGAAAATTAGTTTAGACTTAAGAACCCATGCATAAATGGGGCAAAGACTAGGTTTTCTAGAAATTCTTACCGAAATCAGATCCCTTTAATTAAAATCTTTTGCTGCTTTCTGCATACCATCTGTCAACACGTGAACAATATATAGAGACTGTTTGACGTGTTCCATTCATGGACAAATATATGAAAAAAGTTATGGTAGTGTTATCACGGGTAATAGCCCTCAGAGCTTAGCCGAAAATGACTGGACAAATAGATTTCGCCAGTGTTGTGAGTGGTAAGTCCCAACGATCCCAACAAACTAGAAATGTTAGAGCGAATATTGATGATGATGACGTAATGTAGAGATCAGCAATGAAGCAGGAACAGGTGACGAAAAGAAATAAGAAAAAATTCAAAATAAAAGTTCAAAAATTTCATAGCAAAATTAAAATAATAAACAAGAGCGACGAAAATAATTGTCTGGTAGAATAGGACAAGTGCATTAAAAAAGAAAAGAAACTATTGCCTCTCGAAATATGCAAGGACTCTAGAAAACAACGAAAGAGCTTTTGCAGCCTTTCCTGATATTCTTAAGGCTTTTGATTCAGTTGGTAGACTTGATTTGCTATAAAATCTGAATTCTTTGGGTCTGCCAATCTTTTTTGTTAAGCTAATACCATTTATCTATTCTTTGACTGTTAATATGGTAAAAGTGAGGAACAACGAATTTTCAAAACCAGGGGAAAAAACAGGGGGAAAATTAAAAAAATTCAGGGGCAGATTTATTGTGCGCTCGAACTTCACGTCTGCTCTTTTTCTGCGCGGAGAAAATCGAAAAAAGAAAGTTATGTTGTTTTTTCGCTGACTTAGTTCAATTTCCAATTTCCCCCGTTAGCGGGGGAGGGGGATGGGGGAAAACAGTATCCTCGAGTGTTGTGCGATATGGCTGGTCAAAATGTTCCCCCCAAGGTTTTTTGACTCGACGATTTAAAATAAACATGGTAGTAAATTCGTATCTTACTTTTCTGCAGTATTTTAACCGTAGGGGAGACAATGCATCGAGCCTTCGGAGTACGTGGGCAGATTTACATCAACTATGTAATATAAACATAAGACAAAACTAAATGTAAAAAATGAAACAAATCAGGTAACTTCGGTAATCACAGCAAAAGATAATTACGGTTTTGATTGAACTAAAAATGAAACGATAAAGGATTTGTGCTAAACATCGTCTTTTTTATCGTTATTAACAAAAATATCTATTGGAACTCGCAATGCCTTGGCAGTCTTTGCAAGCATGTGTGCAAGGCAATCCATTTTTCGGCAACTACAGCGTGAACTGTCACAGTTAGAACGCGTACAGCTGCAACGAATCACGTCTAGCAGATGAGGCGGAGCAGGTCCGATGTCTGTCATGATCGGAGTGAGGTATCCGTCACGCAATCAGCAACCCCAGTCTTTTGGATCGATTTCTGACGCAGTATTACGCCATTCCATTACCTGATAGAAAACTCTATAAGAAGGAAATTTCGCAACCGATGGAGTTGGTGGAAGTCTCTCTGGGTTCACAAAAGTTGATGTCTTTGAGCTGTTCAGTTTTTCAAGAAACCCCCTGTACCCAGCTTTACGTAGACCCTCCCCTTCCTTAGCCTTGTAGAAACACAGCAAAATATTTTCACCGGCTTGCTGGACTTCTTCCTTCGTACAGCGCGGATTAAGGAATACTTCACAGTTATTCCTAAATTCTTTATGGCTTTTCAGGAATGGCAGGACAGCCTGCTTTTCTATCCCAAACAAACGGGACGTCATGTCGCAACCAAGAAGAGCGTGGCCAACAAGAATATAGTGACAAACCTGTCACGGCAATGGAGACAACCGATCATTGGAACTGCTGCCTTGAGAGTACTATCAGCAGGCTCAGCATTGATGATATTCACCTCTTTCATGTTCAAAGGTTGGTCGAAAGTTACAACTGATACTATTCCGTGCTGTCGTGCTTTATCGGAGATAAAACGTAAGGTCGTGTATACACAAGAAAGATCGGGGGGATTATAGTCGATATTAGGCAGAAAAACAATCGACGAAGCGCCTTTGTGTGACCCATGGTGAGTTGCTTGCATAAATCCACTCCATCCGACCCGTTTCGTGTCATGTATCCAACTTGCATGCCTTAGTAGGTCAATGCCATCGATCTTGTCGAAGGCGATGGTCTGGATGGGTTTGTGCACCAGACTGTTCTCCTGTTGGCTTCTGTTGTAGAAGAAGAAAGGCACTTGTCCAACCTGCTAAAGTACTTCAAGGTTTACAACTGCTCTTGGGGTTATGATTGGAAATTTGGGTAGCTTTTTTGTGGCAGCAGCTAGCATGCCTTTCCATGGAAAGTACCTTTTCCGTTGATAGTGCAAATGTCGTGATCGACATTGTCGCCAATGAACTGGATGAAAGTTTCAGGAGTCATCCCTGTAAATTCTGTTCCATGAGTAACAGCAGCAGAACGCTCGAATCGAAGCACTTCAGAGTAAGAAGTAGAAAAACATAGCCAATTCAGCTGGTGGATGAGAAAACTTGAACCAGATTGTTGGTGTAGCTGGACTCCAAGGTATACTTGTAAAGGAGCGAGCAAACATCGGGGACGGCAAGACTGCATTATTGCTTGACCCGTTGAACCTGCCAGTAGGTCCTTGTCTGATGCCTTGATTGCAGTGAAAGAAACAGCCTCAGAGATTGTGGTAAGAAATTCATAACTTTTTCCTTTTCTTCTATACTGCTCAGGCTCGGATAGTCAGAGTCTGTATACTGCACTAACCTAATGTCATTCTTGATTACTTTGGCCACTGTCTCTGTCATGAACTTCAGCTGGTCTTCTTCACTCGGCTCTGCAGTTCTGTAAAAATCACGAAGGATCTCATGTGCTGTTTTTCGGAAAGTCACAACACCAATCTGTCGGCCTGTGTCAGTTATAACAATGCGGTCGCAGTAGGTTTCATTAAGGAGTCATTTTATATGCTTTGTGATGTACGGCGACAGGTCTGGTCCAAGCAAAAGCCTCATCTTCTCTGCTATATCTTTCATTTTAAACTGTTCATCCTCGAGTTCTTCGAAATAACTAACAGCTTTAATGGATGTATCTCGATTCGTACTCTCCCGTGGCCTTCCAGCAGCGTTCACCGGATCAGTTGCACTAGAGTACCGCTTTGGAATCTCTCTTAGAGTTTTGAAGTTAGAGCAGCATATCTTATGATACACTGCGTCAGCTGCATGCAAATCCGAGCTTATAGATTTCATACTGCCGCAGAAACCATTGGCCCAATCGTCATTTTTCCTAGAATCACAGCAGTGAAGAATCGATTTTTTTCACTTCAATTGTGGTCACTTTTTGGCACTCGTCATTTTGTTTTGTTTTTTTTTTCGTCTCAAACGGAAGGACTAGCTTGGTATTGCAAAATATATGTTTGAGTTCACCTCTTATGCGTCTTGACTAGATCTAGTGGACTTGTTTAGAGAAACTTCAGTATCACCGGAATCGTCATTCTTTCTTTTTACGATACAAGCTATAGACGTCGGACGGCAGTAGTTTTTTCTGCACTGGCTGTGTACTATTTCACCGTCGTCAACTGTTATCTGTTCATCCCGTTGCATATTGGCCTCGTTGATCTGAAGAGCTTCTTTGTTTATGATTCTGACACTTTCACCACCAGTAAAGATGCTTCGGCTACAGAGCTTGCAACGTTCATCTTCTTCCTCCATGAATAGGGTGTCATATGAAAACTGCAAACAAAAATTTATTAAGCCAGAAAGAGGAGCTTTTTGTACGAGCCACATTGTAGTCACACTTTTTGCTAAACCTAAGCCCTGTTTCTGACACGAAAACAACCCACAAAGCGAATTTGTCCATAAGATTTGTGAGTTTGACACCTCCAATCAACCTCAAGCCAGAAGGCGCAGTTAAGAATTTTGACCAATTAAGCGGCGCTCAGACATAGGACGTAAAAAGAGGAAGCAAAGTACCTTCAATTGCACGTAAGGTTTACCGCTCGTTCACGCGTAAAAATAGAATTTAGGAACTATACAGCCAGCATCTTAAATATGAAGCGTCTCACTTTCCAAGTAGCACAAATTATGTCCTTCTATTTCTGCTCTGCCTCACAACATAAAACATTTAAAAACAGCTTGAACTATAAGGAAAGCTCCAAATTTTCACTGAAGTTTTAATTCACTTTACAACCTTATCGACATCTTTAGATCAGTGCGGGATGTGCTTTAAACCTTACGACTGGTCGTAAAGTGGACTTAAAGTACTTTGCAACCTGTGTATGAGGGCCGCTTTAGAGAAAGCCTTGAAGGGATGGGTTAGCGCGAATTTCAAAAACTAGGTCACTAGTCAGACGTTGTATTTGTATCCAAGACATTGGGTTTAGCAGCCACAAGTGTGACTATAATGTGGCTCGGGCGTTAGAACATTAGCCATTTCATGGTAAAATGCAGATCATCGTCTTAACGACGAAGGATCTTAGTATCATCTACCAAAAGCATTGTATTTTTTCACCTCATGCCGCTGCAAAATTTGGTAAAGGAAAAACGCCTTACTGGCTTTGTCTGTGTGTTTGGAACTCTCTTCCCACTAGCCTTCCCTTTTGTTGCTTTGAATCTTCACTTTCTTCCGGAAGTTCTCATTGATAATTATAAAAACAAAACTGTCTTACCTTTTATGATCAGCAAATGTGCCCAATGGTTATGTTAAAGCTTTCACTAGGTGGCAGCATGTGTATGCACTTGGACTTATGGCGCATTCACACATAGCGAAAATCCGAGCGGATTGTGAAAACCGAACCGATTTTCCAACTGGTTTTCACAATCCGCTCGGATTTCCACTATGTATAAATGCTCTATTAGTGAATTTCCAGCAAACAGGAAAGGAGAAGCACCAGGAAATATGATATTGAACTCTCGTCAAAACGGTGTTAGAGGGTTTAAAATCAGAGTCGATAGACCTTTGTCTTCTCTCCAAATTTGTAGAGCCGTCTGACTATCTTTTTCCTCAAGAGGATATCTTGATCTCTCCCTCTTTTTCCCTTATAACTGGAAAACGGGAGGAAAGGCTAATGACAGAGCAGTTAAAGTAACATATTCATTCTTCTCGCACTGGGAAACCCCAGAAAACAAATCTTGCAGACTGCTGTACATGATCTTTATTTTCCCCCTCTTTTCCCCTTGTAAGTGGGGAAACCAATTATTATAGAACAAATTAAAAAACCCATATTCGATCTTCTTGGACCCAAGAGCATCAGGAATACCATTATCAGCATCAAAAACTACCGGTCGTATGTTTTCGTTTTTTCCCCTGGATTTTCACCTTTCCCCCCATTCTTTTGAAGAAAAATAGATACCCCAGGGTTTATTTGGCAAAAGAGCTTATTCACTTATTTATTTATGGATAGTTTAGCGATTGTCGTGAAATCAGCCGATAATTTGTAACATCTACTAAGCTTAGAAGATAAATATATGGTTCCCAAAAAACTTCAGATAAACACAAAAAACAAGAGAAGCTATGATAATTAGAGAGATTTAAGGACAAAATCGCATTTTCTTATGCTAATAGGCAACTTCAAACAGTCCCAGAAGCAAGATGTCTTGGTCCTATGCTTAATAATAAAGCATAGATATGCTTACGCTTAACGACATACTTAATAATTATATGCTTACGGTTTGGCTGAACCCTTGGCAGCAGCTGAAAGTAGCCGTGAGATTTTTCGAAAGGCTAAATCAGTCTCGTATATTTTTCCAGGCAATGATTTGGTGTTAGTTCATTTTTTGTGTTATTGCAGGCATCTTTTTTTTCTTTTTTCTATATGACCCATTTACCTTCATAATGGACAATAAAATATTTCATTTATAATACAAGGAATTCGAAGAAAAAGTATATTAAGCTTGGTGTCATGCAGGGAAGTGGCAATGTTTTCAATCTTCAGGAATAAAAGGTCTGACGAGACTGGTAAATCTCAATTTACGTTGAGCAGATATTTTCTGTCTGCTCAACAAACAAAAATGTTACTAATAATTCATTATGAGAGGGAGCTATGGAGAAAGGAAGGAGCAAAGAATTTGAAGTACGGTTCAATTGAACTACAACAAATGGGTTTACATACCTCAACCCTTCCTTTAGTCTTAACATGTAACCTGGGAGTATTTTTCTGTAGATTTAAGCAGAAAGCTACAAATGGTAAGTTACTGGCTAAAAACCTTGCACGTGATGGATGAAGGACTTGGAAAATAATTTTATAGGGAAATGGTCTATAAATGTAGGAAAATATGTTCAAATAAAATCAACTGCCAAATAAAAAATCAAGTAAAATCAACTTGTTGCTTGGGGTATACTTTTTGTGTGTGGCCTCTAAGCTTTTCTGGACCCTCAGACTTATGTCTTCCCTACTCCTACCTTGAGGCGTTTTAATTTTCATGACTCTATACTTAATTGTCTGTGTTTGTGTACAATTCACCCGTCTTTCCTTTTTTTAAAATAAGGATCGCCATGTACATTTCTGAAAGAAAACCCAATTTAATGGCCAACTAAAATTTCATTGAAATTTCATGTTCTTCCTTTCGAATTTCCGGTTAATTTTGCCGCACACTGTTAGTAATTTGACTCATTCTTGATAAAAGCAGCGACAAAATTCGCGCCAGCAAAAAGATGACGATAATTGACAAAATAATAACATCCCCCGTGTTCATAAAAAAAAGAAAAAAAATCTTGCTTAAAGCTTCTTAATGATTTCATGCCCACTTTAGATATATAAGATCTTTCGTAGAGGTGCTAAATAATTCATTGGAAAGACACAGTACATCACATAAAAGTTTATTGACAAAACTATTAAACATATATAGCTAGATCAACAAGCCAAACTTCACATTTACTAAATTCACAGCCTTGAAAAGAGGTATTCAAACGTTCATTTAGGGAGCGAAAAAACTACAAAATAGATTATATAAAACGAGTGTACCTTAAAAAAGGTATGTACAAATTTCAAAAATGAATACAAAATTCACAACCAATGTCACAGCCTAAACACAAATTACTTAAAAATCAGTAGATAGATATACAAATCTTAAAAATAAGATGTAAAAAAGTACAGCTAATAAATTTCTAAGATTTCAACTTCACTGAAAATAAATTCGTTTAGTCACTAGGAAATCCGTAGAAATCTACTGTGCACCAGGGATGGAAACTGTGCTTCCAGCCAACAAGGGTGCAACAACAAGGGAGGCAACACCCTAAAAGTAAAAGAAAGAAAATGAATTACAGTTAGGTAGCATTCACACTATTTACACAATTTTATATTTCAAGCGGTTAAGCTACGGTATGTCAAAAATAATCTTTCACACTTAAACAAGTCTTTTAACACTAGGCTGACGTAAAAATCCATTAAACCATCATAATCAACGTCTAAAATCATCACAATCGTCGTAAGCAAACTATTCAAAAACTAAAAACATAGAATAGGGATGGAGTTTCTGATCAAGCAAGGAATGCTTTCTAAAAAAATATTTACTAATTTGCTTTCAAAATTTAGGAATTACTGGTGTGGAAATTCAATTTTTTTTTTTGCTGCAATATTGAACTTTCCCACAACGTAACGTACGCTTCGATAGCGTACAAATCTAGGTAGAACTCGAGCCTACCTAGCACTGCTTACGCTACGGACAAAATTTGCTCCGTAACTACATAACAACGTCTTAAATTCCACCAGTGGGAAAGGCTAACGGTATAGTGTGATAGAACCCTTAGTATAAAGCTAGGTTGTGACATAAATCAAATTCACTTGGACTTTTCCATAACGTAAAATAAAATTTCACTTGGACATCCAAAATTCAAGTCACCCTGCGCAATTCAACAATTTCAAAGACTCGTCCCCCTTCCCTTATTTACAAAATTTCCCACAATCTTTTTATTCGTACCATAACGATTCTAACCCGTTACTGAAACACACCACTCATTTGACCCCACCTTACTTGAAAACAAATCTTTCTTATATTCTTTGATTTTTCATAGCTTGAACCATTGCATCTGCTGGTAAACGGGCTTTTTAATCTTAAACCGGTCTATAATATCATGTCATTGTGAAATAATGAGAGAAATAGTATATATATATATATATATATATATATATATATATATATATATATATATATATATGTATATATATATATATATATATATATATATAATATATATATATATATATATATATATATATATATATATATATATATATATATATATATGTATGTATATTATTTAAAATCAATTTAAAAACATATAAAAATTGAAGAAGCGTGAAAACCTGATCAAAAGAAACTTTCTGTATAAAATAAACTAAAATTTTATTACCAAGAATTTTTATTTATTGTAGTTTTGTCTGAAGCCTAGAGGTATATCTGGCCCAACTATTGAGGGGGCAGCTATCAAGATATCGACTAGTGTCGATTGTTGAACGATACTACTCTTTTTTTATAACAGTGTTTCTTTTAGAAGAACTAATAGAACAGAATATTATCGGAAAGATCGTTCCTAATCAGAAAAAATGTGTATACTGTAAACAAAAGCTTCCCATTTGTACATTAAGAGTGTACTAATGGCAATCTTTTTTAAGAATATGTAGTTAAAATGAAACACATGTCTCTTTAAATAAGTGAATTTTATAAGAAGATATCATATAAACACGCTTTCTCTCGCCCAGACCATCATAATTTATATTAGATATAATTTCCTTCATATAACGAAGATGAAATAAAATTAAACGATAACCAATATGGAAAATGACGAATAATGGAATTACTAATGAAAAATAAATAAAGAATATAACAAATAATAACGAACAATGGAATAAAAAAAGTATATGTTACCGTGAATGTCCGAAATTGGTAAATGTCTGAAATACCTCTTTTTCTCCTTGGATTTAGTCAGCGTTGCCAGTCCACTTTTTCAGTTTTATGCAAGGTTTATTAGTGACCGGTTAGGTTTGTAACCAATTTCTGACATGAATAACCTAAACTAACCTAACTTTTAACCATCAGAGCTTGCATAAGACTGAAAAAGCTGATTCACAAAGCAAATTGAATTTATGCAGAGAAAAAGGAATTTTGGACATTCACCGGTGAATGTGGAGACATTAACCAGATTTCGGACATTCACAATAACATATATATCCAGACAGAGGTAAGCCTGAAGCAAAGGCTGTCTACCATCAAATAAAATATATCATGCACCAAAATAAATATAAGCGGACTAAAAAAGAAAAAATAAATAAATAGTGGCATAGCTTGACCATTTTCACTTAACAAAACCACCGTTTTCTGTCAAAGCCTGGGTTAAGTCTGACTCAAGTAATTTTAAAATTCTCTACTTAATTGAACCACGTAAAACAAAAACAAAGAAAATTGACAAATACAGGGAAAATTTTTTATTTTATTCAATTCTTCACCCCTCATGATTTTTTTAAGAATTTAGATACAGACAATGAGCTAGACGATTAAAAAAATAGCTTTTGTGAAGGCGAATGTGTTCCTGATGACCTTTTTTGCTTTCATCATTGCCATACAAATTCCCATAGCTTCTTATCTTTATTTCAATTTATGACAAGACTTTGATTAATTTACACTAAAATCTTGTTGATGGTCAAACAATCAAAACAGTTTGAACTGTAACTCTTGCCGTAATTCTAGTGACCATCTCCTCCCTTCTATTTCAAGATGATCTGGGTCAAACATGAAAGCATGATTAATCCCTTGGATACAAAACGAACAGAAATAACGATTTTTAAAACGTTTTTAACCACAAAATCAAAACAAACTTAAAACAAAATTACATTTTATCTTTAATAAAATTAATAAATCCAAATTGGTGAGACTCTCGGGAATGACTGTCAATATATACTAAACTCTCAATCTACATTAATTTATTGTTTGCAACAAATTTCTTTTTCTTATTGTTGATTAACACAAATAAAAACACACAGCTCAGAATAAAAATTGGTTTTAGTAAAGCGCAAATTACGTTCTCATGTTAAGAAGGCATAGGGGGGCGTTAGCCCTACTCTTATTTGAGGTAATTTCTGTTTGTTTTAAGGTTGAATTGTTTATTTATTCAAAATTTTGCTCGTTTCGGATTTCATTTATTGATAGTGATTTATGTTTGTTTTACGCTTGACTTTATTTCTGTTCTTTTTTACTTTGACTTTATTTCTTCTCGTCTTTCGTTTAATGTAGTTCTTTATTTTTCTTTCAAAAACTTGTTTTTTGGAAAAGTTCCTTAAATTGATCTCTAGCAAAGTTGGTATCTAAGTTGTTTTTAAAGTCAAAACAATAAACACAGAATAAAGCGTTCTACTATCACAAATGGCTTTCAGTTTTTACCCAAGTCTATATACATAAAAGCCCTTCTGAACTAGTTGATACAAATCGGAAAAATTATTTTCAGTATCAAGTCCAAAAAGCAAAAAAAGTAGCAAATACATATTTTGCCAATGGTGTTGAACTTACACCAATGTTTCCATCAAAGGTTCTGAAGCCAATATTCGCAAATATGAGGCTGAAATTACAATCAGCGTTTTAAAATGAACACAGAATGCAGCTTACATATTTCACAAATGACCTTTAATAACAGAAGTGTTGGAGGAAATTAAACACTGTTTGTGAAATATGCACTTAACAAGTTTCTCTTTTTTTTTTTACAAAAATATTCAGGGCGCCAGGCTGCTTAACACTTACGTCCAGATATGCCATAGACATTTTTCTAGATTTGTGTCTGCCGATCTTCCTTTCAAAGGAATCAACAGAAGGACTTTCAGGGACATCCCTCGCGTGAAGATCCCTAAGAGTGCAGCGTCTTAAAAAGTTATTTTTTAAATACTCAGTACAAGGTGTCTCGTCTTTAAGGTAATCTGATCGTACCAAGTTTGTGCGTGTTTGCCGTTTTAACTTCGCTGACGGCGGTACAAGTTGCGCCGCTAGACTTTTAACTCTTTGTCAGTGATGAGAGGGGGTTTAGTCCTGGTATCGCTGGTAATTTGGTTTGGAACGGGAGTCAGTGGTGTGACTCTCAGCCAGGGTCGATCCAGCTCTACATGGGTACCTGGAGAAATCTGGGGGAAAAACACGGGACGCGTTATGATTTGCCCCCAACAACACATTGCAACCCCGGCCGAAGGGACAAAATCAGGAGATTGGTACCTGCGCACGCAGACCATTGGTCAGCATGCAAAAAAACAATCGAACCCAGCTTCCTCACGTGCTTTGGAAACAACACTCCCACGTTTCCAATGAACTTAGGGTCACACAAGGATTTCCCCTATCATCCATATTGTTCAACTACGCAATAGATTGGATAATGAACAACGCCCGAAGAAATCACAGTGGATTTGTCTTTGAACAACAGGACGGTTTCCTCCAATCCTTGATAGGCTTGGATTTTAGAGACGATGTTGCCTTGCTGGAAACCACTGCTGACAACTCCCAAGACGTGATTGATGCTGTCTCTTAGGCATCGAAACCCAGTAGCAGCTCCGAAACGAAATTTATAGCCCACAAGCATCTCCTTCATGTCAGATCATTGGTCTATTGTTACATCAGATAGCGGATCTCCAAAAAATATCTCACCACGCATATCAAAGGCTTGGGAGTGTCTTTATCAATCTAAAATAAGGCTCTATGGACAAGACGCCAGATCTTGAGAAGACGAAAGTCAGAGTCTACGAAGGATCCCTTCGATCTGTACTATTGAACGCTTGCTAGAGCCAATCAAGGCAGAAGACGCAAAATTTGTCAAACAAGAAGTGTTAAAAAGCGTTCGATCACCATTGCCTTTGTTATACACTCTGAATTAGTGGGTGGTCTAGAAATGCCAAAACAAAAAAGTCGTTGAGGCCAATGTGAGGAGCTATCGCTCGTCATCAAAATACATCGCCTAAGACTCCTTGGCTACCCCTCATATCGCCCTGAGGGTACGATATGGCGAAATATTTTCCTCTGCGAGTCTGGCTCCTCATGGAAAGGAAAACCAGGACGAGAAGAATCTTTAGAAAGAATTTATAGACAACCTAGGACCAAAGAGAGGCTTCCGAAGACATATTCGGAGATGGGACAGACTTCCCGAAAATCGCCAGGGAAGCTGCAGCTGATAGACCCAAGTTGTCGCCGAGAGTAATTCCAAGATTCATTGCTGCCGGGCAGGAGTCTTTATCCTCTGTTTTCCACCAAAATTAAGTAGATAATAGGCAGGGGAGACGCTTACCTTTGAGAATCTTTATAAGGGTGAGGGGACTAAGATTTTTTTATAGGACAATATTTACCCCTTCATCCCACCTAGCTTCTGCCCATTGCCTCAATTTACTCCAATGAAGAGCTTTTGATTAAGAAAAACACAATGGAAAGAACAAAAAGTAAATAAAATAAAATTAGGATCGTAGCCGTTAGTTCTAGTTTTAAATAGCATATATATATAAATAATTATTACCTGTCGATTTTTTTGCATTCGAATGGCTTCATTAACTTTATCTAGAAAACCTGTTTGATCATCTGGTATGATACCAACGTATGCTTGTTTCTCTATGCTGTAGATGATCACAAGCACCTTAATATTACATGGTGTTTCCAACTCCATTTCGTCAAAGTAAATACAAGCTAAAAAACAAAGGAGTTCATTTGCGATCAATATTATTTCTCATTTTTCAAGCATTCGACCATTATTTTTCTTATTCATATTTAGGTATCTTTTATCCAATCCTTACTTGCGAGTAGGTATTATCATTGTTTATCTTTTTACTTAGATTTATTATCATTTTCATTCATGGTTATATTTATTTTTCATTCTTATCTCATAAAAAAAAAATCGTAGTCCAATCACAGAAGAGTATCCTAATGATAACAGAATGACTCCGCCGTAACGGAACTGGTAGCCCCACTTGCTCTTAGAATATTGATATGTAAAGCGTGATTCTTGGCAAAAAAAATAGAAAAAAAAAAAAGCGAATGCGCTTGTCATATATTTATTTCTATAATAAACTTTTCAAAATCACAACCTAATAACTAAATTCTGTAGAAAAGCGGGAACGGTTCCACAGTAGCGGAACTGGCGGCCCTACTTGTTTTTTTGAAGATTGATTTGTAAAATGTGATTCTTCGTAAAAAAAAAAGAAAAAATGGAAAGCAGTAGGCTACCAACTCAAAGTAGCACCAAGCTGCTTAAGGATACAGCTCCGTACACTCCTCTTCTCCCGATCATTCAAAGCTTCACTTTTTAATCTCTCCCGAGAAGTTCCAGTTTCCTTTAAATCCTTCATTATAATCTCTTCAAACCCCATCCGAATACGATCTGCTTTTCGTTTAGCCCGGGATAGATGGGCCAAAAGAACAATCTTTGGCAATCTGTCAGCCTACATCCGCAAAACATGTCTTAGTGATGTCAATCTTTCTTCCATTGTAGGCCTAGAAAGTGGGCTACGATTTGTTAGTACCAACAGAATTTAAAGCAATACGTTTTTTGTATATATGTTCTGTCAAGCCACAATCTTAGAAAAAAAAGTACTAGAAATATTGCGATTTCACTGAACGGGGTAAAACTGGGTGATGTATTATTTGGTTCGACGCACTTCTTTCTTTTTAGGATTTTCGTCTTTTTTCTCAATCATCATCAATGCTTAATTTTGTTAATTTTATTTCTCATTTTTATTTTATAGTATACCTCGTTTTTTTCATCGGACCTAAACAAGCTTTTATGAACTAATTCTATAGTGCTTAGATTATTATTATTAGTAATTAACTTTGATATCCTGATAAATGAGATTTAAAATAATAATAATAATAAAAAACGAACCTGCATATCCACTGCTCATTACACGTGCTAAAGACTCAGTATTTTCACTCGGCTCCGGGTTCAGGAGAACAGATCTACAGTGACGAAAATAGGATGTTCCAACGCTGCTTACAAGAGCTTTGGGTATTAACTGCATTTCTAGACGAGAAGGCCACGTGTCTGCTTTACTAGAAAAAAGAAGAATAGGACTAGACGCATTTTTACTTAAAAAAGAAAGAATTCATTTTTCTTTTTATACTACAAAATCTTTATTATAAGCCACTGAATTAGGACGGATTTAATAGCAAAAAATAAAGTTATTAAATAACTACGAACAAAAAAAAAAATACAAATTCTTTTTGCGTACTATAAGGGACAGAAATTCAAAATTAAATTAAAAGTTCTTTATAGACATAATTGTCACATTCTCGCCAGGCTTGACGCCAAAAAATAACTGTCACTTTCTAGAAAGTCTTGCTATGCAAAAATGAAATTTTCCAATCTCTAAATATACTCTGATTGAAAATAATTCTATTTTAAACGGCTACTTTCCGGGAGACCCTTGAACAGTAAAAAAGTGATTGCTCCAACTGGATATTCTTAGCCTAAAAAACGTGTTGAGAGTTTCCAACTTATACATAATTATATAAAAACAAATAATATGAATAAAATGAATAATAAAGCGAATGAATAATTATATAAGGCAGATATTTACTTCAGAAAATTTATTTCAAAAAATTTATTTCAAAATAAGGACTTGCTATCGCAAGCCCTGAGCGACTGAATTTGAACTTCGGGGTGAATAAATAAAAACAGGACGAAAAAACAAATACATAAATTAAAAGACTGGCAAAACAATGCCAAATTAAATTATCAGAATGAAAACTCAATCAATAGTCATTATTTAAACTGAAAATGTTAAAAAATGAACAATTATATAATTATATACATAAATTTTATAATACAATTAAATTAATACATAAAAATATAAACGAATATATTTTAGGAAAACCGGAAGTACCTAGCGATTTTAGGAAAACTTTAATCAGACTCCTCAATAAGAAAGGTGATAAGAGTGAGTTGTAGTAACTATAGAGGATTAGCTTTATTCTATAGGATGTAGATTGCTTCTAAAAGCAATCAACTACAAGTAAGGGAAGAACAGTGTGATTTTAGGAAGGGTAGAGGATGCGTCAACCAAATTTTTACTCTTAGATTAATAATTGAGCAGTGCCTGAGTCACCAGACACCTTTAGTCCTTAGCTTTATAGATTGTGAGCGTTTGATTCGGCCAATAGATGAGCTTTGGCGACAGTCTCATCCTTGTATGGTATACCAAGATAAATACATTAAAGTGATTAGTGCTATGCAGGAAAATGACGTTGCTGTGGTTGAGGTAGGAAATGAGGTTAGCAGCTGGTTTCGTTTTAAATCGGAAGTTAAGCAGGGTTGCAACCTATTCCCATTTATGTGGATCTTCCTAATGGACTTTATCCTAATGAACACGGTAAAAGCTATGGGAGAGCATGGAATCAAATTGGAGAGTAAAACTCTCCTAGACTTGGATTATACTGATGATTTGACCATCCTAGAGGAAATGTTTGCAAAACGAATGATTTTTTAAGATTTTGAGAGCTCAGGCCGTAAGAATAGACTTGCAAATTAGTGTTAAGAAGGTTAAGTCGCTTAGGTGGGAATAAGTGATAGTGAAAAGCAAATGTTGTGTAACAAAGAGATCAATCAAGTGGATAGCTTCACCTACCAAGGTAATATTATAAGTAAAAAGGGTGGGTACAGTGAAGATGTTAAAGTAGAATAACCAAGGCCTAGGGTATTTTCTCCACAGTTGGAAGAGGTTTAGAAGAACAGGACGATAAGTCTGGGAACCAGTTTAACTCCAGTACTCCTAGTTTAACCAAATAGTATCGACATATTTTTTTTAGTTATTACTAGCCGTTTAGGTTCACTGCTCATATAAAACCTTTTGGCGGGATAGGGGATATTCCATGTTCGTTTTCAAACTCTTTGACAAACGAGTAAACAAAACAAATTCAGTCTTACACAGTGGGGTCTCCGTCTAGCATTAAGGAGGATATTCGCCCTCGAACAGTCTTGGTAGTGCGTTGAATGGAGCCAGGTATAACTAGAGATTCTTGCCAATCCAATTCTCCTTCCCATATGTTACGGAGCTCCTTTGGATCTAAAAAAAATTAATTGTTTTAATAAGGCAATAAAATAGCAATAAAATGTCCACTAATTCGAATGTTTAGGCTCTGGAAATAATAAGGCTACATAATGTGCACTAGTCGGGAAGAAAAATTTGTATCACCTACTCTTTATGTTTAGATACAATAATAATACAGTTAACTTTATACTTCTCAGGCATGTTTTGTGTTAGGTATGATTGCCATAGTTACGATACGCGCGCGAGGAACGAGCTACTAGCTCCAATTCCCGTCAATGCAGGGCCGTATCCAGGGGGGGGGGAGGGTTACCCGATTTGAACCTCCATACAGCCAATCAAGGCCGTATTCAGGAGGGGGAGGGGGTAGGATGTTTGAATCCCCTTAAATGTTTGTCCGACTCGTAAAAATATAACAAAATGAATATAAACAAATTTTGTATGCGTTTTTTGAAGTTTTTTGTACCCCCCCCCCCCAAATAAAAATTTTTTGGTAACCCCCCTCCCCCGGAAAAAAATCCTGGATACGGTCCTACAGCCAGTGATCCCTTTCCTAAGGTAAAACGATAAATAAAAGTTCAAATAGGGATAAATTCTTTAATAGACAGTGATGATGATAACAGTGATAGAAATTCACAAAAATACCAGATATTTCGGTCACATATACAGTGACCGTCATCAGTAGTAAAACTAAACTAAAACAATTTAAAACAAAAGTTTATATACTAAATCAAATAACATTACATATTGTTTAAATCTGTAATTCTTTTCAAAGCAAGGGCGGAAGCTATTCTCTTTGACCTTCTTGGATTCGGTTCATTAGTGTTCAATGATATAACATTTGGACAAAGGTCAACTACACTGGGTGAATTGAACTTTACTCTGTCAGATTTTAATAAATTATCATAGATAGAGTTCAGCCCATATTCACCTGTATCCCGATTCAAAGCAATATTCTTGAATAAGATTTTCTTTATTTCAAGAATTTCACGAAAATTTTGCTTTAAACCCGAATCCCTAGAAATCAAAGAGACATTCTCGAACAAAATAAAATGGTCTGGAAAATTAAAGATATGTTCTGAAAGGGCTGAAGTAAAATCTTCAGACTTAGAATCTTGCTTTAAAGCCGAAGAAATAGAATCTTTGTGCTGTAATAATCTCATTTCCAAACTCTGGCTAGTACGTCCCACATATGAGCTTCTGCAAGTACATGGGATCTGATAAACCCCACTTTGTTGCCCCAATGATGTTAGATCCTTCCCAGAATTTAGAAAACTACCCAAAGTATTATTACTCTTTAAAGCTACCCTTAGACCATTGCTTTGTAAAATTCTTTTAAGTTTTTCACTTAGCCCGGGTACATATGGTAAGGAACAAAAAACCTCATTCTCCCGGGTTGTCTCCAAGACTTCCTTAGAAATCTCTAGAAACCTTTTTCTTCTTTTTGAAAAAGTCTGGTTAATTAACCATTCTGGATACATGTTGTTTATTAGTATTTTCCTTAGAAAAGACAATTCCTCCTCAACAAATTTTGGAGAGCAAATACTAAAGATCCGGTCAGTTAAAGAAATGATCAAACCAATTTTTACTTGGCGAGCGTGACCGGAACTATAAGACAAAAATCTATTGTCATTTGTCGGTTTTCTGTAAATTTTAAAATCCAGACTATTTTGATTTTTCAAAAGAAGAACATCAAGGAAAGGAAGTTTCCCATTCTCTTCCAATTCAACAGTAAACTTTAAATCCCCCCCCCCCAAACAATTAAGATGTTCCAAAAATCCTTTTAATTCCTCCTCCCCATAATCCCATAATGAAATAATGTCATCCATATGCCGGCCCCAGAAAATATGTTTTAAAAAATATGAATCTAACGCAATTGTTTCAATATTCTCCACAAAAATATTAGCTAAAAAAGGGGATAAAGGGGCCCCCATAGGTAAACCATTTATTTGTTCGAAATACTCCCCTCTAAATTGAAAAAAATAAGAGAACTTATTGCACAACCTTACTAAATACATAATTACAGAAACTTCCAAATCTCTTTTGCCACTAATCAAATCAAAATTTCTTAACAGCTTTCTTTCTAGAAGAGTTTCAGCTGCTTCTACATCAATATTTGTGTACATTGATACAATGTCGGCTTGAAAGCAAAGAATTCGAAGAAATTTCTACCTTTTTTCAGTTTTTCAACCAAATTCGAAGAATTCTTAATATACGAAATTTGTGTAGACAAAAGTGGTTTACAGATTGACACTAACCATTTGCTCAAAACACTTGTTGGTGACCTTGTACTTGACACAATTGGTCGTAATGGTAGGTTAGGCTTATGAATTTTGGGAAGTCCATATAATTTAGGGCACAAGGAACTGCGTGGCAGGCATTTGTAATAGAGTTGAGGTGTAATTTTTCTATCATCCTTTAAACACTTGAATTCGTTCTTAAACTTATTTGTAAAAGAGTCTGTTGGATTATACGATAACTTCTTGTATGTTTTTTCATCATTTAGTAAACTTCTTAATTTTGATTCGTAGTCCTCAGTATTCATCACAACTAAAGTGTTACTCTTATCTTCTTTTGTAATGGTAATTGAACCATCCTTTTTCAAGTTTTTAAGAATTCTTATGTCTTTGATGGTCGTACTAGGAAATTCCGGTTTCAATACAAAATTAGACAGGGTTTTTACGGTAGAAGCTCTTACTAAGCTAACATCTTTTATTAGATTTGCGTTTTTATGCAAAGATATTTCTATTGAAGAGATAATGTCTTCCACGGGGACTTTATCCGGTTTAAAACAAAATTTCGGACCCTTTTCAAGCACTGATTGTTCTTGTATCGTTAAAGTTCTTGATGAAAAATTAACCACACCTGGTCCAAAAATTGACGAAGGTATTACCGCATTATTTGTTGATAATTTCGAAAACTTTTTTAGCAATCTTTCTCTGGAAAGGCGAAAGTCATGATTGAAGTAGTTTTTTCCTGTTTGTTGAATAAAACAAAAGTCACTTACACTAACCTTTTTTGATATAAGATTTTCCAGGGAAAGTTTATCTCTCACTATTAAAGCTCTTTTTCGACTTTTATCCTTAATAATGTGATTTAAAGTCTTGAAATGTAAGCTTCGTTCAAACTTTTCTTCCTTGAAAGTGCCCAAATGTAAATTGAATTTTAGTGAAGGTGGCACAATTCTCATCTTCTTACATCGTAGAAGAAAATCCTGTTGGTTGATAACATTTGCATGTTTTTTTCTGAGTGTTTATATATTTATACACAATTTTGATCAAATCATCCCCATAAATATGACGTAGATAATTTCGAAGACCACACTGCCTTTCCATGACGATAAATAAAAGTTCAAATAGGGATAAAATCCTTTTAATAGACAGTGATGATGATAACAGTGACAGAAATTCACAAAAATACCAGATATTTCGGTCACATTCACAGTGACCGTCATCAGTATCCGAACAGTTAAAGAAATGATCAAACCAATTTTTACTTGGCGAGCGTGACCGGAACTATAAGACAAAAATCTATTGTTATTTGTCGGTTTTCTGTAAATTTGAATCGGGATACAGGTGAATATGGGCTGAACTCTATCTATGATAATTTATTAAAATCTGACAGATTCAAGTTCAATTCACCCAATGTAGTTGACCTTTGATAACAATAGATTTTTGTCTTATAGTTCCGGTCACGCTCGCCAAGTAAAAATTGGTTGGATCATTTCTTTAACTGTTCGGAAATTTAGTATTTGCTCTCCAAAATTTGTTGAGGAGTTGTCTTTTCTAAGGAAAATACTAATAAGCAACATGTATCCAGAATGGTTAATTAACCAGACTTTTTCAAAAAGAAGAAAAAGGTTTCTAGAGATTTCTAAGGAAGTCTTGGAGACAACTCGGGAGAAGGAGGTTTTTTTGTTCCTTACCATATGTACCCGGGCTAAGTGAAAAACTTAAAAGAATTTTACAAAGCAATGGTCTAAGGGTAGCTTTAAAGAGTAATAATACTTTGGGTAGTTTTCTAAATTCTGGGAAGGATCTAACATCATTGGGGCAACAAAGTGGGGTTTATCATATCCCATATACTTGCGGAAGCTCATATGTGGGACGTACTAACCAGAGTTTGGAAATGAGATTATTACAGCACAAAGATTCTATTTCTTCGGCTTTAAAGCAAGATTCTAAGTCTGAAGATTTTACTTCAGCCCTTTCAGAACATATCTTTAATTTTCCAGACCATTTTATTTTGTTCGAGAATGTCTCTTTGATTTCTAGGGATCGGGGTTTAAAGCAAAATTTTCGTGAAATTCTTGAAATAAAGAAAATCTTATTCAAGAATATTCATTTGAATCAGGATACAGGTGAATATGGGCTGAACTCTATCTATGATAATTTATTAAAATCTGACAGATTCAAGTTCAATTCAACCAATGTAGTTGACCTTTGTCCAAATGTTATATCATTGAACGGTAATGAACCGAATCCAAGAAGGTCAAAGAGAATAGCTTCCGCCTTTGCTTTGAAAAGAATTAGAGATTTAAACAATATGTAATGTTATTTGATTTACTATATAAACTTTTGTTTTAAATTGTTTTAGTTTAGTTTTACTACTGATGACGGTCACTGTATATATGACCGAAATATCTGGTATTTTTGTGAATTTCTATCACTGTTATCCCTTATCATCATCACTGTCTATTAAAAGGATTTTATCCCTATTTGAACTTTTATTTATCGTCATGGAAAGGCAGTGTGGTCTTCGAAATTATCTAAGGTAAAACCTTCCAAAACAGGCAAATCATATACAAAATATAGGATAAGCCATTAATTCTGAGACTTGGAAGGCAGATCTGAGGACTCCGTCTTCAGACTCGATTGCCATAATTACGTTCGTAACTATGATTGCCATAGTTACGCTACGCGCGCGAGGAACGAGCTACTAGCTCCAATTCCCGCCACTGCAAGGTTTCCTTCATTTACTGATGAATAAAGTTATGGAATAGTAACGATAACACAATTATTAGAATAAAAAGGTTTGAAGAATTTAGAAATAAAGTTAAGGAAAGATGTATTCTAATTATAAGTTTTAATTTATTAGTTCAGTCATTTCTACCAAAGGTTGTTCGAGGTATGTGATGGAGTACAGTGGAATGTTTGGATTTTTTTTTTTTTGTGTACGGGTGACTCCAAAAGCAGCTGGCTAGGATACAAGCATGCATTTGTTTGCATTATAAATATTGATTGTGTAGTTGGTTCATGTTTATAATCAGTCCCAAGGAAATTTTGTATTGCTGGTAAGACGACGCTCCTAAGACAACTTGCTTTTACAAGTTCATGTGCAGGTCATAAGATTTGACTGAAAGAAGTTGTTCTTCACGCCTGACCTCCATGCAACATTTTGCAATATCTCTCAACTTGTGGAACGTCATACTTAGTAAAAGAGTGAAGGCAAAAGTTAAAATATTTAGATTTCCTCGTTTGTGAAAATTAACAATTATGGTAATATTTTGCAAATATGGCGACCACTGTCGCGCTTCAGAGCGAATATTGCATTAGGATGAATGCCAGACTGCGGGAACCAAGGTTGAAATTGAAAACGAATTTTCCATTGAGATTCCAATTTCGAAAAGTGAGATTCTGAAAATGAGTCATTATTCTTCTTGTAACTAGAAAACAGTTTTCAATGAAATTAAAAACAATTTTTACGGATCTTAGACAAGTTGAATTACTTGTCTAAACGGCCTAAGTACAATAATCAATAGACAAATATTAGTATCTATATAGGCTTCCAGTAGTTTTTATGACAAATGAGCCCCACTTGCTTTTCGTTCAGCTTTTTATCGGTTCCCAAACTCTTTATCAGCAACTGGCCCGGCTAAAAACATCTCACTAAAAGCACTTGCGAGTTATTTGACGCAACGAATGTTTTTCGTGTTTATTTCTCAGGAGACATGGACAATTACTAGTGTATGAAACAATGATTCTTTAAGGTTTTATACCAAACTATATTAAGTAGTCGCCACTTTAAATAACACCTCCACAAAAATACACTAAACTATCTCTATTTCTTTTTACATTTTGTCAGCATTAAAGGTAAAAAAAAATTCTGTTTCGGAAAAAAGTACAATCAAAAGACACCCAGAAGCACATCAAAAGCATAAACTGTATTAATTTGTATTATAAATTTGAATCCATAATAAATTAGAATAATTAACAGAAAAAACAACAACAAAAAACATGACGATTCATCGGGTGAAACCATTAAACTATGGTAAAATCTCGGAGTACAATAACAAAAAAAAAAAAAGATAATACGTCTTTATTCAATTTCTATAATATTTTTTATTCATTTCTTAGTCTATAACAAATTCTGCCTTCTAATGTCATCTTAAATGCGTTCTTTGTAAAAACACTCCAATATTAATAAACTGAACTGAACAATGTAACTATCAAAACAAAATTTAAACAATAGCTATAAGCAGTTTGCATGCTTTTACCCCATCTATGAAAGCTCGGCTAGAAGCGGAATCTATCACAGCAAATAATTTCCGAGACCCCATTGGCTAAACACAACAAAACGAGGAAATATAGGACAACCAAGAAAAACGAGGTAAATCCCAGCCAGCAAAAAAACAGAAAGATGCAAATATTATAGACTGAGACCTCCACTTAGATTTTAATAATACCATTAATAATACCTGAGTAATTAATTAATTAATAAAAAATTAATTAATACCTGAGTAACTAATAATACCTGAATAATTAATTAGATTTAATAATACCTGGAAAAGACTAGCATTCAAATTTCTTACACAAACAACTTCCCTATTGAAAGTTTAATTCAACATCAGGTGTTTTAATCAGCTGCCCTCGCCGTTACTCGAGAGAGGCCTCTTCTATTTCAGATATTGTTTTTGAGATGTCTTTTGATATTGTCCTGTAGATTCTAATGTATCTTATTCTATTTTTCTTCCGGTAAAGAAGATGACTCATCTGAGGTCTAGGCTGAAATGTTTACACTGTTCTCCGTTTTTGCTGTCTGTAAGTTAGCTCGCTTTTCTTCGTTCTCCTGCGCTTATTACTTATTACAGATATTCAATTTATATAGAAATTATAAATGTAAAGCTTATACCCTTAATAGTCAACAAAAATATTTGTTAAAGAGATCAGTACAAACTATCGCGTGTGCTGCACGGCACTAACAGATGATTCTCTTTCTGCTGATACCTATTACAAAATTTGAACAGATACAATATCCTAAATATGAAGATATAATTACTTAATTAGTCAAAGTGAAATATTTTTTCTTCCACATTTGAGTACGAATGACTGATCATATGTTGTGTATATTGAGCTGCTTCAGCCACTGCCCATCTATGAAGCGCCACCTATTATAACAGTTCCCAAATTAGGTGGGAACACGTCGTAATATAGATATGAAGGACATTTCGTGGGAGAGGGTAAAGAATGGAGCTTTGAACAGACTGGGGCGGAGGAGGAGCGTACACAGTTCTATCGGACCCAGACAGCTTTGTACTGAAACGAGTTGTCATTAATAGCCGAAGAGATAAACATAATTTAATATAAAACCAATTTCTCAACTATTCAAAGGAAATATTGATTTTCGTCTAGCAGGTGGCACCTTTTGTAGACTAACTTGAAAGAGCTGGGTCGACTCTGGCTGACCCGTTCCAAGCCAAATAACCAGCGACACCCGAACTCAAACCCCTGATCTCAGGATTTCATGCCCGGAGCGCTAACGACTCGGCTGTAGATTAAGCAGAGGCAAAACTTCAGAATGTGAAGTTAAATTCGTAATTACCAAACAATAAATTCATTAAAAGTTTAGTTAAAATTACCGCTCATCTGTTGAGTGTGTTGCGAAGCATCAATGGACACTCGTCTAGCAGGGGGTGGTGGCTGTAAGGATTGGATATTTTTCTGGAATCTATCATACTGAAGCCAATCTCGATGGAGCATTTCGTTTTGCACGCTTCTTTCGTGTAGGTATGAAGTGTCAACGCAAGTGTGAGTCGAGGTTTTCCTAGCTGGCGATGCGGCTTTGGTAGGATTCAAAAACATCTCAGGAGTCTGAAAGCATAGATCTTTGTTTTATGAAAAATTGACGTTTGGGCAACTTAAGGCTAAAAGTGTGTCATCAATAATCATTCATTATTTGTAATTAATTTCAACTCAAAATGGTTAATAACAACGGACTCAGTCCCCCCCCCTATATATGTATATATACATTATATATATATATATATATATATATAATATATATATATATATAGATATATATATATATATATATATATATATATATATATATATATATATATATATATATAGTATATATATATATATATATATATATATATATATATATATATATATATATATATATATATATATATATATATATATATATCCGCCAGTTCCACGCCCCTCCCCTCCCCGATTACCCGCCAGTTCCTTCTGCGCTTACAATAATAAAACTGGATTAAAATTGATTGTTAAATATCTTTTCGAAGCTTTGTGAATGATTCAATAGAAAGCTATCATATTCTATGACGTCTCAAAACTTGCCTCATTACAATGATAGATCATTCTACCACCTGTAAGGGCCATTTGGCGCTACAAACGGCACTTTTGATGCTATATCTCAATTGGAAAAACTTGGAAGTGTAAAACAGCACCATTATAATATTTATGGTCCAAAATACTTAACTGAAGGTTTACAATCACCCTGTATACTCCCCCTTATGGTCATAAAATAAAAGTTCAAAATAGGGATAAAATCCTTTTTAATAGACAGTGTATAGAAAATTCACAAAAAATACCAGATATTTCGGTCACATATACAGTGACCGTCATCAGTAGTTAAACATTATCGTCATGGAAAGGCAGTGTGGTCTCCGAAATTATCTACCCCTTATGGTCGATAACCAGGACCATACACACACAGACACAATCCTTTCAGTTTTTCTTATATCAGCAGCAGGGTCGTATCCAGGATTTTTTCGGGGGGAAGGGGGGGGCTTAGAAACGGATTTCTTAATGGTGGGGTAAAAAAAAAGTTTTAAAAACGCAACAAAAACTTGTTTATATTCGTTTTTGTTACGTTTTCACGAGTCGGACAAACATTTCAGGGGAAGGGGGAGGGGTTGTTTAATTAATTGGGATTTTAAATAAAGGGGCAATTAACTAAATGTGCTTTTAATTAACTAATTAAAACATAATTATTTTACATACCAGAATCAATTATTGTATTAAGCGCGTTTGATTTAGAACTACGTTGCAGGAAGCGTGTTTTGATTTTGGGCACCTGATTAAAGATATTTCACTAGTAGTACAAAATCGAAAGCTCAACAAAACAGCTATTCGGACTTATTCATTATTTTTTTTGGCCTACCAGACAAAATCTTAATCTTCGTGAATCGAAACAAATGTTGACAGTCAGCATGCTAAAGCATTTATACAAGAATAATTTACATAAATTCTTGGGTATTGCAACACTGTCTAAATATGGGACTTACTGATATATTGTGTATAACTTACGGGGAAGATCTTGAACTTATTTGCTCATCTAAGTCCAAACTTTCCGTTTGTATTAGTTGTATTGCTTGCTTTTATGGTACAATGGGAGATTAATGCTAATAAATGCGACGATCTTGCTTTAAATGCAGGGGCTCAATCTGACTCTCTTGCATCTGATTGCAAGTGTATCTCTGTGTTTTGAGCGTACATTTTTCAGGATGTTAAAAATAAATTAAAAATAGGCTATGCCAAAATACTTGCAAATTGTGGAAAGTATAATGAGCACTTTAGCTAAATTATATTCATCAATTTTGTAGCCATGATGCTACGTTTTTTTTGGTAGCCCAACATCTGCTATTACTTAACTGTTTTTTTATTTTGTTCCTTTTTTTGTTCTTGTTTTTGGCTACCATTTTGTAGCAAAAATTATAGCAAGCAGGTTTTTTTTCTCTTTCTTCTCTTTTTTTATTTTATATACTAATATGAAAGCAATAATTTGCTCCCATTACTTTTATGTTTGCAATCTTTGTCTCACTCTTAGCTTTAACACATTAGTTTGTTAAAGTTTTGTTTTACAAAGAACTTAATAATTAACTTAAACACAAAATATATAGAAATAACTAGTACCTGACACAAGTCTTCAGATAAAAAACAAATCGCCTTTTGTAAGGCATATTAGCCTACATAATTAAAAACCAACACAAATAAATTATTGTTTTATATACCTTTTATACTTTTTACTCCATGATTCCTGAATAATGGGACATATCTATATACTAAAAAAAAGCTGCACTATGTTTTCAAAGCCTGTAGAAAACATAAATAAACTTCCAAATGGCAAAAAGTAGAAAACTCAAAATAGTAAAAGACTCAAAATGGTTTAAGAAAACTAATGAACAAAAACACACCAATTATGGAAAAAAATTAACTCAAAATGCTAAAAAACGTCTTGGGAATAAATGACAATAAAGACTATACTAGAAAAAATCCACATTAAACATTACGACAAATCAGATTCTTTGGCATATATATATATATATATATATATATATATATATATATATATATATATATATATATATATATATATATATATATATATATATAATATATATATATATAATATATATATATATATATATATATATATATATATAATATATATATATATATATATATATATATATATATATATATATATATATATATATACACCCCCTTTATTAAGCTGCACAAAAAGTAATAAATATGTTGTATGAAAACAACCATTAAATGATTCTTCTACATAATATTGATAAAGAAAGTTCCACGTTGATCGCAGACTCACCTTATAGAACGAAATGCGATCTGTAGAAAAGAACTATCTACTAATAGCTTATTGGAATTTAAAGTTAGAAAAACTTTTAAAGGATAGATCAATCCATTTTCTGTGAACCCAGTAACCAGTAATACTATCTTCTTTTAAGCCCCCCAAAATTCTTAATAGATAATTGAAATCATAAGTAAGATTTATTTTTAAAATAAAAACGAAAAAGAACAAACAAAGAAAACTCACCACGTCCATAGTAGAATCTCCAGTATCCATTCCAAGATCATTATCATCCACATATGAGTCTAATGGAGCTTCTTGCTTAATGGAATTCTACAGTTAAAAAGAAGAAATACCATGAAATGATAAGCCATAAGCCAAAACAAAGAAATATCATCAAGAACTACCATTAGCCATGGTGTTGGCTGACCCAGAAATGGTTCTTTGTGATTCTTGTGAATAAAGCTAGGTTTTAGGACTAGAATTTTAATCTTTGAACTAATTTTGGGGAGATTCCCACCTTGTGTATGTACAAAAATAAACTTATAATCAACAAGTTAGAACAGGGTTCTCCCTCTCTTTGTCACAAAAATATTAGCATTTTGCCTAATGATTTCCTACATAATTCAACTATAGCTGTAAAAAGAAAAGTGTACATGCCTGAGTGCAGAATACACGAGTATGCAGACATTTCTGACAAGTTGTACAAATTAACATTCTCAAAACAAGAATGTTCCCAACAAAACAAGAAAAAAAAATTCTAGTTCAGAGCCTTTCATCCTACAATTTACGGTTTTGAATACATGATAACCATCTCTATAAGATATATAATCATTTTTTTTTTTTTAAGTGCAATTAAAGTATCTTGCAATATTGTCAGATTGTTGGTTTACCTTACTTATATACTATCCCTTTAATTGTTGCAGAAAATAAAATTACACAACTGTTTAGAAAATATCTCTGATTAAGACAAACTTTAAACACAGGATAAGAGGGGATTTTACCTTCCGAAAACCATGCAAGGAATATGCCAATAAGCATATTGGCAATTTTTGATACAAATAAAAAAAATATATTCTTATTAACAAGTAATAAAATTCATATTAAAAAAATTCAAGATTGTCTTTGAATTTAATCTTGAAAAGTCCCCTATCATCCCCCAAAAAGACAATATGCTTTACAATGGACACTTAAAGAAACCCAATAGAATAAAAACATATTTGGCTGTATTAGGAAAAAAGACATCAGGAAAAGGCAATTACCATGTTGATAGGGTCATTCATGTAGACACTATACTCCAAATGGAGTTTTTCCTTCCCTTTAGGAGAATCTACAAAGCAGGCTACTATTAAGACATCTCCAGGGGATAGAATTTAATTGAAAATATCTTTGAAAATCCCAAAACGACCTTAAAAGTGTAAGTTTTGAAGCTCAGCTATAGAATTGCCAATAAGTCTGAAGTATCATTATGACACATAAGTGATTATCAAGAAATTTTCAAAAATAAAAGAAAGGCACAGGAAGGAAACAGGAGAAAAAATAAGAAAAAATACAGCCATTTAAGTAATTTGGGTGGAGTCTGTGCAGAGGAAACTTGTACAGATAGCTGAAAATTTTCCTAACTATACTTGCCTCCACAAACAGTGTAAGGGATGGTTTTAATTGATGGCCTAAAACAGACTTATTTGCCATTTTATTCCCCCACTGTTCAAACAATCTCCCAATGATGTTGATAGTTGATTCTGTTGATAGAAAAGCTTTAGTAAAGGTTTTATCCTTGTATGGTATACCAGACAAATACATTAAAATGATTAATGCTATGCACGAGAATAACATTGCTGCGGTTAAAGTAGGAAAAGAGATTAGCAGCTGGTTTTGTATTAAATCAGGAGTTAAGCAGGGTTGTGTTCTACCCCCTTTTATATGGACTATTTTGATGGACTTTGTCTTAAGGAGCACAGGAAAGGCAATGGGAGACCACAGAATCAAATGGGGAGGAAAAAATCTCCTTGACTTAAATTATGCTGATGATTTAAGCATCCTAGATGAAAGTGTGAGCAAAATGAATGAAGTTTTAGAGGTTTTGCGAGTTCAGGGTGCTAGAATAGGTTTGAAAATTAATGTGAAGAAGACTAAGTCACTAAGGCTAGGAATAAGTGAAGATGAAAAGGTGAAGTTGGGTAATGAGAAGATTGATCAGGTGGACAGCTTCACTTACCTTGGTAGTATTATTAGTAAAGATGGTGGGAGCAGTGAAGATGTCAAAAGTAGAATAGCCAAGGCTCAGGGTGTTTTTTTTTTCGCAGTTAGTTGTGTGGATGAAGGATGACATATTGCCGAAGATTGTTCTTTTCGGCCAACCGTCTAGGGCTAAACGGAAAGCAGGTCGTCCTCGTCTGGGGTGGGAGGACGTCATAAAGAAAGATTTAAAGGAAATGGGAACTTCATTGGCGGGTGTAAAAAGGGAGGCTTTGAATAGATTGGGATGGAGGAGGAGCGTGCGTAGCTGTGTTTGTTGCTGGTCCACAGCTATGTGGCAGGTATTTTATATATACATATATATATATATATATATATATATATATATATATATATATATATATATATATATATATATATATATATATATATATATATATATATATATATATAATATATATATATATATATATATATATATATATTGTATTATAATTTATTGTGGATGTAAAATTATAATAGAAAGCAAAATGGAAGTATAGTCTAAAAATAAAAAAATACAAAAAAAACATTACCATGAACATAACCATTAGAGTAAATATAAATAGAGTATGGAATAAAAGCATGGTGGATATTTCCCAGTTCCTTCTATGATTTTAAAGTTATAGAGACTTACCAATAGACTACCAATAGAAATCTGGCTGCTAGTACTGGCAACACCAGGCATTACAACATTTGCAGAACTAACTTGATAAGGAACTTCCTGAGAATAGACCATGCTCAATGATTGCTGTACTCCTTGTGAAAGAGATGACTCCTCAATACTTGTCACCCTTTGTCTCCTATTAATAGCAGCCACTGGTTCAGGCTCCTCAGGAATAGTGGAATTATACGGACTATCACTAAGACCCTTTAACTTCAAAAACTGTGCCAAATTCATTAAAGTAGTCACTTGGTTTTCCAAAACAATTGCTTCACCAGTATACATAAATCTAATCAAAGCAAGCATATCATCATACCTGACATCTTTCATTAGAATAATAGGCTGTGGGTGGGGATTGGCTCCAAGTATTGTCATAAAATATTCTGAATAAGCTGTAAGTATTACTTTATGACATTTTATGCTTTTGCCTTCACAATACAGTATGACATCTGTAAAGCTTTCTGTAGAGAGAATTTGACCTAGCATGGATTTGAGAGCCTCTGTATAGTCGGTCCATTTTAATGCATAGTCCTTGCTTCCCATTATTTTAGATCCTAAAAGCAATTAAAATTAATTTGAAAATTTCTGTCCAGGTTTACTGCAAAGAATAATCTAATTTCAGTATCAGTAGAAAATGATGCAACAATTATAGGATTAAAATGTGCTTACAGTAGAATTTAAAACTAGTAAAGAAGAACAATGAGGAAATGAAAAGTAAAAACTAACAAAAAGAAACACGAACTAAAAGCACCCAGACAAAAAAAAGTCAGGTAAGTCAATTGTTCAAATGGCCTACAATTGAGTTGTTGCTCCTTATCAAAGATCAGGGGCCCCCTTGATCAATGCCTCTGATCAAAGATCCTGTATTGTCATCCTGACTTCAATCTTGATAATGAATTGTCAGGGGATTGAATGCGTTCTCTGGATGATTTGATCCTCATTTACTAAATAGTTGGAAGTAATATTTTGCTCCAAATGTCTTCTTCCCTTTGGTTCAATCCTCTCTCTGTTGGCCATACATAAAACCTGCTGCTGAAAATGGCAGCAGAAACAGAGATAGATAATCACAAAAAAAAAGGTAAACTATAAAACTAGAAGAAATACAAACTAATTGAGTGATGATAACTGGATTACTTTACAGAAAATTAGGTGAAAAAAAAACTCAAAGAAACACATCAGAAGTAGAATCTGATGAGTGGTTGCACATTTTCTGCCACCTGTTAAGGAGGCCCTAGAGGGTCAATCATTTTGATCAAAACTTCCCATCAATCCATAGACGAGTGCTTCAATTAATCTTCAATCGACCCTTCAATCTTGACCAAAGCAAATCTAACACACTGTTTTTGATCAAAATGATTGAGTCATTCAAACTTTCTATCAATCAACATCAATGCTTGACCCAAGCCTCAAACAGGTTCCTAGATGGTCAATCATGCTTGAGTCAATGAACTGACAGAAGCTTTTGATCAAAATGATTGACCCTCTAGGGCCTCCTTTATACATTTTGGAACGCCACGTGTACTACATGCTTGGCATAATTCCCAAAATGCTTGGTGTAATCCTCAAAATACCTGACACCATTCCACCACTCTTGGTATGTGCAACCTGGTGCATGTGATTTCTGAGAGTGGACAAACCCTCAGAATTTGAATTCAAAATAGTTACAATGGAATTTCAAAATACAAGACCATATAGAGGCCAAGTACATAACAGGCAGGGGCGTCGTTTGGGGGTGGCAAGGGGGGCAGTTGCCACCCACTAATGTGGCGAAAAAAATATTAAACATCCCATGCCCTTTGACTATCCAGATATGGACCCCTCTTGCCCCCCCCCCCCCAATAAAAATGCTGGAGATTCGCCCCTGATCACAGGAGGGGTCTACTGTAACTAGAAAGTCTTTGCCATGTTTGGGGAGCCAAAACCTGGTAAACTTTTCCGTTACTTTAAATCATCCAGCAAACTTACATTGTTTTCTGCAAAACCGAGCCAGATTAGACAAGATTAGACAAAAAATGCCCCCCCCCAAAAAAAAAAAGAAACAAAAAAACAATTTCCTTAGCAAAGATGAATACTCGTTCTCTAAAACAGATAGTTACAAATGTACACAAAAAATGGCTAAACAACACCCTGACCCCCCCTCCCCTCATCCCTTATAGGATACTCTATTGATCTTACCAGACATAGACATAAATATAGCCAATGAGATTGTAGTAAGAAGAATAATTGAAACATAATTCAAATTGAGTGAGGATTTGAATTTTCACTTCTAATAGCATACTTTCTATAAAGACATAGAAAGCACCCCCTCCCTTAAAGAACAGTTAGTCAAACCTAAAAATCTGGTATGACTCATATATGGCTGATATTAATTGGTAATTTGACTCTCAATACTTTAGTAGCTCTCCAAATTGGATTAGTTGATCACATTTAACTATTTAACCATATGTATTTGAGAAGTTTTCAAATTGCCAAAGGGACAAGGCTTTTCATTCTGAATTGAATACTAATATAGCGTGCTAAAAATAAATATTCACAGATTATGTAAAAGCTTTGTCTTTTGTGGAGGCAGGCCCTCCCTAACTTCTCCTAAGGACTCTAGCTGATATCTATCAATTGATCAAATTTGTCACAGGTGCACTAACTCCATAGGCGTAAGGAAATGCCAGCCGCCATTGGACAACAACTGTTTCATAAGTTACCTTTAGATCAAAGACCTAGCAAAATTTTATAAACTGCAGGGCTACCATAGGTTCAAGTGGTTTCTTCTTTTTTTCTTAACGCTTTATTTTTGAATTCAAAAATATTATTGAAAGAGATGAGGGTACAGTACCTAGAACATGCAAACTATTTGTTTCTATTTTTTTTTGCACTGCCTTCTGCTGGAACAGAGATGTGATCAGCAACTGTTTCTTTGACTCTAACTGCTGCTGGGCAGTTTCAAGAGTAGCATCTACCTTTTTTTCAGTATATATTGACAGTCCCATCTATCATAGCCTACGCTAGCTATATCTCAACTATGTCCTTCTTTTCAATGCCTTATTTCAGCTGGTTATGAGCTTCCTTCAGCCACTCATCTGTGGTCTGATCCTTGGAAGCAAAAGCTTCTTTTATTTCTTTGAGAGTCTCTATTGTCTGTCTTTTCAAAAAGGTTTCAGAAAATTGCTGCTCTCTCAGTTGTTCTATTGCCTCCAAATCCTGTCACTCTATCTTGTTTTTTTCTTTCAAGGCTTTTTCCTGCTGTCAGGGCTGGAAAAAGGGCGACTGGAACGACTGGGCACAATCGGGCCCGCGTTTGAAAGAGCCCAGCACTGCCATCAAAATGAACAATTGATTTTCGAAATCGTGAAGTGTTCTTAACAATTTCAGTAAGTGTTGTATCTGGAGAGAGATCATTTTCCAGGCTAAAACCAACAAACAAAACTATGTGATATCAACAATAAATCAAGATAGACTAAATAGTTTAGCAATCATGTTGACTGAAAGTGAAGACACAAGGAAAATACATTTTAAAACTATTTTAGAAGCATTTGCAGAACACAAATTTAGAAATATGTACATTTATATGCCCATATTCTGTGATGTAAATTCCAAAAGGCATTTTCAGCAGTTCCATAAAATCTAGGGGACACAAACGTAAATTAACGTTAGCACAAAATGAGTACAAAAAAGAACAAAAGAGGATAAAACTGTATGCTCAAAATGAACAGACTGGACCATCAAATGAGACAAGATCAAGAGAACAACCTGAGAAATATAAATGTACAACAGGTGATAATGAACAACCTAGACTATCAAAAGTGACAAGACCAATCCAAGCAACTAAGGCAAAAGGCACTGAAAAATGTCTGAAGCAATGGCAAACAAAAATATAGATAGAAGAGATATGTAGTTAAAATATTAGCAAAACCAGCAATTAGAACAAGTCAAAAACGAAATTGAAGAATATAGAAATATGCAGTAAAAAGATAAGTAATAAGTGGCAGTGCGAATCACAACAACTCAAAAACAAAAGTGAAGAAAAAAAAATATGCATTTACCAGACATGCAACAATGAGGATCAGAACAAATCAAAATGAAAACAAAGAACAGAGAAATGTGTGGTTAGAAGATATACGACCGCAAAAACAAAGAAGTATACAGTTAGAAGATAATCAGCAGCAAGAATTACAAACAACAGCAGGAATCAGAACTTGCTGAAGATGAAGGTGAAAAACAAAGAATTTTAGAGTTAGCAGACACGCTAAAGCAAGTATCACGAGTGTCAAAAATGACAGTGAAGAACAAAGAACTATGCTGTTAAAGGACAGCAAGAATCAGAACAAGTCAAAAATGAAAGCGCAGAAGAAAAAACAGTACTTGTGTACATAATGGTACACACTCCAGAACAAACCAGTTTGACCTGTCTGTATTAAGAGATAATTAGCTTACGCTCAGTAGAAAACAAGTGACGGGTGACAGAATACATTAGAGTTGTATAGTTTGGGCTATATATTTGCACATTAGGGGGTGGGGGTAAAGTATTTGGACAGTGTGAAGTTAGAAACAATTCTTACTTCATAATATGCAGAAAAATTGTAGCTAACATATTTTGCAAGCAGACCCAATGTGCAAAAATATAGCCCACATTTGCTTCTAAAGTATTATATTTTAATTATATTTTGGTATATTTCATTAGGAATGACCTAAATTCACTTCTCGAGTGTGTACCATTATGTACACAAGCACCGAAAAAAATATTATGTTAGAAGAACAGCACCATCACAATCTTTGATGCCAACAAAATAATGGCTTAAAACCCAGTAAAACCTACAAAGATGCTGGAAACTACTCAAGTGTTATTTACAAGTCATTGGGACCCTTCAACTCTGTATGTATTCACTGTGGAGTCCTCCATTATCCCACAGGAAAAGTAGCCAACAAAGATGATTTACTTGGGGACTGCTGCCTGCTTGGTCTAATTGCATTCCTGCATCAACTATTTCCAAATGAATTTGTTTGGCCTGTTATAGGACATCACTTGCACTCTAAAGAGTTCCACAAACAAATACGAGACTGGAACTCATGTTTTGCTTTAGCTTCATTCAATATAAGCAATGATCAAACCAAAAAAGTCATAATGTTTTCAGCTTCAAAATAGCTGGACAAATTAATCACAAAATCAGTTTAGCAGCCCACCCATCCAGGCGCGAACCCATGGGGTGGGCTAAAGGGGCTTTAGCCGTCCCCCTCAAGAAAAAAATTACATTCTGTTTTTAAATTTTATTTAATCTGCTCGGTTTTATCATTCATTCCTTAGTCCCTACTTAAAACTTGCATTCAGAGACTTAATACCATTTTTCCTAAGGAATTTTTAAAGTTTTCTGTTAGTTGGCCCAGGGACCCCCAGTCACCCCTTCTTCTTGTCTAGCTGGCCAACCACTAAAAAAGTAATACACTCTGATGATCAGATTAGAACAATTCTTGCCATCTTCCTGCAAACTCTTCAAAGAAGGCATTGTGTACCATATGGATGTTGCAGGTACCAATATCAAGGAGACCTTTGCTACCTGTCAATTCACGTTTGGACCATCACAACTTAACACCAGTAGTTTAGAGACAGATAAACCACTCTCATTGATCATTCTGACTTCAAGCCTATAGCTGTGGCATGTCCAATAAATGCAGTTTTCAGATGTCTTTCTACCACTTGTTTCATCTTTTCAGACCAGAATTGGATCCTAATTTGAAGCTTTTGATTACTTTCTCAATTTGTGGCTTCATCAAACTCAACAACATAATGTTCAATTAAAAAATAAGCAAACTTAGTTTGCCTTTTATTTCTATTTTTTTTCCTTTTCCTCTGTGGAGTTGATGTCCCCTGGGTGTTTATTTCATGGTGCGTGGTTGTCTTCTTTGTGCTTTGACTCCCAGGCCTCAGGTATGTTCTTTTTTTTGGTTGTTGCTTATATTGTTTTTTTTTTTTATACCCCTTGTATCCCAGGCCATAGAGCCTTTTGAGGGGGAACAAGTGTATTGTATCCCCATTCTGTATTTATTGGTAAATAAAACAAAAACTCTGAACCCAAAGGAGAAGTTTTTGACCACTGTATCTATGAACATTTTTCAAAATACCTTAAATTACCATAAATTGCAGCTTGGTGCAATCTAAGGATGTCTCCTTGTAGAGCTCCAGAGTTGACAATTTGAGTTGTATTCAGGATTCTTTAGTGACCAAGTGCACTGTGCTTATCCATAGCTTCCCAGTTGAGTTTACATTCCCTGGAGGACCCCTCAGTATCCAGTCTTTGTGTGAATATGTCCACAGAGTCAGCAGTAACAGTTTTTTCAGAGAGTTTATTCCAACTGTTGATGATTCTTGAGGAAAAGAATTGAGTACAGACTCTGGATAGGGTAGGCTGCTTAACAAGCTTCAACTGATGACCTCTAGTTCTTGAGTTGGACCAACAGGGTGAAATAATGCTGGGAGTGTATTAGCCCTCATTAACTTATAGATTAAAATGGCATTGCCTCTATTTGGAGGTGTATGGAGCTCATCCAGAGTGATGCAGACCATGTCTGTTGAACACGTACCTCTGGATATATGGTTTCCCCTAACTAAATACTCCAATCAGGGTGGCCTCAACCTCATGAGGTGGTTGGAGCCCACCCCAGGATTATCAGTATCCAGGTAAATCCTGGCTCTAATCAGGATCCAGACCTAGGGTCAGTTGAACTTGTAACCCTCCACCCGAGACCCATTGCAATGAATAGCTTAGCAACTGCCTTGGATGACCAACCTTCTTTTATCCCATCATGACCCTTGCTTGCCTTTGGACTGAGAAATGACTGGTGTTTGAATCTTCTTGACCAAGGTGGCCTCCAAATTGCCACCTGGAATGTATTGACATTAAATTTTTCCTGGAGCTAAGATGCTTCTGGCAATGTAACTGAAGTGATTCCGCATCTCTATTGCTGGAATAACAGAAACCCACCTAGTTGGGAATGGAAATGATCCCATAGGTGAGGGATACCACCTTCTCTGGTCTGGCCAGACAACCACCAGAAGAAACAGAGTTGGACTAGTTCTTGATGACAAATCCAAGAAGTGTCTACTTTCATTCACACCTGTCTTGGATAGAATCACTAATGCTCAACTCAGTCACAAGCAAGGAAAGATGATGGTCCTTGTTTGTTATGCCCTGACAAACAAAGCCAACACCAAAACAAAGGACACTTTCTACTCTGCCCTGATGAATGAATTGTCTAAGATATCCCTGCACAATATTGTCATTCTCCTGGGTGACCTGAATGCAACTGCGAGTGACAACCACAACTTATGGCAACAAGTCATTTGACCAGTTACTCCAGATTCCCTAAATGACAATGGTCTAAGGCTTCCACAACTCTGCAGCATGCACAACCTTGTGATTACTCAGACAATTCAAGATATTAAGAATAAGCTTAAACTGGGATATTCTAAAATTGTTGGAATCTGTAGACATTTCCAGCAACAAGCAGTAACAAAGCTGTGCTCAAGTTTTTGTGACCATTCCATGTTATTTTGCTCTGGTGTATATATGCTTCTCAACTAAGGTGACATAAAAAGGGCCAAAATGGATTACTATTGCTATTGCAAGTTTTTACTTTATTTACCTGATCATTCCAGAACCAGAGGTTAATGAGTCAGTATCAGGCAACAGATATTGTTCTTTCCATAGAAAAATTAAGCCCAAAATTAATTGATGATGCACCAATCTTTCTTGGTCCTAACCATCATCTTATCCACCTGTTTATCTAATTTGTTGTTTCTTTTTTGTGTATTTTTTTGCTTATTTGTAGTTTTTTTTTCTTTCCTGGTACTTCACTTTTTTCCCTTTTATAAGTGGTAAGAATTATATTATTATTATTTGTTTGCTTAACTGAATGTTCTTTTTATTTGTTTATTTACTTTAAGTGATGTGTGTTTATTTTTCTTCTTTTTTCTCTTTACTCCACTTTTTATCACATTGTTTGTATCAGATTGTGGGTTATAAATGAATCATTAAAATTATTAAATGTGGGATATATCCTTTTGTTTTAAACACATCAATGTATATCATAAGAAAATATATAAATATTGATACAATAAAATTAATCATAAGAGCTAGCCCTTACTGAAAAAAAAAAGATTTTCACAAACAAAAACTGCAAAACTGAAATTAACAAAAAATTTATATCAAAACCTATAAAAGCCATTTGTAAATTTATCAAAGCCTATAAAAGCAAATTAATAGGCAAATGATAAGAGTAATCCTAATAAAACCCAAAAAAGCAGAAAAATCATGCAAAAGGAAGAAAAATAGTGAAGAAATGACAGTCATCAAAGATAGTCTCTTGCTCAGACTATCTGTCTGGTTTTTTTTTTGGTATTTGCCTAAAGAGCTAACTGGAGAGAACAAAACATTCTTACTCCATAATATGCAGAATAACCATGGTGAACACATTTTTGTGTGTAGCCTCACTATACTTTACCCCCCTAATCTGCAAATATATAGCCCACATTATACTGTATATTTTTGATGTATTCTGCCACCTGTAACTTGCTTTTCTGGTTTTTTGTTTTGTCATAGGCTAATTACTTCAATTTACAGGTAAAAGGGTTGAAAACACTGAGATGCATTGGGAGAATAAATAGGATATATATAATTTGGGATATATATTTGTACATCAGAAGGGGTTAGGGGTAAAGTACAGTGGGGCTGCATGGAAAATGTGTTAACTAGCCTATGATCATTCTGCATATTATGAAATAATAATTGTTTTTTGAACATGTTTCTTTCTCTCTAGTTAGTTCCTTGGGCAAATAGGCTATCTTGTTTTCCAATTCACCATGGCTCTCAACTTCTCCATCAGTCCACCAACTTGATTTTAGTTAAAAATTAATAGGCTAAACTTGGTCTAGGCAGGGATCCCTCATAGTTTCCCCTGCCCAACCAAGAGCCACCACTGGAGATCAGTAAACAGCCAATTTATGATTGTTTTGAGGTAGTTTCCTGATTTTTGTTCCCCTTTTAGGGGGGGGGGGGGGTGAGGCTACTTCAAATAGGTGCCTGATCTTATAGATTGCCAAAAGTGTTAAAAGATACACAATGGATGTTCTCATCTTTCGGCAAGCAAATCATTCCAAACATTGAAAAATTTAGGCCTACCATTCTTAAAAATCTCATTTAACCAGCCCTAGCCCAAATGCTTTCCAACATAGGCCCAGCAAAACGTCGATAATTCAGTAGCAAACAAGGGGCGGTGAATAAAGAATACTTGCCTTGACAGCAATTGATCAGAGCAATAATGCTCACTTTCTTGCCAAGATATTTTTGTTTGAAATGTTTCCTGGAATAATTGCCATGAGAAATGTTTGTTTAATAATAAAGGTGATGCGAGCCTACCAGTGACATCTATAAGGCGGTGAAATCCTTCTGGCTGTGGGTCTAGAGCGCTCTCTATTGGCTATTTGTGATAAGCCATGTCTTGGGGGCAATAAAGAACCAACGGAAAGCGAAGCTGGCTTATAAGACCAACTAGTTAAAATTATCGCGATTATCCTTCTTCTTCTTGAAATTATCCACTGAAAAAGTAATTGTTTGAAAATTGGCTGCAATTCCATCGGCTTATCATTTTTTTTTTCGGAAAGTTAGCGCTTACAATATTTAGTCTTCTTAAATTAAATCGCATTGGCCAGCAACAAGGGGGAGGGGTGATCCCCCTGTAGAACGTCACTGGGTAGGTAATGAGGATTTTTCAAGGGTTTCAAAATTTTATAAATGGCAAAATAGACAAAGAAGTCAAAACTTGCAGTTTTAATATGGCTATGACTGTAATAATACTAAGTTAGGGCTAAAAACAACAAGCCAGTAATAATTTCCAGGGAGGGACTGGGTTTGCTTTCCGAGTCTAACCAATTTTCTTCTCGTGAATAACGGTCTGATAGCTTTCAACTTGTCGTGAACATCATTGAGAAGCTAAGCCAGCTTCGTTTGCTAGCTCTCCAAATAACGCCCTATATCAAGAGTGTTCTTGTAGAAAGAGAGTATTACATTCATTGATTTAACCAGGCAAACACAAATTTTTTGCACACAGCCCCTGGATTCCCACATATACGATTACTTGCATGCGAACAAGACTATTCGGCCAGATTTACGAATATCGCAGCTGTGTGCAAAATTGGTTACAATCTAACCAATTTTCCAAAACACCGTACAAGTTCATGAATCTCAACTTCTCCGATAATTTTGATGATTAAATCACATCAAATCAATACGCTGGGTAAGATCAAAATGTATACTTCAAAATCGATTTTGTCAGTTAGAAATCTAGAAATCTATACTCTGAAGCTGATAAAAACCATATGTAATAAAAGCATTGGAATAAAGTCTTAGAAGAACTTTGAGTTAATGGTAAAATTAGTAGGCTAATTTAGATGGTTTGGCCTAATTTGAAAAACATAGGTCAATTTGTTTTGTTTTGTGCAGTATTACCTGGGTTCTGCATAGAAAGGCCTTTATTGTGCATAGCAGCTAAATATCTAGACTAGCATGCGACAGGTTGATTCTAGCAGTGCTACCTATGAGCAGTAAATTTCTTCTCGGTGCCCACAGAAAGCGAATATGCTGACGCTAGGCGAATTCAAGGTCGTCAGGCAAATATTTTCAGCTTCGCACGTCCGAAATTCGCAGTTCGCACCTTTCAACTCCGAGTCAAATTTTATTCGCACGATAGATACTCGTAAGACGAAATACAGTAAACTTCTAAAAACAAGAAAATGAACAAGGAAACTTTCTTGATTGTTTCAGCTTACCTCTCCGACGTCTTAAAGACGCAGTAACAATCCACAAATCTTTTGTTTCTGTATTTTAGAAATCATATTTGACATTTCACGTTCTGTGTGGCATACCATTCAAATTCGCTGTCGTCATGTGAACTCACAATTTCGTCAGCGAAAAAAAAAAAATCGCTTTCTGTGGGCACCGAGCTTGAGCTAGATCAGAAGTCATAATGAAAAAAAAAAAAAAAACAACAGAACTTGCCATTTTATTTTTCACATGCAGCTATTTTCAAATGTCATCATTACTGACATTTTTGATTGCATCCCAGTACCTGAGCATGACAGGATATGGGCCTTGTCGTAGGCCATTTTAAAAAGCTGAACTGGCATGTTTTTTTTTTGTTTTTTTTAATCGGACGCAATTAAATTGTCTAGTGGGATCCCATACAATAATAATCGCATTAACATGCGAATTACGTGCCCGATTTTTTTAATTTAATATTTCACCATAAAAAAATCGTTCATGTAAGCACCAGGGTGCCATAGATTTCATTTTGCAAAGGAATTCCATTAAATTTTTACTCTTTTCCATTAATTTACCATAACGTTTTGTTGAATTTCCAACCAAAAAAAAAAAAAAATGTATCTGGTAAATGTAAACTTACAAGAGCAAAAAAAGCATAGTTTTCCTGTTGAAAAAATAAAAAATCGTGTCATGAGCATTTTAACCCAAGGAGCGACTCAGTCCAATAGTAACCGAAACTCTAAAAGCAGGATTTTGATAACAAAAGATTGTTATCAAAATGAGAAAGTGAGGGAGGGAGAGAGATAGGGAGCGAAAGAAAAGGAAAGATTTTGCGGGTTTACAAGAACTTTTTCAGGTCTTTGAAGGTGCCAAACGAGTGGTGTTCTCGAACCGAATTATGAGGGGTATTCCATATAATATGATATACAGCTAAGGCCTTGAAATCAGCTCTCAATAGTAGAGTATACGGAATTTGAATATTCTAAGAGCTACGGAGCTGATAATTCAACCAATCAGATACAAAAGATGAAATAAGCCCAGGGGACGGAGAAGATCACTGCGGAGCTGAAGAAAACTGAAGGATATACATTAAAGAATCCAAACTTTGGATCCGGGAAAGAGATAAATTACCAGCAAAACGTTACTGGTACTGTATGTTGAAAAGCATTGGACATACAGTACCAGTAACGGTTTTGCTAGTAATTTATCTCTTTCCTGGATTAGGTTTATGGCTTCATTGTTAGTGGATACATTCATTTTAATCACTCCGTTATTCATTTTCAATATATTTTGAAGCCTCTCGATAAATATTTTAAGGGTTGCGGTTTTTCAGAAATGATTTTCAAAATAAGGGCTGACGGGGAGGAGATGGAAGTCTTCCTGACGTTTAAGCAAGCCTTTCATCACGGTAAAAAACCATTTTTTTTATTGCAATATGTGGATAAAAGTATCCGCACTTTGGGCTGATTTTAAATATAGAAAACTGATTATTTCTATATTTAATCATTAACACCTACCATCATTTGAAAACTTAATAAATGTAGAAAAAGAGTTGTAAGCAACCACAAAAAGGGTGTGATCTTGATGAACATTATTTCATCAATATCAACATGCATGATAGCTATAAATCTACTATATAAAATAACATAAAATTTCCACATTGCCCGGTAAGAACCTATTATAAATGAAAGTTTGCTGTTTTTTCCCTAGGAGTTATTGAAACAATTTAGTTTTCCTAGAATATTGAAAGAAGGATTTTTTGAGGGAAAACTCAAAGATCTAGTTCCCATTTTAAGTAACAAAAGATATCATGCAGCACCAAAGGGGAGATTTCTGGTACTTTGACCCCAACAACAGTTTTGGCCGGAATAGGGCTAGAATGTTATGTTGACAACCCAGATGCATAGAGTGCCTTAGTATTTAGTTCAACATTGCAAACAAAAAGCCTTGAATGTTATAACGCATTATCCGTAGCCGTTCCTGAGATATTGTACAAACGTCCATTTGAAAATCTGGATATGCACGGTGTTTTTGGTTTAGTTTTATATCGCCCTAAACATTCCCTAAACGTTTCTACTTAATGCCTTTGGTCGTTTAGGAAGTATTACAGATATGTCTTTTTGACAACCTGGATCCACATAGTGTCCTTTGATTAAGTTCAACATATCCTGAAAGGTTCTACTTAATGCTCTTCGCCGCTTCTGAGGTATTTTGAGGGGGTATAGGAGTCTTTGATTTAGTTCTTAGGTAGGTCTATCTAGTGCCTTTTGTTTCAGTTTTAAATCCCCCTTAATATGCACTGAAAGCTGTAACATAATGCTCTTAGCCACTCCTTAGATGTTGCAGATACTCCCTTTTGATAACCTATATATACGTAACATTTTTTGATTTGTTTTAACATCCTTCTCAAAGTTTTCTTAAGAGTCTGAGCTTGAAACCTTTCGCCGTTCATTAGATATTGTGTATGTGCCTTTTTGAAAACCTGGATGAAAATGATGTCTTTTGGCTCGGCATTATACCCTGAAGCATACCCTGAAAATTTTAACCTAGTCCCTCCATCTATCCCTGAGATATGTTGAGAGGGATGAGGTGTCTTTTATCGGGTCGTTTTGGGGTAAAGTGTCTATTGGTTTAGTTTTAAATCCTTCCGAGCACGCCCATAAACTTTCAGCTTAATACCCTTAGCCGTTCCCAAGGTATTGCAGATGCACTCTTTTGGCAGCCTGGATGCACATAATGTTTTCCGGTTAGTTCAACCTCGTCCACAACAGTCTCTGAAAGTTTCAATATAATACCCTCAGGTATTTATGAGATATAGCAGATACATCATTTTGATAGCCTATATGTACATAGAGTGTTTTATATCTATTTCAATACCCCCCTAAACACGTCCCAAAAGTTTCAACATAATGCCATTAGCCTATTTGGGGACTCATGATCAAACATGTTCCCCCCCCCCCTTCTCAACAGCAAAACCTATAACAAAACAACGAGAAACTTGTACAATTTACAGCCCTTGCTCAAAAGACAATCATATCATACCCAGAGACATAGCTATTGAACCTTTCAACTATTTTGAATACAATTGCTATCTCAAGGTTTTGATCAGATATCTTTGGGTGTAGAGCAGCTAAACATAAGTGGGAGGGGGCTGGTGGCCCCTATCGGTTTTGAATCTAAAAGTGACACTAGAACTTTAAATTTTCAATCGAATAAGCCCCCTCCAAAGTTTCTACAGTTCTTCCATACGAAGTGAAGGAGGCCTTTCCATTAAGAGAGAGGCCGATTTCCCGCCATTAATTGACAAACGATCAGAAAATAAATAGAAAACAAGTTTTTTCTACTGAAAATAAGGAGCAACGTTTGAACTTAAAACGAACAGAAAATATTCCGTATATGAAAGGGGTTGTCCCCTCCTCAAATCCCCGCTCTTTAAGCCAAAAATTGACCTTTCGTCTCAGTTCTTTAAGAATGACTCCTGAAATACAAGCGCTGTGTAATTAGAACCAGAAACTTTTTTAAAAGTACTAAAAAACAATAGCGTAAAGAGCGGGGAATTGAGGAGGGGACAGCCCCTTTCATATACGGAATAATCTCTGTTCGTTTTAAGCTTCGCCGTTGCTCCTTACTTATGTAAAAAAAAAACTTTTTTTTTGTTTGAATTAAGATAAAGTGATGAGAATGACGAAATGAATCTAATATATCCTTTTGTGTTTATGTTTATTTTAATTTGTGTAAAAACTAAAATCTTACGTTTGACTACAGAGAGAAATGTATTGCATGAAAAGTAGCTCTTCCCTTTTCCTTTGACGTCAGAATAAACTACAACGTTTCATACAGATTAGGAAGTAGTACAAGTCAATTGGAAGAATCCCCATAACTGATTTTCTCTAATCTACTTACAATTTCTGGATCAAATAATTTGTTTTAATATTTCAACATAAAAATTGTCATTTTCTTAGATTTCAACAGATTAGTCGAGAGCAGAGACTGGACCCTAGGGAGAAATTTGTTTGTTTATCTCTGTGAATTTGCCTATATTCATAAACTGGCACGTAAGCCAATGTGCTTCCTCTCTCTTCTTTTGGGGGTGAGATACCAATACGTAAAATCTAAAAATATGAATACAATCTTAAAATACGGAAAGTGAAAAACTTATGTCATTTTTTTATAGCCCATGACATAATGGATTTTGTGTCCAATTTAGTTGGAGATTAGTTTGCTAGGCTTGTTGTTGACACCATTTGATGAGGACAATGAGTCCAGCAATATGTGCTCAGCGAGTAAATTATTTTAGATTTGGCAAGTGGAATACTACCTAACATAAAAAATAACCAGAAGATCGAGACATACTTCTTTAACACTCTGTTTTTGCCTTGCAATGAAACTGTGCAATTTTTATAGATTGGACAATAAAAAACCTTTCTAATATTTCTGGATGAACTCTGCCTAGTGTTAACTGCTTCAACCTTAGCCTGCTTCAACCTGTCACAAAATTCTGATTGGCTTGCTTGTGTACTTGCATCTGTTTCCCGCTTTAGGAAACTGTGGAATATCTAAGGCACACTCTTAGGAGAGGAGGGCAAAGTTACTTGGTGTCCTAGGAAATTGCACCCCTTATACTATTGCTTTGCTTTCTTTTGGGTGGAGAAAGCTTATAAATTATTAAATAAGCTTCTGGGCTTTTAAATGGCCACAATTATTCATGTATATCTCCTTAGCTTACCACTTCAAGTCTAGCTCTATAGTCTTATTCCAGTCAAAATCAGAAATAAAAGAAAATACTCTGGGCTTTGAATCGCAAAAGCACTGATTTTGGCTAAACTCGCTAGGTCATTCAAACTTAATTTCTAATAGTCTACTAAATCTCGTTCAAAATAGGCTTGGACTTGGACTGTCAATAAGAATTCCAAAAATACCCAAGATTTCAATAAAAAATATCGAATAAGTAGCACCAGCATAATAGATTTGAAACAACTTAAGATTCTTCTTGTGCAGTATTTTACAATCGCCCTACTGGAATTTAATATGAATAAGGGTGCAATCGCAAATTTTTACAGTGAAAACGCTTTGTATAGAGTTCACTTGCATTGAGACCATTGAATTCAAAATCATATATCGAAAAACTTCACATCACTTTCTTAACAGAAACCATCACTACACTCTGGCTATTAAAAATGGCTTATTAAAATAATGTGACCATAATAGTTAAGACATGTCACTCTTATCACTTTTTTGCCAACGCTAAAGTGTTGACTCCGATAAGATTACCCTAAAAAAAAGCTATCCTGTGTGGTAAATACATCAATTTTCCCCTTTTTTGTATCTTTATTTTGATTTATTATAAAATTATCCCTTCCTCCAAGTGAGCACATACCTCCTGAGAGAATAAAAGTTCATTGATTGGAACATTAAAAATTAGACTCACTCAATACACATTTCATCGATGGTTTTATTGTCGAACGAACAGTTGATGGGACAAAACCTGAGAGACATTTAGAATAACAACGATGTAATGCTAAATAGCCCCCAACAGTATGGCCGATAATAAGTGCTACAGTTATCTAATTTCGAAAAATCATGTTCCAGTCATCGCCAGTGCAGTCAATCGTTCTTTTGTTAGGAGGGGGGTGGAGGGGAAAGATTGACACACTTAGTTATGAAACTTTAAATTGATGCTCTCCAAATTGAAACAATTGTAATCTTAGCTGGACATTCTTTCGTATCAAACATTTCATGAGCAGCTTCGTAAGAACATCCTAGAAGCAAGCATTTTCTTTTCAGGAACAAATTCCTGTGCATATACTTGGTATTAAATGCCATGGCTTAGCATTCGAGTACTATTTAGATGCATAATCAAATTGAATAATTTTAACAACAAAGTTACTGCTGTCGTACTATATTTTTGAATTACTTAGCTTTTCGCCTTTTTTTATTTTGTTTACTAATCATAAAAAATAAGAACATTAATTGAAATTCACAAATTTTAAAACGTGGAATATTATTTTGAATTTATTTATTTAGTTTTCATAGAACATTGTATCTTCCTAAACTGGTTTAGGGTGAAATTAAATAAAAAAAACAAGTTTTTTTTTAACTGAAAGTAAGGAACGACGTTAAAACTTAAAACGAACAGAAATTATTCCGTATATGAAAGGGGCTGTCCCCTCCTAAACGCCTCGCTCTTTACGCTAAAGTTTTTTATTGTTAAAAAAAATAGAGTTGTGAGAAAGTCAAACTTTGGCGTAAAGAGCGAGGCGTTGAGGAGGGGACAGCCCCTTTCATATACGGAATAATTTCTGTTCGTTTTAAGTTTTAACGTCGTTCCTTACTTTCAGTTAAAAAAACCTGTTTTTTTATTTAATTTTTGAATGTTTTTGAATTAATGTAGGTTTTGATTTTGGCTCACCGTACATGAATAATTAAAACAAAATTTGCACATTAAGTTTACTTTTATTTGGTTAGATGGCTTTCTCGAAACTTGTTTAATTTTATTTACGAACGTTTTTATTATTAATAAATATACGTAACTTAAGAATTAACTTACGTAACGAACTTCTATATTCATTTATTTTTAATACGTTTATTAGGGGGTTCGCCCCTAGTCAATACCTTGCTTTTTAAGCTAAAGTTCGAATTTTGTTCCAATTCTTTAAAAATGACCTCTTAATCACAAAGGCCTTTAATTAGAATAAATAACTCTTATGAAAGTACTAAAAAATCTTTGGCTTAAAGAGTGAGGTATTGACTAGGGGGTGAACCCAATCATATACGTAATATTTTCTGTTCGTTTTAAGTTTTGATGTTGCTCCTTACTTTCAGCTGAAAAACTTGTTTTTTTTTAACATTTAATTTCTTATCTTTTTTTAAATAATGCTGGGAAATCCGGCGCCCCCTTCTTAGCAATATCCCTTCCCCAATGACAAATTCCTTCATGGAAAGATTCTCCCACATAACCCCCGACCCCCCCCCCCTCACTACCAAAAAAATCCCCCCTGAAAACTTCTGTATACTTTTCAATAACCAATACTATATGTTAACATTGGGTAAAGTTTATAACTTTCAGCCCTCACCCCGGGGACTTCGGAGGATTAAGTCATCCTAAAAGACATAGTTAACATATTTTAGATCATGCTGAACAAAATGGCTATCTCAAAATTTTGATCGGAAGACTTTGGGAAAAACACGAGCGTGAGAGGAGGCCTAGTTGCCCTCCATTTCCTTTGGTCACTTAAAAAGGGCACTAAAACTTTTAATTTCCGTTCCAATGAGCCCTTCCACGATATTCTAGAACCACTGGGTCGATACGATCCCTCCCTGGGAAAAAAAAATAAATAAACACGCATCCGTGATCTTTCTTCTGGCAAAAAATGCAAAATTCCACATTTTTGAAGATAGGAGCTTGAAACCTCTACAGTAGGGTTCTCTGATACGCAGAATATGATGGTGTGATTTTCGTTAAGGTTCTATAACACTTAGGGGGTCTTTCCCCCTTTTTTTGAAAATGAGCCAAATTTTGTCAGGCTTGTAACTTTTGATGGGTAGGACTAAAGTTGATGAAACTTATATATTTGAGATCAGCATTAAAATCTGATTCTTATGATGTATCTATTGGAATCAAATCCCGTTTTGTAGAGTTTCGGTTACCATTGAGCCGGGTCGCTCCTTACTTACAGTTCGTTACCACGAACTGTTTGATAAAAAAAGTATTTTCAACTGAAAGTAAGGAGCAACATTCAAACTTGAAATGATCGGAAATTATTACGTATATGAGGGGACTTGCCCCTTCCTCAATACCTCGTCCTTCACTCTAAAGGTTTTTAGTATTAAAAAAAAACTTCTTATTGTTCTAACTAAACGGTCCTTGTCTTTCAGGAGTCGCTCTTAAAGAATTGGGACAAAAAGTCAAATTTTAGTGTATAGAGCGAGGTATTGAGGAGGGAGCAATTCCCTTCATATACTTAATAATTTCTATTCGTTTTAAGTTTTGATGTTGCTTTTTACTTTTAGTTGATACAATTTATTTTTTTATTTAATTTCTTATCGTTTTTTAAATATTGCTTGGAAATCCGACTTCCTCGTCAGGGAAAGTTCCTCCCTTCAAGGAAAATCCCTAAATGGAAAGTTCATCCAAAATACCCCCCCCCCCCCGTAATGAAAGTTTCCCCAGAGAATTAAATTCTCGCTAACATCGGGTAAAGTTCATAACTTTCAGCCCCCCCCCGGGGACTTCGGGGGATTAAGTCATCCTAAAAGACATAGTTAACATATTTTCGACCATGCTGAACAAAATGGCTATCTGAAAATTTTAATCGGGTGACTTTGGGAAAAAATGAGCGTGGGAGGGGGCCTAGTTGCCCTCCATTTTCTTTGGTCATTTAAAAAGGGCACTAGAACTTTAATTTCCGTTCCAATGAGCCCTTCCACGATATTCTAGAACCACTGGGTCGATACGATCACCCCTGGGAAAAATAAATAAACACGCATCCGTGATCTTTCTTCTGGCAAAAAAAAAAAAAAATGCAAAATTCCACATTTTTGAAGATAGGAGCTTGAAACCTCTACAGGTGGGTTCTCTGATACGCTGAATATGATGGTGTGATTTTCATTAAGGTTCTATAACTTTTAGGGGCTTTCCGCCTTTTTTCGAAAATCAGCCAAATACTGTCAGGCGCGTAACTTTTGATGGGTTGGACTAAAGTTGATGAAACTTATCAAACAGTTCGTGGTAACGAACTGTAAGTAAGGAGCGACCCGGCTCAATAGTAACCGAAACTCTATAAAACGGAATTTTGATACCAATAGATACATCAGAAGAATCAGATTTTTTATGCCGGTTTCAAATATATATGTTTCATCAAGGTTAGTCTTACCCTTCAAAAGCTACGCGCCTAAGAAAATTTGCCTTATTTTCGAAAAAAGGGAGAAACAACCCCTAAAAGCCATAGAACTCTAATGAAAACCACACCATCAGATTCAGTGTATCAGAGAATCCTACTATAGAGGTTTCAAGCTCCTATCTGCAAAAATGTGGAATTTTGCATTTTTTGCCAGATGAAAGATCACGGATGCGTGTTTATTATTATTATTATTTTTTTTTCCCAGGGGTGATCGAATCGATCCAGTAGTCCTAGAATATTGCGAGAGGGCTCATTCGAACGGAAATTAAAAGTTCTAGTGCCCTTTTTAAGTGACCAAAAATTGGAGGGTAACTTGGCCCCTCCCACGCTCATGTTTTTCCCGAAGTCGTCCAATCAAAATTTTGAGATAGCCATTTTGTTCAGCATAGTCGAAAACCTAATTAATATGTCTTTGAGGATGACTTAATCCCCCACAGTTCCCGGGGGAATGGCTGCAAGTTATAAACTTTGCCCATTGTTTACATATAGTATTGGTTATTGGGAAGTATACAGGTGTTTTCAGGAGGAATATTTTTGTAGTGGGGGGTTGGGGTCGGAGTAGGGGTTACGGTGGAGGATCTTTCCATGGAGGATATTTCCTTGGGGGAAGGAACATTTCCATGAAGGGGGCGCCAGATTTCCCAGCATTACTTAAAAAACGATCAGTAAATAAAAAAACAAGTTTTTTCAACTGAAAATAACGAGCAACATTAAAAATTAAAACAAACAGAAATTATTACGTATATGAGAGGGTTCGCCCCCTAGTCAATACCTCGCTCTTTACGCTAAAGTTTTTTAGTACTTTCAAAAGAGCTATCTATTCTAATTAACCGGCCTTTGTGATTCAGGGGCTTGTGATTCGAACAAAATTCGAACTTTAGCGTAAAGAGCGAGGTATTGACTAGGGAGCAAACTCCCTAATATATGTAATAAAAACACACGAATATAGAAACTCGTTACGTAAGTTAATTCGTAAGTTACGTCAGAACAAAATTTCGAGAAAGCCAATTAGCCAAAAAAAGGAAAATTAATATGCGAATTTCGTTTTAAATATTCATGTACGGTGAGCCAAAATCAAAGCTGCATTAATTCAAAAACGTTCAGAAATTAACTAAAAAAAACAAGTTTTTTGTAACTGAAAGTAAGGAGCGACATTAAAACTTAAAACGAACAGAAATTATTCCGTATATGAAAGGGGCTGTCCCCTCCTCAACGTCTCACTCTTTACGCTAAAGTTTGACTCTGTCTCACAACTTTATCTTTTAAAACAATAAAAAACTTTAGCGTAAAGAGCGAGGCGTTGAGGAGGGGACAGCCCCTTTCATATACGGAATAATTTCTGTTCGTTTTATGTTTTAACGTCGCTCCTTACTTTCAGTTAAAAAAAAAAACTTATTTTTTTTAGTTAATATAATTGAGATCAGCATTAAAATCTAATTCTTTGATGTATCTATTGGAATCGAAATCCCGTTTTCTAGAGTTTCGGTTACCATTGAGCCGGATCGCTCCTTACTTACAGTTCATTACCACGAACTGTTTGATAAAAAAAAGTATTTTCAACTGAAAGTAAGGAGCAATATTCAAACTTGAAATGATCGGAAATTATTACGTATATGAGAGGACTTGCCCCCTCCTCAATACCTCGTCCTTCACTCTAAAGGTTTTTAGCATTAAAAAAAAAAACTTCTTATTGTTTTAACTAAACGGCCCTTGTCTTTCAGGTGTCGCTCTTAAAGAATTGGGACAAAAAGTTAAGTTTTAGCGTATAGAGCGAGGTATTGAGGAGGGGGCAACTCCCTTCATATACTTAATAATTTCTATTCGTTTTAAGTTTTGATGTTGCTTTTTACTTTTAGTTGATACAATTTATTTTTTTATTTAATTTCTGATCGTTTTTTGAATATTGCTTGGAAATCCGACTTCCTCTCCGTCGAAAATTCCTCCCTTCAAGGAAAATCTCTAAATGGAAAGTTCATCCAACATACCCTCCTCCGTAATGAAAGTTTCCCCAGACAATTAAATTCTCACTGAAAGTCCCCCCCCCGATAATTTTTTGAGGAGGATTCCGGCTGAAAAATTTTTCTTAGCACACTTTCATTTGAAAGACTTTAATTTCTGATTGTTTTTCAAACAATGCCGGAAATCCCCCCCCCCCCTCTGTGGAAATTTTTTCCCGCAAATTCTCCCACTAGAAAGTTGATCCAGCTGAAAATTCCCTCTGGAGAATTCATCACACGGAAAACTTCCCAATGGAACATTTCTCCTGTGGAAAATACCCCCTTTCTTCGGAAAGATACTTTAGACAATTCCAGCTCAGTGAAAACTTCCCCTGAACAATTCTTCTTAACATCTCCAGATGTAAAATTGATTTGGCAAAGAGAAAGTAAGACAAATCAAAATAATTTCGTATAGGAATTCTGGCAAATTCCCACGTGTAAGATTTCTCCAGGAAAGTCCAACCCCGGGAATTTCCACGGATAATCCTCCCCTTGGAAAATCTCCCAGCAGTAAATTCTCTTCCCCCCCCCCCGAATAACGTCTGCATACTATCAATGGGAAAACAATGGGTAAATTTATGACTTACAGACATTTCCCAAGGAATTGTTGGGAGACATGTTATCCCCAAAGGCAGAGTTGCCAGACTTTTCAACTAAGCTGAAAAAATGGCTATCTCAAAATCTGGGAAGGGGACTAGCTGCCCTGTAATATTTTTGGTCACTTGAAAGGGGCACTAAAACTTGTAATGTCCATTCGAACGAGCCGTATTCCAATATTCTAGGACTAGTGGTTCGATACGATCACCCCTGGAAAAAAACCAAATAAACGCGCATTCGTGATCTTTCTTCTGGCAAAAAATACAAAATTCCACATTTTGAAAAAAACCACATGAAAAAAAAACAAATAAACGCGCATTCGTGATCTTTCTTCTGGCAAAAAATACAAAATTCCACATTTTTGCAGATGGGAGCTTGAAACCTCTACAGTAGGGTTGTCTGGTACGTTGAATTTGATGGCGTGATTTTCACAAAGATTCCTTGACTTTTAGGAAGTGTCCCCCCCTTTAAAAACTCAGGCAAATTTTCTTAGGCTCTTAACTTTTGATGGGTAACACTAAGCTTGACGAATCTTATGCATTTGGTATGGGCATAATAAGTTGACTCTTTTGATGTATCTATGGATGTCCAAATTCCATATTTTAGAGTTTAGGTTACTAATGAGCTGCATCACTCCTTACTTACAGTTTGTTATCACAAAGTGTTTGATTAAGTGAATTTGAAGGGACAAATTTAGTTATTATTTATTTATTTGCATCTGTGTCATCATACAAGTTATCGTAATAATTCGACTTGAACAGGATGGCACCCTACAATTATATCTTGATACAAAAGTAAAAAATAATAAATAGTTTCTCCTCAGCCATTTCTGAGGGGTATAAAATCCATAGATGTTTCTTGGAGATTTACTTAACTGACTGGTATCCTTACCCACTAGACCTGCAGCAGTTGGGATCAAACCCCTGGCCGTATAATGCCAAGCAGAGATTAGTACACTGGATTACCTCATATTTCGATACAACCGTTAGTAAAAACCAAGAATAAAGATTCTTCAGAGTCACTTCTTGTGCATAGGGCGTCAAATGGACGGTTAAGTTGAAGGGTCCTTTTTTTTTTTACAGAGACGAGTAGCAAGCCTATCGCCCAACCTTACAGCAACAAAATCGATCCCTGGGCTTCGTATTGTCAAGCAGAGTATCGTTCAGAGTCACTTCTTGTGCATAGGGCGTCAAATGGACGGTTAAGTTGATGGGTCCTTTTTTTTACAGAGACAAGTAGCAAGCCTATCACCCAACCTTGCAGCAACAAAATTGATCCCTGGGCTTCGTATTGTCAAGCAGAGTATCCACTAGACCAGAGCATCCTATATGAAAATGTTAGTAAAATTCATTAATTTTTGGAGGTTTTGAGAATTCAAGGTGCAAAAATTGGTTTAGATATTAATGGTAAGAAGATTAAGTCGGTAAGACAAGGAATAAGTGAGGGTGAAGAGGTGATAGTGGGTAATCAGAAGATTGATCAAGTGGACAGCTTCAGTTGTAGAGTACTATGCAGAGTACTATGCTACCACGGGGTGCGCGGTGATTACTAAATGTATTTTTTTTATGTAATGCAACCTTGCTGTAACTTGTTGTGCAGTAGAATCAGCCTCTTATTGCTCAATTCCTTATTCATACTCCTACTTAGGGCTTATGAGAGGAGGCAGAAGGAGAAATTTAATACGCAAAGTCTGTGCCTCAAAGGACTCAGGGAAACATTTTAATCTGGACTTCTGAGCTAAAGGTCTATTACGAGTATAATCTTCATTAAGTTATTGCCCAAGTATAATTTTGAGTTATACTTGTGTTAAAAAATGCACTTTTTAAAGTTTGATGTGGCACCCACAGAAATATGTATTGAGTAGGCTGGATCGATTTAATCTCCACTAAAATAGGGACGAATAAACAAGTATTCATGTTTTAAGCCACAGGAAGAAATAACTGTCGCGTATTTGTAAGTAAGGTTTTCACACTTTTGCTTTATAATTCGTAAAAAAGTTGCATCAGATGGTGTAATTTTTTTTGTGATGATTGCACCTCTGTCTTAATACAACTAAATTTTAATAAATAACTTTAAAATTAAGGAATTTGTAAGTTTTGAATCAGCATATAAACATTTTCTTATGTGTGCATTGCTATCAAATTCCCTTTTATACAGTCCCGGTTACTATTGGAACGGGCTGCTCTTTACTTACAGTCAAATTTTTAAATAGATCTGCGAATCTCATTAACATATGAAAAATGATACGACGTTAATACGGAATATGGCTTTTGTAAACGAACATAAATTAATGGAAATTCAACAGTAACACATTCGACATACTTCAGGCTCCATTTTTGACGAACAAAGTATGGCACACACCAGGAATCACATACTGGAATTGTACCCACTTTATGTCACACAAGCTTTTTCCTAATTAAACATTTTAGTCATTGAAGTTTAGTATCCTATGCCCCTGTCGTCACCTGCAAAGAATACTTGAATTTGAAGTCTACAGCTAGCCTTTACAATGCAGTAAACCTTCCCAATATTTTATGAATTGCACCCTTCTGGAAAACTGTTACAAAATCAGACCAGTCAGAAATCTGTTCGGTCTTTACCCACCTCTTTTTTTCCTCTTTTTCTGTCTCAAAATTACAAAATTGCACAACCTAAACTAGCTATCTCTTGGATTATTGAAAGCGCAATCAAATAAAATTGGTAAGAAATTATGATAGCTTCTAGTTTTTTTTTTGTTTGCTCTGGAGTTTATTTTCTGTTGCTGTTCAAATTGTAAGTTTTATATCTGCTGTCTTTTTTATCTGCCTTCTGCCGTTGCGGGTTTTTCAGTCAATAGATAAATAAATAAGTAAATAAATTTTGTCGCATGTATATGTAAGTAGCAGAAAATGTGGCTTCTTAGCGCAATTAAAGGAGACTTTACCTTTTGGCCAGCATTTAAGGTCACTTTATCCTATATTTGGTGAGTCATTGAATGGTTGTGATAACCTCAAGCTTTGTGCTTATTCTCAGCTTTTTTTCTAATAGCCTTACCTCGTTTCCTCACAGTGGCACTAACCTCAAACAATTTTTAGATACCACATATACTAAATAATAAACAATTTAAAAAAATTAGCAACACAAAAATAGTATTTAAAGATCTAGTTAGGATTGTTTAAGATTCATTTTCCTTACACAAATTTCCAGTTTAGTTCAAACTTGAGACAGCAATTTTGCTATCATTCGGTTGTTAATGTTCGGCTTATCGATCTAACGGATTATACCTTGGAACTCTGATTTCAAAAACACGTAAAAAACACATTGAGCACAGCAAATATAGATCTATTTTCTTATTTTTTAAGTAAGTTTAGATCACATTCTAAGAAAGACGACAGACCACAAGTTTTCTATCATTTGACCGTTAAGATTCGGCTTATATTCAGCTCAAATAACACATCTCAACTCTACTTTTAAAAACGCGTGAAAAACACGTTGAAAGCATACGAATATAGATAGATTTTCCCGTTTTTTAAGCAATTTGAAATCATATTCTACAAAAAATTCTAAGCAATACCGTAATTCTTGCTGGAGGATAAGGTAAATCAGAAACTAATGAATGTAATTGTATAGCTATCATGTGTTTTTGGTGAAAGTGAAAACATTCAGCTTCTTGTAAAATCATATTTTTCACAGAGAACATAAACCGTGAAGAATCGCAAAATTGTGATTTCGATTTTCGGTGATTTAATATGGATTAAAAGTTACTAGCGACAATTATTGTGTGGCATCTGGCGATTTCATTAAAATATACCAAATTTCAAATAAAATTTTATGTTTAATATAACTAATCAATATTGCGACATAATTAAAGCTGAAATTTCTGTACAAGTGATAATTAATCAACATGTCTTATTTAAAGAATTATTTAAGATAAAAATCCAGTGTGCATAAAGTAGGCCTAAGTTATCTGAGGAAAATCTAAGCAGGTTAGGTAGGCTGGTTAACTTTAAGCTGGTAGGTCTACTGGGGACAGAATTCTGCTTTTCTACCCTCTCCTGCATTTTGCAATAACCTGAAAAGACAAGTATGCCAAGGGTTGAACAAAGTCATCAAAGGCTAGATGGCATTGTTGATCTTTCTCTTTGACGCTAGCACCAATTTTCACTCTTATAAGATCTCAATAGTCTTTGACCTAATCCTTAATGTTTGTGAATTTCCTTGATGTTGAAACATATGGCGGCGACAAGCAACTGTAGCTCCTTATCTGTATCGTTCTTCACTAGGTTGCAGCTGTCCCTGCAATTATGATTTACATTGGCAAAATACCTGCTTCTTTTTATACAGAAATAAATGATGCGTATATATGGCATTCATTTGTGTTGAACTAAATTAGCAAGGAACATCTAACATGTTATAATTTTGAATTTAGATCGGATTTTAGGTTTGCAATGGTAGATGAAATCCAATTTGATACTTTTCTTAACAAATTCAAGTCCAGCATGCCTTCTATTCAACAAAATTAAAATTTTACAAAGATGGACGAAATCCGACCTCTTGGTTTTTCAACGAAATGAAAACTCAACAACAGTCGAAGACATTCAACCTGTTTTCTTTTCCATCCAAATGAAACTTTACAAAAATGAAAATTCAATAATATTAGCAGATAGGCCTTACTGTTAGCACAAGCTTTGCTATTGAACTTTCAATTTAATAGATTTTCAATACTTTTGAGTTGTTGGATTTCCAATATACTTTTTTTTCACACAGTGCATAGAGCCAAAATATGTGACTGTAGGAGGGAAAAACAATTATAACGGACAGTTCTTTGCTTCTAATGAGGCGAATTCCAAATTGCTTTCATGCAAAGAAATTAGGCTAAAATCTAAAGGAAGAAGATGAAGTTTTCACCCGCGTACAGTGGGACAGGAAAGAGGCAATTGGAATATGTAAAATATATCTTCTAAAAATGTACACCACGATCCGTAAGATTCGTAATTTGACTCGTACTCAGACCTACTATTATCTACTAACTACTTTTTTTTGTTGCTAAAAAAAGCAAAAAAAGAAAAAAAAACATAGAAATTCAACAAAAATCTCTTTGTTGTAATCATGAAGTGAAGAAAAAAAATTTCAAACACTTCCAGCCCTTTTACCAAAATATTGCACTTTATTTATAAACGTAAACATTTTATTTTCAAAATGTTGTCTTTTATGATACAGCTATACAAATATAAATTATTTTGAATGTTGACAGTTCTGATTATTTTAACCAAAATTAGATCACATTCTGTCACCGTGAGAGAACACCTAGTGCCAGACATACGAACAGTATTGATAAGGTCCAATGTGTCCCTGAAAAAAAGGAAAGTACATTAGTCGGGAATTTCAAGTATGTTAAACAACTTTGCTATAACTTGATCAAGTCCATAAAGCAAGCATTAGTTTAAAAAAAAGATGACGTTTGTTCTGATATCTTCAAAAATCGACTGAACCTAATTTGGCAATAAAAAAATCAGGTTTTCTCGTAATCTGGAGGAAAAATTACTGGAATCTTTAGGGGGCTTCTTAACCCTATGTGTTGGAGTATTGAAAATGTTTTAAAATTTTTGGCTGTTAGTTGTAGTTTGATTTTGAAGAATCAAACATTCATCATTTATGTCATTTGATTCTGTAAAACCCAAGAGTTGGTATACAAATTTATAAGATGGACTTGATCAGATTAGAATCTGAAAGACTCAACTGACATAAATAATTTCTAGAGAGAAAAAAAAGTCCAAACACCAAAACAAGATGTGAAAATGTACAAAAACTCGTTTTAAATAGATGGGGTATTGGTTTGTGTGCCTTTACTACTGATAAGTCAAATACAGATTAGGCACATGGGTATTAGCTGGTCAGTTATAGTTTATCAGACAGTTCGTGGTAACGAACTGTAAGCAAGGAGCGACTCGGCTCAATGGTAACCGAAACTCTAAAAAATGGAATTTTGATACCAATAGATACATCAAAAGAATCATATTTTAATTCTGATTTCAAATATATAAGTTTCATCAAGTTTAATTTTACCTATCAAAAGTTAAGCGCCTGAGAAAATTTGGCTGATTTTTGAAAAAAGGGGGCAAGACCCCCTAAAAGTTAGAGAACCTTAATGAAAATCACACCATCATATTCAGTGTATTAGAGAACCCTACTGTAGAGGTTTCAAGCTCCTATCTACAAAAATGTGGAATTTTCCATTTTTTGCCAGAAGAAGGATCACGGATGCGTGTTTATTTGTTTTTTTGTTTTTTTTTTTCCCAGGGGTGATCGTATCGACCCAGTGGCCCTAGAATATCGTGGGAGGGCTCATTGGAACGGAAATTAAAAGTTCTAGTGCCCTTTTTAACTGAACAAAAAATGGAGGGCAACTAGGCCCCCTCCCACGCTCATTTTTTCCCAAAGTCATCTGATCAAAATTTTGAGATAGCCATTTTGTTCAGCATGGTCGAAAATATTATAACTATGTCTTTTAGGATGACTTAATCCCTCGAAGCCCCCAGGAGGAGGGCTGAAAGTTATGAACTTTACCCAATGTTAACATATAGTATTGGTTATTGGGACCCGGCTCAATGGTAACCGAAACTCTAGAAAACGGTATTTTGATACAAATAGATACATCAAAAGAATCGGATTTTAATGCTGATTTCAAATATATAAGTTTCATCAAGTTTAATCCTACCCATCAAAAGTTAAGCGCCTGAGAAAATTTGGCTGATTTTCGAAAAAAGGGGGAAAGACCCCCTAAAATTAAAGGAGGAAAGACCCCCTGGAAATTAAAAGTCCTAGTGCCCTTTTTAAGTGACCAAAAAATGGAGGGCAACTAGGCCCCCTCCCACGCTCATTGTTTTCCCAAAGTCACCTGATCAAAATTTTGAGATAACCATTTTGTTCAGCATGTTCGAAAATATTATAAGTATGTCTTTTAGGATGACTTAATCCCCCGAAGTTCCCGGGAGGAGGGCTAAAAGTTATGAACTTTACCTAATGTTAACATATAGTATTGGTTATTGGGAAGTATACAGTACAGACGTTTTCAGGGGAGATTTTTCCTGGTAGTGGGGGGGGGGGGGTCGGGCAGGGACGTACGCAGGGAGGACCTCCGGGACGGCCCCCCCCCGAAATCTCACGATTTTTTTCATTTTCTTATAATTTTCTGATTTTTCTCACAGAATAATGGGTTTGAAGGATTTGGCCCCCCCCCGAAACAAATTCCTGCGTACGTGCCTGGGGTCGGGGGTTATGTAGGAGGATCTTTCCATGAAGGAAGTTTTCATGGGGGAAGGGACATTGCTATGAAGGGGACGCCGGACTTCCCAGCATTATTTAAAAAAAGATCAGAAATTAAACATAAAAAAACAAGTTTTTCAACTGCAACAACAGCAACATCAAAACTTTAAACGAACAGAAAATATTACATATATGATTGGGTTCACCCCGCTAGTCAATACCTCACTCTTTAAGCCAAAGATATTTTAGTACTTTCATAAGAGCTATTTATTCTAATTAACGGCCTTTGTGATTAAACGGTCATTTTTAAAGAATTGGAACAAAATTTGAACTTTTGCTTAAAGAGCAAGGTATTGACTAGGGGGCGAACCCCCTAATATATGCATTAAAAATATATGAATATAGAAGTTCGTTATGTAAGTTAATTCGTAAGTAACGTATATTTATTACTAATAAAAACGTTCGTAAATAAAATGAAACAAGTTTCGAGAAAGCCATTTAACCAAATAAAAGTAAATTATTATGAAAATTTTGTTTTAATTATTCATTTACTGTGAGCCAAGATCAAAACCTGCATTTATTCAAAAACGTTCAAAAATTAAATAAAAAAAAACAAGTTTTTTTGACTGAAAGTAAGGAGCGACATTAAAACTTAAAACGAACAGATGTTATTCCGTATATGAAAGGGGCTGTCCCCTCCTCAACGCCTTGCTCTTTACGCTAAAGTTTGACTTTCTCACAACTCTATATTTTTAAACAATAAAAAACTTTAGCGTAAAGAGCGAGGCGTTGAGGAGTGGACAGCCCCTTTCATATACGGAATAATTTCTGTTCGTTTTAAGTTTTAATGTCGCTCCTTACTTTCAGTTAAAAAAAACTTGTTTTTTTATTTAATTTCTTATAAAATCAATCAGACATACTTTATACATTTGATTCTATAAATTCAAGAGCTGATTTACAAATTTTCACGGCAGACTTGATTAGAATAGACTCTGAAAGGCTCAACTCACGGAAATAATTTCTACTGAGAAAAAAAGGTCCAAAGACCAAAAGAAGATGTGGCAAAGTACAACACCTGGTTCGGAATAGACTGAGTTTTGGTTTGTATGCCTTTACCATTGATAAGATAAATATAGATGGGGCACTTGGGTATTAGTTTATCATGTCTGATTTGGTGCTCAATGTTCTCCCAATGATTATTGAAACATAAAATTTGAAAAAAAAACTCTTTTGCATGCAGGCCAGTGGCCCGCGTAGCATCGGTACCGATCTCCTGATGAGGTAAATGAAAAAAAAAAAACAGATAAGCTCACGTCCACGACCAGTCAAAAAATAAAAATTTCGCATTTTGTATATAGGAGCTTGAAAACCATGTACTAGAATTCTCTTTGATTTCACCAACGTCACCTTGGGGTTCTTGGTTCTTGGGGTTCTTGGGGTTGTTTCTCCTCTTTAAAAAAATACAGCAAGTTTTTTCAGCTCATATCTTTTGATAAATAGTTTTAAACTTCGAGAATTTTACATACTTGGAGTCACCATAAGAAAACACTCCTTAAATGTGTTTAGTGTTTGCAAAATTATTTTTTTGAGCATTGGTTACTAATAACACACAACTTGGATCCACATAGTATCCTTTGGTTTAGTTCAACATATCCTGAAAGGTTCTACTTAATACTCTTCGCCGCTTCTAAGGTATATTGAGGGGATGTAGGTGTCTTTGATTTAGTTCTTGGGTAGGCCTATCTAGTGCCTTTTGTTTCAGTTTTAAATCCCCGTTAATATGCACTGAAAGCTGTAACATAATGCTCTTAGCCACTCCTTAGATGTTGCAGATACTCCCTTTTGATAACCTAGATATACATAACATTTTTTGATTTAGTTTAACATCCTTCTCAATGTTCCTGAGGTATTGTACAAATGTCCTTTTGAAAATCTGCATACGCACGGTGTTTTTGGTTTAGTTTTATATCGCCCTAAACATTCCCTAAACGTTTCTACTTAATGCCTTTGGTCGTTTAGGAAATATTACAGATATGTCTTTTTGACAACCTGGATCCACATAGTGTCCTTTGATTAAGTTCAACATATCCTGAAAGGTTCTACTTAATGCTCTTCGCCGCTTCTGAGGTATATTGAGGGGGTGTAGTAGTCTTTGATTTAGATCTTAGGTAGGCCTATCTATTGCATTTTGTTTCAGTTTTAAATCCCCGTTAATATGCACTGAAAGCTGTAAAATAATGCTGTTAGCCACTCCTTAGATGTTGCAGATACTCCCTTTTGATAACCTAGATATACATAGCATTTTTTGATTTAGTTTAACATCCTTCTCAATGTTCCCTAAGAGACTGAGCTTGAAACCCTTCGTCGTTCATTAGATATTGCGTATGTGCCTTTTTGAAAACCTGGATGAAAATGATGTCTTTTGGTTCGGCATTATACCCTGAAGCATACCCTGAAAATTTTAACCTAATCCCTCCATCCATCCCTGAGATGTGTTGAGAGGGATGAGGTGTCTTTTATCGGGTCGTTTTGGGGTAAAGTGTCTATTGGTTTAGTTTTAAATCCTTCTGAGCACACCCATAAACTTTCAGCTTAATACCATTAGCCGTTCCCAAGGTATTGCAGATGCACTCTTTTGGCAACCTGGATGCACATAATGTTTTTCGGCTAGTTCAACCTCGTCCACAACAGTCTCTAGAAGTTTCAATATAATACCATCAGGTATTTATGAGATATAGCAGATACACCCTTTTGATAGCCCACGTGTACATAGAGTGTTTTATATCTAATTCAATCCCCCCCCTTAACACGTCCCAAAAGTTTCAACTCAATGCCATTAGGCTATTTGGGGACTCAAGATCAAACATGCTCCCGCCCCTTCTCAACAGCAAAACCTATAAAAAAAACAATGAGAAACTTGTACAATTCACAGCCCTTGCCCAAAAGGCAATCATATCATACCCAGAGGCATAGCTATTGAACATTTCAACTATTCTGAATAAAATTGCTATCTCAAAGTTTGGATCAGATATCTTTGGGCGTAGGAAAGCTAAACATAAGTGGGAGGGGGCTGGTAGCCCCTATCACTTTTGAATCTGAAATTGACAATAGAACTTTCAATTTCCAATCGAATAAGCCCCCTCCAAAGTTTCTACAGATTCTTCCATACGAAGTGACCGGGCTAAAAAAATGATATCGCATTACACCGCCTACGACTTCTCGTACAAACAACTTTAGATAAAATAACACTTTATTCTTAAGATAACTATCATATACACACATTAGCGAACTGGGATGTCACGTCAAAAAACAAAAACAAAAAAAAACAAACAAAAAAAAGGCAAACTCAAACAAAACATAAATAGAAATCATCAGAGAAACTAAAAGTAATACCAAACAAACAAAAAGTAATTCTAAATCATTTGTTTTCTTCCATTAGCTAAAAATTAATCTGCGTATTGATTTTCATCATTATTTCTCCGAATAGAAGATTGAAAATGGTTAGATTTACGAAGTTTGAATATACGATAAACTTTATTGAAAGAAACCCAATTAAATTTTCTAAAGGAATGATGTCCCAGTTAATTTAAGGTAAATTTAAGAAAAATTCAGCTGAATCCTCTGAACTTCTTTCATATTAGAATAAGAGTGAAAAATGTAATTTGACATCTGTTACACCTGTAAAATTATTTTCTCAAGCTTATCGCCAACTTAAAAGATGGGGTGCATCAAAAAGATGTGAAATCAGTTTCAAACTAGTTGATTGATTATTTACTACAGAGAACAAGACAATTGTCTATACTAGAGAGAATATAATGAATTTATCATGCCTTAAGCTAGGTTCTCATAGTAGTCAAATTTATAAACATCATCAAGCAAACACCATACTTGACAACGAAGTTTTATGCCTATAACTTTTCTAATTGAGATTTCTCAGAAGTCTTTTATTTTATGTAGAAACAAAATTGATCTTATTCTTCCGATTTTTCAGCAGAATATTGTTTCTGCTTGGTTTTTTTTTTCTAAATCAGGATTTTTATTCATAAGGAAGATTAGGTCGATCTGAAAACAAATTTACATTTTGAAAAAATAGACAAGAGACTTCAATCATTTGTCCTAATTGATCTAAGTCTTGCTCAACACCACAATGCGCATAAATATTATATCCCTCATTTCTTCATAGCCATCATTACTCCTAAGACTACTAATACTAACAGCTTACTGCAGCACCGAGTCATCAAAGGCCAACACAGCTAGACAAGCTCTTCCTCCACCCCAATCTATTTAACATTTACTACTTTACACTATCCCAAAAAGTTCAATCAGCATTGGTTAAACAAACTCTAGAAACAAGTCGTGCAGCGAAAGACAGACCTTACATCTAGAAGGTAAACAATCGACCATTCTTAAAAAAAATCGGTACTCTTGCATTATATGGGCCTTCAAGTTTGGTTAATGCTAATTAAATAAAATAAAATAGGATGAATATATAATAGTTTATAAACAAATATCGGCTATATATTTGTACAATAGGGGGTGGTGGGGGGGGGGGGACAAAATATAGCATATATTGAATACGTAACATAACCTAGGTACCTCCCCCCCCCCTAAACCCCAAAAAACAACAGTTTAAATATCGTATATCGTTAATGCTAATTAAATAAAATAAGATGAATATATACTAGTTTAGAAACAAATATGGGCTATATATTTGCACATTAGGCGGAGGGGTTGGGCGGGGGTTTGGGGGTAAAGCATAGCATATATTAACGTACTGTATTGCTCTATAGCGTTTAACCCGTCAAAAACGGGTTTTTCGCTACTGGTTTCAAACAGTTCGTGGTAACGAACTGTAAGTAAGGAGCGACCCGGCTCAATGGTAACCGAAACTCTAGAAAACGGGTTTTTGATACCAATAGATATATCAAAAGAATCAGATTTCAATGCTGATTTCAAATATATAACTTTCATCAAGTTTAGTGCTACCCATCAAAAGTTACGCGCCTGAGAAAATTTGGCTGATTTTCGAAAAAAGGGGGAAAGACCCCCTAAAAGTTATAGAACCTTAATGAAAATCACACCATCATATTCAGCGTATCAGAGAACCCTACTGTAGAGGTTTCAAGCTCCTATCTACAAAAATGTGGAATTTTCCATTTTTTGCCAGAAGAAAGATCACGGATGCGTGTTTATTTGTTTTTTTTTTTTTTTTTTTTTTTTTTTTTTTCCCCAGGGGTGATCGTATCAACCCAATGGTCCCAGAATATCGTGGGAGGGCTCATTGGAACGGAAATTAAAAGTTCTAGTGCCCTTTTTAAGTGACCAAAAAAAATGGAGGGCAACTAGGCCCCCTCCCACGCTCATTTTTTTCCCAAAGTCACCCGATCAAAATTTTGAGATAGCCATTTTGTTCAGCATGGTCGAAAATATGATAAAAATGTCTTTTAGGATGACTTGATCCCCCAAAGTCCCCAGGGGGAGGGCTGAAAGTTATGAACTTTACTCAATGTTAACATATAGTATTGGTTATTGGGGAGTATACAGACTTTTTCAGAGGAGATTTTTTCTGGTAGGTGGGGGAAGAGAGGGTCGGGGGCTATATGGAAGGATCTTTCCATGAAGGAAGTTTTCATGGGGGAAGAGAAAATGCCATGAAGGGGGCGCCGGACTTGCCAGCATTATTTATTGGTTATTGGGAAGTATACAACCATTTTCAGGAAGGATTTTTTCTGGAGGGGGGGGGGAGGGCTAGAGGAGGGGATTACTCTGGAGAATATTTCCGTGGAGGATGTTTCTTTGGGGTAAGGGACATTTCTATGAAGGGGGCGCCGGATTTCCAAGCATTATTTAAGAAACGATCAGAAGTTAAATAAAAAAAAACAAGTTTTTTCAACTGAAATGTAAGAAGGAATATTAGAACTTAAAATGAACAGAAATTATAACGTATGTGAGGGGGTTCTCCCCCAAGTCAATACCTCGCTCTTTACGCTACAGTTTTTTTTTTTGTGCTTTCAAAAGAGCTATCTATTCTAATTAAACGGCCTTTGTGATTCAGGGGTTTGTGAATCAAAATTTTTTTTAACTTTTAACGTAAAGAGCGTGGTATTGACTAAGGGGAGAACCCCTTCATATAAGTAATAACATATACGTAATAAAAAAAAAAACAATAAAAAAACAAGCGATACGGCTCAATAGTAATCGAAACTTTTAAAAACGAAATTTTGATGTCAATAAATGTATCAAAAGAATGTGTTTATAATGCTGATCCTAAATATATAAATTTTATTAAGTTTAGTATTACTCATCAAAGGCTACGAGCCTGAGAAAATTTACTCGATTTTTTAAAGAGGGGGGAAACATCCCCTACAAGTGAAAGAATTTTGATGAAAATCACACCGTCAGATTCAGCGTATCAGAAAACCCTATTACATAGGTTTCAAGCTCATATCTGCAAAAATCTGCAACTTTGTATTTTTTGCCAGAAGAAAAATATACGAATATAGAAGTTAGTTACGTAAGTTAATTTGTAAAGACATCCATTTAGCAAAAGAAAAGTAAAATTTTTATGCAAATAAAAGCTGCATTAACTAAAAAACGATCAGAAATTAAATAAAAAAAACAAGTTTTTTAAACTGAAAGTAAGGAGCGACATTAAAACTTAAAACGAACAGAAATTATTCCGTATATGAAAGGGGCTGTCCCCTCCTCAACGCCTCGCTCTTTACGCTAAAGTTTGACTCTGTCTCACAACTTTATTTTTTAAAACAATAAAAAACTTTAGCGTAAAGAGCGAGGCGTTGAGGAGGGGACAGCCCCTTTCATATACGGAATAATTTCTGTTCGTTTTAAGTTTTAATGTCGCTCCTTACTTTCAGTTTAAAAAACTTGTTTTTTTTTATTTAATCCTTTTAAAGACCCATATAATGCAAGAGTACCAAAAAATCTTCTAGCTATTTACTGTAAAGTATAACATTGTGCTGAAAGGTGTATAAAGATTACTTTTATTGACATGTAAAAGGCTAATTTTCATGCTCCTATGCTGGTGAAAAACAATTAATAATAACAAAATCATTACATCATTCTTGTTAAAACAGCTAACCAAAATGTTAGAAATAAATGAGGGTGATTAGGTGATGCTGGGCAATGATAAGATCGATCAAGCTGATAGCTTCACTTACCTAGGTAGTCTTATTAGCAAAGATGCAATGAAATTGTAAAAACTAAATGGCCGTGGTGCCGATTTTATTAGATTGTAGTTGATTTCTTTTTTGAACGTTAAAAGATAAGACCGTGAACAAGGATTAGATTATAAGGAGCCCCCTCATATACGTAATAATTTCTATTCGTTTTAAGTTTTGATGCTGCTCCTTACTTACAGCTGGAAAAAAAAAATAAGTTTATTTCCGATTTTTTTTTTAAATAATAGCAGGAAATATGGCTCCCTCTCTATGGGAAATTCCTTCCCCTTATGGGATATTCCTCCATAAAAAGTTCCTCCAATGTAAAATACTCCCCCACCCACACCAGGAAAATTTCCCCGTCAATTCCATTTTCGCTGAAAATTCCTCCCGGAAAATTTTTGCGTGCGATTCCGGCTGAACAAGTTTTCTTATCACACTTTCATTTGAAAAAAATATTTTAATTTCTGATCCTTTTTCGAATCATGCTGAAAATCCCCCCTCTGTGGAAATTTTTTCCCACAAATCCCCCGCTCCCCTATTGAAAGATACTCATATGGAGAGGGTGGTCGAATAAATATTGGAGGCGCTCATTCAATTGGAAATCGAAAGTTCTAGTGCCCTTTTGAAGATCTAGCCTGCTTTTTAACCAGCTGACACCGAGCGAGTGATACCGAGTGTTTAGAAAAAGTTTCTTGTTCCAGTTCAACGGCCCTTGTGTTTCAGCAGTCGTTTTTACAGAATTGTGACAAAAAATCCATCTTTCGCATAGAGAATGAAGTTTTGAGGAGGGGCTAGCCCCTCATATACGCAATAATGTCTGTTTTTTTTTAAGTTTTAACATTGCTCCTCACTTTCACTTGAAAGACACTTGTTATTTTTTTATTTAATTAAATAAAAAACCAAGTTTTTTCAACTAAAAGTAAGGAGTAACGTTGAAACTTAAAACGAACAGAAATTATTATGGATATGAAGGGGGTTACCCCCCTCTTCAACACCTCTCGCTTTACGCTAAAGTTTCTTAGTACTTTCAAAAGAGCTTTTTGTTGTTCTAATGCAACGACTCTTGTGTTTCAGGAGTTGTTCTTAAGGAATGCGGACAAAAAATCAAACTTTAGCGTAAAAAGTGAGGTGTTGAAGACGGGGTAACCCCCTTCATATACATTATAATTTCTGTTTGTTTTAAGTTTTAACGTTGCTCCTTACTTTCTTTCGAAAAAACTTTTTTTTATTTAATTTCTGATCGTTTTTTTTTCAATAATACCAGGAAATCAGGCTGCGCCTCCACAGAGAAATACCCCTCCCCACTCGATTATTCTCTAGACAACTCAATCCAGGTGAAAATTTACCCCGGACAATTACAATTAACATCTCCACGCGTAAAATTGAAACGGAAAAGAGAAAGCAAGACATGAAACGAATTTTGTATAGGAACTATGGCAAGTTTTTAACCACAATTTAACTACTGTAAAATATCCCCTGAAAAGCTCAACCCCTGGAAACTTCCCTCCCCATGGAAAATTACCCCGTGGAAACCCCCCCAGCAGAAAATATGTCTAAAAAGTGGGGGCTGAAGGGGTGATGGCCTCTTCCCACAAATTTAGGGTAGCTAAGGATATGGTATTGAAAATATAAATAGAATAAGTTTTTATGTAGTATAAAACTTATTCTATAACGAAAATTTGTATAGGAACTATGAAGAGTATAGGAACTATGGCAAGTTTTTAACCACAATTTAACTACTTGGCTATATCAGAATTATCAGCAGATTATCAGCTTTTTGGCAAACCTGATAATTCAGCTTTTTGGCAAATTATCAGCTTTTTGGCAAACCTCGGGCCGAGATATTCGTTCTGCGCCACTAAATTTTAGAAGATACTATTTTGCTGTGGCAAGATTTTTAGGTACTTAAAAATACATTAAAATTTTTAATTTCCGTTCAAACGAGCCTTTTCCCAGTTTTCTACGATCACGTGTTAGACGCAATCAATTTTGGAAAAAACAAACAAACAACAGATAAACATGCATCCATGATCTTTCTTCTCGGAAAAAGGTAAACCCCGCATGGCAGGGGTTTGACAACTCCGCAACGGGCTTTCCTAACATGCTTTATTTAATAGCATAATTTTCATTAAGTTCACTTACCCTTTTGAAGATGTTTTGCCCACTTTTCCAGAAATAAAGTAAATTTCAGGAAGAATCAGAACGTGGCAAAAAGGAAAGTGACAATTCATTCAGACCCTCCAACGTTATATGCATTCCCTGGGGAGCCCTTCATTTTCCTAAAAAAGTAGCAAAAAAGGGAAAAAGTAGCAAACAAAGGTGATTCCTTTGGAGTTTGCAACTTACAACGAGAATCAATCAAACAGTTCGTGGTAACGAACTGTAATTAAGGAGCGACCCTGCTCAATACTAACCGAAACTATAAAAAACAGAACTTTGATACCAATAGATATACCAAAAGAATCGGCTTTTTATGCTGATTTCAAATATATAAATTTAGTTTAAGTCTTAAATATCAAAGGTTACGAGCCTGAGAAAATTTTCCTGATTTTCGGAAAAAGGGGGAAACAGCCACTAAAAGTCAAGTGATCTCAATGAAAATCACATCATCAGATTCGGAGTATCAGAAAACCCTACTGTATGAGTCTCAAGCTCCTATCTGCAAAAAGGTGGAATTTCGTATTTTTTGCCATAAGAAAGATCACAGATGCGTGTTTATTTGTTATTATTTTTTGTTTGTTTTCCCCAGGGGTGATCGTATCGACCCAGTGGTCCTAGAATATCGAGAGAGGGTTCATTCAAACAGAAATTAAACCTTCTAGTTCTCTTTTTAAGTGACCCAAAAAATTGGAGGGCAACTAGGCCCCCTCCCCGCCTTTTTTCCCAAAATCGTCCGATCAAAATTTTGAGATAGTCATTTTGTTCATCCTAGTTTAAAGGCCCAATAACTATGCCTTTGGGTATAACATGACCCCCATAGCCCCAGGAAAAAGGTCTTTAAGTTATACAATTTGCCCATTGTTTGCGCATAGTATTTGTTATTGGGATGTAGGCATACACTTTTGGGTGGGGGGGGGGTCAAATTTTCTTCTGATTTTTTTCCACGGGGGAATTTTCCATGGGGAGGGAAGTTTCCATGGGTTCAGCTTTTCAGGGGATATTTTACACGTGGGGAACTTGCCATAATTCCTATACAAAATTATTTTTATGTCTTGCTTTCTCTTGTCCGTTTCAATTTTACGCGTGGAGATGTTAATTGTAATTGTCTGGGGTAAATTTTCACTTGGATTTAATTGTCTAGAGGATAATCCAGTGGGGAGGGGTGTTTCTCTATGGAGGCGTAGCCAGATTTCCTGGCATTATTGAAAGAATGATCAGAAATAAAATTAAAAAAACAGTTTTTTCTAATGAAAGTAAGGAGCAACATTAAAACTTAAAACGAACAGAAATTATAATTTATATGAGGGGGGTTGCCCCGTCTTCAACACCTCACTCTTTACGCTAAAGTTTGATTGTTTATCCGAATTCCTTAAGAACAACTCCTGAAACACAAGAGTCGTTGCATTAGAACAATAAGAAGCTCTTTTGAAAGTACTAAGAAAAAATTAGCGTAAAGCGAGAGGTGTTGAGGAGGGGGCAATCCCCTTCATATCCATAATAATTTCTGTTCGTTTTAAGTTTTAATGTTTCTCCTTACTTTCAGTTGAATTTTTTTTTTATTTAATTAAACAAAAAAAATGTGTTTTTCAAGTGAAATTGAGGAGCAATGTTAAAACTTAAAACAAACAGACATTATTATGTAAAAGAGGGGCTAGCCCCTCGTGAAACTTCACTCTTTATGCGAAAATTGGACTTTTTGTCACAATTCTGCAAACACGACTGCTGAAACACAATGGATGTTGAACTGGAATAATAAACTTTTTTTAAACACTCGGTATCACTAGCTCGGTATCAACTGGTTGAAAAGCAGGCTAGATCTTCAAAAGGGCACTAGAACTTTCAATTTCCAATTGAATGAGCCGCCTCTAATGTTTATTCGACCATCCTTTCCATATGAGGATCTTTCGATAAGGGGGTGGGGGATTTGTGAGAAAAAATTCCACGGAGGGGGGGTTTTCAGCATGATTCGAAAAACGATCAGAAATTAAAGTCTTTTTCAAATGAAAGTGTGATAAGAAAAATTGTTAAGTCGGAATCCCCCGTAAAAATTTTCTGAGGGGAATTTTCCTGGCGTGGGTGGGGGAGTATTTTATATCGGAGGAACTTTCTGTAGAGGAATATCCTGTAAGGGGAAGGAATTTCCCATAGAGAGGGAACCATATTTCCTGGTATTATTTAAAAAACAATCGGAAATTAGCTTAAAAAAATTTCTAACTGTAAGTAAGGAGTAGCATAAAAACTCAAAACGAATAGAAATTATTAGGTATATAAGGGGGCTCCCTATAATCTAATCTTGGTTCGCGTCTTATCTTTCACTGTTCAAAAAACAAAATCAACTATAACCAAACGAAATCAGCGCCACTGCCATTTAGTTTTTACAACTTCATTGCATCTTTGTTATTGAGATTAAATAAAAAAAACAAGTTTTTTTTAACTGTAAGTAAGGAACGACGTTACAACTTAAAACGAACAGAAATTATTCCGTATATGAAAGGGGCGGTCCCCTCCTCAACGCCTCGCTCTTTACGCTAAAGTTTTTCATTGTTTAAAAAAAATAGAGTTGTGAGAAAGTCAAACTATATTTAAATACAAACTATATACAAACTATATATATATATAAATATATATATATATATATATATATATATATATATATATATATATATATATATATATATATATATATATATATATATATATATATATAATTAGACCGTCTAACTCCTTGTTTACAGTTTGTTATCACAAACTGCTTGAAAAATTTGGAACATTTAAGCGATTTGTGTAATCTAGATTCAAGTTAAAGCTTTGAATTTTGAGCTTCGAGCTACCACTTAAAATTTTAATCCAACTCACCAACTTTCGTGCCTCTATTAGGTGTTTCTTGTCGCCTAGTGACGGAGACAGGCACCGCTACTGGAATGTATCTGTAGGTGGCGTAAAAACCCGTTGAGTCAAATCTGTCGTTTGCCTAGAAAGTAAATTATTTAGTAAACATCGAGTCAAGAACTAACGCGCGACCTGTGCAAGAACCACACCTGTTAATAGGAAAGCCACAATTTATGAAACATATTTCTCCCCTTGATTTTAACATCATGCTTGGGCTGTAGAAGCGAAAAATTCAAATGGCAATATATTGACGTGACTCTTTTTTGGGTTTTTGAGAACCATTGGTCTTTTTCTTAATATTAATCTAATGGCAAACAAGCAACGTCAACTGCAACAAATTCAATTGGCGTACAATTAAGGCAGGGTAGCTGTACAAATCAAGCTAAATTGCGCCAAAATTGGGGTAAAATCGGTAAAATCATGGCACTTTACACTTCAATTTTTAAGAATCAATATACTTCTACCAGCTGGCTGATCACACTACGAAGAAACCCTCTCCTCTTACATATGTGTGATGTCACAGGATTTCTTTCTAATGAAAAACAATTGTGAAGAAAACGTAATCATCACGAGTCAACCGAGTAGACTCGTAATGCTAGGAATTTATTCATAATAATTCAGTTATATTGATCATATTGACAGCTGTTAGCGATATTTCTCGAATCATTTCGTAGTAACGCCAAGCATCAATCTGATTCTCTAAGGCAAAATGTTTGCTTCTAGAACAGTCTTTTTTTCTTTCTTTTTTTTTAGCATGAACAGTCTGTTTCCCAGTTTCTAAATTCTGAGAAAAAGAAAACAAAGCTAGAAGAGAAAATCAAATATTCTAGTGAAACCGAAAAAATACTAAGCGGATTATTCTTTTCCGTGAGATTAATCTCTTCGTAAAAGTTTTGTTAACTAGAAGTATTGTCTTTGGCACAATTTTCCCCTTTTGTATTATATTTAACAAAAATTTCGTTATTGTTCGTTTTAAGTTTCATTGTCACTCTTCAGGTCCATTAAAAAAAAGAAGTCTAAAAATGTAATTTCTATTCATCTGAAATATTATATTTAGCAAATTCTAGGGAGCTCGCCTCTAGAATACACAGTTTCGTATCATATCTTTCTCATTGAAAAAAAAAACTATTTTTACATTCAGTCTTATGACAAGTTTATCCACTATGGGACACAGGGTCTCTTTAATTATTTCCCAACTATTTTGCGATTTCAGCAGCCCTTAAGTTTCACATGGATATCAAACAGTTCGTGGTAGCGAACTGTAAGTAAGGAGCGACCCGGCTCAATAGTAACTGAAACTCTAAAAAACGGAATTTTGATACCAGTAGATAGATCAAAAAAATTGAATTTTTATGATGATTTCAAATATATAAGTTTCATCAAATTTAGTCTAACCCATCAAAAGTTATGAGCCTGAAAATATTTGCCTTATTTTCGAAAAAAAGGGGAAACATCCCCTAAAAGTGATAGAATCTTAATGAAAATCAAACCATCAGATTCAGCGTAACAGAAAACCTTACTGTTGATGTTTCAAGCTCCTATCTGCAAAAGTGTGCAAGAAAGTTTATTGCCGGAACACAATTACAAGAATTATTTCGGTCATAATTCTCCGATGGATAATATTGTCAGAATGTTTGGCTTTGTTATATATATATATATATATATATATATATATATATATATATATATATATATATATATATATATATATATATATATATATATATATATATATATATATATATATATATATATATATATATATATATATATATATATATATATATATATATATATATATATATATATATATATATATATATATATATATATATATATATATATATATATATATGTATATGTAAATATACATATATATATATATATATATATATATATATATATATATATATATATATATATATATATATATATAATATATATATATATATATATATATATATATATATATATATATATATATATATATATATATATATATATATATATATATATATATATATATGTATATGTAAACGGCGCACAATATTTTTGACTTATATATAGCCCCTCATAAAGCAATCTATAAACAGAGAATTGGATGGGCACAATTGACACATCCTTTCATTTATCTTATGCTATTGTCGAAAAGTAACTGCAATAGACAGATGTTTAAAATAATGTTTTTTATTCCTCTAACGTTATTTTTATTTTTATTATGTAGCCTTAAGTAATGAAGGTGATGCAAAATAAAGTAAAATTATTTTTTTTATATTTTGGGATTCTAAAGTTGAACCCATATTTCTGAAGCTAGTGCTAATGTAATTATTCTTTATCATAGGCAGCGCAATCGCGCTGCCTAATTAAAGAACGATGTTTGCACAATGTATTATTATTATTATTATTATTTTTTTCCTTTAGACCAGGGCACTTCGTATTGAAGGAGTTGTCGAAAAACTTCGAAAAGGGCTCATTCAATTGGAGATTGGAGTGGCTTGTGCCCTTTTTAATAGTCGAAAGTGATTGGAAGGCAACTAACACCCCTTCCACGCCCACGGTTTACCCAAACACATCCAATCAAAATTTTGAGATAGCCTATTTGTTCAGCGTAGTTGATTCCCGAATAAAAATTATGTTTTTGATGTGGACAATTCCCCACAGCCCTCAGGGCAAGGGTTGTAAGTTATGCCCTGGGGGCATATAAGGTTTTTTATAGAAAGCGTTGTCATAGAAACTTAAAAAAGGCTCATTCGATTGGAAATTCAAAGGGCTAGTGCCCTTTTTAATAGTCGAAAGTGATAGGAGGGCAACTAACCCCTCTCTCACGCCCACCTTTTCCCCATACACATCCAATCAAATTTTGAGAAGGCCATTTTGTTCAACGTAGTTGAAAGCTCTGGAAATTCGGTCTTTGAGGATGACAACCCCAAAGAGCCCTCAGGGCAAGGATTGTAAGTTATGCCCTGGGGGCATATAAGGTTTTTTATAGAAAGCGTTGTCATAGAAACTTAAAAAAGGCTCATTCGATTGGAAATTCAAAGGGCTAGTGCCCTTTTTAATAGTCGAAAGTGATTGGAAGGCAACTAACACCCCTTCCACGCCCACGGTTTACCCAAACGCATCCAATCAAAATTTTTAGATAGCCATTTTGTTCAAAGTAGTTGAAAGGCCCTGAAATTATATCTTTGAGGATGGCACTCCACTCAGCCCTCAGGTTAAGGGTGGTAAGTTATGCCCTGGGCCATATAAGGTTTTTATAGAAAGCGTTGTCATAGAAACTTCAAAAAGGGCTCATTCGATTGCAAATTGAAAGGGCTAGTGCCCTTTTTGATAGTCGAAAGTAATTGGAGGGCAACTAACCCCGTCTCACGCCCACCATTTCCCTAAACACATCCAATCAAAATTTTGAGATAGCCATTTTGTTTAACGTAGTTGAAAGTTCTGGAAATTAAGTCTTTGAGGATGACAACCCCCTCACAGCCCTCTGGGCAAGGGTTGTAATTTATGCCCTGGAGGCATATAAGGTGTTTATAGAAAGTGTTGTCAAAGAAACTCAAAAAGGGCTCATTCGATCGGAAATAGAAAGGGCTAATGCCCTTTTTAATAGTCAAAAGTGATTGGAGGGCAACTAGTCCCCTCCCACTCCCTCCCTGCCTTAAGATTAAATCAAAATGCGGTGTGTTAATGCTAATTCCCAATAAGACATCTCCAAATATCCCAAGAATGACTGAGGGCATTATTTTCAAACTTTCGGGGCTACTTCTGCTCTTAAAATTTAACCAAATCAAAATAGCGTAAGTGTATCCAAGCTATCAAAGAAAGTAAACAGATTTTTTTGCGAATGGTATCAAGTTTTCTGTTTCAGGTCAACTAGAGGAGGTGTGAAACTAAATTAAACACTACCTTTTGTGTCCAGATTTTTAAAAGGGTGTATGTTGTTGAAAATTGCTGAAATTTTTCTCCAGCATACAAATAGCAGGCCTAACTATAAAGTCTTGAAAAAACGAAAAGATTTAAAGTATTATTTTCTTTTTCCCTGAACAGACTATGTCAATATAAAACTAACAAAAATGAATTAAAAAAACTTTTCCCACAAAATAAGGTTTTCAAAGAAAAGTAAAGAACTCCATTAAACCGAAAATGAGCAAAAATAAAATCAAATAATCTACCAAGCGTGAAACTACCACAAATCAGCATCGATAAATAAATGAAACCCAAAACGAACAGAAATTACAATAAAAAACCGAGTCAAAATCAAAACGAGCAGAAATTAACATGAGTAGGGCTCAAAACCCCTATGCCTTCCCAAGGCCAGAACATAATTTGCACTTTACTGAAAAAATTACAAATGAATATGCATTGTCACTCTAATATACATATACTGATATTTATTAATCAAAATGTTAATATTATTGGGGTGTTCCCATTTGAGCGCTTTCCCATTTGAGCGCCACGGAATTTTGTTCCATTTGAGCGCCATGGAATTTTGTTCCCATTTGAGCGCCACGGAGTACCATTTGAGCGCCAAACCCAAAATTGTGATTTTGCGGTGGATGAAGCGTGGTTTGCTGCCACATTGACCTGTAGAAATATTTATTGCCACGAAGACAACGAACAAAACTGAGGATTTTATTGGGTCAATGGTTGTGAAATAACTCTGTACTGAGAGTTAAGAAGCTAAACGTTTGTTAAGCTTGTGAAGAATATAAGTGAAGATTTTACGCACGTTCATAGGGTAAGAACTGATTGCCGCTGAAGAAGGCTTGCTGGTCAAGTCGAAATATTCGGCTCTTTTTTTAGAGTTATTTCACAACGATCGTTTAGAAATGGAACGAAATCACCCAAAAATCGTGCCAAAAACGGATAATTCAAATTAATATATTGGTAAAAATACAAACAAAAACTGCTAATATCACACATCCGGCGAAATGTTATGTGCGACACCCAAGAGAAGCTCGTCTGCTGTTCGAGTTCCAGCCCTGTACTCCGTCGACAGCTTTTCGAGTCGTTCGTTCAGCCCTGCATACTTCTTGTTCGTCCGATGGATGACATGACCCTGGAGTAGCTGTGTCCTTGCAGAATCGACGACTGCTTGTTCTTCCTTCAGGAAAGAGATAAACTGCCACAAGTTCGGGTGGTAGCGACCGACTCTTCGGTTAAACCGCATGTGCCATGATTCGAGGTCGTTGTTTGTCCTTCGCTGGATGCCGTAGACTGACCAGAAATGAGGAGGACATTGGTCGAACCACTGACGGCTGAAGTAAGTGACAAACGGACGAGCCGAAGGCCAGGTACGAACGATGTGAGAAATGATTGGACCAGAATTGATTCTGACGATCGCTGGAGGTAGGAACGCCAGAGCCAGAAGCTTTCGAACGTAGAGGTTGAAGTCTGCATCGGTCATGTACAGCTCACGGACTGAGTGACGCCCCAAGTTTCTGATTACTGCTTGGCAAAAGTGGAAGTAACACCCACGGTGCTTGGCGGCCGGAAAAACTTGCTTCACGGATGTCAGCAGACCGGTCTCAAAATCAGAGACGACGGTCGTCGGGCGAAGTGTCACTCCTTTCATCGCAGCCTGTAGGATCAGCTCGCTGAAGACGTCGTTGTAAAGCTGTGCAGACTTGCTCTCCATGAGCACGAAGACAGCGGGAAGTTGCTTGTCGCCGAAGAAAACGTGAACGGTGAACAACTGGCCGAATGGGGAAGGAGCTGAGTCGAAGGTGCCGTCCATATACCATTCCGGGCTTCGTTCAAGCAGACTTAACGACTCGTCGGTTGCAAAGCAAATCGCAGCGTTATTTTGAAGCTGAAAGAGGAGGAATCTCTGGTTTGCAGACGTCTCACTGAAAGCCTGGGGCAAGGGCGTCGGTACGGATATAGTATCAGCGGGCAGTGGTGGTATCAGCTTGTTTCGTGATCTGTACATGGACGACTTCACGTGCTTATAGGGTAAGTGAGGCAAAGCACTCAGCCCACTGGCAGCAGCACTTGCGACCTGGCCGTCGTAGATAGCGGGAATCGGACGAGTAGTACGGGCTGACTCGCTTCGAAGGTCTGACCGGAATTTGTACTGCTGGGTCTGCAGAGGATCAGCGCTGTGGTCGTGCGTACCAACTGAAACTGGTGAGCCGTCGCTGGAATCAGTGTGTAACCGCCCGAGACATCCCTTCTTCATGCATCTCCAGCTCTTCTTTCTTCCTCCAGAAATCGGCTTATCGAATCTGTAGACGAAACCGTCGTGTTCTAGCAGTTGTTTATTCTTGGAGCTCTTCATTGTCAAACTGACTTCCCAGTGGTCCTAGAATATCGAGGGAGGGCTTATTCGAATGGAAATTAAAAGTTCTAGTGCCCTTTTTCAGTGACCAAAAATAATAGAGGGCAATTAAGCCCCCTCCCAGGCTCATTTTTCCCCAAAGTCACTGGATCAAAATTTTAAGATAGCCATTTTGTTCAGCATGTTCGAAAAATACAATAACTACGTCTTTGAGGATGACCCCCACAGTCCCACGGGGACAGTCTGCAAGTTCTGAACTTTGCCCAATGTTTACACATAATATTGGTTATTGGGAAGTATACAGAAGTTTTCAGGGCGAATTTTTTCTGGTAGTTGGGGGGGGGGGTCGGGTTTTACGTGGGAGGATCTTTCCATGGAGGAAGAGACATTACTATGAAGGGGGTGCCGGATTTCCCAGAATTATTTAAAAAACAATAAGAAATTAAATAAGAAAAAACAATATTTTCAACTGAAAGTAAGGAGCAACACCAAAACTTAAAACAAACAGAAATTAATACGTACATGATTGGGTTCGCCTCCTAGTCATTAGGCTACCTCGCTCTTTGCGCTATTTTTTTTTTTTATTTTCATCCGAGCTATTTATTCTAACTAACGGCATTTGTGATTAAGGGGTCATTCTAAGAAAACTGGAACAAAATTTGAACTTCGGCGTAAAGAGCGAGGTATTGAATAGGGGGCGAACCCCCTAATATACGTAATAAAAATATACGAATATAGAAGTTCGTTATGTAAGTTAAATCGTAAGTTATGTCAGTTATGTCAGTTATGAGTGATCGAAACTATATATATATATATATATATGTATATATATATATATATATTTATATATATATATATATATATATATATATATATATATATATATATATATATAATATATATATATATATATATATATATATATATTATATATATATATATATATATATATATATATATATATATATATATATTTATATATATATATATATATAATTTTTAAAGTTATTCCACTATGCTTTCCCTCCTTAATGTGCAAAAATATAGTAAAAATTAATATTTTTCTATGCATTTTGCTATGCATCACTCTTTTTTCAACAAGTATAACCGTAAATCAAATAAATGCTGACGAAAGCAAGAAACGGGGAAACATATGGGAATAATACAATTCGTCTATCTATACGTCTGCACATTAGAGGTGCTGGGAGGTAAGTATAGCGAAATGACTTTCAAAGTTTGATAACTACAATTTTTTATATTATAAATAGGAACTGTCTTATTAACATATCTCCTTTTCAATAGCCCCAATTTTAGGCTTATACTATATATATTGCTTTATAGTATTATAAACTAAGTAAATATATATAGTATTTATGTATACCATATATATTTACTACTAAAGGTATATACAGGTACTTATGCATTATGCGGTATCCACCGCTATATACTGTATGAGGAAAACAGACATGAAGACCCGTCGGTAAATTTTTCGCAGTTGATATTATTGACATAAGAATAAAGTAAACATACCACTCGATACCTTTTTTATGCTCTTTCCAAATAGAATAATCATTTTTTCTGATATGAATTTTACCCCCACCCCTATATATACCAATTCAGGGTATATATTTGCACATTAGGGGGGGGGGGGTAAATTTTATTTCTGATGTTAATGGGAGGTAAGTTTAAAATTTACCCCCACCCCCCTAATGTGCAAATATATACCCTGGATTGGTATACATAGGGGTGGGGGTAAAATTCATTTCCGACAAAAATGATTATTATATTTGGAAAGAGCCTAAAAAAGGCATCGAGTGGTGTGTTTACTTTATTCGTAAGTCAATAATATGATTTGCGAAAAATTTACCTGATCACCTAGCTATATCACCTAATATTAAATTTTTACTTACTTAAATTTCTCTCAGCTCCTTTCCCGTGATGAAAATTTTCAAACTGAAGGAATTTACCCCGGGTGTTTGACAACTTGGCTTTTGTTTTGATTTCAGACCAACAACAATCGAAAGGTTTCATTTTGTTAACTTTTCAATGAGGTTTTTGTGTGACGTTCGGAAGCCGGAAGTAAGTTTATATGAAAAAGGTGACAGCTTGTCTTTTATCTTGACCGTGGCGATCAAAAATCAGGGTTAATAATACCATTTATAGGTGAAAGAATTTTGAAGACATTTTCAGAAAGTTTGCTTCAGGGAAGAGCAAGCAACCCCGGAAAACACAAAACAGAACTAAAAAATAAGTAGATATAAGTCTTAGCACTCATTTGGTGATGAGTGACATTTTTTTTATGAAAGTAATTTGTTTTACCTCATAAATTTGGAAAATGTGTCCACTTTATGTCTAAAATCTGTCCATTTTTTGCCCTATTATGTCCAGGCACATAGAAATATGTCCTTTGGACATAAAATATGTCGAGTTGGCAACCCTGCTTGTATCACGCTAAGCTGAAAGAAACTAACGAAAAAAAACCGGTTCTATAATGAACGGTAAGGGCTATACCGTAGGTAAACGGTTGTGCAATCGCTTACGCAATTAGGTCACCTGACCTTGCATCGTAAATTAGGATTAATGGGCGCTCGAAGTAAATGTTATAAGAGGGTGCAAGATTGTTAGCTCAGTTCAGTTCAATTTCGGACTTGGATAAGAGAAGAGCGATTTTCAACATGAAGAGGAAACGCAAAATATTATCTGGCGCTCAAATGGGACACAACTGAACTAATTAAAATACGGCGCGCAAATGGGAATTTCCCATTTGCGCGCCATGGCGCTCAAATGGGAAAGCGCTCAAATGGGATACACCCATATTATTTGATTTATTAAAGTTATAAAAGTAAAAACATTTATATTTTTTTCAGTAAAGTGCAAATTATGGTCAGGCTTTGGGTAGGCATAGGAGTTTTGAGCCCTACTCATGTTAATTTATGCTCGTTTTGAGTTTGACTCGGTTATTTATTGTAATTTCTGTTCGTTTTGGGTTTCATTTATTTATCGATGCTGATTTGTGGTAGTTTCACGCTTGGTAGATTATTTGATTTTATTTTTGCTCATTTTTGGTTTAATGGAGTTCTTTACTTTTCTTTGAAAAACTTATTTTGTGGAAAAGGTTTTCTTAATTAATGCTATAAAAAAGACTATAAGCCTTTTTCCTTCAAGTAGCACATTTCTGCTATAACTTTCCTTTTATTACAGAAATTGGGATAAAGGGTTTGGTTATGGACGCATTCAAGAGCCTCACAAGAACACGGGAAAATTAATCATGAAAAAGCTATAGCAGATTATGCATCATCAAAACTAATCATGAAAAAAGACGCATTCCTTAAAAAAGGAAAGGAGAAAGTGAATGTCCAAAATCCCCCCCACGGGGGGGGGGGGGGGTATTTTGGATTCAGGTCGATACGTATAAAATTTTCCAGAAGAATAGGAAGGAAGGGTTAAATTGAAAAAAAATATTGCTTCTAGATAACACACCTACCACTTTGACCTTTGTGCAAGTAAGTCTATGAATGCAATGTTTAATTTTACACAACAAACATTTATGCAACAAAAAGTTAGCTATCATCCTCTCTGAATCTACATTGTATCCCAACTTGATATACAGTCTCCAAATGAAGGGATCCTTGGGGGCTAAATCTACCCGTATCATGTTGCAGCACTAGCTACAACCTAGTAAAGAGCGAACCACAGTCCATAGCTACCAAAAGTTGAAAACACGTCTTAAAAAAAACTGACTAATGAGAAAAAATTGTCATTTGACAGTAATTCAGGTTTAGTAACTATTATTTCGGTTAGTCTTAAAAATAAAAATGTATTGCGAAAACAAACTTATGGTGATTTCTAAAAATAGACTGATACCCTCAAAAATAGTGCCAGACGAAAATGAAAGTGCACCAATGGAATCAGCATGATTGAAAACCTTATATAGGAGAACTAAAGTCATCTACCTTGAACAACAAGGAAAATCAGTTTTTTACATTGGTGGCGCTGATGTGTCTCCTTTTTTCTATTAAGACTAGCAGCTTACCACAACATCATAGAGAGATGTCTAATGGTTCATTGAAAAAATATTGCTCATATCTACGTGCTTTTTATATATTCCACTATCTTCAAGTGTCACAAGGTACTAAAAATGGCACTTAAGTTGCCGTATCTCAATTGGAAAAGCTGAGGCTAGTGGGCTACCAGAACATCGTAAAGAGATGTTTAATGTCTCATTTAAAAGCTATTGCTCATATATACGTACTTTTTTTTTATCAATTCTGCCATTTTTAGTTGTCATATGGCACTAAAAATGGCAATTCTGGTGCCATTTCTCAAGTGGAAAAGCAGGCAAGTATAAAACGGGTACCATTGCAATATTTATGGTCCAAAAACCTTAGATGGATCACCCCTCCCGTATATTCCCCTCCAAACCTCCTTGGTAAGTTTCATAAATCGTGTGCTCACCTGCAATATTAGCAGGGCAATATTACTACAGCATCATAGAGATATATTCAATGGCTCATTTAAAAGCTGTCGCTCATATTTACGTGTAAGTGCCGCACAACAACACAAATTAAACTGTTGGTACCATTCATGCCTATCTGTTACTTTTGTACGAGTCGGACAATTTTTTATTTTTTGGCAGGGGTCAAACCGGGAAATCCCCCTCCCTCTCCCCTGGATACTGCCCTTTGAGAAGTTAAACATTTTATCAAAATTGTGGTAGAAAAATTACAATAACAAACCCATGAATTTCGTTAAATTATATTCCCTATACATCAAAAAATTTTTAACGTACTTCAGTTTTCTAAAATCTGTATGAATTCACAGGACAACATTTCACAAATAATTGTTCTTTTATCTGCAACTTCCATAAAAGGCTAATTTGTAACTACTCAAAAATTACGCTAATCAGTTTGTGAAAATGGCTAACAGCTCCTAGCAAAGAAACTTTTCTGGAAACGAATCCTCGAAAATTTTCGATTTTCGGCAAAACTCGTAGGGGGGGGGGGGGATTCAGAAACATCTTCTCAGAGTGCAATTTAGACTCATTTTTTTTCGATCTAGCTCAAATTACTTTTGATGAATCATTAGTCATTCCACTAGAGCTACGGAAAATTACCATTTTTCGTAGTGTTAGGGGATGAATTCAGAAACATCTTCCCAGAGTAAAATTTAAGATTTAACTTCAGTGCTGAAGTTTTCATTAATCTAGCTCTAAGTACTTTAGGAAACCTCAGTAATGTAGGCTAAGCCTTAACAATTTTTAAAATCTAACTTACGATGTTTAAATACCAGTTTGAAATTCAAAATAACAGATTGCGAAAATAATTATATTCATCTTCAATGACGTAGTTGAAATTTGATATCCGCTTTGTATCCTTAGACATTTCTCTCATTGAGAGCCAAAAAGAAGTTTCAAATTGTCATAATATAACAAACCGGATTTTATTATAGTCTTTGTTTACGTGGGAGAGACAGATGAATGCAATTTTGCATTAAAAAACGGACAAAGATGAAACTTAAACGAACAAATATTGCTTCACAGCCTGTCTAACATATATCGATAAACTTAGTGCAAAAAACCAACTGGAGATATTTCTCTATATTTGCATGATTATAAAAAGCTAGAGATTTACTGAAAACACAAAAACTAAGCATAACAAATAAAAACATTGATTTAGGGGTCAAAAGTGAGCATGTAGCACGACAACAACAAACTAATCTATAATGTTTTTCATAGTCTAACACCAGCTGTGATATTGGTAACTTTCAGTATACAATTAAAACTATCTTAAAAACTTAAGTATAAAAATAATAATTAATTTAATAACGGCAAAGTCATTTGACAACATCCAAAAATAATGGATTGATTTATTAGGTAACATCTTGGTCTCACCAGCTATAATGTCAATAGTAAATAATATACAATTTAAATTGTAAAAAACACGAAATGAAGAACAAATAAACAATAATATGAACTCCAGAAATCCAGTTTTTTCTCTCTATTCAGCGGATAATTTCAAGTTTAGATAAAAATTCTAAGGCTGGTCTATACTCATAATACTATTAAGATGGCTACAATTTGGACTTGTCAACAAAATTATCAGGGAATGTTCTTTTCAGAACCAAAACGATATCCAACCATCGGACTGAGCTCATTGTGCAGAAGTGACACCCAATTAAAAAAAAGCAACAACCCTAAAATGCTTTATGTTCATGCTGTAAGAAGTTCATTAATCGGTTTGCTTTTACTGTACCAAAACTCTTATATTGTTTGTGTTTTAGTAAAGCGCTAGCCTTCAGTAAAGCGATATATGTTAAAAACAAAACCGTTTGATTATATATTGATATAAAGTTTTCTTTTTCTTAGAATTTTGGTTCCTATTTTTAGAGTTGCCATTTCTACTGACAAAGGTCGCTACTCGCTGATTATTCACTATTATGAAATGTTTCATTTCTTAGTTCATTACTCATTTTGTTCCTTTTAAGTTCAGATTCACACACAAACACACACATATACAGACAAACACACACACAGACACACACATACGCAACATGAATTCATTTCTACTTGTATTTCAAACAATATTTCAAACAATAGGCTATGCGAAAAATGTGGTTCAATACCGCTCTCTAGGGCTATAATGAAAGAAAGGTTGAGGTGGTTAGGGCACGTTGTGCGGATGAAGGATGACAGATTGCCGAAGATTGTTCTTTCGGCCAACCATCTAGGGCTAAACGGAAAGCATGTCGTCCCAGTCTGGGGTGGGAGGACGTCATAAAGAAAGATTTAAAGGAAATGGGAACTTCGTGGGCGGGTGTAAAAAGGGAGGCTTTGAATAAATTGGGATGGAGGAGGAGCGTGCGTAGCTGTGTTGGCCTCAGGCGGCTTGGTGCTGCGGTGAGTTGTTAGTAGTAGCAGTAGTGTATTAGGTTTTAATGTCTCTCTACACTTCACACTGAAGAACCTTTAGTCTTTTAAATTTGGTTTCTGTTCCGTTTATAATGACACAGTGGTATTTTAAATTATTACTAACTGACCATACCTGGAGATGTATCTGTAGTAATGATACTACCACCAGTGTTTGCATTTGCGATATTGTCTCCCTAAGATCCACCATGTTCATCACGACTATCCTAACGACAAATACGCAATTTCAAGATTCTCAATCTCAATTATTAAGTCCTCTTGAACTTGATCTCTAACAACTATACAATCTTGTTGTTTATACAGTATTATTATGTTTGATTGTTTACATTGACTTTTTTTTTATAATGATTACTTTGGTACAGCCAGTGCTATGAACAGGGAGAATGGTACCATCTCTTTCGGCTTTAGGTGGAGTTTATTTGTACGAAGTTTCAATTGTACTTATGCGAATCTATTGATCCGAAAAAGGCCAATAAAACTCCCTTCTCCAACTCCTTCCCCTTCTCCATTGCATAAAAGCCACTGTTGGGCTGATTATTATGTTTTGTGTATACTGCATTGAATTTTGAATCAATGGTGTTAGAGGTTTCATTGTCTGGGCGTAAGTTATTTCTTGTTGTTGTTTATAGGCCCCCTTCAGGAAATGTGGATGAGTTTTTGGACCTGATGGATAATATGTTGGATAAAATACCGGATTCGCGAGTGCCTTGCTTTATAAGTGGTGATTTTAATATTGATTTGAATAATGTGCAAGATGTGAATTCGAAGGCAAGAAGTTTTTTGAATCTTATGTATAGTTATGGTCTTTCCCCTTCTGTTAATATTCCAACTAGAATATCTGGAGCTTCTGCATCTGTGATTGATAATCTTTTTTTTTGAATGTTAGCTATGACTTGTCGTGAGTGTTAGTGAACGACGTTTCCGATCACTGTGCTATTGTGATCCGTGCAGCTATTAGTTGTTGTCGTCAAGGAGGTGGTATGACTGGAGTTAAACAGCCTATAATTGATAAGAAAGCCATATATAAATATAGGACTAAACTTACGAATGAGTCATTTGAATGCCTTGATGGTACTGATTGTGTTAATGATAAATTTGGTAAATGGTATGATAAACTGATTCAGATGTTATATGAAAGTCTAGAGTTCAAACAAAAGCGTAAACGTTATGATGTTGCAAAGAAACCATGGATATCGAAAGCGCTACTTAAATCGATGGATAAAAGACAAGAGCTCTATGAAAGGTCTACTAAAACTGGATCTCAATCAGATAAAGATATTTACAAAAGTTATAATAGAAATCTTAACACCCTTCTAAGACAGGCTAAAAAGCTCTACTTTGTAAATAAATTTAAAGAAGCAGAAGGCAATCCTGCAAAAACGTGGAGAATCATCAAGTTGGTAGTGAGCCCTCGTGCTGCCCCGACTATCCCAGACATTCCTGATGCTCACTCGGATAATCAAGTTGCTAATATAATGTGTGCACATTTTACAGATATTGGTAAGAGTGTATCTGCTAGTGTTGCGCAGTCACCCAGTGATGGCTCTTATAATGATTTTCTCGATGAGGCAGCTGAAGTCTCTATATTCTTAAGACCAGTGACTCTTGCAGAGCTTGAGACGACGGTGAAGTCAATGAAGAATTCAGCAGCTGGGTCGGATTTTTTCAGTGTTAGAATTCTTCGTTCAGTTTTCTCTATTATTTCAGGTCATTTGTTGTATTTGATTAATTCATGTTTTAAGAGTGGAGTTTACCCGGATTGTTTGAAAAGTGCTCATGTGGTACCCCTGTTTAAGAGTGGTGATAAGAATGATATGAATAATTACAGACCAATATCAATGCTCCCAATAATATCGCGTCTGTTTGAAAAACTGATTTATGTGAGAATGGTGGATTTTTTAAATAAAAATTCTTATTTTCACCCTACTCAGTTCGGATTTCGTCATGGGATGTCAACAGAGCAAGCTTTGCTTTTTTTAACAACATTTGTCAATGATTCGTTGGATGCGGGGTTGAAAGTTGCGTCTATATTTCTGGACATTATGAAAGCATTCGACTCTGTTGACCATAGTGTATTATTATCAAAATTAGAGCATGCCGGTATTCGTGGTAATTTTCATAGTTTGATTTTGTCTTTTTTGAGTGGAAGGAAACAGTGTGTTGGGGTTGGGAGTGTTCATTCTGATTATATGAATGTGAGATGTGGAGTACCACAGGGTTCTGTGCTTGGACACCTTGTTGTTTTTAATCTATATTAATGATTTGAATGCGTGTCTTAAAAGGATATTTAGTCATGTGGGACCTGCAGCTAGAAGGTCAAGGATGATATTGCCTAGCTTCGCTGATGACACACAGTTTTCTGTGGCAGCTGTGACTGAGGCAGATTTATTTCTGCTTTTAAATACAGGAATGAGTTGTATTGAAAGATGGATGCGTGTAAATAAATTATGTTTGAATCATAGTAAAAGTAAATTTATTCTATATGGAAGAAGTACTAATTATTATCCTTGGATCCATGGTATTCAACTAGAAAGTGGATATCTCCAGAGACATAGTTATGTTCAATATCTTGGTGTCCAAGTTGACGAGTGTCTTATGTTTAAACCTCATATTGAATCACTGTGTACAAAAATTGCCAGGAATGTTGGAATGCTGCGGAAACTGAAACATTTTTTCCCTCCTAAAATTTTAAGAATGCTGTATTTCTCGCTGGTTCATCCGTATTTGTTATATTGTGTAAGTGTTTGGTCAGCGACATTTATTACTTATCTACTGCCACTGAGGGTTCTACAAAATAATGCTGTTCGTGTTTTATCTGGAATGCGAGGTTCTGACTCGGTTCGAAGGCAATACGACGGTATTAAGATTATGCCACTTTTTGGCCTAGTTAAGTTTTACACGGCATTATTCATGTTTAAAAGTTTTAATAACCTGCTACCTGCATGTTTCTCGATTGCATTTACCGAAGCTAAACACAGGTATGAGACAAAGAAATGCCCATTCAATACGAACCCCGTTCCCTGTAACAACAAGGTCTACATTTTCTATCCGTTTTTATGGCCCGGCTGTCTGGAACAAACTTCCCGAGGAGGTAAAAAATAAGACAGATCTGGATGAATTTCGAAATTCCCTCAGAGTAAGCTGTTTTTATCAATATGGAAGATTTTAGTGGTTGTGTGTAGAGAATGATTGGTTGAATGTTGTTGGTGAGATGATTGTTTGGGTTTTGAATGGATGAGTGATTTATTTCCCTTTTTTTATTTATTTTTTTTCTCCTCTCTTTTTGTGAATGTTGTGAGTTGTGTTGCGTTGTTTGCGTGGATGATTCTCAAGTTACCACTTTTTTGTTGGAGGGGTGGGAGAGGGAGGCGAGAGAAGATATTTATTTGTTTTTGGGTTGGACCCTTTTTGGGTTTTATTAGGGTCCGAGGAAATAAATGATAGTAATAGAAAATATTATATATATTTTTTAAAGTGTTTTTCTTTTTTTTTCGGGTTTTGTCCGGCATGCAGTAATGCATTGGATTGTGTTTTTTTAAATGAGATGTTTGTTTATTTATCTATTGTAACCCGTTTGTAAATAAAAAAAAAAAAAAAAAATTGTCAATGTTGAATTCATTTTGTTGAGTTATCTCTGTTTTTTGTCTGCATTAACTTAACACTAAACACCGGGAAACTGAAGTAGTGAGAGTTGTAGGTTCTATAATTACATCACAGCGAGTAACTTAGAAGTATGTGAGCATGCTAATAAGGGATCATTCCATTAATGAACCTGTTTAAGAAAGTATAACATTTTTATATAGACGAGGTTAGGAACTGGAGCTGACGTAGAACAGGGCTAGACATTGACCCTGATTTCAAAAGGGCGTTACTTGTCGCTTGCTCCTAAAAGTTGTAATGAGGCCTGAGACCCAGTTGGTGATTTGCAAGAGTTTTTCATAGACAAATCTGGTCGAAAGGCTGAGATAATACGTCAGGCTAAAATTAGAATCATGACTGTAAATCAACAAGGAATAATGAATAAAGGATTGATGAATTGTATAGCAAAAGAGCCACATGTAGGGCCTTGGTGCATTGCCCAACCTCATCTATATAGAAATTATAATTCCAGTTCAACCAGAATCATTCAGAGATTTTTATTGAACGGCAGCTGAAGCCCATTTTACCGTGGGTTAATAATTGGTATAAGTAGATGGCTTAAGGCGTGACTCGGGTCTCAGACTGACTGAGTGATTTCTAGTGCCAGGGATCCTTTGAATGATCTCTTACATGGTGAAATACTACGCCAATGTAAAAGGTGTCCACCTTTCTACTAAATGTATCGATGAAGCCTTAGTGATTCAGCACCCTGCCACTCTGATAGATAGCATTATATGTTGTAATATTTGATTCTTTTTGAACATTCTGACTAACAACGATATTTTAAAATTTTGTCCCAATACCTTGGCGGGCCTGTAAAGCACAAAGGGCATAAGAGGTGCAGATGAGTGCCCCACAACCCATTTCTTTACTTAAAATGGGCTACGATCTAACGAGAAAACTCGGAAACGTCTACAGCTACCTGTTAAAAAAATGTTGACAAAACATTGCTCTATTAAGGCTACACCATTCCATGGAGTCTATAAAATAGCGTGCTATAGACTATAATAAAAAATTTCCTCTTTTCCTTGGCTTAAAAATCGTAGATTAACTCAAGAATTACAAGCCGTATGTAGTTTACGGGTCTTTTCAATTCATTATTAAAAAAAGAAAAAAAAAATGTTGAGTTTCCTCCAACAAATAAGAAGAGATACTTATGGTCTTTTAGTAAATTTCAACAATCCACGATGAAAATACATCAAAGTACCCCTCGCAAGGCCTAGTGGCCAATAGCACAACAGATAAAAAAAAACACAATGAAGATTGAACAATAGTAGTTAAAGATCAAGGACAATATAATAATCATGTATAAACCCTTTTGAAAAAGAATACTTAGTCAAATCTTAAAATAGAATCCTATTCAAAAAAAAAGAAAAATGTAGAGTGAAATAAGATAATTTTTAATTAATACAAATAAAATTAATTAAAAGATTTTTTGAAAATGAATTTAAAAAATCTAGGAAAAAGAAGTTTTTTTCTAAGGAGAATTAAATAAAAAAAAAGTTTTTTTCAACTGAAAGTAAGGAGCAACATTAAAACTTAAAACGAAAGAAATTATTACGTATATAAAGCGGGTTTCCCCCTCCTCAACACCTCGCTCTTAACGCTAAAGTTTTTAAGTCCTTTTAAAAAAGCTTCTTATTGCCCTAATTAAACTACCGTTGTGTTTCAGGAGTCATTTTTAAGGGATTGGGACAAAATTCAAACCTTAGCATAAAGATAGAGGCGTTGAGGAGGGGGCAGCTCCCTTCATACACATAATAATTTCTGTTCGTTTTAAGTTTTAATTTTGCTCCTTAGTTTCAGTTGAAAAACCTTGTTTTATTTAATTTAATTTCTGATCATTTTTTAAGTAATGTCAGGAAATCTGGCCCCACCTCTACGTAGAAATTCCCCTCCCACGGAAACATCCTCTAGAAATCAATCCCGGTGAAAATTTACCCCGGGCAATTACCCTTAACAACTCCACGCGTAAAATGTAGACAGAAAAGAGAAAGCAAGACATATAAAAAGTACCTTTGTATAGGATTACTGGCGAATTCCCCAGAGTATAATTTCCCCTGACAAGTTCACGACCAGGAAACTTCCCTCCCCATGGAAAATTTCCCGTGCAAAAACCCCAGCAGAAAATTTGTCGCCACCCCCACCCGAAAATGTATGCATACTTCCCAATAACAAATACTATGCGTAAAACAATGGGCAAATCTTGTAACTTAAAGACATTTGCCTTGGGGCTCTGGGAGGGGGGTCATGTTATATCCAAAGGTATAGCTATTCGGCCTTTCAACTATGATGAACAAAATTGGTTGCCTTAAAATTTTGATCAGACGATTTTGGGAAAAAAAGAGGCGGGGCGGGGGCCTGGTTGCCCTCCAATCTTTTTGGTCACTAAAAGGGCACTAGAACTTTTAATTATTTTCTAATGATTCCTATCACGATGTTCTAGGATCAAAGGGTCGATACGATCACCCCTGAAAAAAAAACAACAACAAAAATAACAAATAAATACGCATCCGTTATCTTTCTTCTGGCAAAAAATCAAAACTCCCGCATTTTTGCAGATAGGAGCTTGAAACCTTTACAGTAGGGTCCACTAATATGCTGAATCTGATGTTGTGATTTTCAATTAGGTTCTATGGCTATTAAGGGGTGTTTTCTCCTTTTATCAAAAATCAGGTAATTTTCTGAGGCTCGTAGCCTTTGATGAGTAAACATAAACTTAATGAAACTTATATATTTGAAATCAGTATAATAATCCAATTCTTTTGATATGTCTTTGGGTATCAATATTCCATTTTTTAGAGTTTCGGTTACAATTAAGCCGGATCGCTCCTTACTTATAGTTGGTTACCACGAAGTTTTTGAAAGTTAAGAGCCATATCAAACTTAAGACCATAAGAAATAAATTCCTATAATAATTGAACTCAAAACTACTATAAGTTACAATTAAAGAAGAAATGAAATCCAAAACAGACAGTAATTGAAATAAATGGTCATATTGGTCAATGAAGATAATATATACAGATATAGATGAATAAATAAAACTTAAAACGAATAAAAGTTAAATTGAATATTCAAGCAAACTTGAACCGAGCAAAAATTACTTCAAGTAGGAGTTCAGTTGCTACACCCCCTCCTCTAACCGTTTAAAGTTCCAAGGTCTAATGCGCCATTTGTGTTTTATTGAAAATAATTTGAATTTTGAACAGTGTTCTTTGTTTTTCAAAACATCAACGACAAATAAAAAATAAATAACTATAATAATAAAGATGAATGGAAAGAAATAATGAAAATAAGCTGGATATTTAATATACAATGCTATTAATCCCTGGAAACTCATCAATTAAAAAATTCACTTTTTTATTTATTTTTTAATTAGATATATAGAAAAACATGTAGAGTATAATTTGTTTCCAGTAAAGTGCAACTGACACAATATGCTTTAGAACTAAAACGGAGGAGGGGGAGGAAGTTTAAATTATTATTGACTTTACTTCTGCTTGTCTTAAAGTTTGATATGGCAATTTATTTTTCATTAAAAAACTTCTTTTTCGGAAAGTTTTTTTAAACTGATTTCTGTGCGTTTTTGTTGCCAAAGTCTGTTATTCATTTATATAATAAATATTTCTCCAGTTTTCACTTCTTTAGCGTACAAATTAAAATATTCAATTCTAATTTATTAGTTTTAGTTAGCGTATTTTTATTCATTTCAGCATTTTTCTCAGCGTTCCATGACACTTTCAGCAAAATGCTATTAGTCGTTCCTGAGGTACTGTGGATACGCCCTTTTGACAGCTGAAATGCAAATATTTAATTTTAATCGAGTGTAACATCCACATCAACATTCTCTGAAAGTTTCAACTTAATACCCTTAACTGTTCCTGAGATATTTCACACATTACACACACATTTTAACAAGATGGATGTACACAGTATATTTTTATTTAGCTCAACACCTCCCGATAGTTCCAACTAAATACCATTAGCAGATCGTGATAAATTGAACCTACGCCCATTTGAGAACTGGGATGCACGTAGTTGTATATTGATTAAGTTTTATATCCCCCCTAAACATTCTTCGGAAGTTTTAACTTAATACCCTTTACTATTCTTGAGGTGTTGCACCGCCGTTCTGACAAACTGATATCCTATTGTGTCTTTCGATTTTGTTATACATCCCTCCCAGAGGCATGGCTATTAGATCTGCTGACTAATCTGAACAATGTTGCTTTTTCATAATTTGACCAGTGTTTTAGAGGGTCTAAAAGGACAAGCACTGTTCAATCTGCTCAGAAAGCTTAAACTTAATGCCCTTAGACGTTCCTCAGATGTTGCTGATACACCCATTCGACAATCATACTGACAGAGTGTGATTGAGTTTTAGTCGGAAGTAGTCACAGTAGCAGTCGCGCTTACAGCCGTAGTAGTAGTTGTTGTTTTAGTTCTTTGGGGGGAGGAAAACTAAAAAGGGATTGGGAGATGGGCTGGTTGCCCTGTACCTACTTTTCAACATCCCTCTCAACATAACCTGAAAGTTAAACTTAATCCCCTCAGAATCAGACAATGTTTTCGTTTTTCTAATGATAAGTCCTGAATTTAAAAAAGGGTTGGATAATTCACAATTCCTAATTTTGGGGCTGTGGGGGGAGGGTGTTGCATTCCTGGAGAAACAGTTACTAGACCTTTTGACTCTTTTTAAATATTATCATCAATTTTGAGGGGATGAGCATCAAAAAGGGCAAGGAGGCTGATTGCCCTCTGATTGCTCTTCAATATCCCTCTCAACCTACCCTTAAAGTGTCAACTTGATATCCTCAGCCGTTCCTTAGATAATGCTGATACATCCTTTTGTCAGCCAGTAAGAACACAGTTGTTTTGATTGTTCTTGGCAGCCCTCTCAAAAGCTGTGGGGGTTACGTCATCCGTAATAGCATAGTTATTTGACCTTCAGACTATTTTGAATAAAATGGCTACTTCAAAATTTAGATCTATTATATTTTGGAAGGAGGGAAGCTAAAACGGACATAGGAAGGGAGCTTAGAACCCTCCAAACACTTTTCAACATCCCCCTCAAATTGTCCTGAAAGTTTCAACTTAATACCATCTGTCGTTCTTAAGATATTGCAGATCCTCTTTTTGATAAACTGGATGCGCGTAGCACCTTTTTTATTTAGTTCAACATACCCCTCAACATTCTCCGAAGTTCCATCTTTATGCACTTAGCCTTTCTGGATACATCCATAATCAAATATTTCCCCTTTTCTTAATGGTAAATACTGCATGTAAACAATTTGTAAATTGAAGACTTTACAATCCTTGCCCCGGGGTTGTGGGAGGCATGACATTCTTGGAGGTATACCTATCATACTTTTTGAGTAGATTGAACGAAATGGTAATTTAACATTTTGATCAGTTTTAAGCAGAGGGGGCATCTAAAAAGGGCAAGGAAGGGGGTGGTGGTTGCCCTCCAATCGCTCTTTAGAATATCTCCAATATACCTTGATAGTTTCACCTTAATATCCTAAGCCTTTTTGGAGACCCAGGATCAAACATGCCCTATTTTCCCAATAAAAGACCTTACATGTTAACAATGAACAACTATAACTTACAGCCCTTGTACTGGGGGCTATGGGGATATTGTCAACCCCAGAAGCATAGCTATTTGATCTTTGGACAATTTTGAACAAAATAGCTGTCTCAAACTTTTGATCGGAAGAGAAAGAAGGGCCCGGGACGAGGGATGGTTGCGCTCCAATCACTTTTGACCCTTTAAAAGAGGAATAGAACTTTCGATTTTCAATTGAATGAGCCCCCTCCGAAGTTTATGCGACTGTTATAAAGCGCCTCCTAAAATAACTAAATTGAAGCCTTATGACCTTTTACTACAGGCAACGCTATAGTGTTGCCCCTGATAATCCCATACCGACCCGAAGACTTGGAATGAAACACTTTAATTAATTGCATGACCCAGGAACTATTCCTTTCACCTCCCACACCCAAATGCAAAGTCATCTTCCAATGGAGAAAGACAAAAGGATGTGAATCCCGTTCAATCGCAAAATGAATATGTATGGGCGGAGTTTTATGCGGTCTTTTGTTTTATATCGAAAACGTTTGATAAAGAGTTTTGCACATTTCTTTTTATCTTTCTTTTGCCCACTTTATATTCTACTTTGATATCCTTTATTCCCATTTTTGCCACTTTTATATTCCATCTGATTATTGACTTTTTTTCGCAAGTTTTTGGAGACTTAAATTTTCAAAATTTTCCATTTAGTTTTTTAGCTCGGATCAATCTTTGGGGGGGGGGGGGGGGAGAGGCACTCTCAATATTTCTTCTGTGTGTTCCAATTGTTGATATGAAAGGGCGATTAATGTTTCCTCTAGCAAAGGTCTATTGTACCACTATTGCAGTTTTCCATTTAAAAAAGAAGGAAAAAAAATGTGTGAATGTCAAAATCCTATATAAAAATCCTATCTAAGTTCTAATTCTCCCCCCTCCTAAGAATGTGTGAAGTAAAAAAAACATCTTGAAGCCAACAATTGAGATAATTCAAGTTCACCTTCTATCAAGTATTTGCATTCAATAAGAAGATGAAAATACTCTTTTCCCTATAGCCTGTGCCAGAACCTTTTTTCTGGTAATTGAAAACAAGATTTATTTAAAGATGTAGTCTTAGCTATAGGTAAGATTACTCTGTTTGCAGTATGGGATCTATGCTTAGGATCATTGCAGACTAATTTGCATTTATATATTTTTTATAATGGTTGCAATCCTCACACCTGTCTTTAGATGGCCACCAAGAAAGCTTTTCAGCCTGCCTGTGCTTATTATCACTCCCATTACTTTTCTGGATTGATGGTAAATATGAAGATGTGCCAGAAAACATCATGGCTCTACATCTCTTTCGCTATTTTAGCGCATGGCAATTTAGTGACGTGGTTTTGGAGCGGGGATTTTGAAACTTTGCCATTGAAGTAACCTCTTATAACAATTATTGCCTTCTTTTTAGTGACAAACTATAGTCATGGCTGTTGTAGATAGTACTTATTGGAGTGAGAAAAAAACACGATCGTTGTAACCGACCAGATCGTGGCGGCAAACTAAGGTCTTAATAAAAGTCTTTGCCTATTAGGCTGGAATAGAGATGCTTTTTTGGCATAGAAGCTAGTCAGATCCTTCGTACCTTTAAAATGAAATATAGTTTTTAGACCAAGAGATTTTCCTCGCCAAGATCAAAATTGACTATGGGTCTGTCAACCCCTCACACTTAAGCCTTCACCCAAAGATTCCTAAGTGGACTTGGTAAAGTAAAAAATCAAGAGCCCCATTAGGCCTTTGTTCTGGTTATAGATACCTCATTCGTAAGGGCAACGGCGTTCAGTGAGACAGCGAATTCTCAGTTGAGTGAAATTCCCGTGACCATACACCAATACTTTCGTACACCCACACACTCCTGTCTTTTCACAGGACAACAAATTTTGCGATCACTCTTCCCCAAAGTAATTTTTGCACCTACTAAAAAGTTTCATTTTTATGTCATTAATGGATCCTTATATCCATCATTATTTGGATGATCGTGGAAGCACTACATCGTTATCACAAACAAAGTGGGACAGGTCATCTAAGAAATGTGTCAATGAAAATTGGAAACACAAATTACCAAGAATTTTTAAGCATATGCTTGATTGCATATATGATGCGAAGGGATTGAGAAAGAGTGAGAGAGTGAGAAAGAAACGGAGTTGAGAGGAACTTATTTTCTTTAAGCCAGAAGTTCCCCATGGGACGGGTGAATTATTAAGTGCGAGTTATTCCTCTTGTAATTCGGTCTTAATGTCTGAGCTGTGCTATTAACGTATACAGTTACTTGTTTATAATTTTTTAAGATTAATTTTTAATCAATGGAACGAGAAACAATAAACTGCACATTTCTAGCCGATAATTACCTCGACGAAGTGGATTAAGAGAGCGAGTTAAAGTTTACCGATTAGCTTATAATTTGTTTTCTATAAATACTAAAAGACAAACTTCGCCTTAAAATAATATCCTCTAATTTAATTTTAGGTTAACTTCAACCGAGCTTAAATCATTTTGGAAGTCCAGAAATCCCCGTGGCTAATAATCTGTCTTACTGCCATCTAGATTTTCGTATAAATGGAAGCAGTGAAAACGCCATAAAATGAAAATACAAAAAACAGGTATTTTAAACAAAAATTCTCCAAATAGCTATTTTTAAAAATCTAGGGGTAGACAATTTTCACCCTGAATTCTTATATCTTCGGTATAATGTGCCAATTTCCACTCTTTTTTGAAATTGTTCCCTCCCAAAAAATACCCCTCCCCTTGTGCCTTTATTCCTGCATAATACGTGGACATTTCATTTTCTCTTTTTCAGACAAATCTTTTTTTAGTCTTTTCGACCAAATGTAGGTGAGTAACGACTTTTGACTTAAGAACAAGAATAATTAATTCTTCGACACTATTATTTTGGAGACACGAGAAACAAAAACTGCTGATGTGCTTCCTCGAGACTTAGCACATCAATTTATATTCCCCTGGTAGTTGCTGAGACCAGGACCGAATTAATATCTTGCAGAACCCCTGCGCTTATAAAAATATGGTACCCCCCATACCGATCATAGTCTGTTGAAATATAATAGGACTCAGTAAGGGACTAAAATAAAAATTGCTTTTAAGTAATGGGGAAAAATCGAGGACTTATTTTGTTTACTTTTTACATTCCTTTTTCTTTACAGAAGGGCAAATATTATTTGTGAGCTAAGTGAATCTATCAATAACTGGACACTTTCATCTGAGACCGACTCTCTGATGTTGTTGTCTCATCAAGGTAATATATTGATTACTTCAAAAGCAGATTGAGTAGATGCCCAAGCTATTAAACTCGGTGAAATACAGGTTAAGCATATTAAGCATGCTTAACAAGCAAACTAGGTTAAGCATATCTGAGAATCATAATTTGCCTTGTGCCACATTAGTTCCTTGGATATACATGCTCTGGTAATCAAGAGGAATGAATTTTGACCTCTTGAGGAAGCATATTGCCGGTTTTGTGCTTAAGAGTAGAAGTTTTTTAAAGAAACGTTTCCCATTTCACATTTTTTCTCGTTTATTGACGCTCATTTGGACGTAAAAATGAGACAATGGATTAGAAAAATTCCAACACAGGTCGAACTATGTGAAAATTAAGAGATAATCGTGAGATACCAATAAATTTTATATTTCGGGGAGATGGACCCAAAGTCTTGGGAAATTGAACCCACTTCCCACGTCTGTGTCTGTAAGTGCAATCTAAAAAGATATAATTCACCGAAAATCTGGTATACAAGAATTAAACGCAAAAAATAATTCATGTCTGAAGACTAAAATAAGAAGAAAATTTAATGCTGAGTGTTTCATTTCTTAGCCTCTTGGAAAACATTTGGATTGACAAAACAGGAGACATAATCATGAGTAATACAAACAGAGGAGTATTTAGAACGTAGAGAACACTAAAAATCGACAATTTTTAACAGAAAGTTTAAATATGTTCATTGTTACATTGAATCATATACCCGAAGATCCCTTGACCTTCAACAAGAAGCTATTTTCAAGTGACCTGTGAGCCTATGTTTTGTCTTGTCGACGTCAGAAACCGAGGTACAACGAGATACGGTTTTTTAGAAGAAAACTAGTGGATACATTTACAAGAAACAGTCATTGATACAACATCAAATCCTAATTGAATATAGCACTTTGTCTTAGGTGGTGTAGTATCCTGCCCGGCAAGCCCTGTTCTGGAAACACTTCGGGGCAAAACCAATGGAGTTTTGGAGTCCCGGAGTAGAATGGAATTGAAGGTGAACATCCAATTTTGGCAAGATGTCTTGGGTAGGACTTGTGTAGAAGGGTGATTGAACAGGGGGGAAGAGGGCTTTTGGAACGAAGATATGCTCCAGACTCCCCAGAGCACACGGATTAGATCCAATCAAGGTGGTCCAAATAGAGCAAGCTTACAATTGATTTTCGTTAGAATAAGCTCATCATATCTCCTGATGACTTTATCTTTAAAGATGAAAACTGGATGATGGATGGTAACCTTCAATGCAACATAAGCAACTTATATTTGTTTACTATATTAAATTTGACAATCTAAATATCATAGATTTCTTCAATCTTTAAGAGCAAAATCTATCAATACTTTTAAAATTTTAGACCACATTTGAATATAAAGATTCGACTTAATTTCACGCTACATAAGAACCTTAGTTCCAAAAAACCTTTCAATAAAGTCATCTATTCACGTACTGGTTGGTATAACTAGATGACCTCCAGAGAAGCTCATTTTTTCACTTCCAAAATTTTCTTTAGCGAACTATGCCCTGGAAATCCTAATAGCCCTTTTAAATTCTATTTGACCTTCTGACTTGATTCTATTTGACCCTTGTGACCTCTAACCATTATAGTTGAAATACGACTCAGTCAACGAGGGGAAAAGGTCACTCAAAGTTGTTGTTTTATTTTGTTCTTTCAGGGCCTAGGGTTCTAAGCATGATGTTAATATATGTATATACGTTTATTATATCCCATCATCGACCTATTTGTTAATTTGTCTGCTTTAATTTGAATTCAATTTAGGTGGAACGTGAAACATGAGGAGAAAAATCCCCAGAAGAAAGGTTTTCAGAAGAAAAATAGATATAGGGTATCACCCAAAATCAACACTAATGAGGTTTCCCGTGTTACTTATAGAAACTGACTGTCAAGTTTAAAGGTACGTCATAAAATTTTAAATGTTTTGAGGTAGAACTGGGAAAAACTGCAGGGTGGCAAAACTTTCATCTGAAATTCGTCATTATAAGAATATCCCATGCCAACACGCGTGCATCTAAGTGGGTACGCACAAAAAATTTGAGCGGGCACGCACACAAAAATAAAAAAAAGTATAGAAAATTAGATGAGAAATAGAGGGAAGGTCTATCGGCTGACAGGCATTAAAAAGAAAAAACAGCAATTGTTTAAACCTGAATAATTTTTATGTACATAAGGAAAAAAAAAAAAAGAATATTAGCTACAAAGGATAGAGAAAAAATCCGATTCCACCAGTAGGAAATTTGATGCCCGAAACTCTTCCCACAACAAAACTTTCCTGATATTTTCAACTTGATCCCCTCACCATGAGACAAAACATGTTGTACTTGCCGAAACTACACAAGGTTCAGTATAATTTCAATAGATCTTATTGTATCAGAGGCAACACTGTAGAGTTGCCTATAGCAAAGGCCATACGGCTCCAATGTTTTATTATTTATTATTTTTTTTTTCCCAGAGGCACTTCATATGGAAGGGGTCGTCGTAGAAACTTCAAAGGGGGCTCATTCGATTGGAAATCTAGAGTTCTAGTGCCCTTTTCAATAGTCGAAAGGGATTGGAGGTCCCCCCAAGCCCATCATTCCCCCAAACACATCCAATGAAAATTTTGAGATAGTCATTTTGTTCAGCGTAGTTGATTTCCAGATAGAAGATATATTTATGAGGAGGACACTCCCCCACAACCCTCAGGGCAAGGGTTTTAAGTTATGCCCTGGGGGCATAGAAGGCTTTTATAGAAGGCGTTGTCGTAGAAACTTCAAAACAGGCTCATTCGATTGGAAATACAAAGGGCTAGTGCCCTTTTTAATAGTCGAAAGCGATTGGAGGGCAACTAGCACCCCTCCCCCACGCCCATCATTTCCCCAAACACATCCAATCAAAATTTTGAGATAGCCATTTTGTTCAGCGTAGTTGATTTCCACATAGAAAATATGTTTTTGAGGAGGACACTCCCCAACAACCCTCAGGGCAAGGGTTTTAAGTTATGTCCTGGGGTCTATAAGGTTACTATAGAAGGCATTGTCGCAGAAACTTAAAAAGGGCTCATTTGGTTGGAAATTCAAAGGGCTAGCGCCCTTTTTAATAGTCAAAAGGTATTAGAGGGCAACTAACCCCCCTCTCACTCCCTCTTTTTCCCCAAACACATCCAATCAAAATTTTGAGACAGTCATTTTATTAAACGTGGTTTTAAGTTCTGGAAATTAGGTCTTTGAGGATGACAACTCCCCGACAGCCCTCAGGGCAAGGGTTGTATAAGTTATACCCTGGGGGCATATAAGGTTTTGTATAGACAACGTTGTCGTAGAAACTTTAGAAAGGGCTCATTTGATTAGAAATTTAAATTACTAGTTCCCTTTTTAATAGTCGAAAGTGATTCTACGGCAACTGACACCCCTTCCACGTCCACCATTGCCCCAAACACATCCAATCAAAATTTTGATTCAACCATTTTGTTCAACGTAGCTGAAAGTTCTGGAAATTATATGTTTGAGCAGGACACTCCCCCCTCAGTCTTCAGGGGCAAGGTTATAAGTTATGCCCTGGGGCATATATGGTTCTTATTGAAGGAATGCTCGTATAAACTTCAGAGATGGCTCATTTGATTGGAAATTGAAAGTTCTGGTTCACTTTTTAAGCGTCAAAAGATATTGGAGGGTAACCAGCTCCTCCCAAACCTTTTTTTCCCAAATGCATCCAATAAAAATTTTAAGACAGCTATTTTGTTAAAAATAATTCAAAGATTATGTAACAAATTTCCGGTGCTGACACAAACCCATCAAGGCCTGGGGGCAGGCGTTGTAAGTTATGCCCTTGGGGCATATATGGGTCTTATGGAAGGGATGCTCGTATTAACTTCAAAGAGGGCTCATTTGATTGGAAATTGAAAGTTCTGGTTCACTTTTTAAGCGTCAAAAGAGATTGGAGGGCACCTAGCCCCCCCCCCCCCCTCCACGTCCTTTTTTCCTCAAACCCATCCGATAAGAGCTTTGAGATAATTTTTTTTCTCATCCTCATCCTCCCCCGCTCCTACTGGTTACGCTAAAGTTTTCTTCTTTATGCCAACTACACTGCCACCACCCCAAAGACTTTAATAAGGTTTAATAATTAGGAACTATTAGAATTATTTGGAGCCTTTAGGTACAACCTCTTTAAAACATTTCCAAAGGGGTCCTTCAATCAAACAGGGGCAAAGTTCAAACTGTATTCTTCAAGATGGAAAATATTTTAATTAACAAGCCATATACATCATAGGAATTGTTGGAATTTGAATAAGCGGCTTAAACTCCAGTTAGCTTATAACCTCAAAGGAATTACCATTGATAATAGCTTATGGACCCTTAGTTACCCCCTGTCTTTCTCATTAGAAATCCAGCTGAAACACAAGTCATAGACGCAGAAAGTTTTGATCCTTTAAGCTGTTTGATATATTAGTACGTAGTGATGATATCAACATTATTGAATGTTGTGTTGCCAATACCAGAATATGTTTAAATTGTTTCTTAGAATGAATATTCTGTTTTATTTGCAGCTGTAAAAACATGTTTACTATTCTGCTGTTCATGGCTCTAGTTAGCTACACGCTACACCATGGTTGATGACACTTTATACGGCCTTAACTGGAGCAGTTACCTACACCTTAAGGACCTTTTGAGAAGGCGCTCAATTATTTTCGGAATTATTTCTTTCTAAGAGGCTTTTTAGGCCACCCAGAGGAACAACTTAAGACACTCCGTGCATCTTCTAGCACAGCACGAATAACCTGGCTCTTGGAGAGAAAATCATTTTTGCTACTTATCAAAGTATATTGATTTCCCTTATTTTCTTATGTTAATTTAAAACACTTTTTCCACAAAACAAGTTTTTCAAAGAAAAGTAAAGGGCTCCATTAAGCCAAGAATGAGCAGAAATAAAGTCAAACAATCTTCCAAGCGTAAAACTACCGCAAATTACTATCAATAAATAGATGAAACTCAAAACGAACAGAAATCAAACAGTTCGTGGTAACGAACTGTAAGTAAGGAGCGACCATGCTCAATGGTAACCGAAACTCTAGAAAACGGGTTTTTGATAGCAATAGATACATCAAAAGAATCAAATGTCAATGCTGATTTCAAATATATAACTTTCATCAAGTTTAGTTCTACCCATCAAAAGTTACGCGCCTGTGAAAATTTGGCTGATTTTCGAAAAAAGGGGGAAAGACCCCCTAAAAGTTATACAACCTTGATGAAAATCACACCATCATATTCAGCGTATCAGAAAACCCTACTGTAGAGGTTTCAAGCTCCTATCTACAAAAATGTGGAATTTTGCATTTTTTGCGAGAAGAAAGGTCACGGATGCGTGTTTATTTGTTTTTTTTCCCCAGGGGTGATCGTATCGACCCAATGGTCCTAGTATATCGTGGGAGGACTCATTAAATCGGAAATTAAAAGTTCTAGTGCCCTTTTTAAGTGACCAAAAAAAATGGAGGGTGACTAGGCCCCCTCCCACGCTCATTTTTTTCCCAAAGTCACCTGATCAAAATTTTGAGATAACCATTTTGTTCAGCATGGTTGAAAATATGATAAATATGTCCTTTAGGATGACTTAATCCCCCGAAGTCCCCGGGGGGAGGGCTGAAAGTTATGAACTTTGCCCAATGTTAACATATAGTATTGGTTATTAGGAAGTATACAGACGTTTTCAGGGGGGATTTTTTCTGGTAGTAAGGGGGTGAGTGGGTTGGGGGTTATGTAGGATGATCTTTCCATGATGGAAGTTTTCATGGGGGAAGGGACATTGCTATCAGGGGGGGCGCCGGATTTCCCAGCATTATTTAAAAAAAGATCAGAAATTAAATATAAAAAAACAAGTTTTCCAACTGAAAATAAGGAGTAACATCAGAACTTAAAACGAACAGAAAATATTATGTGTATGATTGGGTTCACCCCCTATTCAGTACCTCGCTCTTTAAGCCAAATATTTTTTAGTACTTTCATAAGAGCTATTTATTATAAATAACGGCCTTTGTGATTAAGGGGTCACTTTTAAAGAATTGGAACAAAATTCGAACTTTAGCTTAAAGAGTGAGGTATTGACTAGTAGGCGAGCCCCCTAATATACATATTAAAAATATATGAACATAGAAGTTCGTTACGTAAGTTAATTCGTAAGTTACGTATATTTGTATACGGAATAATTTCTGTTCGTTTTAAGTTGTAACGTCGTTCCATACTTTCAGTTAAAAAAAACTTGTTTTTCTATTTAATTACAATAAATAACCGAGTCAAACTCAAAATGAGAAAAATTAACATGAGTAGGGCCGATAACCACTATGCCTTCTCAAGACCAGAATATAATTTGCGCTTTACGAAAAAAAAACAAGCAAATGACCATTATTGTCTTTTTAATTGACATAGGCCTATATTGATATTTATTTCTTAAAGTTTTGATAATTTTCATTTATGAAAATAAAAAAGGGAAAACATTTAAAAAGTATTTCACGAACCAGCTGGCTCTTGAAGAGAAAATCATTTTTCCTACTTATCACAGCACATTGATTTCCCTTATTTTCTTATATGTACTTCTTTTATTTTATTTTTTTATGTTTTTACGCTATGATTTTTTTTAAACGTCTGACGATATTACATGTCGTTAATAGCTCCAAGGCTGATGCAAAAATATAAACCAGTGTGCACAATTTTATCCAACCTTAAATCAATAAACTTAGCAAATTAAGCTTTAAAATGAATGTCTGTATTAAACATTTATGTTGCATGAATTCTACGGGGACTACATGTAAATTTAGGAATGAATGCAACATCATGCACCGTGTTGTCGCTTCGCTATGGCATAATAATTTTGACTACTTAAAAATGTCAGTAGAACTTTAATTTCCTTTCTTATGAGCCTTTTCCCGATATTCTAGGACCACTGGTTCCATACAGTCACCCCTTGGGAAAACAAACAAAAAACAAAAAAATACGTATTCGTGATCATCCTTCGCGAAAAAATATTTTGGCAGATAAGGGTACTTTGCTTAAGATTACGCTCACACTTTGAAGGTTTTACCCTCCCCCTTCCTTTCAAAAATGGGTTAAATTCTCTTAGCCTTGTAATTTTTGTTGGGTAGCTTTAAACTTGATGAGTTTCATATATTTGGAATCACCACCAAAAGCCAATTTCTTTATTGTAAATACCAAATACAAAACTTTCTTTTTTTTAGAGTTTTACTTGCTATCAGCACGAGTCGCTCCTTACTTGCAGTTCGTCACCATGAACTATTTGATACATAAAAAATAAAAATAAAACCAAATACTTCTATTTAAACTTCGATGAAAACAAATTTCCTTGTAAATCTTGCCTACTCCCTGTTAGGAAATTCCCTGATGGTGCTCTTGCACGTTTCCTTTTGCACCACTCCATCTTCTCTGCCTGGAAGTAATATGAATGCAACTTCTTACATTACAGAGGAAACATTTTTTTGCAGTAGTACGGGAGTTATCACCCCACAGAACCTATTCTGGCTTAGTCGAAATGAAGAGAGATTAAATTTCAATTTCGAACTCCCCTTCCCCACAGACCTTCTTCTAAATTTATCTTAAGACCCCCGTAATGTTGGAAAATTTGTGCATACATTGTTCGAACTCCCCTTCCCCTCAGACCCTCTTCTAAATTTATTTTAAGACCCCCGTAATGTTGGAAAATTTGTGCATACATTGTGCACATGTGTGCATAATGTTGTGCATAATGTTGGAAAATTGTGCACAAAAGGACTTTTTGAAAAATTAGGACCCCTCCCTCACCCAAACAATAACTCAGCGGTCTTTCTCGATACAATAACTCGCTTTTAATCGATGATTTTAAATCGATTGGCTATCTCAGAATTTTCAAGTTTGGTGGCAGTGAGTTCTGTGCCACAGAATCGCAGAAAACGCCGCTTTCCCTAAGCGCAATCATTCTGGTCAAACAGTTCGTGGTAACGAACTGTAAGTAAGGAGTCACCCGGCTCAATAGTAACCGAAACTCTAAAAAACGGAGTTTTGATACCAATAGATGTAAGTAGAGATGGGGGTGCCAGTCCGATCAGAACCACGTGGTTTATGGTTTTTGTCAGTGAGAATGAAAAAACAGGAATTTTGTCACATTTATGGATGGTTTTATGGACTTTCTCAGTGAGAATGAAAAAACAGGAAGTTTGTCACATTTATGGTTGTTTTCATGGATGGTTATGTGTGTTGATTATTTGATGGTTTTATGGATTTTGTCAGTGAGAATGGAAAAACAGGAACTTTGTCACTTTCTGTTGTTGTTGGCACCGATAGAGTCATTGGGAGAACACGTGTAATGGGGTCAATGTTGTGTTTTGGGCACGCTCTCAGCGAATGCCAAGGTCAATGTTGTTGTTGTTTCCGAGCCAACTTTCTTTTCTGGTCAGTCTAGAGTTGGCAGTCAGAGTGAAAGGATTGAAAAATGAATAAATTTGAGAAAGAGAGAATTAGATCAAATCTAGTGTTTATGGAAAAACATTTGATTTTGGATGATGATTTTCTCGCCATTTGGAATAATCCCCATTGGACTATTGTATGAAACTTTTAAAATGTGACTCAAATGCTTATACTCAATTCAGTGATATCTTGATCACGACACGTCAGAATGATATCGTGGATATACTTTCATTGCCAATGTAGATGGCTCCTCCTTCGAAAGAGGCAACGTCACAGAGTTACTCCTCTCCCCTTTCCTACACTTTGAATTTATCGAGCGAAGACGATCAGTTTCGTTTTAGCTGTGAGAGAGTTGACATCGGAAACCAAAATGTTCTATATATGCCCATTGTGCATGTACACTCTTGGTAGTTGGACTCAATGCGAGAATTGTACAATTATTGATGACTATAATGAAAAGTGTAAATTATGTAATCCTTGCAAATTACATAGAGGCTATGCAGTACAAATTAAAGGATGTAATTCATGTCTTGAGGAGGTGTGTGACTCTCATCCTAGAGGGCACCTATGCTCCAATTGTCACAATGATAAATGTGATCAGTGGGAGAATACTTACCCAGCTATGATTGGAAAGAATCCTAAACGTGATTTTAGTTTATTTCTACGAGATTGGTATCGTCGTGGATTTAAATTATTCTGGGAAGAGGAATCTGGTCTACGATTCAACTGTTGGGGTAACAAGACAATCTGGTTTCTACGTCATCGTTGTGATGACACCACCTACTATGACTATAAACCAAGCGATTTTTATTTGGCAGTTACCGAATGTGATTCACCACTTGAAAACACAGTATGTGATATTTCTTCAAATAGACAGATTGAAACTCGTGAATTTCATAATATGAATGCAAATAGTATCATTGACTATACAAAGAGATATGACAAGAGTGAAGTTACATTGTACTGCAGAAAATGTGATCCTGACTTTGCAGTCAATCAAGATCAATATATAGTGAATCCAAATGATTTACCAGCATTAGTGGTTCACGACAGTTACCTATACACCGATGAAGAAATCTAAAAGTGAAGATTTAAAGACATTGTTGTATATATACATTTTATTAATAAACAAATTCACAAACATTTTTTAAGCACTTTACTCTTAGGGCACTGAAATCAATATTAAATACACTTGTAAGTATATTTTCCACTAGAAAGTCGTTCAGACGTGGATTGTCACCATAAATATGGAGAAACTGCTTGTAAGTATAGCCACGACATCGGAACACAAAATATAGTAGCGCATGGAAGCCACAGCTTTTAGTCGTTAGATCCTGCACCCTCTTCCGATTTTGAATAATAGTTTTATTACTGCTCTCAATATAGTTGCTGATGTGAGGTGTGTAGAATGTATAGGGTAGACCAAGAGGATCAAAAAATTCGATATTCTTCATTGTTTGATAGATGCACAGCCAATGACCCGTCAGCACAGTCGACGGACTGCTATTAACAATAATCAAGGTATTGTTCGCACTTTGAATTTTTCCAAGATAGTCTGAGGGTAGACAATAGGATTTGTACTGGGACATGTAGGGGTCCATATTAAATACACTGATTATTTGACTGGTGTTCATGGCGCCAAGTCTAGTAGAACACTGCCTTCGGGAGTGATTTCCCAATAGGTTTCATATTGATTTAGTGAGATTAGGGCAATACTCTCAGCCAATGGGTTGGCAAATGTACACTCTAAACGCACAGTCCCCGTACGTACTATACTCATATCCTGTGTGCCAGACAAATCCAATACAATGATACCATGTGTTTTAGCGAAACATATCTTCGGTTATACCATTTTCAAATAGTTGCGAATCATGATCTAGGGTTTGCATGGTCAACTCATACAATGTTCTATAGGATTTATCAAAAGATAGATTGTAGAGTGGGATACCATTTACTTTGCACACAAGAGATGAAAGTCCAAACATCTCGAATTTATGTGGGCATTCAGTCCATGATCCTATTGCACTGGCGCTCTTTACAAATGCCAAAGCCAATTTCGAGGGGATTTCGCCATTGATAAAGGATGAATCGGTGAAGGTGCGTGACCCCATTGCAATATGACGCTGATTGGTGATTGTGTGAGGAACAAGTAGTTTAATATTATTTCCATTGGCTCTCAATTTTTCCACGGCCAAAGCAACAGAACTCATAACCTGCTGTTTGCGTACATGAAGTATTGCTGAGGTGAGGGAGAGGCTTACATCGGGATTGGCGGCAAGTTCCTTTCTCAATATGAAATTGGATGGTGCAAGCGTCAATTTTATATCCACTTTAACATTGGGTGGTAGCCATTGGGGTATATTAAATATTTCATGATATATTTTTCCAACTAGATGTAATTCACTAGTTGTAGCATTTTTAAGTGCATCTGTACTATCAGTATTAGTAATATATTCATATCCATTGGAGGCACCTCTCAATTCCTTGTATGACTTGGGTGTCATCAGCATGAATTGGATATAGCTAGCATAGTTTGAGAGATTGTTGCTTGTGCTCACCAGCGTGCCATTGATGTAGACGCTAATTTGACGAAATAAATTATGTAGTATACAATTTTCATAGGATATCCCATCAGCTCGAACTGGCATTGTATTATCGGATTTCCGGACTTTCATTTGCAAATCTATAAATGTGGACGATAAATCCATAAAGTAGTCTTCATTGGAATAAATTTGAAAGTGGATATTATCGGAGAGGGGTTGTAGTGGATAAAATTGTTCATAGTATCCATGCTTGACACTCACATCAACATTTTCGGCATTGAATAGATTCAATGAGGCGGTGATTGAAGGTTGAGAATCCTTATGTGGTAGGTAGGACATCTTAAGAGAAGAAATCAAGTTTCGATCTAACAATTTTCTTCCTGGGGCTTCTCTGTTACAGCACGTGTCGGCTTTTTCCTTCTTTTCTTTGACAAAAGGGATGTCTTTCGTTTCCGTCCTGAGTAGAGACTGATGAGTGATGCATTGTTTCTTAACCTTTTTAAACCTTTACCATTTTGCTTTAATTTCTCGCCAAGGGTTCGCGCACTGGACCTAAGATTTTCCGTAGCACTTTTTTTAAAATCCTTGCCAGAGCCCCAATCGTATAGTGTAGAGGATGCAAAATCTGTCGCAGCCGGTACAAGATATTTTCTAGCCAGTGGTAGTGAAGAGCGAAACAGCTTAGCAAACCAGCTACCAAGACCATAGCCAGACATTGACGAGCGACCCTTGTAATAGTCCATTCCATTGCCCTGTTGTCTTGGGCCAAGAGTATTAACATAGCAGTCAATATCAGGACAAGTGAATACCACTTTTCTATTAGACATCTTGCTGTTGAACGATGGGTCGAAAATGACATGTAATCACAGCCAAACCTTTTGAAATTGCTATTGGATCACCCAATTCAGTTCTTAATGTTAACTGACAGAGTTCCAAATAGGAAGTGTTTACTGGAATATACTGAAGATGCTTTATATTGTAGTGATGAATATGTTCTTGATTGGTTTTTCGTTCAAGAACTCGTAGGAGGGGAACATTTGAATTACCAACCCGAGATGTTTCCACAAATGAAGCATAGAGAAATATACAAGTGTCTGTGGAGAAGGCAGGCGGGTAGTCGGCAAAAATGAAATTAGTGTTTCCGGCACTTTTACCATTGATTATATTGAGCTTAAAGCCAAGAACATCCCTTAGGTTATCATTGAGAATAATCTTTTCACTGGCAATAGGTGAACTAATGTAGATCTTGCCCTCCTCCTTTGAATAGTTGAAATGAAAAGCTCCTTTTTTACGAGCGGAAATTCTTTTATTAATAGTACGACATAAATCATTCATACAGGTGAGTTCCTCGTAGGGTAATTCAATATATGGATAATCCAACCAATTGATTTTTTGAATTTGTTCTTGATCCACCTGGTGGTGGTGGCCAATCATATGGTCTAATTTTTATTTCATATTTACGATCCTTTCTCAGGATGTCATAGGTATTTTTGAGAATACAGTCGACAAGAGCCACTTCATACTTTCCGTCGAATTTGATGGTGGGGGAGAGTTTTGTCCAAAAATCACTTGTTTTATTCAAGTCATTGTAGAGAGGATCAGAAACATTGGACATGAAAGTCACATAGAAATCATTGGGCATTGTTAATATCTTCAGCACTGACCCAAGAATCAAAATCCGAGTTGTATCCTAGCCAGCGAACAAGCAACTGTTTCTTGCCCCTACGAGTACGACTCTTTAATATCTTTTCAATTTGATAAATTTCACTAGTGTTTTCTAACTTTTTGCAGTTCATATTCATAAAAACCACCGAGAATCTCATCATCTTTGGTATCTCGTAGTCGATAAGTTATGGGTATGGTGTCTAGGATTTTGGACACTTTAAAAAGTTCGGTGCTCCATAAATAATTCCCCTTTTCAAAAATATTGGTGGTTCTATTAATTCGAACAGTATCACCAACATTGAATTTCTTCTTCTTTTTCTTCTCATTGCCATTGGAGTATTGCTTTAGAAAAGCATCAAATGTATTCTCACTGTAGTGAACATTCCGAGGGCTAGAGTTGGACAGAGATCGATGTGGTCGATGGTTGTATATCTGCATGATTTTATCTAAATCGTGAATAAAAGCAGATGTATTTTTCAGTGTACAATATCTTGAAATTAATAGACGAATCGTTCTTATTAATCGTTCGGCCAATGCAGCCTTTATCGGACTGTGACTATGATAGAGTGTCGTATTATATTTCAAAAGAACCTTTTGCACATGTGGGTTAACAAATTCACTGCCACGATCTGATTGAATTTTTCTATAGGAATCCTGTTCAAGAATACTTTCAATGGCCCGAGCAACTTCAACACCTCTCTTTGATCGCAGCGGAATGGCATAGGCATAGCGACTAAAAATACTGATTGCCACTAGAATATATTTGTAGGGTGTATTGTGACGCCGTTGAACTGCGTCTAAAGTTAAAAGATCCATTTGCATTATATGCAGAGGGAAAAAAGGCTTTAGTTTGACGATATTGTTTACTGCGAAGTCTATGATCCCGATGTAGTGTGTAACTTGGTTCATTTTCTAGATACTCTTTTGCATTTTTCAATGTGGTGCCGGAGACAGCTCTAGAAAGCGTTTTGGGAGAACTTAAACTTCCCGCTTCACCAACATTTTCATAGACACCTTTCAAAACTTCATCCATTTTGAACGTAAACACGTAGTGTAATGTCCACTCCCCTTTTGCACACTGGAGGGCGAATCAATTCGTCTTCGCTTTTGACTAGCAGCCACAGGTGTTGTAAAATCAGTGGTGCTAGTATCTTCAAATATTGAATCTTGTTCTTTTTTAAATGGTGTTGTTGGAGGACTATATTCTCTTAGTTTCTTTAGAATTTGCTTATTGCCAATAAGACTTTTGGGAAAGTTTGATACACTTAGAAAGGTGTATAGATTATCGTCAAAGGATAAGAGTCCTTTACGATTCGTCACCATATCACAAGTTAAATCAACTAGATTATAACTTTTTCCCCAAATTATAATTCGTTTCCCTGTGCTGTCGACTTGAACTTGATCACCAGATTCCAACACGAGATAAGATAATACTCTTTTACTTTGTTCACGATATGAGTGGGGCAATAGATTTCCAATTTTCAATACAATCGAATTCAATTCCTCCTTCTTTAGATTGTGCAGAATCTTGAGATGTTTCTTGTTTAGAGGGATCGGTGACGGCGGGTCTCTCACGATAAGGTCTATGTTTGTCCATACGTCGCAATGCATCTTGAAGTAAAAGCAGTTTTTTATCATCGGCAATATTCTCATCATTAATGAATTTACTCAGATTGTCTTCAAAATGTTCGACGGGCGAGAGGACAAGTTCTATTGGAGTCAATTTATAGGGTTTTGCCATTCTCTAGAGAAAACTGTTTACAAGTCCTGCAATTATTGGCAGTAAAAGTGTGAAAAAGCTACCGCCTGCTTGAAGGAGCCGTTTTCTTTTAAATTTGTTTCCCTTGTTTTTACAAGCCAAGGCACGTACAGTGGAACGATGTTGCTTTGTCTGTTGTCTAACACCTTCTGGCAGTTGAACATTGCCCTCAGTTAAATTTAAACAAAGTTCAGATATTAGATTAATGAAATCATTGTCGACACCATGTTTAAGTATAGCCTTCCTAAGCGGAGGTTTTGAAGTGCCTAGAACGGAAAACAGATGCCGTTGTTCGTGTAGTTTCTTCAGTGTCATAATGGCGACTAATAGCCTTTTCTACTATTCACTGGAAGATATACTGTAATTTCATTGTCGAAAATGTCGGTGACTACACGAAGATCCTCGGGCGTGCTCTGATTAAGATCCAATAAAATGTAACCGTAGGGCTTGCTAGTCGCCTGAGTGTACGCTGACAACAGAAATTTAGGGGCGCCGGGGTATATCTGTTTATTGAGAGTTATGAGTGAGCTAGAATCACGAACGACTCGATAGATAATATAGATAGTGCAACTCAAAGCAAGGGTTCGCATACATTTGCTCTGATGAAACAGATTGTGTAGAACCAGGGTTATGGAAATGTGTTCATGGTGAGAGCGAACGGTGAACAGTTGTAGCATTTCCTGTGAGAATTGTTCAATAGATTCAGCCAAATCATCAATAATCAGCCACGAGTTCGGTTCAATACTATTGAAAACATCAAGTCCTCTTATGAATTGTATTGGTATGGTTGTGGCAATAGCTTTTATTTTATCATAGGACTCTTGCCAAATACTATAGCAATAGTAGATTTTTTTCGGTTTTTCCAAAAACATTTTATCGCAATTTTGAATTATTCTAGCTAAAAGTGTTGTTTTCCCCGACATTGAGGGTCCACACAGAAATGATCTGAAGGGCGTTTTAAATTGATACATGCTGTTGACAACGGTCGGACTATGACTAACTGTAAATCATATGTGTCCAATGAATAAGTAGTAATTTTCCCATAGATCTATCTATTCAAGAACAACAAAAACAATATTTCATGGCAACATTTATTACAGCAATATGATAACACTTGTTCAACATGAACAATGATAACACTTGTTCAACAAGAACCAGACAAATTTCATGGTCAACATGAAAACTCTATTTGTTCAACATGAACAATGATAACACTTTATAATAAACACTTTTCTGTACAACACTTTTGTACAACACTTTTCTGTACAGCACCTTTGTACAACACTTTTCTATACAACACTTTTTGTACAATAAAATACATTTGGAACTAGCACAGTTGAACATTACAGTGATTGCTGGCCCCCCACCCCCGGGAGCCGGCCGCGGGAAGGGTCCCCCACCCCCCGGGAGCCGCGATGGAAAAACAATAGTTGTCGTCACTGCTACGGGTTAGTGGTGGTGGTTAGTGCTTGGGTTAGATGTAGTGAGATTAGGTTAATTTATGAAAGGTTGAGTGGTGGTGGTTAGTGCCTGGGTTAGATTAGTTTATCCAGACCAAGTTGATTACGATAGTCTACGCATTCAACTCGGTCTGAAATACGATAGTGACCATGAGGCAGGACACTCACACCATTCTCGAGCACATAGACCTTGTCGGATATACACGACATTGCATTTTTTTCTACTCTCACAGTATAATTTCTATACTGTAGAGAGCGAATTGCAAGCACTTGTGCTCTTGGCACTAGGCTACTTTCTACACAGTCTCTGTACACGCTCATGTTAAAATTGCTCTTTACAAAGTGTGTAGGCACCCCTTTACATGTCTTCTTTTCATCCCCACTATGTGTTTCAACACAATAAACTTTGGGACCCGGGAACACCCCCCGGGATATCAAATCACTCCCCGTCTCTGATTTTAATTTTAATAGTTGGTTGGGGGCTTGACGTTTCACCAGCTCGGGGTAGAGGGATGGATTCCAGTTGGTGAAATCCATCCGCGAGCTGATGTGCACCCCATTTTGCAAATCACCCAATAAATCTTCAGTCCCATTTACCTTTAACAGCAGAGAATCTGTATCCCCATAGTAAACTTGAACCTCCCCCTCCCGTGGCCATTGCACCTTGCACACATTGTAAAAGAAGGACAACATGAGCTTTTTTGAAATTTCTAGTACTGAACTACCTCCTGCGATATTCTTGTTCAGTACTACATTTCGCTTTTTCCTGTGTAGAAGAACCATGCCGGCCTCTATGCTCGTGAATGATGTAAAATTGGGGTCGGCAATAATTCGTGCACACTCTAGAGGGTCAGTCACGACGTCGCAGCGAGATCTGTTACGTACGCTTTCACACATTTTGCCAAACGCTGAATTTAGAATGAGCTTGTACAATTCCTTCTCTACCTTTGAATTTGCCCTAGAACGTTTATCGACAAAAGTATCGATAAACGTTTACAAATAAGGTTTCTGATTGAACTGCAGGACCCTATGTATTTTGGTGATTTTGAAGCCATTGTTCACCATCCAGTGCAAAAGCACATGGTGAACAACGATATTCTCTTTAGGGTCCAAATCAGCAATCAGTTTCTGTTTAGAGGGGGTCCAATGCATCCCCATATCCTCAACCAATGATCGATTGTAGGGGCTCAGTGAGTCCCTGGTCACTGGTCGATTGATACAGGGAAAAACAAAATCTTTGACTGAGTCGTGAAGGGCCAGCGGAATGTGACCGTCAATTTCAAAGAACCATCCTTGTGGCCCGTTGTCCTCGACGGTGTTAATGTCAGGGAACTCACAAGGATTCTCAAGCCATTGATAGTTCCCACACGGCAAAGAGTAGTGGGACATTGCCGATGTGTACAACGAGTTCATGTCCAAGAACACTGCATTTGACTTTACACCGGTGCTTTGTCCCCTCGGATCGGTTGATAAGACGCGGTCCCCATGAAAAACATACCCTCCCCGCATTGAACGCTCTACAAAAAGGTGTTGATCTACATCGGTGATTAGGCCTATTTCCTCCCTGCTAATTTTTAAAATTAAATCCATTACTAAATGTGGTGTAGAAAAATAATATCCTATATCTAACCCGAACTCTGAATAGATTTGGTCTGTATTCTTACAGACTATATCCAACAGAGTTAGAACGTCACTGGCCAAGTACAGTCTACAATAATCCCACCCATTTTTACAATCCCCCTTAGCCCACACCTTCTTGGCAAACTCGTACTCCTCGACTGTGCATTCACTGTTGGTCAGTGAATTGTGAAAAGCTTCAATTGGAGGTAGTTTCTCCTCGCTTAAGCGAGCGCCAAAACAGTAATAATCATATGCATATATACCTTTGCTGGTTAATAAGTCATACATTTCACTGTCTGGAAAGTGCTGTTTAAGCAAGGGAAAGCTATCAAAATTGTCGCTTTTCTGCACTTGAATTAGTTGACTTAAGGATTTGGGGAAAAAACTAAAAGAATCTAAAAACCTGATTTTATTCCAGCACGTACGCTCATTATCCACTACCTGCCATTTCAGCTCGAGAAGCAATAACTTCTCGGCCGATTTGGGAATAATGTTGTAGATAAATGAATTATTCACCCATGGACTATCTACTCCCCCTCCCTCCCTCTGCATACGTGCCAGTGCCGGTAAAATAAATTTTAAGTCATAGTTAGAGTTATGAATAAAAACTGGGATAAAAAACTGTTGGCTAACATTTAAATTACACGATTGATGCGCTACCCCCCTAAAATTACTACCCCCAGATGATATTTCCTGCCACAAGTGATCGTGGTCTCTGACTTTCCCCCTCCCCCCTCTTTTCCCTTTAGTCCCTTTATCCTCCTCTGCAAACTCCCCCTTACAAACCCAACATATTTTTTGATTTTTAATCGCGAGAGACGATCCTCTGCGGACAACACCATTGGATAATGCGTATTTCTTAAACGAGAAATAGCACCATTAGCCGTGCCAATCAGTTTAGTCAATGCCTTGACCATGCACTCGGGCCCCTCATCCAATGTTTCTACTATTTCTAACAACCGCATGGTGTTAGAATTGTCTCTTTGCGCGTGGGCGTAGGACACTGCAATGGCCTGGTGTTCTTTGACTCGGTTTGGAAATTGGGGGTCATTCACCTCCACCAGCTTAGCTTCACAGTCCAAAGATATTTTGTTGCATTGGAGAAGGGTATCTTGAAAATTGTTAAAGCGTAGAATGGCCCTATCCCCTGAAACCGTTTCCACTGTCTGATATCCATGCCGTCTACAATGCTTCATATGATCCCGTAGTTTCATATCACTACGGAATTGTGACAGGCATGTTGGACAGTAGAAACGTACCCCTAGATCCCTACCACCCCCCAGAACTCTACTAATGTCAGTGATAGGGTTAAAATGACCGATTGCGTTCGGTTGACTAGGTGGCGTGTAAAGCAACCAAACCCAGTGTTTAACCAAATCAACTGACGGGCCCCTTACGGGGAAAACCACCCCCTTCTTTTTAGAGCGAGTCCCATCTTCAAATTCTGTTTCGTATTGTACCACAGTAACGCCAATATTTAAATGAGCATTAGACCTTTCAAAAATATCAATGGATTTTAGCGTTACTGGGTATTTTCCTTCTAAACAAGAAAAATCTACAACTGGGAAATCGGACCCGTCCTTCCCATGTACAGCCCAGTGATCTAAATTCTTCTTGGTTGCGTCACGTGCTAGAGGCTCGTATGCTGATATGAGGAAAGCATACTTAAAACACTTTTGATCTGTTTCAAAACAGATCTTCTGGACACCTTGACAACCCTCTAGATCTGGATTATAATTTAAAACTACTGACCTCTCCCCGCCCCCCTTTAAATAAAATCTTTCTTAAATTTACAAATATTAACGCTTAAATTTTCAATAAATAAAACTACAGACCCACTCCCATTTTCGTTATAGTTCTCGAGATGCGCTATAATTTGTCCTACCCACTCACAAAAAACTCCCTCAAAATTTTCAAAATTTGGATAAATTACGCGCATCTCGGAATGTATAAAATGATAATAAACCTCACTTTTCCCCTCATTCAAATAAAAAACCTTTAAAACAATGGAGACCTTAATTGAATCCCTACCCCCCCACAATTGAATTTGTTTCTCCAGTAGTGCACGAATTTTATCTAAATAAGCATGCACAATCTCTACAGGGACATAAACAAAATTCCCCCCCATTAGTGTATTAAAAGGATCCCCAAACGTTGCAGTGAAAACAACTATATTATTTAACATTGTATTCGATAGCTGAAATTCAGGGAAAGATGTACCCCCTCCCCCTACTTGTTCAACAATATTCGGACTCTGTTCCACTTCAGCTGTTTGAAGTGGGTAATCAGTGGGAGGAGGGTTCCCTGTAAAATCATTTAAAAGTTGCAAAGTGTTCGGGCTCAAGTCTACCAGCTCAACTGTACTAGCTTCTACTTTAAAAAAATCATCTAAAAACTTATCAATATTAGCTGGTACTTCAATGCTATCGTCCCATAGTGAATTGTCTTGAAAGTCCGCTGCCTCTTCTTCCCCTTCTTCACTGGACGGCGAATATGGAACCAATGCACCAACCTATAAATGAAAAATAGCTTAACGACAATCTAAGATATGACATAGAAGTTTTTTTTTTTTTTTTTGTTTTTTTTTTTTTTTTTTTTTTTTTTTTTTTTCGCGGCGCACCCCCCTGCGGGGGGCATCCCTGCAGCACATCCTGCGGCGCATCCCTGCGGCGCTTCTCGGGCCCGCAGCGCTTCCCGCAACGCTTCCCTGGCCCGCATCGCTTCCCGCGATGCTTCTCGAGCCCATGGTGCTTCCCTGGCCCGTGGCGCATCCCTGCGGCGCTTCTCGGGGCCCGCGGCGCTTCATGCAGCGCCTCCCGTAGCTCTTCCCAGTCCCCTTTACATAATGCCCTATCAAATTTCTCTAATTCTCGTGCGAGTGTTCCAGGCTGGAACCGTTAACTCGCTTTCCCCCTCACTAAAATAGAAATATTCAGTGTAAATTAGAACGTCAATATGTGACAAAGGGAATAATATCTCTTAAAACTATATGAATGGAAATTAAAAGTTCTAGCGCGCTTTTTAAGTGACCATAAAGATTCGAGGGCAACTAGGCTCCCCTCTTTTCAGCATTTATTATTTTTGGGGGTATAACTTGTTTCGCTCTTACATAGAATTCCAACTTCCTAATTTGCAGACAATTCACAGCTAATACAACAGAATTATGTTAAAAGCCTAGACTTGGTGGCCTAACCCTCGCTAATGATAGAACAGGAAAAGGGGATGAAAGAGATCTATTTATATGCTTGTGTGGAGAGCTTATGTCAAAGATTAAAGCAAGATAATATTCAATTATGAACGGAATAGCATTTTGAGTTTCAATGGTATCTAAACTATATGTGAAGCGATAGAAACAGAGAAAAGAGTGGTTTCCTTGCAAAAAAAAAAAAATTACATTTAGATATGTAATAGGGGTTAATATCTCACAGAGATAAGTTTATATTGGGATTGAAAAGGACTAAAACATTGGAAGAAATAGATAGGTAGGAGAAAAAATGCTTACATTTGCATAATCCGTCTGGGCTTGGGTGCCCGAAGGACCAGGTAGTGCATGTTGGATGGTAACCTCATGATTTTGTGCAGCTGGGCCAGCAATATCATATGGCGTTGCAGCCGGGGCAGCTATTAGAGGACCAGGTAGTGCATGTTGGAGGGCGAAGGGACTGGTGACGTTAATTTCTTTCGCAGCCGGGCCAGCAATATCATATGGTTGTGCAGCCGCCGGGCCAGCGATATTATATGGCTGTGCAGCCGAGGCTGCAACTTGACGAGGCAGCATTGAGGCTTGATTAAGAGGGGCTGGTACAGACGGCTGCACTTGGGCAGGCAGTGTGGAGCTGGGGGGTTTTGGCCAGCGACCATACTGTACGACAGTAGCCTTCACAGGGGGCGCATTATTAGCCCTTGCTCTCTTGGTGGGTGGCGGTGACAAGCATTCTTCGCTATTTGCGCTACCTGTAGCTCTCTTCGATGTAGGGACCGCAAATTCTTCATGATTTGCCTTAAAGAAGAGAAAAAAATTAGTATCAAATAATTTTCCCCTTTTTACAGAAAGAAAGTTATTAACCATAATTTTGTTTAGACAAAGCATTTTATCTCATTTTAGTAAAGCAAAAAAAACCATATCCCCCCCCCTAAATTTAGGAAAATTAACCCACCCTAAGTCTACCCTCTCATTGAGTTAATCATGCGTTTTATTCAAGCGAAAGGCATATCTTACTACCTTTTATTCAAATGTTATAGCCTAAATCACTAAATGATGAAGAAGCAATTATCTTTTCTATTTCTAATAAAAGTGCTAACCCCCTCCCCCAACAAAAATCCTGGATTCACGCCCAGGAATATAAAGGAAACTTTATTGAAAGCTTGAAAAAAATAAAAGCATGCCTAGAGACACAATGCATATATTTACACATTAGTTTTCTTGTCAATGGGTGTACATGTCTACACACCGAATCCCCCCTTACTTTTAATGCGAAGAAATAGTTTGTTTTTACTTTACACTGATGGCGGTAGAATTGAAGGCATTGCCCCCTTCCTTTTACGTAAGGCACTTTACAGCAAAGCTGTTAGAAGCGATGTATTGTCCCCTCCCCCCCCTTTCACATAATGTTCTAAATATATTGTTAGACTTAATTTGAAAATAATCTGTTTCTCTACTTCCATACAGGCTACGAATCCACAATCTAATTTTGCTTAAAATCGTTTTAATTTGACAACCAAAACAACCCTTTGCCTAGACTGATAGCGTGAACACACCGGAAAAGGGGTGATAAAGTAATTATATGCTTGCACGGAAATGTATTGTCAAACCATTGCGGTTAATAACAATAGCGACGGATGTTACACGGAAAGACCAAATTTACCGATAAGATATTTCTATCGAAAAGGTATTTGACGGTATAAGAATATATTTACGTTTTGCATTGAGTATGGTTTGTTGGGGGGGGGGGGATTTAGCTGGAAATATAGAGGGAAGGAATTTGTTGAAAAGGTATTTCTTTTTGCGAGAATTTGGGGTTGTAAGACAATGGGGGGGGGTTAGGTTTTGAGGGTAAAGGAATATATTCACGTTTTCTAGTGACTATAAAGATTGCATGGTTTGGGGGGGGGGGGTTTGAGGGTAAAGGAATATATTTACGTTTTGCATTGAGTATGGTTTGTGGAGGGGGGGGGGGGTTTGAGGGTATGGGAATATATTCACGTTTTAGCTGATTATACTGGAGGGTGTCCAACGAAAATAAATGGTGGAATTTGTCGAAAAGGTATTTCTTTTTTCGAGAATTATACTTGTAAAACAGTGTGGGGGGGGTTAGGTTTTGAGGGTAAAGGAATATATTCACGTTTTGCATTGAGTATGCTTTGGGGGGGGGGTTTGAGGGTAAAGGAATATATTTACGTTTTGCATTGAGTATGGTTTGTGGGTGGGGGGGGGGTTTGAGGGTATAGGAATATATTTACGTTTTAGCTGAATATACTGGAGGGTGACCAAGGAAAATTCCATTGAAAATAAAAATGCACTTACATTGCTAATTGCGGCTGCCAAGGTCTCAAGCTCATCAATTATATCAATTGTTCTATCCATTGTGTCACAACTTTGATATGAATCACATTGCATGCCCGTTATATACGAAATCTCAAGGTCAAATTGTTATGTAAACAAAGCCCTCTGATTGCCTGAGAATGGGGGATCTAACTGCTACCATGGAAACTCACAACATTTGGCTTGAACAACAATAACAAATACTGTTTCCCGGAAAACTCATAACATCTGGCTTGAACAACAAATATTGGAAACACGCGATCTCCCGGAAACTCATAACATCTGGCTTGAACAACAACAAGAAGGAAGTGACAAAGTTCCTGTTTTTCCATTCTCACTGACAAAATCCATAAAACCATCAAATAATCAACACACATAACCATCCATGAAAACAACCATAAATGTGACAAACTTCCTGTTTTTTCATTCTCACTGAGAAAGTCCATAAAACCATCCATAAATGTGACAAAATTCCTGTTTTTTCATTCTCACTGACAAAAACCATAAACCACGTGGTTCTGATCGGACTGGCACCCCCATCTCTACTGATGTATCAAAAGAATCGGCTTAATATGCTTATTGGTGGCAGTGAATTCTGTGCCACAAAATGGCAGAAAACGCCACTTTCCCTTAGCTTTCCTTTATTTTTTCAAATAAAGTAAAGGGTGACATTAAAACTTGAAACCAACATAAATTATTCCGTGTATGAGTGGAACTATCCCCTCGTCAACCTCCACTCTCTACAATAAATTCTCCATCGAGAGGGTAGGGAATATCTTGAAAAAAATTACATGAAGGTAGGAAATTACATGAAGGTTCTGCCGTGATTTGAGAAATGATCAGAATTTACATAGAAAACAATGATTTTTTCAAATGAAAGTAAACCAAGGAGAATTTTCCAGGCCGAATTGTCCGCAGGAAATTCTGTAGATGAAACTATCAGTGAGGGCAGAATTGCCCGGGGGAGTTTTCTGGGGTATATTTTACGTGGGAGGACCATTCCATGGAGGAAGCTTTGTGAGAGGGAGATTTCCATGGAGGGCAGAGGTGGATTACCCGACATTATTTGAAAAACGATTAGATATTAGATAAAAAAAAAGTTTTTTCAACTGAAAATAAGGAGCAACATTAAAATTTGAAACGAAAAGAAGATATTTCGCATATGAGGGGGACTGCCCCCTCCTTAATGCATCGTTCTGTACGCTAAAGTTTGGCTTTTTTTCCCCTAGTTATTAAAGAAACACTCCTGAAACACAAGGGTCGTTTAAAAAGAATAAGTAGGTTTTTCAAAGTACTAACAAATTTTAGCGTGAAGAGGGAGGGATTGAGGAAAGGGCTTCTCCCCTTATATACGGAATAATTTCTGTTTTTAAGTTTGATGTTGCTTCTTGCTTTCAGTTGGATAAACTCGTTTTTCTTATTCAATTTGCTTACTAAGCCAAAAGAAAGCCACAAGCCTTTAGATTAAGTTTGTAAAGCCTTGAATTCCAAAACCAGGCTTTTAAGAAAACGATTTCTTCCCATTTGCCAAAGTTTTATGGATTATTATGAGATGTAATGAGCAAAAATAAGGTAGGATGTACCACAGTAATTATAATAAGCTGACCTTTGGCATGCATTGACACATTAATATATAATAAACTAAAGAAAGGGCGGGTTTTCCCGAGTTCTGTGCATTTTCCTGGCCAACAACTAGCAGCGGCCTCCTCCGTATACCTTAGGTGGCATACCACCTGCATTTTATTAAAGTTCAGGCCAAATATTGGCATAAATGAGCCAAAACTATAAAGTACAGGCGCACAGCCAAAATATGGGTCGACGCCCAACAAATTGCAACAGAAATGATTTTTATAACCATATTGTAGAGAGAAAAAGCTTAACAACACATCTAAAGTTGCACATTATAGGTCGACGCAAAACTAATTTTTTTTGCTTTTCGTGTCAATTTTTCAGTTTTTTCTAACAAAAAATGAACTATCGGTAAATGTTCGTTTTTCTGTATATGAAGTACCGTCCTGATACAAAATGAAGAGCTGTGCCCGAAAATGAACGCAAAATTTGATGCACAATATACCAGAAAAAAGTTTCATAATCAGCAATATGTGATTTTACCCAGTGTTGAAGAAAGTTCCAGTGTTGATGAATCAATTCTACAACCTGAAGAAATATTGGAACTCAGAAACCTGTACACAAAGCTTATGAACAAAGAAGCGGCCGTTGCGGATATAGAAGGAAACTCTACCCTGGAAAAATAGGGGGATTCATCGTTAGGAAGAGACTGGAACTGCTCCAGTACAGAACCTCGAAACTGTGGTTCCAATACTCCAATTTGGTATCCGTACTGCGAAATTTCTTAATAGCCAAACGATCGGGGTCATGGGATCTCCACTGAAAATCCACCTCTGACATGCTACCTTATCTGTTGGCATCTGTGCACAACAATTACACAAAATATTACCAGCTTTACTTCCAGCGAATGGTCAAGCTCCAAGAAACCCATCCTGCCGTTTATCAAGCCTTCCAGAATGGGATGCATGTGATCAGACGTTCCAATAGATTCTTGGCAGGGCTCTCTATGGATCTTATCATTGAGCAGGAGCTCATGCATTGTCTCAAAACGGCTGGTGGCCTTACCGATGGAAGTGGTATGACAGAGGTTCAAAGGTCTTTATGGGTCCTGTCTCGACCAGTCTTCTCGCCACTAAATATTATAATGGACGAAATGTCACAGGTTTTCTATGGAACTAGTGACCAACATAAGGAAACGTCCGAGCCGAGGCAGCTAAGAGACTGTAAAGACACCCAGATCGTTATCGATTTCCTAGAAAAAGGATCACCATTTAATGGGGATCTTCAACTAAGAAACATCACCAACCGTCTGATAGCCTACGAATCTGCCAACGTTGATTCTGCTAGAGATTTAGGCCTAAAAATCATTGAATCCATGTCTGGAAAGCTGGTTAGCAGAATCCAGGTGGAGATTGCAAAAGACTGGACCCAACTCTTCTTTTTCAGAGGTTCATCACGCTAGAAAAGAGGATCAATCTCATGGAATCTGAGTACTTTCAACACGAATTGTGTTCCTACCCAGCATCACTTTTTGACTGTTCTTGCATGCTCCGGTCTCCGAACAAGCCAAAGTCTGCCAAGGCTATAGCACAGGCTTGCAATCTTGAGGAGCGCTCTACTCCCCTTCCCAAAGGCATTCGATATATCATCGAAGGTGGAGCTCTTCTGCACAGAATTCCATGGGTCAAAAACGAACGATGTTCCGAAATCCTTGACCATTATGCTACTTACGCGACCCAAAAGTATCCATCTGCCACTATTGTGTTCGACTGCTACGATTGTGGAGCCACCATAAAGGATATTGCCCAGTCGAAGAGAAGTTGTATAATCGGCCGTGAGATCTTCTTCACATCAGATATGCAGCTGAAGGTAAAAAAAAGGAAGAGTTCTTGTCCTGCAAGAAATACAAGGCCAGGTTCATCTGCGCGTTGGCTGTTTATCTCCGATCAAAGGGCTTCGTCGTAGTCAAGGCAACCAAGTGATGCGGATGTCCCAATTGTTCAAGCTGGTGTTGATTTTTCTCGGTATTATGACACTGCCGTCATTGGAGATGATACTGATCTTCTGGTTCTAATGTGTTATCATGGTGACCTATCAAGCAAGAAAACTATTCTTTGCACCTGAGCCAAAGTCGAATAAAGGTCCCCGAATATAGGATATTCACAAATTGAAAGAGAAGCTTGGCCAAAAGACATTCCATCTGATTCTCTTTGCTCACGCCATCTTAGGCTGTGACGCTACTTTACGGATTCACAGTGTGGGAAAAGGCCTTGCTCTGAAGAAGCTAATGACGGATGACAATTTTAGTACATCAGCTTCAGTTTTCATGCCGAAGTCAGCTTCGAAGTAGGAAGTAACGGTTGCTGGAGAAGACGCTCTGCTCATGATATATGGCTCATCAAAAGGAGGAAATCTGAATGAACTCCGCAGGGAAGTTTTTAAAAAGATGGTGACTATTGCTAGCACGTTCGTCCACCCAGAACAGTTACTATTAACTTCTGATGCGGTTAAATTCAACATTTACAGTTTTTTTTTTACCAAGTTCAGGTATGGAGTGGAGATCCTGATTCTGGAATTAAAGCCAAGAAAAATAAAGATGACTTCTTGTATCCATTGACTACTGACGTCCTACCAGCCACTCGTCTGCTTCTGAAAATCATGAAGCGCTCCTGTCAACTGGAATGTAGCTCAACGAAATGTAGCTGCTTTAAAAATGGCTGCTTCAAAAACGGATGTAGCTGCTTTAAAAACTGCAGCGTGTAAAACGTGCAAAGGGACAGCATGTTCTAACTCTCCAAGACTCGAAAGCTATAACGATGAGGAGACCGTCGAAGCTTAGATATCTGAATTGAAAGAATAAATTGTGAATACTAGTCGGAGTTTGATTCTTTCTTTCAAATGTTTATGAAGTTGATTCGATAATTTTATCAGTTGTGAAGGCTAGTCAGTGTGTTGATAAAAGTTTATTCTAAGAGGGATTTTAAATGTCGGCTGCTGTAAACTAGTTTCATAGATGATTTCCCTTTTCTAATATGTTTAATGTTTTAATAAACAGATTGCAATCACTTTTTTTAGGCCAACCCATCACGTGATGGAGCCAGTGACGATCAGATTCAGGCTAACTAATTATTAGATCTAAAAACCGACAATTTAGCCAGCGAAAGATGGTCTGGAAAAAAAAGGGGGTCACGACGACGAGAAGCGTAAAAATCTCATATTGATGATTATGAAACTTTTTATATACCGTACACCAAATTTGACTCCATTTTCCCATTCATCTCGTCTTTTTACATTAAAATAATAATTCAGTTCAAGAAAAATGAACAATTACCGGAACTTATTTTTTTTTGTTAGGAAAGTGGAGAAAACTGCCACGATACGCTAAAAAAACTAACAAGTTTTGCGTCGACCTAGAATGTGCAACTTTGGATATGTTGTTCAGTTTTCTTCCTCTACAACATGGTGTAAAAATCATCTCTGTTCAACAATCGACGAATTGGTGGACAAATACTTCTAAAAAAAACATATCAAATGAAAATAAAAAGTGCATATTGATGAATATGAAACGGGCTTTCTAGGAAACATTAAGTCGGGTTAATTTGATTTTTGGGCTCAGCTCATCATTTTATGTCAGATTATATGGTGAAATATCTGATAATATGGTGAAAAAGAGGTCACAACGATGAGAAGGGTAAAATCACATATTGGTGATTATGAAACTTTTTTCTGGTACATTGCACATCAAATTTGCTTTCATTTTCGGGCTCAGCTCGTCATTTTACAGCGGGATGATACTTCATATACAGAAAACGAACATTCACCGACAGATCATTTTTTTTAGAAAAAAGAAAAACTGAAAAATTGACACGAAAAGCAAAAAAAAAACTAGTTTTGCGTCGACCTAGAATGTGCAACTTTGGATATGTTGTTCAGCTTTTTTTGTCTCTACAACATGGTGTAAAAATCATTTCTGTTTCAAATTGTTGGGGGTCAAACTCTAGTTTGCTTGTACTAATACGAGACAACAACCAAACAGCAATCTAAACAGATAGTAATTCTGTCATTTAACTATCATTGAATGAACTATATTAAAAAGGAAGTTAGATAACAATTTGCTAATAAAGAAACTTTGCTTTCCATATACGTAAAACCACCTAAGTTAAAAGTTACCAATCAAATGATACTTGCATAATAAAATTTGAGCCATTTTAGAAAAAAGCGGGAAAACAGTTCTAAAAGGGAGAAGCAATCCCTATAAAAGCTACATCATCGAGCTTCGTATACTTGAGAGCCACAAAGCTGAGTTTCCAGGTCCCTATATACAAAAATGGGAAATTTTATGTTTTCAGAGGCAACGCTATAGCGTTGCCTATAGTAAAGGCTATACGGCTCCAATGTTTTATTATTATTATTTATTTATTTTAATTTTTTTTTCCCCAGAGGCACTTCATATGGAAGGGGTCGTCGTAGAAACTTCAAAGGGGGCTCATTCGAATGGAAATTGAGAGTTCTAGTGCCCTTTTAAGGGTCAAAAGTTATTGGAGGATAATTAGCCCCCCCCACGCCCATCATCAAAATCATCCCCCATCACCCATCATCCAAATCGCCCATCATCCCCCAAACACATCCAAATCAAAATTTTGAGATAGCCATTTTGTTCAGCGTAGTTGATTTCCAGATAGAAAATATGTTTTTGAGGAGGACAGTCCCCTTAAAACCCTCAGGGCAAGGTTTTAAGTTATGCCCGGGGGCAATATAAGAACGATGTTGGCACAATGTCTTATTTATTATTTTTTCCTTTAGAGCAGGACACTTCGTACCGAAGAAGTTGTCGTAGAAACTTCGAAAAGGGCTCATTCAATCGGAAATTGGAGTGGCTTGTGTCCTTTTTAATAGTTGAAAGTGATTGGAAGGCAACTAACACCCCTTCCACGCCCACCATTTCCCAAAACACAACCAATCAAATTTTGAGATAGCCATTTTGTTCAGCGTAGTTGATTTCCAGATAGAAATTATGTTTTTGAGGAGGACACTCCCCCACAGCCTTCAGGGCAAGGGTTGTAAGTTATGCCCTGGGAGCATATAAGGTTTTTATAGAAGGCGTTGTCGTAGAAACTTCAAAAAAGGCTCAGTTGATTGGAAATTCAAAGAGCTAGTGCCCTTTTTAATAGTTGAAAATGATTGGAGGGCATCTAACCCCAATCTCACGCCCACCTTTTCCCCAAACACATCCAAACAAAATTTTGACATAGCCATTTTATTCAACGTACTTTTAAGTTCTGGAAATTAGGTCTTTGGGGATGAAAACCCCCCACAGCCCTCAGGGAAAAGGTTGTAAGTTACGCCCTGGGGGCATATAAGGTTTTGTACAGACAGCATTGTCGTAGAAACATCAGAAAGGGCTCATTCGATTGGAAGTTTAAATGGCTAGTTCCTTTTTCAATAGTCCAAAGTGATTCTAAGGCAACTGACACCCCTTCCACGGCCACCATTTCCCCAAACACATCCAATCAAAATTTTGATATAGCCATTTTGTTCAACGTAGTTGAAAGTTCTGGAAATTATATGTTTGAGCAGGACATTCCCCTTACAGTCTTCAAGGGTTATAAGTTATGTCTTGGCGGAATATATAGTTTTTATGGAAGGAATGCTCATATAAACTTCAGAGAGGGCTCATTTGATTGGAAATTGAAAGTTCTAGTTCACTTTTTAAACGTCAAAAGATATTGGAGGGCAGCAAGCTCCCCCCAACCTTTTTTTTCCAAATAGATCCAATAATTTTTTTTAAGATAGCTATTTTGTTAAAAATAGTTCAAAGATCATATAACAAAAATTCCTGTGTCCACACAACCCCCCAGGGCCCGGGGGCAGGCTTTGTAAGCTATGCCCTGTGGACAAAGATGGGTCTTATGGAAGGGATGCTCATATTAACTTCAAAGAGGGCTCATTTGATTGGAAGTTGAAAGTTCTAGTTCACTTTTTAAGAGTAAAAAGAGATCCGAGGGCAGCTAGCCCCCCCCCCTCTTGCCTTCTTTTTCTAGACCCCTCTGATGAAAATTTTGAGATAGACACTTTTTTAAAAATAGTTCAAAGGTCGGATAAGAAAAAATCCGGTGTCAATACAACCCCCCAGGACCCATAGGAAGGCGTTCTAAGTTATGCCCTAAGGGCATGTATGGTTCTTATGAAAGGGATGCTCGTAAAAACTTCATAGAGGGCTCATTTGATTGGAAATTGAAAGTTCAAGTTCAATTTTTTAGAGTCAAAAGACATCCGAGGGCAACAAGCCACCCCCCCTCACACATCCTTTTTTTCCCCAAGCCCATCCGATAAAATTTTTATAATAGCAATTTCATTAAAAATAATTCAAAGGTCAGATAAGAAAAATTTCTGTGTCAAAGGAACCCGCCAGGGCCCGGAGGCAGGCGTTATGAGTAATGCTCTAGGAGCATATATAGTTCTTAAGGAAGGGATGCTCGTATAAACTTCGGAGATGGCTCATTTGACTGGAAATTGAAAGTTCTTGTTCACTATTTAAGAGTCAAAAGAGATCGGAGGGCAACTAGCCCCCCTCCTCCGCGGCCTAAATGCATCAGATAAAAATTTTGAGATAGACATTTTGTTAAAAATAGTTCAAAGCTCTGAAAACAAACAAACTCTGGTCTCGACACAGCCCCCCAGGGCCCAGGAAAGGCGTTGTAAGTTATGCTCTGGGGGCATATATGGTTGTTATGGAAGGGACGCTCGTATAAACTTCCCAGAGGGCTCATTTGATTGGAAATTGAAAGTTGTAATTCCCTTTTTAAGAGTCAAAAGTGATTGCAGGGCAGCTAGCCTCCCCCCACACTCCATTTATTTTTTTCCCAGAGGCACTTCATATACAAGGGGTCGTCTTATAAACTTCAAAGGGGGCTCATACGATTGGAAATCGAGGGTTCTAGTGCCGTTTTTAAGATTCAAAAGTGATCAGAGGGCAACTGGCCCCCTCCCATGCCCTTTTTCCCCAAATACATCTGATAAAAATTTGAGGTAGCCATTTTGTTAAAAATAGTTCATAGATCATATAACAAAAACTCCCTTACGTATGGCCATTTCGTTAAAAATCGTTCAAAGGCCAGATAAGAAAGACTCCTGTTTCGATACAACCCCCCCCCAGGGCCTGGAAAAGACGTTGTAAGTAGTGCTCACGGGGCATATATGGTTCTTATGGAAGGTATGCTCGTATAAACTTCGGAGGGCTCATATGATTGGAAATTGAAAGTTCTCGTTCACTTTTTAAGAGTCAAAAGAGATCGGAGGGCAACTAGCCCCCCTCTCCACGCCATATTTTCCTCAAACCCATCCAATAAGGACTTTGAGAGAGCCAATTTTTTCAAAATAGTTCAAAGGTCAGATAACAAAAACTCCGGTGTCGACACATCCCCCCAGGGCCCGAGGGCAGGCATTGTAAGCTATGTCCCGGGACCGTATGTGGTTCTTATGAAAGATATGCTCGTATAAACTTCAGAGAGCGATTATTCAAATGGAAATTAAAAGTTGTAGTTCATTTTCTCAGTGTGAAAAAAGATCGGAGGGCAACTATCCCCTCTTACCCTCCATGCATTTAGGTGTTTTGGATGGATAAACCCATCCGATAAAAATTTGAGGGGACCATTTTGTTACAAATAGTTCAACCATCAGGTATTAAAACTCTCGGGTCGATACAAACCCCCAGGGCCCAGGGACAGGCGTTGTAAGTTATACTCTTGGGATATAAATGGTTCTTATAGAAGGGATACTCGTATAAACTTTAGATAGGGCTCATTTGATTAAAAATAGAAAGTTCTAATTTACTTTTAAAGAGTCAATAGAGACAGAAGCTTAATTAGTCCCACACGCCCTTTTCCCACTTACCCATCAAATAAAAGTTTTGAGATAGCAATTTTGCTAAAAATAGTTCAAACATCAGATAATAAATACTCCGAGGTTGACACAAACCCATTTTTTCACTTTGATATTGTCACTTTGATACCAGTTTCGATACTTCTATGAATATTTGATTTTTTAAGTTTGATTTTGAAATAAGGAATTTTTAAAAACTTGAAATCTTTTGCAATCAAAACCAAACAAAAATTAAATAAAAAAACTTTCCGAAAAATAAGTTTTTCAAAGAAAAGTAAAGGCCATTTTAAACTTAAGCTCAGCAGATACGAATACCTTTTAAAATTCAAATTCAAAACGACCAGAAATTACTATGAAAGAATAAATAAAACCCAAAACGAACAGAAATTAAATAAACAATCATAGCAAAAACATACAACAAGTAATAATATAAATGAATAAATAGATCTTAAAGCGAGTAATGCTTAGATTTAATATCAAAATCGAGCTTAAAACGAAAAAAAATTTCCTATTGAAGTACAAATAAAACTTAAAACGAACAGAAATTAAATAAACAATCAATGCAAACAAACATACAATAGATCTTAATGTAAATTAATAAATAAATCTTAAAAAGAGTGAAAATTAAATTGAATATTCAAATCAAGCTTGAAACGAAGAAAAATCATTACAAACAAGAGTTTGGGTATGACCTCCTTCTCTCACTGTAAAAGTCTAAAACCTACTGCGTCATTGGCGCTTTACTGAAAACTATTTGCGTCTTGAACAGTCTTGGAAAGTATAAACAACATCAAATTGAATATTTGATCTATAATGATGTTAATTGTTGAAAGATCCATCAGTTCAAGAATATATTTCACTGCAATTGTATTTTTATTTTCAATGCTGTAAGAACTGGAAAAGAAAATATTTGTAATATAATTCGTTTTCAGTTAAGCGCCAATGACGCAGTAGGCTTTTGGTTTTTATTTACAGTTAGGAAAGGAGGCACCATCCAAACACTTGTTTGTAGTGAAACTATATTCGTCTTTAACAACTTTAAAAAGAGCTAATAAATTAGACTGAATATTTGATGTATAATGATATTAATTGCTGAAAGCTCATCATTTCAAAATGTTACCATAATTTTAATGTTTATTTTCAATATTAAGTACAAAAGAAAATTTTTGTCATAAAATTGGTTTTCAGTAAAGCGCCAATGACGCAGTAGGTTTTAGACTTTTACAGTGAGAGAAGGAGGTCATACCCAAACTCTTGTTTGTAGTGCTTTTTCTTCGTTTCAAGCTTGATTTGAATATTCAATTTAATTTTCACTCGTTTTAAGATTTTTTTCATGAATTTAAATTAATATCTATTGTATGCTTGTTTGCATTGATTGCTTATTAATTTCTGCTCGTTTTAAGTTTCATTCATACTTCAATTGGAAAATATTTTTTTTCGTTTTAAGCTTGATTTTCATACTCAATCTAAGCATTATTCGCTTTAAGATCTATTTATTCGTTTATATTATTACTTGTTGTATGTTTTTGTTATGATTGTTTATTTAATTTCTGTTCGTTTTGGGTTTCATTTATTCTTTGATAGTAATTTCTAGTCATTTTGAGTTTGAATTTTAAAAGGTATCTGTATCTGCTGATCTTAAGTTTAAAATGGCCTTAACTTTTCTTTGAAAAAATTATTTTTCGGAAAGTTTTTTTTTAATTAATTCTTGAAAAGGATAGTCACAAATGCAGTATTATCTATTTTTCAGTATTTTTCCTTTGGGGATCACGCTGAACCAACGTTTACAGAATACTGGAAGAGGGCTTGTTCGCAGAGAAATGGAAATTCATAACACCTTTTTTAAGTAATGGAAGAAACCCCGCCATAGAAGAGGCTCTTTGACATTCTCTGGCTTATAACACAATTTTGGCCCAAAATGGGTAAAAAAACTGCTTAAAAATTATGAGTCAGCCAGTCAATATAAAATTACTTAAAAGCTGTTTTTATAGCCTCTCAGGCTCAGAAACCTTAAAACCTTGCCGTGGCGCGTTCGTTCTGAAGATAAATTAAATAAAAAAAAACAAGTTTTTTCAACTGAAAGTAAGGAGCAACATTAAAACTTAAAACAAACAGAAATTATATCACTGGTGTCACCTTGTCATCGGAAGTCCCCACTTGTTGTGGCTAAGTTATTATCAAAACTCATTTCTCTTTTCCCATGATTCCACTAAATAATTTATTAATACATTTATACCCCCCCCCCCTCCAAACCAAAGTTAGCCGTTATTCTAGCTTTAAAAAAGCCCAAACCACAAAAATTCCTTTTTTTTAATTTACCTTTTTCAAATGTTTCAGAAACGTATTTTCATCCTTTCAAAGAATATTTCCAATAAGTTTTGTTTTATATTTTTTGCATACAATCAATCATCAGCAATTTATTTTACACCTTTTAAAATCAAATATAACCTTCAACCTACTTCAATAATGAAAATAAACCGCTCTTTTTTTAAAGCTTCGCTAATTTGTTTTCTATGTCATTCACAATCACTATTTGTCATTCATTCACAATCACTATTTGTCGCCTACTTTCCATTAATGTTGTTCTCATGCAGAGAAAATTCCCCGACAAAAGATTTCACATCATCCTAGATCGAAATTACATTAGTGATTAATCAGTAAATGCTTTCGAAAAAGGGATGCTCTAGGAAACTATTTATTTCCTTTTTATTGTTGTTTTGGAAAGTCAACGCATCTCTGAATGTTTAGGAGTCAAAGAAATCCCAATTAGAAAGATCCCTTAATCCATAGGGCTTTAGTTGGATTGCTTTTCTCGTATTATTTTATCATTTATGCATTATGCTACACCCCTTGCTTAATAATATTGTGGTTGGTACTTTCTAGTTCCATGCCAAAGGACACAAATTGTGAAAATTAAATAAAAAAAAACAGTTTTTTAACTGAAAGTAAGGAACGATATTAAAACTTAAAACAAACAGAAATTATTCCGTATATAAAAGGGGCTGTCCCCTCCTCAACTTCTCGCTATTTACGCTAAACTTTGTTATTGTTTAAAAAAAATAGAGTTGTAAAAAAGAGTCAAACTCTGGCGTAAAGAGCGAGACGTTCAGGAGGGGACAGCCCCTTTCACATACGGAATAATTTCTGTTCGTTTTAATGTCGCTCCTTACTTTCAGTTAAAAAAACTTGAATTTTTATATAATTTTTGAAGGTTTTTCAGTTAATGCAGGTTTTGATTTTGGCTCATCGTAAATGAATAATTAAAACAAAATTTGCATATTAATTTTACTTTATTTGGTTAAATGGCTTTCTCGAAAGTCGTTTAATTTTTTTACAAACGTTTTTATTAGTAATAAATATACGTAAGTTACGAATTAACTTACGTAACGAACTTCTATATTCATATATTTTTAATACGTATATTAGGGGAGTCAACCCCTAGTCAATACCTCGCTCTTTTCGCTGAAGCTCAAATTTTGTTCCAATTCTTTAAAAATGACCCCTGAATCACAAAGGCCGTTATTTAGAATAAATAACTCTTATGAAAGTACTAAAAAAATCTTTGGCTCAAAGAGTGAGGTATTGACTAGGGGGCGAACCCAATCCTATACGTAACATATTCTGTTCGTTTTAAGTTTTGATGTTGCTCCTTACTTTCAGTTGAAAAACCTGTTTTTTATATATTTAATTTCTGATCTTTTTTTAAATGATGCTGGGAAATCCGACGCCCCTTTCATAGCAATGTCCCTTCCCCCATGAAAATTTCATCCATGGAAAAATCCTCCCATATAACTCCCGACCCAACCCCCCTACAACCAGAAAAAATCCCCCCTGAAAAACGTCTGTATACCTCCCAATAAGCAATACTATATGTAAACATTGGGTAAAATTCATAACTTTCAGCCCTCCCCCCGGGGACTTTGGGGGACTAGTTCATCCTAAAAGACATAGTTATCATATTTTCGACTATGCTGAACAAAATGGCTATCTCAAAATTTTGATCAGATGACTTTTGGGAAAAACATGAGCGTGGGAGGGGGCCTATTTGCCCTCCATTTTCTTGGTCACTTAAAAAGGGTACTAGAACTTTGATTTTCCGTTCCAATGAGCCGTTCCACGATATTATAGGACCACTTGGTCGATACGATCACCCCTGGAAAAAAAAACCATCAATCTTCTGGCAAAAAATACAAAATTCCACATTTTTGCAGATAGGAGCTTGAAACCTCTACAGTAGGGTTCTCTGATACGCTGAATCTGAAAGTGTGATTTTCATTAAGGTTATATAACTTTTAGGGGGTCTTTCTCCCTTTTTTTGAAAATCAGCCAAATTTTCTTAGGCGCTTAACTTTGATGGGTAGGACTAAACTTGATGAAACTTATATATTTGAAATTAGCATTAAAATCTGATTCTTTTGATGTATCTATTAGTATCAAAATCCCGTTTTAGTTCGTTACCACGAACCGTTTCAAAAAAAAGAATCGATTTCTCCTTTTTTGATGATAGGAGCTATAAAACTCAACATTAATGTTGAGTGATGTTTGACGTTCAATCGTAACGAGTCAAGAATGAAAGTGGAGAATATAGTTAGAAGAACAACGCGATCGCAATCTTCGACGCCAGGAAACTGATATGCAAAAACCATTAAAAACCTATAATGATGCCGGGAAGTACGTAAGTGTTAAATGCTAGTCATCGAGACCCTGACCGTTTAATGATATATGTAGTCCCTGCGAGGCCCTCCATTTGCCCGAGGAAATAGTAGCAAACACAGGTTATTCATTGGAGGTTGCTGTTTTCTTGGTCGAATTGCAGTGTCACCTCCACAATTTCCAAAAGTTGGTTTGTACTTTTTTAACTCTCTAAAGTCACTTGCTCTCTAAAAAGTTCCGTAAACAAATCTGAAACTTGAACTCATGTTTCGCCGTAGCTTCATTCAAAGTACGTAATGTTCGAACCGAGCAAATGATCGGGTTGTAATATTTTCAGCTTCAAAGTAGCTGAATTTCTTATCACAAAATCAATTTAGTGAATTATCCATCACAAGCCCGTGAAGGTGATTCCAAAGTTAGGAAGAATAGGAAAATAAGTCTTCGAATCAAGATTAAAATATTGGATGCTACAGTGATAACAGTGGTCTAGTATGGTTCTGAAGTATGGGCGCTCCGAAAAACGGAGGACAATTTGCTACATGTTTTCCAGAGAAATTGCCTATAAATTGTTTTGGTTACCCGACTGACCGATTGTATTTAAAACAGTAAGCTTAACAAAAGCTGTGGTTCAATCCCGCTTTCTAGAGATATAAAAAAAGAAACGAGATAGCTAGGTCACGTTCTGCGGATGAGGGATGACAGATTGCCAAATATTGTCCTTTTTGACCAGCCGTCCAGGGTTAAATGAAAAGCAGTTTATTTTCTGCTGAGGTGGGAGGATATCCTTAGGATTGATTTAAGGGAAACGGGAGTTTCCTGGGATAGTGTTAAGAGGGAGGCTTTGAATAGATTGGGATGGAGGAGGAGCGTGTGTAGCTACGTTGGCCTTAGGATATACTTACACAAATATACGTGGGGCGATATTTATTTCCAGAAACGGGAGAAGTTTCTTTTTTCTGTAAACATTCACAAAAGAAAACCAAAGTCAAGTGAGGGCTAGAAAATAAGAAGAAGAGCTTGACCTAACATATATTGATTTCGTAATAGCCTGATTGCTTCTTTATTTTTGAATATAAATTCTAGTGCTCATTTGTAGAAGTAAAGAAAATAAGCTTATTTCCAAAAAATGCCACCATCGTCAACAACTGGAGAAATTTATTGTTATTTCCTGGACTTCCAAGGTCTTTCTTTTCTACAACGTTGAGATATTTATATCTTTCCTTATTGCTTTACAATTAAACACTCGACCGGCTAGAAGATGTGGGAACATGTTAACATATAGTGATATCAGTTGTTTGGATAAACTTTTACAGTAAAACTTCGTAAAGCTCAATTACAATTCTACTTTTTTTTCTCTTGGGCGACTGTTTCCTAATTTTATGCTTAGAAAAAATGCTTTAAAGCATATAGAAAAGCTATAGTAAAGGTCCTATCCTTATATAGCGAGGAAAGAATGAAACACTGCTAATACGACAGCTAACAACTCACTGGTGCACAAGTGAACTAGGGTCAACACATACGTACAACACAACAGTCTCTTCAAAGCCTCACTCTTTGCTGTCTCCTATGAAGTTTCAATTTTCTTTGGACACTTCATTTTCGATTTTCTTTGGACACTTCATAGAGCTAAACCAGTTTAAATACAGGTTCACAGGATTTAAAACTGCATTTTTGGACACGACTTTCCTGAATATTTTCCAGAATGAAGTTGATAATATTTCTTTGGGCAGCTGAGAAAACTTTAAGAAATTTTCTGAAAGTGGTATTTGAGCCGATGTCTGAAAGTCTCAGTCTCATTGCTCACCTGCTTGCTTTTTTTAATCTTCAAAATTTGAGCCAGAAAGCAATCGTTCACGCATAGAAGAAGTCCAGAAGAGAACTAGCAGAGAAAATAAAAAAAAAGGGTTCATTGCTTGGTTTTATTGTGCTGCACCAATTACCTGTGCAGCACAGGCACTTGGTTTTATTGTGCTGCATCAAAAGCAATGTCCAGAGTTTTCGTGTTTACTTTTTTTATTTTATTACAAGCTTCACGGCTCCATCACAGATGATGATTTACCGCTAATCCTGGTAGTTACCTCATTTTCTAACACTGAGGTACTTGTTATACCTTCTCTTGAACGCGTCAAGGGAAGGATTTTCCGGGATTACCTCTGCCGGCCATCTATTCCATGTGGCAACCGATCGCTGGGAGAAACTCGTTTTCAGATATTCTTGGCGGGGGTGTACCCTGCTCCAGGTAGTCCTGACGAGCTGTAATTCGGCGAGTTGATCGCAAGGGCTTTGCTTTATTAGCTGTGGGGTTTTAGCTTTCGTGTTGCCAGAGGTTGCTGCGCGCACTGCTCTATTTTGAATATGTTGGAGTGGAGCAATGTGGCTTTTTGGGCACCAGCGAAGAGAAGAAATGCATATTCCATGACAGGTTTGATGCACGAATTGAAAAGTGGCAGAATAGAATCATCAGGGAGAAGACTTTTGCATCTTAGGATAACTCCTAACTTCTTGTTGCAAGAGGATCTAATTTTGCTGAGATGCTCAGTCCATGAGAGATCCGAAGAGAAATTAACTCCAAGTAGGCGCAGTGTATCAACTCGCGTTATTACCTCTCCTTTGAAGACGAAATCAGGATGAGCCCTCATATTTCACGCCTTAGAAATTAGGATCTATTTCGTTTTCAATGTACATTTACTAAGTTTGAAGAATCATCTGAAGAGCATTTAGAGTCAATTTAGTCAATTGGCCTGGGAAAAAATGCTTTAGTGTTCAATGGTGAGCAGGCTTTCTTAGAACTTTATCATATTTTTTCGTATATTCTTGGTATGTTTTTATGGAATATCCTTCTGAAGGTAGTTACGATTCAATCTTCTGCCTTTAAGCTAAAATCTAAGAAATATAAAATTAGGTTTGTTCATTTCAGGTTGGTTTTTGGATGACTCAATAATTTGAGTGATCGACCATTACTCTTTATTACTTTATTTTTTTTTTAATTTTATACGAAGATTTTTATTTCAATATCGAAAGCTGAGTCAAACAGTTCGTGGTAACGAACTGTAAGTAAGGAGCGACCCGGCTCAATGGTAACCGAAACTATAGAAAATGGGTTTTTGATACCAATAGATACATCAAAAGAATCAGATTTCAATGCTGATTTCAAATATATAACTTTCATCAAGTTTAGTGCTACCCATCAAAAGTTACGTGCCTGAGAAAATTTGGCTCATTTTCAAAAAAGGGGGAAAGACCCCCTAAAAGTTATAGAACCTTAATGAAAATCGCACCATCATATTCAGCGTATCAGAGAACCCTACTATAGAGGTTTCAAGCTCCTATCAACAAAAATGTGGAATTTTGCATTTTTTGCCAGAAGAAAGATCACGGAATGCGTGTTTATTTGTTTTTTTGTTTGTTTTTTTTTTTCCCAGGGGTGATCTTATCGACCCAGTGGTCCTAGAATATCGTGGGAGGGCTCATTGGAACGGAAATTAAAAGTTCTAGTGCCCTTTTTAAGTGACCAAAAAAATGGAGGGCAACTAGGCCCCCTCCCACGCTCATTTTTTTCCCAAAGTCATCCGATCAAAATTTTGAGATAGCCATTTTTCTCAGCATGGTCGAAAATATGTTAAATATGTCTTTTAGGATGACTTAATCCCCCGAAGTCCCCGGGGGGAGGGCTGAAAGTTATGAACTTTACCCAATGTTAACATATAGTATTGGTTATTGGGAAGTATACAGACGTTTTCAGGAGGGTTTTTTTCTGGTAGTGAGGGGGGGGGGGTGGGTCGGGGGTTATGTTGGAGGATCTGTCCATGAAGGAAGTTTTCATGGGGAAAGGAAAATTGCCATGAAGGGGGCGCCGGACTTGCCAGCATTATTTATTGGTTATTGGGAAGTATACAGACATTTTCAGGAAGGATTATTTTTCTGGAGAATGGGGCTGGAGGAGGGGGTTACTCGGGAGAATCTTTCCGTGGAGGTAGTTTCTTTGGCGTAGGGGACATTTCTATGAAGGGGGGCGCCGGATTTCCAAGCATTATTTAAAAACGATCAGAAATTAAATTAAAAAAAAACAAGTTTTTTTCAACTGAAAATAAGAAGCAACATTAGAACTTAAAACGAACAGAAATTATAACGTATATGAGGGGGTTCTCCCCCAAGTCAATATCTCGCTCTTTACGCTACAGTTTTTTTTAGTGCTTTCAAAAGAGCTATCTATTCTAACTAAACGGCCTTTGTGATTCAGGGGTTTGTGAATTAAATTTGTTTTTAACTTTTAACGTAAAGAGCGAGGTATTGACTAAGGGGAGAACCCCCTCATATACGTAATAACATGTACGTAATAAACAAAACAATAAAAAAAACAAGCGATACGGCTCAATAGTAATCGAAACTTTTAAAAACGGAATTTTGATGTCAATAAATGTATCAAAAGAATGGGATCTATAATGCTGATTCTAAATATATAAATTTTATTAAGTTTAGTATTACTCATCAAAGGCTACGAGCCTGAGAAAATTTACCCGATTTTTTAAAGAGGGGGGAAACATCCCCTACAAGTGAAAGAATTTTAATGAAAATCACACCGTCAGATTCAGAGTATCAGAAGACCCTATTACATAGGTTTCAAGGTCATATCTGCAAAAAACTGCAACTCTGAATTTTTTGCTAGAAGAAAAATATACGAACATAGAAGTTAGTTACGTAAGTTAATTTGTAAATTACGTCATAACCAAATTTAGAGACATCCATTTAGCAAAAGAAAAGTAAAATTTTTATGCAAATTTTGTTTACTTATTCAATGACGGTGAGCCAAAATAAAAGTTGCATTAACTAAAAAACGATCAGAAATTAAATAAAAAAAACAAGTTTTTTAAACTGAAAAAACTTAAAACGAACAGAAATTATTCCGTATATGAAAGGGGCTGTCCCCTTCTCAACGCCTCGCTCTTTACGCTAAAGTTTGACTTTGTCTCATAGCTTTGAATTTTTTGAATTTTTTGCTAGAAGAAAAATATACGAACATAGAAGTTAGTTACGTAAGTTAATTTGTAAATTACGTCATAACCAAATTTAGAGACATCCATTTAGCAAAAGAAAAGTAAAATTTTTATGCAAATTTTGTTTACTTATTCAATGACGGTGAGCCAAAATAAAAGTTGCATTAACTAAAAAACGATCAGAAATTAAATAAAAAAAACAAGTTTTTTAAACTGAAAGTAAGGAGCGACATTAAAACTTAAAACGAACAGAAATTATTCCGTATATGAAAGGGGCTGTCCCCTTCTCAACGCCTCGCTTTTTACGCTAAAGTTTGACTTTGTCTCATAGCTTTATTTTTTAAAACAATAAAAAACTTTAGCGTAAAGAGCGAAGCGTTGAGGAGGGGACAGCCCCTTTCATATACGGAATAATTTCTGTTCGTTTTAAGTTTTAATTTCGCTCCTTACTTTCAGTTTAAAAAACTTGTTTTTTTATTTAATCTAGTGAAGATATGAGATAGAATTCAAGCCAAATACTATGCAGTGTCGAAAGAGCTAGGAAATGAATGTGTGCGATTTATTGTTTAGGCGTATATTTATTTACAAAAGTAATTAAAAAAAAAATCAGTACTTCTTTCTGCGTCATAAGTGTTGTTATCGTTCTAATATTACAAAAGCGAAAATGAGATTCTGTACGCATATGTTTCACATTTAGAACACTTGAACTGCATATACGGTAGCCACCTATTATAATTAAACAAAAAAAAAAAAACAAGTTTTTTTTAACTGAAAGTAAGGAGTGACATTCAAACTTAAAACGAACAGAAATTCCGTATATGAAAAAGGCTATACCCTCGTCAATGCCTCGCTCTTTACACTAAAGTTTTTTTTTTTTTTTAATAAAGTTATGAGACAGAGTCAAACTTTAGCGCAAAGAGCGAGGTGTTGAGGAGGGGACAGCCACTTTCATATACGGAATAATTTCTGTTCGTTTTAAGTTTTAATGTTTCCCCTTACTTTCAGTTAAAAAAAATTGTTTTTTTAATTTCAATTTCTGAATATTTTTGAATTAGTGCAGCTTTAATTTTAGGTCACCGTACATGAATAATTAAAACGAAATTTACATATTAATTTTACTTTTTTTTTTGGCTAAATGGCTTCCTCGAAATTTTGTTCTGGCGTAACTTACGAATTAACTTACGTAACGAACTTCTATATTTGTATGTTTTTATTACGTATATTAGGGAGTTTCCTCTAATGTATCCTCGCTTTTTACGCTAAAGTTCGAATTTTGTTCGAATCAAAAACCCCTGAATCCCAAAGGCCGGTTTATTAGAATAGATAGCTCTTTTGAAAGTACTAAACAAATTTAGCATAAAGAGCGAGGTATTGACTAGGGGTTGAACCCCCTCATATACATAACAGTTTCTGTTCGTTTTAAGTTTCAACGATGCTCCTTACTTTCAGTTGAAAAAAACTTTTTTTTTAAATTTAATTTCTGATCGTTTTTGAATTAATACTGGGATATCCGGCGCCCCCTTCATAGAAACGTCCCTTCCCCCAAGAAAACATTCTCCATGGAAAGATCCTCCCCTTTAACCTCCTATCCTTCGACCCCCCCCTCCCCCCACCAGAAAAAATCCCTCTTGAAAATGTCTGTATAATTCCCATTAACCAGTACTATGTGTAAACAATGGGCAAAGTTCATAACTTGTAGCCCTTCCCTCAGGAACTTTGGGGGATTAAGTCATCCTCAAAGACATAGTTATTGGATGACTTCAGGAAAAAAATAAACGTGGGAGGGGCCAAGCTGCCCTCCGAATTTTTGGTCACTTAAAAAGGGCAAAAGAACTTTTAATTTCCACTTGAATTAGCCCTCTCACGATATTCTAGGACTACTGGATTGATACGATCACCCATGGGAAAAATGAAAACAAAAAACAAACAAATAAACATGCAACCGTGATCTTTCTTGTGGCAAAAAACACAAAAGTCCACATTTTTGCAGATAGGAGCTTGAAACTTCTATAGTAGGGTCCTCTGATACGCTGAATCTGTTTGTATAATTTTCACTAAAGTTCATCACTTTCAGGGGTTATTTCCCCCTTTTTTCGAAAATAAGGCAAATGTTCTCAGGCGCGTAACTTTTGAGGGGTAAGAGTAGACATACTTGAAGAAACTTATATATTTGAAATCAGCATAAAAATCTGATTCTTTTGATGTATCTATCGGTATCAAAATTCTGTTTTTTTAGAGTTTCATTTAGTATTGAGCCGAGTCGCTCCTTACTTACAGTTCGTTATCACGAACTGTTGATTGTAGCTGCCTAGCGTCAGTACATTTTATGTCTTCTCATAAGCGGGTACTCATTATAGTAGTTGTTATTTCTGTTTTTAATACATTAATCTACTATGGTATACATTGATTTTTTCAAATTTTTTTGTTTAAATTGTGCTTTTAGATTACACAGGTGAGATCATTTTTAGGGAATTCCCTAAAAAAAAGCGTTTGTCTACTATTACTACCACTACCGTTGCTGGCAATATATTGCAGCGCCGAATCCCTAAGGCTAACTCAGCCGCGCACTCTCCTCCTCCTCCACAACATGTTTAAAGTTTCACTCTTTACTCCCTCCCACATAGTTCCTTAGGACCTTTCATTTTAGGACCGTTTAATTCCTTAGGAATTCTTCCCAGCCATAGTGTTTTTCAATCTTAAAATGTTATATTTAATCGGTATAATAATATTTTATGCCCTATTTTTTAAGAGTTTAGCTTGGCAAAACCTTGTTTTATAATTGCAATCTTATGAAGATGATTATAGCGAAGTTCAAAATCAATTAAATTTTTGTTGACCTGCTAAATTATAAAATTAAATGACAAAGTTTGTTGTTTGAATGACCGAATTTCGTATATTTCAAATATTTGCCACGAAAACACTGATTTTGTTAAAAAAATTACTCACCTCACTTTTTGCATAAGACACGTTTATCAAACTCTCGCAGAAAACAGCCTGATCCCGAAAATTTTCTTTGAAAAACTCCTTGATGACAATTTTTTCCCTTTGATACTTTGAAAGCTAGTATGAATATACTATCATGTTTTTGGTTTTCAAATGAAGATATTCAAACTTTAAAACATCTAATTTTTATCCTATAATGACTTTGGGTAGATTGAACCCTGCCCAATCAACTTACAGAGGCGCTTGCCCCAATATGATGGGGGGGGGGGGAGAAATCCATTCCGGAGGTGAGAGGTAATAGTCAGTCCCCTCAGCCGTCAACTGATTGTGGCCTTGTATGGCCAGTTGTGATTGCCTTACTAAGACGAAGCCTTACTCAACCATAGTCTCTGGGGATACTCTCTTCCATTACCACTCATTACGTATTCACAAACTTTTACTCTATAGTCGTATTCCCAACTTGTACCCTTAGTTAGTATCGACATTAATTTCCTACATGTCTGTCGTATGGGGTGGGACCCTGAAAAAGTTACCTCATGTTTCTTTGAGATTTATATCCTATACGCCTGCAACTAATTCCTCCCCACGAGGCTTTGTAGTTTATTTCACATGAAATTTAATCTCTTCCAAGGGGCCAGTTCTAGTTTAAATCATTGGTAGATTTGTTTCCACCAATGGAGGGTAAGAGGTTCCTCCTGGAACCTCCATTGGAGAACCTCCATTGCCATTGCTATATCAGATGCCAGGTTCCTCCTGGCATCTGATATCGTCTAACATGCCAGTACCGCATTCTTCGTTTCTCTCAAATGCAAATTCCAGAGGGCGAGATAATTTTCTTCTTTAATCCTGCTAAACTCCCTTATAATTGAAGACCTAGAACCCAGAAGATTTTATTTTATCTTTTTGGTTGTTCCGTTTTTATTGGTGGGTAGTTTGGTATGTATATTTCCCTCAAATAACAGGCAAACCAAGAACCCACAAGATTTTTATTTTTATTTTTTTGGTTGTCCCGTTTTTATTGGTAGCTAGTTTGGTATGTATGTTTCCCACAAACTACAGACGAAATCCCCAAAAGTATCTTTACTATATTGGCACGATTATTTTCCGCTTTTTTCGCCGACTCTCTTCTTCAAAACCCAAATCTTTTTGCGATGGTTATGGTGCCTATTACTCCAATGGCTCAGTACTAGATATAGGCAGATGGCAGTGGATATTTAGCAGAGCTTTGCCAAGCTGATTTTGTATCGCGAAATCGAGACACTGCACATAGAGGAAAAGAAGAAAAATATAGAAAGTTGGAGATTTTTTAATTTCAGCTTTTTGTATTACTTTTATTCTCAACTAAATGACCATTTATCTTAAAGGGGGCGTGTTGAAGGTCATAGCAAAGTCGATATATTTTATTACCAGACTTATGTCTTTTTCTTCTTTCTTATAAATTTGTTTTCCGTTGCTGTTTAAATACCTTGATTTTTCAAGCATTAAATCTGTTGAAAACAGATCACCTTATTGCCTTAATTAAATAAAAAAAAAACAAGTTTTTTTAACTGAAAGTAAGGAGCGACATTAAAACTTAAAACGAACAGAAATTATTCCGTATATGAAAGGGGCTGTCCCCTCCTCAACGCCTCGCTCTTTACGCTAAAGTTTTTATTGTTGAAAAAAATAGAGTTGTGAGAAAGTCAAACTTTAGCGTAAAGAGCAAGGCGTTGAGGAGGAGACAGCCCCTTTCATATACGGAATAATTTCTGTTCGTTTTAAGTTTTAATGTCGCTCCTTACTTTCAGTTAAAAAAACTTGTTTTTTTTATTTAATTTTTGAACGTTTTTGAATAAAAGCAGGTTTTGATCTTGGCTCACAGTACATGAATTATTAAAACAAAATGTTCATATTAATTTACTTTTATTTGGTTAAATGGCTTTCTCGAAACTTGTTTCATTTTATTTACGAACGTTTTTATTAGTAATAAATATACGTAACTTACGAATTAACTTACGTAACGAACTGCTATATTCATATATTTTTAATACGTATATTAGGAGGTTCGCCCCCTAGTCAATACCTTGCTCTTTAAGCGAAAGTTCGAATTTTGTTCCAATTCTTTAAAAAATGACCGCTTAATCACAAAGACCGTTAATTAGAATAAATAGCTCTTATGAAAGTACTAAAAAATCTCCGGCTTAAAGAGTGAGGTACTGACTAGAGGGTGAACCCAATCATATATGTAATAATTTCTGTTCGTTTAAAGTTTTGATGTTGCTGCTTTTGCAGTTGAAAAACTTGTTTTTTTATATTTAATTTCTGATCTTTTTTTAAATAATGCTGGGAAGTCCGGCGTCCCCTTCATAGCAATGTCCCTTCCCCCATGAAAACTTCATTCGTGGAAAGATCCTACTACATAACCCCCGACCCCAGGCACGTACGCAGGAATTTGTTTTGGGGGGGGGGGGGGCAAATCCTTCAAACCCATTATTCTGTGAGAAAAATCAGAAAATTATGGGACAATGAAAAAAATCGTAAGATTTTTTTTTTTTTTTTTGGGGGGGGGCGGGCCCGGAGGCCCCCCCTGCGTACGTCCCTGCCCTACCCCCCCCCCCCCCCCCCCCCCCCTACCCCCCCCCCCACTTACCAGGAAAAATCTCCCCTGAAAACGTCTGTACTGTATACTTCCCAATAACCAATACTATATGTTAACATTGGGTAAAATTCATAAATTTCAGCCCTCCTCCCGGGAACTTCGGGGGGTTAAGTCATCCTAAAAGACATACTTATAATATTTACGAACATGCTGAACAAAATGGCTATCTCAAAATTTTGATCAGGTGACTTTGGGAAAACAATGAGCGTGGGAGGGGGCCTAGTTGCCCTCCATTTTTTTGGTCACTTAAAAAGTACACTAGAACTTGTAATTTCCATTCCAATGAGCCCTCCCAAGATATTCTAGGACCCCTGGGTCGATACGATCACCCTGGGAAAAAAAAAAATAATAAAAATAGACACGCACCCGTGATCTTTCTTCTGGCAAAAAATGCAAAATTCCACATTTTTGTAGATAGGAGCTTGAAACCTCTACAGTAGGGTTCTCTGATACGCAGAATATGATGGTGTGATTTTCAATAACTTTCTATAACTTTTAGGGGGTCTTTCCCCCTTTTTTCGAAAATCAGCCAAATTTTCTCAGGCGCGTAACTTTTGATGGGTAGGATTAAACTTGATGAAACTTATATATTTGAAATCAGCATTAGAATACCATTCTTTTGATGTATCTATTTGTATCAAAATACCGTTTTCTAGAGTTTCGGTTACCATTGAGCCAGGTCCCAATAACCAATACTATATGTTAACATTGGGTAAAGTTCATAACTTTCAGCCCTCCTCCTGGGGGCTTCGAGGGATTAAGTCATCCTAAAAGATATAGTTATAATATTTTCGACCATGCTGAACAAAATGGCTATCTCAAAATTTTGATCGGGTGACTTTGGGAAAAAAATGAGCGTGGGAGGGAGCCTAGTTGCCCTCCATTTTTTGGTCACTTAAAAAGGGCACTAGAACTTTTAATTTCCGTTCCAAAGAGCCCCCCCACGATATTCTAGGACCACTGGGTCGATACGATCACCCCTGGGAAAAAAAACAAAAAAAAACAAACAAACACGCATCCGTGATCTTTCTTCAGGCAAAAAATGGAAAATTCCACATTTTTGTAGATAGGAGCTTGAAACCTCTACAGTAGGGTTCTCTGATACGCTGAATATGATGGTGTGATTTTCATTAAGGTTCTATAGCTTTTAGGGGGTCTTTCTCCCTTTTTTCGAAAATCAGCAAAATTTTCTCAGGCGCGTAACTTTTGATAGGTAAAATTAAACTTGATGAAACTTATAGGAAAAGCGACTGCTTCATCTGTGAGCTCTACAACTCCTCGTTGCGATTTCAGAGCCTATCTTGGACCCCCATGTTTAAAGTCAATGGTTTTGAACCCTGTTTCTGAGTTTGAGGTAGCTCGGATCGTAAATGCACTTAAAGGTTCATCGTCTTCCGGGCCAGACGGAATTCCTGCAAGGGTTATCCGTGCCGTTCTTCCCGCTATTCTGTCACCATTGACTAAGCTTGTCAATCTGTCTTTCGTGAATGGAATTTTCCCTGAATCACTCAAGCGAGCTAAGGTTATAGTGCTGTATAAAGGTGGGTCCCGGAGTGATCCTGCTAATTATAGGCCAATTTCTCTTCTATCTGTTTTCAGCAAAATTTTTGAGAAGGCTATGCTATCCAGGCTTCTTAGTTTTCTGGATGTCAAAAATTTTTTCCATGATTTCCAGTTTGGATTCCGAGCGAATCACTCTACAGAGCATGCTTGCGCATCTCTCTTGAATTTCATTCATTCGGCAATAGATTTTGGTCTTATCCCGGCAGCTTTATTTTTGGATGTTCGTAAAGCTTTTGATTCTTTGACTCATCAGATTCTTCTTTGGAAATTATCGCATATTGGTATAAGATCAAATGTTTTTTCTTGGTTTGAATCATATCTTTCTGGTAGACTTATTTCAATTGATCCGCTTTTCCGAAGCCCTTCTGAAGTAGAATATGGTGTCCCCCAGGGATCTGTTCTTGGCCCCGTTTTATTTCTGATTTATGTAAATGATCTGATTTCAGCAGTCAAGAACACCAGTCCTCTGGTATGCTGCAATCTGTGTCATCCGGATGTTCCTTCGTGTCCCAATGCTACTTCTAATGAAGATTGCCTCGTTGCTTTTGCTGACGACAGCACTTTTGGGACTCTAGGGAGGACGGAATGTGATGTCAGGTCTAATCTGGTGGAAATATTTGAGAGAGTAGTTTCATGGTTTGAGGCGAATTACTTGGCCTTGAATGTTACCAAGTCACATTTTCTTATTTTTTCTCGAATTGGTGTAGCTTTCCCTCAACTGACACAGCTTCAGGTGTCACAAGGCTTCTTGTGTAGACCAAAGAACCGGTTGGTCAGATTTCTTGGTATCCTGCTTGATGAGAACCTTTCGTTTAGACACCATATAGCCATGATTAGGGTTAAGGTCTCACGGAGTTTGGGTGTCATTCGAAAACTCAAACACACCTTTCCTGGATCTATTCTGAAGCTTCTTTTTTTCTGCCTTGTCCAGTCATATGTCTCTTATTGCCCCATAGTATGGATGTCTACTTTTCCTTCTACACTGCGGTCGCTTTCTGTCATGTATGATAAAACACGGCGTCTGGTTATGGACACCAACCGTTCTTCACCAAGACCGCTTCTAAATCTACAGTCTATCTACATTCTTTCTTGTGCTTCTTTTGTTTTTCATCAGCTTCATGGCAATCTTCCAAAATCTCTTCAAAAAAACTCCTCAGTTTATTTCTGATTCAGCTCCATATAACCTTCGTTCGTCACATAATATCTGCATTCCTCCTACTCCCACTGTGCGGTCAGATTTCAATCCCCTCATCGCTTGTCATCAGGTTTGGAACTCCCTGCCTTCTTCAGTACAGAAATGTCACTCGTTTGGCACTTTCAAGAGGATTCTTAAGGACCATTTAGTTAAGAATCAAACTGAATAATTTTTTTTTTTTTTTTTTTTTTTTTTTTTTTTTTTTTTTTTTTTTTTTTTTTTTTTTTTTTTTGTGGAGTTGATGTCCCCTGAATGGTTAGTTTGTTTTATGGTGGTTTTCTCTGCGCTATGACTCCCAGGCCTCAGGTATGATTATCATTTTTTATTGGTGAAACTTGTATAGTTCACTAAGGAGTAGCATTCATGAAGATAGGTTAAATTTTATTGCTTTCGCACGATTTTATTACAGTCTAATAATTACAGTCTGTTTCGACGACAGGAATTCGCTTATAGTAATATTTTTTTTTTTTTTTTTTTTTTTTTTTTTTTTTTTTGAGTCTATTTAATATAATTAATTAATTTAGTTTATTTATTCTAATTTTTTCTATAGTTTCTATTTTATTTATATTTTCTTTTCTTCTCTTTGAGTATGTAATTCATATGTCTTCCCTCTTTGTACAGGCCAATGAGCCTTTGAGGGATTTATAACATCTAATATTGTATGTATATTTAACGAAGAATAAAACTTATCTTATCTTATCTTATCTTATATATTTGAAATCAGAATTAAAATTTGATTCTTTTGATGTATCTGTTGGTATCAAAATTCCGTTTTTTAGAGTTTCGGTTACCATTGAGCCGGGTCACTCCTTACTTACAGTTTGTTACCACGAACTGTTTGATATTCTCTTTGAATATTCCTCAAGTATAAGTCACCATACTAGCTGTCTTAATTGCCTTCCATTGACCTTATCCCCAGATGTTGGCAAATTGAGTCACAAAACTCATTGATAGCTGATTTTTCCTGATTGGTTAATACCCCCTTGGTCTGTTTACTTCATTAAACATGAGTTTACTTTGTTTTTTATTTATGTGTTTTTTAGTTAGTTCACGTTAATATTTTGCTTTGCTTTTGGCCCGATAATTAAAAGTCAATTTTACTGAATATTGTGAGAGATTATTTCTTAACCCAAGCTAGGATGGGGAAGGCGGTCAAAAATGTGGGTGCAAGATTGGTCAAAAATATTTTCCTAGAGAGAGGGGAATATCATTGTGATGGTTTTCTTTCGCCTATATATAGCTGGGCAATCATAAGCTAAAGACGTTAGCCTGGAGAAAGAAATAGGTTATAGACAATTTCTCAGTTACTGTATAAAGTGGGACTTCCTTTACTGGGTCTTAACAGGGTCGCACGGTAATATATGTTTGAGCGTCGTACCCACATTTGCAAATATTAGCTTCTAGAATACCCACTCCCCCCAATAGTGAAGGAAGCTACGGTAATAGTATCACCACACCCCAATGTTGATGGTAGAAGTTTGGGCCCACTTCTCCCGAAGATTTTGGCCTAAATCTAGAATATAAGAAATAGCCTACAAATTCTATCAATACACCATAGATCTTGAGCCCTTGTGACGTGGGTTATGGTAAGTAGCTCCGATAACTCTCAAAACCTATGCACAAAGTGCAACTCACAGAATGCAATGTGAAGCGGTATACCTACAGAATACCGCGCCCAATACAGTGTACAATGGCTTACCTTGAACTCCTCAAATCATAAAGAACTCGAAATTCAACTCAAAACTTAAATCAACAGCCAAGTAATTCAACTAAACTTATCTTACCTTAAAAGAGACTCTATAAAACTGGTTTTCCGACTCTAGCACCAAGCCGTCCTGGTTGCCACAATAGCGTGGCATCTTCCTGTCTACTGTCATGTAGTTGCTAACTTCTACGTAATCACTCTGCTGATTAGATGCACAACTATAAAAAAACAGCTGTCAATAAAAGCACCGATTAATAAAGAAAAGTAAAAAAAAGATAGAGCACTTACAGAAGACAATTTCTATTGGTTTTAAGTTGCAATATAACCCTTTACAGCAAATAAACAATAATTTTTTGATGCATGTCAAAACTGATGCTCCAGCTAATATGTAATATTTTTGTTTGTATATATTTTGCTTTTTCTAATTTAAACAATTTAAATGATCTATAACCTTAATCTTTAATTTATACTTATGACTCTTATTTGTTTTTGTTTTTTAATTTGATTTTTAGTTTCTAATCTAGTATATTACTTCTATTTTCTCCAAACTCCATAAAACTGATTTCCTAGTTCTAGGACTGAGCTGTCCATCGCCACAATAATGAGACATCTCCCTGTCTACCGTCACCTACTCAAGGACTTCCACTCATCACTCTGCCGATTACATGCAAAGCTTCGAAAAAACAAAAAACAATAAAACGCCCTAAATAAAAGCATCGATAAATTAAGTCTGATGTTCAACTTTTCAACGGTTAAAGTACTCCTAATGTTAAATTACAATATCGCTCTTTAGAGCAACGAAATTAAAAAAAATAAGTTTTTTCAACTGGAAGTAAGGAGCAATATTAAAACTCAAAACGAACAGAAATTATTACGTATACGAGGGGAATTGTCCCCTGTTCAACACCTTGCTCTTTATGCTATAGTTTTTTTACATATAGAAAAGTTAATTATTGCTCTAATTAAATAACCTTTGTGTTTCAGGAGTCGTTTTTAAAGAATTGGAAAAAATTTAAACTTTAGCGCAAAGAGCGAGGTGTTGAAGAGGGGGCGATCCCCCACGTATACTTAATAATTTCTGTTCGTTTTAAGTTTCAATATTACTCCTTACTTTCAGTTGAAAAACTTGTTTTTTTTATTTAAGTTCTGATGGTTTTTCAAATAACGCCAGGAAATCTGGCTCCACATCCACAGGAAAATCCCCCTCCCACAGAAATATCCTCTGGACAATTCAATCCTGGTGAAAATTTATCCCGGACAATTACCCTTAACAGCTCCAAGCGTAAAATTGATTCAGTAAAGAGAAAGCAAGACATATAAAGAAATTTCGTATAGGAATTTAATAAAAAAAAAAGTTTTTTCAACTGAAAGCATGGAGCAACATTAAAAATTAAAACGAACAGAAATTATTACGTATATTGCGTATAAATAAGTATCCTCAACCCCTTGCTCTTTACGCTAAAGTTTGAATTTTGTCCAAATTCTTTAAGAATGACTCCTGAAACCCAAGAGCCATTTAATTAGAACAATAAGATGCTTTTTTAAAAATACTAAAAAAACTTTAGCGTAAAGAGAAAGGTGCTGAGGAGGGGGCAACCCCCTTTATATACGTAATAATTTCTGCTCTTTTTAAATTGTAATGTTGCTCCTTACTTTCAGTTGAAAAAACTTGTTTTTTTTTATTTAATTTCTAATCGTTTTTTTTTTATAATGCCAGGAAATCTGGCCCCATCTCCACGGAGAAACCACCTTCCCACAGAAATATCCTCTAGACAATTCAATCCCGGTAAAAATTTACCCCGGACAATTATTCTTAACAACTGTGCGCGTAAAATTGACACGGAAAAGACAAAGCAAGACATATAAAAAGAATTTTGTATAAGAATTCTGGCAAATTTCCCCCAGGGTATAATTTCCCCTGAAAATTTCACTCCCTGAAAACTTCCCTCCCCATGGAAAGTTCAACCGTGAAAAAACCCCCACAATAAGATTTGTCCCCTCCCCACCTGAGAATGTATGTCTTCATCTCAATAGCAAATACTATGCCCAAACAAGGGGCAAATTTTATAACTTAAAGACCTTTCCCCTAGGGTTCTGGGGGGGGGGGGGTCCTGCTATACTGAAAGGCATAGTTATTGGGCCTTTCAACTATGATGAACAAAATGGCTGTCTCAAAATTTTGATGGGACGACAACGGGAAAAAAGGGCCGGGGAAGGGGGCCTAGTTGCCCTCCAATTTTTTGGTCACTTAAAAAGGGCACTAAAAGTTTTAATTTCCGTTCGAATGAGCCCTCTCCCGATATTCTAGTAAGACTGGGTCCATATGATCACCCCTGGAAAAAAAAGAAAAAAACGCATCCGTGATCTTTCTTCTGGCAAAAAATACAAGATTCCACATTTCAAACAGTTCGTGGTAACGAACTGTAAGTAAGGAGCGACCCAGCTCAATAGTAACCGAAACTCTAAAAAACGGAATTTTGATACTAATAGATACATCAAAAGAATCCAATTTTAATGCTGATCTCAAATATATATGTTTCATCAAGTTTAGTCTTACCCATCAAAAGTTACGCGCCTGAGAAAGTTTGGCTGATTTTAGAAAAAAGGGAGAAAGACCCCTAAAAGCTATAGAACCTTAATGAAAATCACACCATTATATTCAGCGTATCAGAGAACCCTACTGTAAAGGTTTCAAACACCTATCTACAAAAATGCGGAATTTTGCATTTTTTGCCAGAAGAAAGATCACGGATGCGTGTTTATTTGTTTTTTTGTTTTTCCCAGGGGTGATCGTATCGACCCAGTGGTCCTAGAATATCGTGGGAGGGCTCATTGGAACAGAAATTAAAAGTTCTAGTGCCCTTTTTAAATGACCAAAAAATGGAGGGCAACTAGGCCCCCTCCCGCGCACATTTTTTTCCCAAAGTCACCCGATAAAAATTTTGAGATAACCATTTTGTTCAGCATGGTCGAAAATATGATAACTATGTCTTTTAGGATGACTTAATCCCCCAAAGTCCCCGGGGGAAGGGCTGAAAGTTATGAACTTTACCCTATGTTAACATATAGTATTGGTTATTGGGAAGTATACAGACGTTTTCAGGGGGATTTTTTTCTGGTAGTGGAGGGAGGGGTGGGTCAGGGGTTATGTGGGAGGATCTTTCCATGAAGGAAGTTTTCATTGGGAAAGACACATTGCTATGAAGGGGGCGCCGGATTTCCCAGCATTATTTAAAAAATGATCAGAAATTCAATAAAAAAAAACAAGTTTTTCAACTGAAAGTAAGGAGCAACATCAAAACTTAAAACGAACAGAAAATATTACGTATATGATTGGGTTTACCCGCTAGTCAATACCTCGCTCTTTAAGCCAAAAATGTTTTAGTACTTTCATAAGAGCTATTTATTCTAATTAACGGCCTTTGTGATTAAGGGGTCATTTTTAAAGAATTGGAACAAAATTCGAAGTTAATTCGTAAGTTACGTATATTTATTACTAATAAAAACGTTGGTAAATAAAATTAAACAGCCTTCGAGAAAGCCATTTAACCAAATAGAAGTAAAATTAATACGAAAATTTTGTTGTAATTAATCATGTTCGGTGAGCCAAAATCAAAACCTGCATTAATTCAAAAACGTTCAAAAATTAAATAAAAAAAACAAGCTTTTTTTAGTTGAAAGTAAGGAACGACGTTAAAACTTAAAATGAACAGAAATTATTCCGTATATGAAAGGGGCTGTCCCCTCCTCAACGCCTCGCTCTTCACGCTAAAGTTTTTCATTGTTTAAAAAAATAGATTTGTGAGAAAGTCAAACTTTAGCGTAAAGAGTGAGGCGTTGAGGAGGGGACAGCCCCTTTCATATACGGAATAATTTCTGTTCGTTTTAAGTTTTAAAGTCGTTCCTTATTTTCAGTTAAAAAAACTTGTTTTTTTATATTTAATTTGCAGATAGGAGCTTGAAATCACTACAGTGGAGTTCTCTGATACACTGAATCTGACAGTGTGATTTTCAATGAGATCACTTGACTTTTAGGGGCTGTTTCCCCCTTTTTTGAAAATCAGGAAAATATTCTCAGGCTCGTAACTTTTGATGGGTAAGACTGAACTTGATAAACCTTATATATTTGAAATCAACATAACAAGCCAATTCTTTTGGTATATCTATTGGTATCAAAATTCCGTTCTTAGAGTTTCTGTTACTATTCAGCCGGGCCGCTCCTTACTTATATCGTTACCACAAACTGTTTGAAAAAATACAAAAATCCACATTTTTGCAAATAGGAGCTTTAAACTTATTCAGTAGGATTCTCTGATACGTTGAATCTGATTGTGTGACTTTCATTAAGATCACTAGAATGTTAGGGGGTAATTCCCCCTTTTTTTTAGAAAATCTGGAACTTTTTCTCAGGCTCGTAACTTCTGATGGCAAGACTAAACTTAATGAAATTTATGTATTTGAAATCAACATAAAGAGGCAATTCTTTTGATATATCTATTTGTATCTAAATTTTGTTTTTTAGAGTTTCGGTTAGGCTACTGTTGAGCAAGGTCGCTCCTCACTTACACTTCGTTATCACGAACTGTTTGATTCTGGCAAACTCCGCCAGTATACAATTTCCCCTGAAAAGCTCCCCCCCCCCCCGTATAATTCCCTCTCCATGTAAATTTCCCCCCGTGCAAAGTCCCCCTGGTAAAAAATTTGTCTACCCTTCCTCACCCAAAAATGTATGCATACTTTCTAAAATACTAATACTACACAAATACTACACGTAAACAATGGGCAAATTTTATAAATTAAAGACCTTTCCCCAGGAGCTATGAAGGGTCAAGTTATCTCCAAAAACATAGTTGTAAGGCCTTTCATCTATGCTGAACAAAATGGCAATCTCAGAATTTTGATTGGAAGACTTTGGGAAAAATATTTCTAGTTGCCCTACAAATTTTTTAGTCACTTAAAAAGGGCACTAGAACTTTTACTTTCCGTTAGAACGAGTCTTCTCCCAATTTTCTAGGCCCACTGGGTCGATACGATACCCCCTGGGGAAAACAAACAAAAAATATATAAATAAAAAAATGAACATGAATCCATGATCTTTCTTCTGGCAAGAAGTACAAAATTCCACATTTTTGCAAATTGGAGCTTGAAACCTCTACAGCAGGGTTCTCTGATATGCTGAATCTGATGGTGTAATTTTCATTAAGATTCTATGAATTTTAGGGGGTCTTTCCGACTTTTTTCGAAAATCAGTCAAATGTTCTCAGGCTCGTAACCTTTCATGGGTATAACGGAAGATAATAAAACTTATATATTTAAAATCAGCATAAATATCCAATTCATTTGATATATATATATATATATATATATATATATATATATATATATATATATATATATATATATATATGTATATATATATATATATATATATATATATATATATATATATATATATATATATATATATATATATATATATATATATATATATATATATATATATATATATATATATATATATATATATATATATATATATTGGTATCAAAATTCCGTTTTAGAGTTTCGGTTACTATTGAGCCTGGTCACTCCTTATTTACAGTTCGTTACCACGAACTGTTTGATTATGTAACAATATTTTCTCTTGTGCACGTAAAAATCAATACTCCAGCTAACTGTGATATTCATTTTTCTTTCAGAATTTTTGTAGCTTGATTTCTTGTTCATTATTTTTGATTTAATTTGAATTTTCAACCTTAAATTAAGAAAATTTAATTTTTAGTTCAGTCTTATTTTTCTTAATTCTTTTATTAAACCTTCAGTATCTTATCTAATTTCTACTTTACCCATTTTTCTGACTTGACAATTCTTGACCACTTCTAAGAGCACAATTCCCAAGTCCTATTAGGTGTAGAAGTGCAAAACCATATTAGTTGGATCAGAGGATAGATTTTTAACCCTCCCCTTCCTACCCTCCATTCTGGCACCTTTCTCAAGTCTAAATTTGAGGTCCTTTTATCCCCTCAAAAGACCTGACAGTCTCGAATATATATATATATATATATATATATATATATATATATATATATATATATATATATATATATATATATATATATATATATATATATATATATATATATATATATATATATATATATATATATATATATATATATATAACACTTTCACGCTGGAGAAAACCTACGAAGGTTTGTGATCGCGCGAAACTCCACGAAACTACTTACCTATTAACTAAACTATTTACTATTAACTCAACTATTTACCTATTAACACTTTCACGCTGGAGAAAACCTACGAAGGTTTGTGATCGCGCGAAACTCCACGAAACTACTTACCTATTAACTCAACAATTTACATAAACCTCAACTATTTGATTAAAACTATTATAAATAAACCAAAAATAGATAAACTTAATCCTATATATATATATATATATATATATATATATATATATATATATATATATATATTATATATATATATATATATATATATATATATATATATATATATATATAAATAATAATAATAGCAAGAAAAAAAATAGAAAAATAAATAAATAACTGAATTAAAAATGATAATACATAAATAAAATATAAAAGAAAAATAATAATAACCAATCCAGTCTCCATCACTCACTATACTCAACTCCCAATCAAATTGTTTTTTTACCCATATGTGTACCCAAGATTTTGGATCCTCGTACATTTTACTGCCAGAAATAACGCCTAGTATGGGCTCGAATCCACGACTTTGTGCTTAAGAGAACGATCGATCACAAATTCTACTGAGCAAGCGAGCAGGGCCTCGATAATTAGTTTCACACCTTTGCTTTATTTATCAAAGGAACACATAAGTTTAAATTAGTAAAGAGCCATGTCCCTCCTATATATAATTTTCCCCCTAACACTTTAAATAGAAGGTTTGGTCGTAGTGAGTCAGTAAAAGGCCCACTAGATTGAAAAGCTAGATTTAAGCTAGATTTTAAGAGCCAATAGTGATTGGGGGATAGCCAGCCTCCTCCTGCACACTTTTTGTTGTTTCCCTGAGCCCCTGTTATCCCCGCAGTATCACATTAAAATTATGAGGTTGCTGTTTTGTTCAGAATAAACAATTCTAATTAGTAGGCTTGCAGGGTCAACCCTACTTCCGCAGCCCTAAGGTTACAGACCCTGAATTATATAAATTACCCAGTGTTCTCTGATGTGTTTTAGTAGAAGAGGTCAGCATACTCGGTTGTCAGCTCGTAACTATTAGGAAACCTTCGCTAGGCCAGGGTCTTCCAAAGTACGTCATAAGTATACTCCTGAACCGATACTATGCATATCCCAAAAAAGCTATACATTACATTTTTGTTTTTTATGGTTATCAGAAAGGCTATGCCGCTAGTGTGAATTAATCAATAAATCATTGATATATTCTGGAAGGCTATTGAAGTAGTCATGTGGCCTAAATCGTTCGAGTCTTCCTTGCTCTGTCATTTGAAATGAAGCCCATTGAAGAAAAACCTTTTTGTAGGTTACTATCCTGAACAAATAGGCTAAAAACGATTCAGTTTTACAAGAAACTTTCCTTTTTAACTAAAAATAAAATTCCACCAAAATCTGAAATCGTGCATCAATAGGTTTTCAAAAGTTTTCTTCCAGCTGCCTGAAGAAAGACTGTCGATAAAAGTACTTGAAGATCAGGAGAATCTTGCGACATAATTTATACCGTCCAGAAAAAGACTCCTTGGAGAGATTAGAATGTCTTAAAAGTTTCAAGAAATTAAAATGTATCACAAAGAACAAACTTGAAATGGGTTGGTATGAGTCTAAAATAAGAGAATATTAGCTTGTTGGAATTATACTAATAACATAGGTCTAAGACTATAACATAATATAACTCTGTTATAAAGTAATGAACGCAACCATTTGTCTGCGAAATGGTCAAAGCCCCCTTAGTATGCGAGTGATGAATAAGTAATAAAAATAGCTTAAAACATATTATTGGTTTCACGGTTTCATCGGTTTTCCACTGTCAAAATTTAGTACAGAGATACTAGAATGACACAGCTTAGTGCCCACGTTCAGCTGAAACTGGGTGGTAAAGCTGAGACGTCTTCCATGGCCTAAAATTTTAAAGCAAATTCAAAACTTTAGAGCAGATCAGTGTAAAAAAAAGAAAATTCGCTTTCCCTGGCCCATTCTGTTTACCATGAAAGTTTAACGGGGATTGGAGGAAAAAAATATTTGGCGTTTTGGTGTTTTAAGAATCAATACAGTCCATTTTTTTCAAAATGTTCTTTTCCTCATGAGATTGTGAAACATGCCAAGTAAGCTTCTAGTCAATCGAAGACAAAATAAACTTGGGTCTATTTGGACGTCAAAAATCGGTGGAAAAATTTTGTTCCATAGCTTTGGCCTTCATTGAGGTTCTCTTGTGTATGTCTAAGAGCCCTAAGGTCTAAGTAAATCTGAAAACACAAAATTTGTCGGCCCATTTTTAGGTGTGGCCAACCAATTTTCAAAATATTTTTGTTTTCAGTAAGGTCGACTTGGCCCTGTCTATATGTCTATAAGTTACAAACCCAGCGGCAATAAAAAAAATGGTCTGTATTCGGGCAAGACTAACGGATAGAGTCAAAATGGGTTCCAAGTTCGCTCTCTGCACAGGGGTTTACCTGAACGTGGAACTGATGAATGCCGTTTCCCAGATGATTGGTGAAACGAAATATAAGGAGGATCAGAGACGCACATTTTTTGGCCACCATATTCTCTCCTTAAAACCTCCTTAATTCTAGGCTGAAAATCATATCCTTGATGGTGTTTAGTGTAAATTTGGTAGTTGCGAGGTAAAAACGTCGTCTAATTCCAAAAGAATAGAAATTCATTTACTCGGATGCGAAGGTAGAAAACACTAAGACTTCAGAATGGAAAGATTTTAAAGTAGATACATATCAGAACATTTTTGATATTAGTAAAACTTGCCTAAAATCAGCTCCACCTCTCAGCGTCAAAATATTGTCAGCAAGTATGTTGTTAGAGCAACCAAAGACTGAGTCTAGGCACAAGACTAACCAAAGTCCGACGGAAGATGTTTTTGGAAGCTAAATCCCCTTGAAGCTCTCCTTAATAAAAAAAAAACAAAATCCCCTTGTCTTCTTCACCCCTAAGCGCTCCAAAAGTCAAGCTCGATCCCTTACTGTCGTCACGTAGATGTTGCACTTATGCTGGTTCGATAGCCTGGGTAATTGTTTCATTCGATTTATCTCTACCCCTCCCCTCTTGTCTGTGGTCCAAATGGCCCCTAGCTTAAATCCCTCAAGTTATTCCTCAGATAATGCAGATGTACTACTATGATGACCTGGAAACACAAGGTCAACACCGCAGCCTCCCCAGGAACATCGCAACCACCCATAGCCCCTGCCTTCTAGTTCTAAGTCCAAATTCAAGCGTCCCCCATAACACTCCTTGAAAGTTTAAATTAAACAGTTCATGGTAACGAACTGTAAGTAAGGAGCGACGCGGCTCAATAGTAACCGAAACTCTAAAAAACGGGACTTGATACGAATCGATATATCAAAAGAATTGGCTTATTATGCTGATTCCAAATATGTAAGTTTCATTAAGTTTAGTATTATACATCAAAGGCTACGAGCCTGAGCAAATTTGCCTGATTTTCCAAAAAGGGGGGAAACAAACCCCTAAAAATCTTAATGAATATCATACCAGCAGATTCAGCGTATCAGAGAACCTTATTTCAGAGGTTTAATTTTCCTATCTGCAGAAAAGTGGAATTTTCTATTTTTTTTTGCAGGAAGAAAGATCGCGGATGCGTGTTTACTTATTTTTTATTTTTTGTTTTTTTGTTTGTTTTTCCCAGGGATGATCGTATCGACCCAGTGGTCCTAGAATATAGGGATAGGGCTCATTCGAACAAAAATTAAAGGTTCTAGTGCTCTTTTCAACTGACTAAAAAGATTGGAGAACAACTATGCCCCCTCCTCCGTTCTTTTTTTCCAAAATCATCCGATCAGAATTTTGAGATTGCTATTTTGTTCATCATAGTTGAACGGCCCAATAACTATGTCTTTGGATATAAAATGACCACCCCCCCCCATCAGCCCCAGGGGAAAGGCATTTCAGTTATAATATCTGCCCATTGATTACGCATAGTATTTTTATTGGGAAATATGCGCTCATCTTCGGGTGGGGGGAGGGACGAGGTTTCTGCAAGGTTTCTTTCCACGGGGGAATGTTACATGGAAAAAGGAAGTTTCCAGACTTGTCAGGGGAAATTTTACACTGGAAGAATTTGCCATAATCCTTATACAATTTTTTTTTTATATGTCTTGATTTCTCTTTACCGTCTCAGTTTTACTCCTGAGTTGTTAAGGGTAATTGTCCGGGGTAAATTTTCACCGGGATGGGACTGTATAGAGGATATTTCCGTGGTGAGGGATTTCTCCTTGGAGGTGAGGCCAGATTTCTTGACACTATTTTTAAAACGATCAGAAATTAAATAAAAAAAAAGAAGTTTTTTTTCAATTGAAAGTAAGGAGCAACATTAACACTTAAAACGAACAAAAATTATTACGTATATGAAGGGAGTCACCCCCTCCTCAACATCTCGCTCCTTACGCTAAAGTTTGAATTTTGTCCCAATTCTTTAAGAACGACTCCTGAAACATAAGGGTCGTTTAATTAGAATAAGAAAGCTTTTTTAAAAGTACTAAAGAATTTTAGCGCGAAGAGCGAGGTATTGAGCAAGGGGGAACCCCTTAATATACGGAATAGTTTCTGTTCGTTTTCAGTTTAAATGTTGCTCATTAGTTTCAGTAAGAAACAAATTGTTTTTTTTTATTTAATTTGATCCTCAAAGCCATTCCCAGGATAGGACAAATATGCTCTTTTAAAACCTGGCAACCCAGAGTTCCTTTTGATTTACCTTTCTTATTAACCGTGAATAGATTGTAAGTCCCATAGTTTATAGTGGGTAAATATTTAGGTGGACCAAAGAAAAAATCCCCCCCCCTGCTTTTGGCCAAAAGTTAGAAGTTGAGTTGTACTTGACCACCCTAAGACTCTCTGAAAGTTTCAACTTCACACTCCAAGCCATTCCAGATATATTTCAAATATGTGTTTTTTATAGCTTCCTACCCCATATTGTCTTTTGAGTTACCTTATTACTAAGTTCGTGTATCAAAGGGACTTGTAGTGCAAAAATATTAAGGCAGATTGGAGACAAAAAGTTTTCAGCCACTTCCATACCCCATACAAAACCGAATGTACCTAGTAATCCCTCCTTTTCTTCTCCTATACTGCCTAAAAGTTTTTAATATGTCTCCTGATTTGTTCCCAAGAAAGCAAGATAGCGCAGGGAACCTGGATGCACATCATGTCTTTCGATTTAGCTCTAACTTTGTCATAGTTCAAGGTCTACCTGCCACCTTCCAACACTCCATGAAAGTTTCATCTCGATAACCTATGCCGTTTCTGAGATATTGAAAACATACTATTTTGAAAATTTGGAAAAAAAATAGTGTCATTTGATTTACCTCGCTAACTAGATGTGTCGAGATTAAAAGTCCCGCTGGAGCTTATAGAGCAAAAATGTTCTGGTAGATAAAAGACAACAACTGTTTTCCCCCATTTCTCTTCCCTCAAGGTAAAACTTAAAGTCCCCTTGCCCCAGCCTCATTCTTCGTTTCTACAACAGTGCTTTTAAGTTTTAACTTTAACCCACCAAGCTGTTCTTTAGATTTGAAGATGTGGTATTTCGATAACCTGGATGCGCATATTGTTTTTCGATTTCACTTTGAGGTAGAAACATTTTTATTTAAACAAAAGCACATCTACTCTTAAAAACAGCACACATACATAATGGCTGACTCCCTTCCCCCCCCCCCCCCCCACCCCCGAGACTCACTGAAAGTTTCAACTCGATCCCAAATGTTATTCCTAAGATAAAACCTATGTGTTAGCAATTTGCAACTTACAATTTACAACCTGCCCTCATAAAAATTTACACCTGCCGCTGTACAATTTAAAGCCCTTGCCCGAAGGGGTAAAAAAGATACTGGGGAAGGATGGCTGCCATCTAATGGATATCGAGTCTTAAAAAGGCACTAGAGCTTTCCATTCCCAATTTCAATGGTCCATTTCAATTCCCAAGATATAGCAGGAGCACGAGACATTCCCTGGATGTCGCAAGCTAGCTATTTTGACAACCTGACCGCAAATATTGTACTTTGATTTATCTCCCTGCTTAACCGAGCTTCAATTTTAAGTCCCATATGAGTTTGTAAAAACATTTCCATTATGTGGATTTGGCAACAAAAATTGTTTGGCCCCTTCACCCTCCATCCACAACTAAATTTGAATTTCCCTTGTTCCACCTTCTCCCTTCCTTTCTCAAATAGTGCCTGAAAGTTTTAACTCCATTTCACAAGCCGTTTCCAAGATATCGCCGACAAGCTGTATTGACAACATAAATGCACATAGTGTCGTTTGATTTACCTCTACCTCAATAAATTTTAACTTGATTGCTTAAGCCGTTCTCAAGATATTGTAGATAATTTGAAAAATCAAGTGCACATGGTGTTTTTTAATTTACTCAGGTAAAAGTGTCGTTCCAGAATATACCCTTGGAAAATTCCGGGAATCTTGGTCTATCAAATCCGTAAGACCTTGCTGGAAATACAACTGAGGAAGAACAGAAATTTTATCAGCCAAACTCAGAGCCCCTAACATCCCTCTCCCCTACTTCAACGAAAAGTATAAATTTCTTGGCCCAGATCTTTGAAAGTTTTGAGCTAATCTGACACCCAGGATTAACCAACACCCCGTTTCCCTTGAAAAATCTATGCGTAATCATTGAGCAACTTGCAAATTTCACGACCCTTGCCCCAAGGGCTGTAGATGTCATGTCATCCCCGGTGGCATATTTCAACAGGATTTGTAGAATTGCATTTGATGTGGAAATTAAGCTACGCGGCGTTCAGATATTGGTCTTGGATCAAATCCGGAAGTTCAACATCGTTTAACTTTCGAGCAGTCAGAATTCCATCTTCAAACAGTTGCAGATACGGCCCTAGACTCAGTTTAGCTTTAGAATGCTGCATTAGGCGAAACTGAGCCAACTGTATAATATTGTCTCATCCAAATTACGCGCAAGTAGATTTATTGTAATGAATCTGTGGTTCAAAATTGATTATTTACATTTGTAGATCGTAGTTTGTATCAGCAATTTCAGATTAACCTTCCAGCTTGATTTTTAAATCCTCGTGATGAGTTTCTTTTCACAGGTAGCAAATCATCACGTTTCTCAAAGATATCTTGACTAAATTTTTATTTGAACCAAAGAAATCAAAGTGTCATTTTCTTTTGGCACAGACGTAGAACCGTGTTCAATGAACTGAAACCTTTAGTAAAGAAAGCTCTTATTTTTAAACGTTTGAGTCTATGCTAAGAGAGTTGGGATAACGCAAAGCTTCGTTTAAGCTACATACTACCAGATCAGTATGTTTAAGAGCCGATCACACTGACCTGCAGAGCACATTTAATGATTAATCAAGTTACTTGGACCTGTAAGCCAAATCCTTCTGTTGAGTTTCTCTTTGCTGCAAGCAAAGCTAAATTATTGCATTTCCTGGAGGTATTTAGACTAAATTTTCGCTTGACGAACATAGAATCCTTTGTAAACATCATTCCTGTTAATATTCTGCAGGAAACTTCTAACAAAATACATCGCTTGTCGACGAAATTGAATCTCATCCAACGAAGAAAATGAGGTCTTTCACTTAACAATTTGACTGTATATAGTTATACACGTGCATACATGAGAAATATTTTATAAGATATAATTTCGCATATTCTTTACAGTCAGTCTAATAAGGGGATTATAGGTTTGTCTAAAACCAAAAGAACTATTGAAGGAGTATTTGGATCTGATACAAAGCCAGCCATAAAATTCGGCTACAATGCCCCAAAAAACATTATTCTACACAGCATAAATGTTACAAAAGAGCGGAAAATTTATCTTCAATGTTTTTTCAACTGTTATTAACTGTCAGATTTTTCAAACCTATATATATATATATATATATATATATATATATATATATATATATATAGATATATATATATATATATATATATAGATATATATATATATATATATATATATATATATATACATATATATATATATATATATATATATATATATATATATATATATATATTATATATATACATATATATATATATATATATATATATATATATATATATATATATATATATATATATATATATATATATATATAGATATATATATATATATATATATATATATGTATACATATATATTTATATATATTATATATATATATATATATATATATATATATATATATATATATATATATATATATATATGTATGTATATATAATATATATATATATATATATATATATATATATATATATATATATATATATATATATATATATATATATATATATATAAATATATAAATATATATATATATATATATATATATATATATATATATATATATATATATATATATATATATATAATATATATATATATATATATATATATATATATATATATATATATATATATATATATATATATATATATATATATATATGTCTATATATGTATACATATATATTTATATTTATATATATTTATATATATATATATATATATATATATATATATATATTTATATATATATATATATATATATATATATATATATATATATATATATATATATATATATATATAATATATATATATATATATATATATATATATAAATATATATATATATATATATATATATATATATATATATATATATATATATGTATACATATATATTTATATTTATATATATTTATATTTATATATATATATATATATATATATATATATATATATATATATATATATATATATATATATATATATATATATAATATATATATATATATATATATTTTTATATATATATATATATATATATATATATATATATATATATATATATATATATATATATATATATATATATATATATATATATATTTATATATATATATATATATATATATATATATATATATATATATATATATATATATATATATATATAAATATATATATATATATATATATATATATATATATATATATATATATATATATATATATATATATAATATATATATATATATATATATATATATATATATATATATATATATATATATATATATATATAAAAATATATATATATATATATATATATATATATAAAAATATATATATATATATATATATATATATATATATATATATATATATATATATATATATATATATATATATATATATATATATATATATATATATATATATATATATATATATATATATAAATATATATATATATATATATATATATATATATATATATATATATATATATATATATATATATATATATATATATATATATATATATGTCTATATATGTATACATATATATTTATATTTATATATATTTATATATATATATATATATATATATATATATATATATATATATATATTTATATATATATATATATATATATATATATATATATATATATATATTATATATATATATATATATATAATATATATATATATATATATATATATATATATATATATATATATATATATATATATATATATATATATATATATAAATATATATATATATATATATATATATGTATACATATATATTTATATTATATATATTTATATTTATATATATTTTTATATATATATATATATATATATATATATATATATATATATATATATATATATATATATAATATATATATATATATATATATATATATATATATATATATAAATATATATAAATATATATGTATATGCAAATAGTAGAATCTCTGAGTTTCAAAGACCGTGCGGCAATGTGGTCGCATATTCGCTTCAAAGTATCTATGCAGTCCAATTATACAATAATTCTTAGGCTTAATTTGGCTGAGTTGCTTCACACATTTATGTAAACAAATGCGCAACTACACAACAGCTCCAGGGTTGCCAATGGATCTATCAGCTGGGAGGGTGGGAGTAAGGAGTATTTTAAGCAATATGTGAGCGAATCTTCTGATCAACAAGACTATAGGCGGAGAATCATTGCGGCTTCAGAAATAATTACATTTGGACACTACATTCATGTAGCGTATGGATATACAGGATATAGCCTATCTTTTAGGTGGTATCTTTATTAAGTTCAGTGAAAATATTCAGGAAGACCGGTCAGGTAACAGTAACTCCATTACTGAGGTAGCTTCCTGACGTAAAGCTACTTTTGACCAAGTTCAACGAAGACATTGTGAGACATCAGTCAATGTCTTTTTATGTACCTATCCAGGTAAGAGATACAACGAGGGGAGGAGAGGTTGGGGTTAAAACTCTCAAAGGGTTTTATTCTGTTCTGCACTGCTGTTCGGAAGCGAAGCTCGTGTCCTTGAAAAACAATAAAGCACGCATCTAAAAAATGGAAAGACGCAAGGGAAGTTTTCCAAGATAATGAAAAAGTGAAATACGACACTAATTCCATGCAAAAAGCAGATTTTTTTTATGGCCACATACTGCTTCAAGTCAATGAAAGAATCAGCATCTTCAAAGTACGATTGAAAAATTGACTTTCTAGTTTGCCTCTTTGTAATCGAGTATATGTTTCCCTTACTTTGCCGTTAAGTTTGTACTTGCAGAGAGAAAATCTTGACTTTTCCAACACCGTAAAGGCTGCAATAACTGTTAAGAAAAGAAGTTGGAAGAGGGCTGATATGAGACAGGTGTCGCGTTTTCACATATTTTCTAAGAAATCTAGTGACCTACGGGAACATTTGGAGATACCTATTTTAATATCAAGAAAAACAGGGTGGTAAAAAGCGAGCCACAGCGTTCCAGCCACCTAAGTTGAGCAATAATTCAGGAGGTTGCTATTTATTTCTTTTCTCGAAAACTTTATCCAGACTTTAAAAATTTTGAATCACACCAGAACATACTACCACCTTTCCAATGTCTGTTACGAACCAGCCTAGAGCTACCTGTTACGAATCAAACGCATCTAGAATTGTCAAGCTAGTGGAATTTTACGGCCGTCAAAATTAGGGGTGTATATTGAGATCATTCTGTGGCGACAAATTTTGAATGAAAAAAATAACAAAAAAATACAGGCAACATTGCAATGCTGACCTCTTGCTAATGGTAAATGTGTTACTTTATATTTTAGCAATAATCACAGTCATTACTTGTATGCCTGAACGGCCATAAAGTTTATTGAGGTTGCTAAAGACCTAATTGAAAATCAAAACTTCCGAAGAACGCTAGATGGTTTTGAATTGGAGTACATACACGAAAAAATTGGGGTTACTGAGGATGAAGTACACGATGAAACCTAATGAAAGTCACGAAGTCTCAATATTTCTTCTTAAAAAAAAAAAAACAACCTTTGGGAAAAACTTTTGTTGTCAAACTAGAACCCCTTGTACCTAAAAACTGCCTTTTCCCAATTTGTTGCAGATTTAAATTACATAAAAGTTGAAGTTTCTTCAGTATTGCGTGCCGTCCACACAATAAATCAGTCGATGTAAAACAGAGTTAACCCACATTAAACATAGTTAATCCCCAACCCAGAAGAAATTCTGACTACACCTCTGATCCAGACTAATTATTGTATATCCTACGGATATATTAAGGTTTTAGGGGGGGGGGTAAAGCATTTGCAATAGCATTAATTATTGTATTTGGACAGACCTGTTGGATGAAGAATCGAATTGCATGGTTAGCTTTTTGCTAGCAAATTTTTGTGTCACACATAGATTTTTTTTTTTTTTTTACAGAATTAAACGTTAAAAAGAGGCTAATATTCATCATTATCTTTTTTAAATCTTTGTTCTTCTTTTTTTTCTCCTCGGTTCGTTATTTAATTTAATATCTTTTGATTAGCAGATGTCAAAATCTGACGATATCAGCTATGCCACATACTAACACCTCGTTTCGGATACTTGCACACCTATTAGTATGAGCGCAGCAAAATTGATTGGTACAGGACTAATCACGAGGAAATCAGCGAAGGGCTTCGGAATAAACAAGTTATCCTTGATAATCCGATGAGGACCTGGTTAAGAATACTGATTGCTCAAGCGATGGGCTGCCCAGTTCCAAATATTGTGTACGCCAGGATGTGCCTGCCATGTGTGGCAGAAGTATGTGTCACTTTGGCGCGAAGTTTATCATGTGTGACAGGAAGAGGTAAGGAAAGCGTTTCGAAGTCCGGCAGATTAAGTAGACTTTCAATATGTAAACCAGATAGAAGGAGTGGGTGACCCTTCTCACTCAAGTAGATGTTTTTCTTCTAGGATTCAAATGGCAGGCCTAACCCTAATACTTGAAATTTCTGTGAAATTTCTATTCCATGCAATAAGAAAAATAAATGAAAATAATTCAGAATAAGAATCACCCTTTTTTATTCTTATGCATTAAAAAGTCTAGGCAAGTCCAGAAAAGTTTCTTATACGGTTAGTTTCTGCTAAGGTTTGAATAGTGATCCTAATACTTTGAAATTTAGGAGAAATTTTTATTGAATAATAAGAAACACAGGTGAAAAGAATCCAGAATAAAATTCACCGTTTTTTATTCTTATGCATTTAAAAGTCTAGGAGTAAAACTTGGTGACCATACGCTATTTCAGCTTATTTCGTATTACATTAAAAAAAACAAAAAAAACTAGTAGTTTTTTAAAGAAGAAAATACGTATAGAGTAAATCCTAAACTTAAAAACAGAAAAACTACCCAATCTATTAGGAAGGTGGGTAACCTATAACTACGCTTATTTACCCTGAAGTTTAACTGGTGCTTTCAAGAAAACATAATAGAATGCAAGAAAATGTAGCTAATTGGCAATTGCATGTTTTTAATTACCGATTGCTTTCAAAGCAGTTGAATTACAAATTTTTTTACCTAACATAAACCAAACTAAATAAGCCTTTTCATTTTCAATTATTGGGGAAAAAAAGCTTAGCCCTTTATATCTTAAATCTCTTATGTTAAAGCATTCATTCCTAAAACATTGACATATAAAGAACGGGGGCTGAGCTGGGCACCAGGCCTCCTTATGTATGGGATAAATTGTATTGCTTTTCTCACGATTTTTGTTTGATAGCATTCCATCCCTGTACATGCAATAATTGTTGTCTTGTTACCTAGAATAGCAGAAATGACATCAATAAACTATCAAAACGAGGCCGTCAATTATATAAAAAAAAATGAAGAAATAGTAAATTTGTAAATAAACTAAAATAAAATGACGAAAATGGGCAGTGATGGGTAGAGTTTAATGGACAATAAATAAAGAGTTGCAAGAGCCATTTTTGCGGGCCATAAAAAAAGGCTAAACAAGCTATTGAGGAAACGACCAAGAAGCAATTATGGTTGCCAGGGATAGACAAAATTCTCAACAAGAAAATCCTCAACTTATTGAGCGTAAAATGAGAATGCCTTTTTCCAAGTCATTGACTCTAAATAGGAATCTAAAAATGATGACTTAAAAGTAGCAATAGAGGATTCAGTTTGGACAAGAAGATATTTTTTATTCAGTTTATTGTCCTTCAAATTTCTACTTCGTCTCTGAAGTTTAATATTATTATTTTTATGGAATGAATTATTTCTAGGTGTTCCATGAATGCTTATTATTCCCAATTCTAGAGAATGTTTCTAAGCCCCTGCCAGAACTAATAAAAAGATATATAACTAATTTTTTTATCCCACCCCTGCTTCCTGTGAAATATGATTTTAGGATTGAAAAAATGGGCCGAGGAAGCTAGTCTCGTATTGTTTTCAAGTCGAAAGATTATTTGCTAATGAAACCAATCAAGACTAATAAAGAACCGATAACCACATTACAAGAGACGCCCCCTAGTCAGATTTTTTGTTAGAGAAAATCTTTGGCTAGGTTCTGGGTTAGTAGATCTGTAACGATACTTTTAACTTACAGCAAAGAGAAAAATGAACATTAAAATGAAGAAAAATTCACATATAAGAGGGATATCACCAAATTTGTGCCCCCCTCCCCTGTGAATACTGAATAACAAATAAATCTATTATCTTAAAGCATTCATTCTTGGAAAACTGGCATGAAAAGTTAAAGAGTGGTGTTTGAAAAAAAGAGTTTAAGACCAGTCATTATATACGGGATAAGCTTTATTGAGTGTCTCAGGCGTTCTGCTTGATATTATTCAATTCCTACACAAGCAATAATTGTTATCTTGTTACAACAAATAGCAGAAGTAACATCAATAAGCCGTCAAAAAATGCCGTCAATTACAAAAAATTAGCAGAAATAATAAACTTACAATTAAACCAAAATAAAATGTCAAAAATGGGGAGTGACTGATTGAGTTTAATGGGCAACAAATAAAAAGCTGCAAGAGCCAATTTTTGCGCACCAAAGAAAAAAAAAGGCTAAACGAGCTATCAAGGAAACGACCAAGAAGTAATTGAGGTTGCCGGGGATAGACAAAATTCCAAAAAGAAAAGTCTCAACTTATTAAGCATGAAATGAGAATACCCTTTTCCATATATTTATGCACCAAATAATACCTTCGCATGTAAGTGAAAAATGTTCCTAGTTGATTTCTAAAGTGATATGCTTATTATTTAGTTCGTAGTTTTTTTTCTTCTCCTTTCTGGTTTTTGTTGTTTTTATTTCTCTATTTTTAGTGTTTTACAGTTTTTGTAGTTGTAGATGTGAAATAACGGTTTTCCGGTTCAGTCACTAATAAGTTATCTATCTATCTATGCTATTGAAATAGAATATGATTTTACCAATGGTGAAATCTTGAGAAATGTTTGGTGAAATGTAGAAATTATATGAAACTTAAGAATAGTAAGGCTACCGTCTTATGATTTGGTAAAGAGAAACTTTGAAGCCAAAAACTGAAACTGTCCCCAAGAGAAAGATTACAAATTTTAACTAACTATAAGCTGCTATTAGCTTGGCTGCAACGTGGGCTAGTATATCAGCAAGGATAGGCTGGTTAAAAAGGGCATTGTAGTGTGGGCTTAAGGACTGGACTTGAAGGTGTCATGAAATGGTTAGAGAATAGCCTAACATATCTTTGCCACCCTGTGTACCCCCAAGTACCCACCTAAGCCCCGCTTGATTTTTTTCAGTATTATATATTTTAATCAGAACTATCAAAAGGTCTAAAAAGTAATTCCGGGATGACATGACAAGATGAGCTCCGGGGTTGAAAGCCCCAAATTATAAACCAATCCTTGTAATATAAAGGCTTCATGGATGTATTTTCTATGAAGAAAGTTGGACACTTTACACCATTGTTGGAATAATAATTTTTCAGGGATTATTGATCTGTATAATGGAAGGGCTGTAGGTAAAAGCATTGGCCCGGTACCCTTTGGGTCCCTCCCCTTTTCCTTTTTTGTTTCAGGATTTTCAAACAAAAATATTGACAAAGACCATACTGCTTTAACATCACACAAAACATGAGAAGATAACGAGGAATTTTGCTAAGACAGTTTGGCTATATATTCGACAGCCGTCATCAGTGAAATTCATTAAAAAAAACATACTAAGAAAATCATATCGATAAAACAAATTCTGAACTACAATCGTAAAATGATGATTTTTTTAAGGAGTCTACGCTAGCTCAAAGCTTGAATGAACAACTATTGTGTTTTGTCAGTCTTGACTGAACCTATAAGGTGAGGGGAGGAGGCCTAGCCTCTTTGAAAAAAAAATAATTATTTTAGCTTAACATTTTTGTTTTATCGAAGTGATTTTTGAGTGAGTTTGTTTTCTACTGCTTTGTTTTATATTGTATTTCACTGATGGCGGCTGTTGAACCTATAGCCAAACATCCGTTTAGATTGTGCTATTCATTGCCTTTACGAATTCCTCGTTATCTTCTCATGTTTTGTATGAATTTTCAATCTCTATGATTAACAGCCAGAGCCTGTTATGCGTCTCTGTTTCTAGATTAAGCTTCTCCGTCCCTATGGTAAATAGGTGCCCTGCTTGTATGGCTTCAAACCGGTATCAGGATGGATCTTTCGCGAATTCGCTTAACTGGAACAGGGAATGTTTTTATTCCCTGTTCCACTTAAGCGTATTCACTTAAGTGCAAGGCCATACCAAGGATTTTTTCCGAAGGGGGTTTTACTCAAAAAAATGTCAGGGGGGGGTACACAAAAAAACCTAAGAAACGCATACAAAATTTGTTTATATCCATTTTTATTACGTTTTTACGAGTCAGACAAACATTTTTTTTTGGGGGGGGAGGGGGTTCAAACCCCTAACCCCCCTCTGGACACGGCCTTGCTTAAGTGTTAGCCTGTCACTCATTAAGTTTCACTCACGGTTAGCCTATTCCAGGCTAACCATGAGTAGTGCCCTTCTGGCATGTTATAATATGAATAATATGAAAATTATGACATTGAACGTGACGACGTTGAAAAAAAAAATGTTGGATTGACATTTCGAGCTACGAATTCAGAAATATGGAACTTGACTTGTTAGGAGTGTCAAAAATCCATCTCCCAGAATTCAGAAATACGCATTTAGCACAAACTTGGTCTATCTAAGTTAGAAGAGGTTTTTGCCAGGATACTTGAAAGTCGCAGACTTTTTGTCTATTCTTCAAAGTTTTTTCAACTGTAATAACACTATATCCTTTGGCTATTCTGTTTTTGGATCTTGATTGCCTCCACTATTCTTACTAATAATACTTCCCAGATAAGTGATGGTACCCTTTTGATTGATTGGCTCATTGCTTACCATCACCACTTCCCCTTTATTTAATCCTTGTCTTAGCAAAATAGTCTTCTTAGCATTAATTTTCAAACCCATCCTTGCATTCTGAACCCTCAAAATCTCTGATAATTTTTCGTTTTGATAATGTTTTAATCAACGAGACACAAATCCTCCACATAATCTAAGTACCATATAGAACAGTTTATGTTCTCCTATATCTTCTTGTCTGTCTGGTTCTTTAGGACAAAGTCAATCCAAATAATTTACTTCACTGATAGTATGACACAAACCTGCTTAACTCCTAAATCCACACAGGACCAAAAACTAACCTCAAGTTCTCCCTTTATTACAGCAATATTATTCTTGTGCATAGGACTAATCACTTTAATGCCAATATCTTGTGTTCCATTCAGGAATAGGACGTTCCTAAAGCCTTACTATCATCTGCATCAAATGCCTGTTTCCGATCCGTAAAACTAAGGACTAAAGGAGTTTACTGGTTCAAACACTCAGTAATGATTGATCTATGAGTGAAAGTTTGGCCGCCGCATAATCTCCCTTTCCTGAAAGCATACTGTTGTTCTCTGGAAAATTTAGATACTTATCTCATAGTCTAAGAAGTATTATGATATTAAGTAATTTGCTTCCTACTTAAATCGGGGAAATATCTCCGTATTTATCATACTTACTCCTATGATTTTCTTTATAAAGGAGTGCTTTACCTTTTTCAAAATCACATTTATTTGTCTCACTTTGTCTTTGCTGACTTAATTTACACGTGGAGATGTACGGGGGTAAACTTTCCATGGGAGAAATTCTCCGTGGGGGAATTTTCCACGGGAGTAATTTTCCACGGAGGGGATCTCCGACATGATTTAAAAACTATCAGAAATTAAAGTCTTTTCGAATGAAAGTATGCTAAGGGGAATTTTTCAGGTAGAATCGTCCGCGGTAAAATTTCTTGGAGAATATTCAGCGAGGATGGAATTGTCCGGGAAGCATTTTCCAGGTGGGTGGGTGAGGGTATTTTACGTGGGGAGAATTTTACTTTGAGTAATTTTCTGTGGGGGGGGATTTCTATGTAGGGAAGATTGACTTCCCGGCATTATTTGAAAAAACGATCAGAAATTCAATAAAATCTCTTTACAGCTGAAAGCAAGGAGCAACAGCAAAACTTAAAACGAACAGAAATTATTACGTATTGTAGGTCGGTTAACCCCTCCTCAACACCTCGCTCTCTACGCTAAAGTTTGACTTTTTGTCCCGATTCTCTAAGAACTTCTCCTGAAACACAAGGGCCATTTAATTAGAATAAGAGAGCTTTTTTAAAAGTACTAAAGAATTTTAGCGTGAAGAGCGAGGCATTGAGCAGGGGGCAACCCCTTAATATACCGAATAGTCTCTGTTCGTTTTCAGTTTTAATGTTACTCCTTATCTTCAGTTGAAAAAACTTGTTTTTTTTTTTATTTAATCACTGATTTTGGCAATTGTTCCTATCTTTAACTGGGACCAGTCTAAACTGACCACAATTTCTTAACTTGTCAATACAGTATTTTACTATTATGTTGTTCTTCTGTATCTTCCAGATACTCGAAATTTTTATACATGATTTTTCTTTCTGCAACTCCTTCATTCATACTTCTGTGCATTTTTTACATCTCTTACTTTTTTCATATTCTTATAAGATCTGTCACCCAGAAATCTCTTGCACAAACCCACTCTCCCTTCTACCAGGCATCAAGTGTTTTTGCTAATAATTGCTAATAGTTGGGTTTGCAAATTCTAAACTCTCCTGTTTCATATCCAACTTTACTTCTATCGTCAATAACATCACTCCGATATACTCGTGCGTCTTGTATCTATCCTCCTAGTCTTTGATTTACAATTAAATAATCAATAAGGCTGGCCGTATTAACCTTCATGTAAGTACCATGTTAACCTGTAAGCTGTTTTGTGTCCAAACACAATATTGGGTATAACTACATTATTTTACCAACAAAGTTGTAGTAGTCTATTACCATTGATATTTTCCTTCGCTACACCAAATTTACTGAAGCTAGAATCAGTGGCGGATCAAGGGGAAGGGCAAGGGGGTGCGCGCCCACTAACGTCGTCTAAAGCAGTGTAATTTACTTAATTAACGCAAGTTTGCGTTAATGAAACTTGCTCCTAACGTAAGTTTATCGGATCAACCTATTTTGCTCCCCCCCCCTAAAAAAAGTGCTGGATCCGCCCCTGGCTAGAATACCACCTATAAAACAAAAACTAAACGATTAAGCAGTTCGTAATAATGAACTGTAAGTAAGGAGCGACCCGGCTCAAATAGTAACCGAAACTCTAAAAAACATAATTTTGATACCAATAGATATATAAAAAGAATTGGAGTTTTATGCTGATTTTAAATATATAATTTTCATTAAGTTTAATCTTACCCATCACTCTCTAAAAGTCATAGAATCACAATGAAAATCACACCATCAGATTCAGCGTATGACAGAACCCTACTGTAGAGGTTTCAAGCACCTATCTGAAAAAATGTGGAATTTCGTATTTTTTGCCAGAACAACGATCACAGATGAGTGCTTATTTTTTTTTATTTTTTATTTTTCCCAGGGGTGATCGTGTCGACCCAGTGGTCATAGGATATCGTCAGAGGGCTCGTTCGAACGGATTTTAAAAGTTCTAGTGCCCTTTTTGAGTGACTGGAAAAATTGGAGGGCAACTAGGCCCGCTCTCGCACCCCTTTTTTCTTAAAGTCTTCCGATCAAATTTTGAGGTAGCCATTTTGTTCAGCATAGATGAAAGGCCGAATAATTATGCCTTTGGGAATATCATGATCCTCCTACAGTCCCAAGGGAAAGATCTTTAAGTTACGAAATTTGTCCATTGTTTACGTATAGTATCTGTTATTGCGAAGTATGCATACATTTTTGTGGGGAGCGGGTAAAATTATTTGTTGGTGGGATTTTCCACGGGCATAATTTTTCATGAGGAGGGAAGTTTCCAGGGGGTTAATTTTTCAAAGGAAATTTTACACCGGGGGTTTTATCCTGAATTCCTATACGAAATTCTTCTTATGTCTTGCTTTCTCATTGCCGACTCAATTTTACGCGTGGATATGTTAAGGGTAATTGTCCGGGGTAAATTTTCACCAGGATTTAATTGTCTAGAGAACAAGTCCTTGGGGAGGAAGGATTTTTCTGTGATGGAGTAGCCAGATTTCCTGGAAATATTTAAAAAACGATCAAAAATTAAATATAAAAAACAAGTTTTTTCAACTGAAAGTAAGGAGCAACATTGAAACTTAAAAGGAACAGAAATTATTCCGTATATAAGGGGGGTTATTCCTCCAAACCACCTAGCTCTTTGCGCTAAAGTTTGAATTATGTCCCAATTCTTTAAGAACGACTCCTGAAATGCTATGTTCGTTTAATTAGAACAATAAGAAGCATTTTTTTAAAGTATTAAAAAACTTTAGCGTAAAGAGCAAGGTTGTTTGGAGGAGTAACCCCCCTCGTATATGGAATAATTTCTGTTCGTTTTAGGTTTTAATGTTGCTCTTTGCTTTCAGTTGAAAAAATTTGTTTTTTAAATTTAATTTCGCGAAAATACACTTCCCAGCATATGTCAACCAAATTAACCATATCAATGACGACTATATATGACTAGATTATTTCTTAATCAACATATTTTGAAACAAAAGATAGATAGATAAGTGTAATTTAATGCCAAATGTACGGCCATGAACAGAGTAAAATAACATAAATGAAAGACAAAAATAACATAAACTTTTATCAGTGATCAAAAAAAAACACTTGGAAAAAACACTTAAATGAAGCATTACATTTACTTTATACTGGAATTTTAATTCTTTTTTTTTAGTTAACAAAATTTCCAGATACTTCGCTATTCTTCTGTAATTTTGTTGCGGCCATATACCTATAAAGAGTTGTTTTCTGACTTCAAACTGTCCAGATACTTAACCCCCCCCCCCTTTCTCCTTAGGTGCAAATATATAGCCCAAATTTATATTTCCCATATGTTCTGTCACTTGTCTTTGTCTTGTCTCGCGCTAAGCTGAAAAAGATACTTCGCTATTCTTCTGTAATTTTTTTTTGCGGCCATATACCTATAAAGAGTTGTTTTCTGACTTCAAACTGTCCAGATACTTAACCCCCCTTTCTCCTTAGGTGCAAATATATAGCCCAAATTTATATTTCCCATATGTTCTGTCACTTGTCTTTGTCTTGTCTCGCGCTAAGCTGAAAAAGATACTTCGCTATTCTTCTGTAATTTTTTTTTGCGGCCATATACCTATAAAGAGTTGTTTTCTGACTTCAAACTGTCCAGATACTTAACCCTCCTTTCTCCTTAGGTGCAAATATATAGCCCAAATTTATATTTCCCATATGTTCTGTCACTTGTCTTTGTCTTGTCTCGCGCTAAGCTGAAAAAGATACTTCGCTATTCTTCTGTAATTTTTTTTTGCGGCCATATACCTATAAAGAGTTGTTTTCTGACTTCAAACTGTCCAGATACTTAACCCCCCCCCCTTTCTCCTTAGGTGCAAATATATAGCCCAAATTTATATTTCCCATATGTTCTGTCACTTGTCTTTGTCTTGTCTCGCGCTAAGCTGAAAAAGATACTTCGCTATTCTTCTGTAATTTTTTTTTGCGGCCATATACCTATAAAGAGTTGTTTTCTGACTTCAAACTGTCCAGATACTTAACCCTCCTTTCTCCTTAGGTGCAAATATATAGCCCAAATTTATATTTCCCATATGTTCTGTCACTTGTCTTTGTCTTGTCTCGCGCTAAGCTGAAAAAAAAAAACTAACGAAGAAACCGGTTAGTTCTCGAGTTTTACACAGCGTAGACTTGAGTGAGTGGCGCATAATACACAAGTACAAAAATTCCTTCCCACGACAGAAATTAGAAAAATAAAACTCAAATAAAATTCTCAAATTTAGAAAGGCTTATTTTCCGTGGGGAGGGGGGGGGTATTTACCGGGGGGATTTTCCGCAAGGGGGGTATTTTCTGGGGAGGTGTTTTTTCCGCGGGGGGGGGGTATTTTCCGCAGGGGGTGTTTTCCGGGGCGTTATTTTCTGGGGGATATTTTCCGGGGGGGTATTTTCCGGGGGTAATCGCCGGGAGGGTAAACGCCTAGAACCATCCTTATCCTTAAGCGGCTCACAATATCCTTAAAGTAGCCTATATATAGTAATATCCTCAAATGGCTCACCTAGAATCAAAAATCTATCTAGATTTTTTCCTGACTTAACAGCTTAAAATTTGCACTTATCTGTTAATGTCAAATACTTTTTCGTGTAATAGAGAGGTACAGGAATCTCCTGAAATTATTGAATGCAACAAAAGAACCTGATCAACATGTTTTCCACAGCTTTTCCCCCTGACTAAATATGAAACGTCAAAGAATAAGACGGCACGAAAGAAATATTGGACATGAAATGCAATGGAAAATGATTGCAATCCATATATTTTCCTTCGTCTTTCAAGTTTATCTCGACAGAAGTCTTAAAAGGCAATTTAATCCCTTAATCTCTAGTAGGGAAAGGGCTCTCTATTTTCTGTCATGTTTTCAAAACTTTCAGACGTAAAAGTGCTTTCTACTACAAAAACAAAAATTATCATCAGACAAATTGTAAGGATTAGGACATAATTACGGCTTGTCATTTGCAGATGATTTTAAGATACTTTACAGGCCCTTTTAGCCTTGAGATAATTTGCACTTAGAGATATCAAGAAAGGGGATTTAATTTTAGTGTAAGAGCAAATGAGCTAATTAATTATTATCTGAGTCAAATGCTTCAAATCAGTTCTAGGATTTTGGGGTTCTGCTTTGGAATTACTAATCTAGAATATCAAAGATACTACTGTGTTCTACTTATCCGAAAGAATTTTTGGTTGGAACGTATGGTTAGCTATTATAAAGAACAGATACCTTAGAAACTAAATAAAACCAGCAGAGAAACCAACTAATATAGAATTAATAATAAACATCATTGTATAGGCACCTAATATTACTGTTTCAATCGATATCTATTTGTCATTTTATTATTGATGACAAATAAATTGCTAGTATCATAGATGCATAAGTGTCAGCGCGGAACGCATGACGTTTTTACATGGTATTTTTAAGGGACGCTTATTATATTTTGTAGAATAAAGTTAATCTAAATTTACATACATTTTTATAATCTTGTCATTGGCTCAGCTACTCCGAGAAATTGCCAAATCCGAATCAAACTTAGTAGAATGTAAGAAATTATGTTCTATTTGTGTCCTTAGATTGTCTAGAAAAAATCTCTAAATTTTCTAAGGATATGTTTTATTGAGACTAACTATGTATATGTCATCCATGGCAAACATAACTTTTCCTAGCTTCTTTTTTAGTTTTAACAGTTGGAGCCTAAATTTGGAGCCTAGTTAATCTAGGGTCTTCCGTCAAAAACTATTTTTCTTCAATTGGCCTTGTTGGTCATAATACCATAAAAGTATAAAAAACCTTATGGCTCAAAATCTCACTTTTTCCGTTGTGAAATTTATCTACTACCAGGCTTGCATAAAAAGGGAAAGGGACTTTAGAAAGTCCCTTTAATTTAAATTAATTAATTTAATTAATTTATTAAAATTAATTAATTTAATTTAATTAATTTAATTAAATTAATTTAATTTAATTTAAACTTTAGAAAGGGACTTTTAAAGGGACTTTGTAGGAAGATTTCCCTCCCCCATGAAAGGTCTGAAATAACCTCCTGCGAAAAAAAAATGTGGACACAAAAATGTACTGCCACAAAAATGTGTGTGGCCACAAAAAAGAAAACTATTTGGATCCTCCCGCTTCCTCTAAGAATTAGTACTAATCAAATAATTTAGACAGACTAATGCATTTAACAAGAATTTTATCGGAAATCAGCAACAACAATCTCCAAGCTAGCACACTTACCTTCTTTTAAGATATATCCGGGGTTATTAAGGATCATCACTGCTCCATTGGAGAGCCTAAGACATCCCCTAGGGCTGATTACCCCCCTCCCCCCTCGCATCTTTTGAGACCTATGGTTTTATGAGAAGAAAAGATAAACAGGGAAAGAATTCCATTGATAACTAATGATATTTATACAATTGAAGCTCATGACAATCAATCGGGGAAGGGGCACTCCTCCAAAATTTGTATAACCTTTTATTTAGCTTATGTTGAATTTTTACCATTTGTAGCTACTATCTCGGTCAGTTTTATTTTGATTATTGTTTTTCATTTTTAGTCTTTTATTAGGGAATTCATTTCTAATTTTCTAAAAATTAAGCAGGAAAACAATATTTATTTTGTTCCTTTAGAACATATACATATATTTAATACGTTTTGTTTTTACAGTATATTGATTGTTAACTCAAAAAAAAGTTTTCCTAAAGGAAGCTGATCTAGTCTCTTCATTTTGTTCACTAAACTAGGTTGTTTCTAAAAAATACACTTTCTACTATGCACTGCTTGTAAAGATGTCCGTCCCTCAGCTAGATATATCTGAGACACGTGCCCAGAATCAAACATTTCGTGGTAACGAACTGTAAGTAAGGAGCGACCCGGCTCAATGGTAACCGAAACTCTAAAACATTTTGATACCAATAGATACATCAAAAGAATCAGATTTTAATTCTGATTTCAAATATATAAGTTTCATCAAGTTTAATCTTACCCATCAAAAGTTACGCGCCTGAGAAAATTTGGCTGATTTTTGAAAAAAGGGGGAAAGACCCCCTAAAAGTTATAGAACCCTAATGAAAATCACACCATCATATTCAGCGTATCAGAGAACCCTACTGTAGAGGTTTCAAGCTCCTATCTACAAAAATGTGGAATTTTCCATTTTTTGCCAGAATAAAGATCACGGATGCCTGTTTATTTGTTTTTTTTGTTTTGTTTTTTCCCAGGGGTGATTGTATTGATCCAATGGTCCTAGAACATCGTGGGAGGGCTCATTGGAACGGAAATTAAAAGTTCTAGTGGCCTTTTTAAGTGAGAAAAAAATGGAGGGCAACTAGGCCCCCTCCCACGCTCATTTTTTTCCCAAAGTCACCCGATCAAAATTTTGAGATAGCCATTTTCTTCAGCATGGTCGAAAATATGATAAAAATGTCTTTTAGGATGACTCAATCCCCAGAAGTCCCCGGGGGGAGGGCTGAAGGTTATGAACTTTACTCAATGTTAACATATAGTATTGGTTATTGGGAAGTATACAGACGTTTTCAGGGGGGATTTTTTCTGGTTCTTGGGGGGAGGGGTGGGTCGGGGGCTATATGGGAGGATCTTTCCATGAAGGAAGTTTTCATGGAGGAAGGGACATTGCTATGAAGGGGGCGCCGGATTTCCCAGCATTATTAAAGAAAAAGATCAGAAATTAAATAAAAAAAACAAGTTTTTCAACTGATCAACTGATTGTGATTAAGGGGTCATTTTTAAAGAATTGGAAAAAAAATTCGAACTTTAGCTTAAAGAGCAGGGTATTGACTAGGGGGCGAACCCCCTAATATACGTGTTAAAAATTTATGAATATAGAAGTTTGTTACGTAAGTTAATTCGTAAGTTACGTATATTTATTACTAATAAAAACGTTCGTAAATAAAATTAAACAAGTTTCGAGAAAGCCATTTAACCAAATAAAAGTACAATTAATATGCAAATTTTGTTTTAATTATTCATGTACGGTGAGCCAAAATCAAAAACTGCATTAATTCAAAAACGTTCAAAAATTAAATAAAAAAAACAAGTTTTTTTAACTGAAAGTAAGGAACGACGTTAAAACTTAAAACGAACAGAAATTATTCCGTATATGAAGGGGGCTGTCCCCTCGTCAACGCCTCGCTCTTTACGCTAAAGTTTGACTTTCTCACAACTCTATTTTTTTTTAAACAATGAAAAACTTTAGCGTAAAGAGCGAGGTGTTGAGGAGGGGACAGCCCCTTCATATACGGAATAATTTTATGGTCGTTTCAAGTTTTAACGTCGTTCCTTACTTTCAGTTTAAAAAAACTTGTTTTTTTTTATTTTGACATAAAGGGCTATACACCTACCATATCTTACATTGTCCGATTTTCTCAATATTCCTCGAAAACTTGCGTATTTTGATTTTCGAGAAATAATGAAAAGAAGAATAATTTCACTACGTTAGTCTTGTGAAGGGTGGGGGCACAAAATTGGGTATAATTCTTTGATAAATTCAAAATATAAAGTGGTCTTTTACCAAGAGAAACATGGCAGCTAAATTCACTCTACTGTGCAGGGCAGTATCCAGAATTTCTTTGGTGGAGGGAGGGGGCATAAAAGCATTGTTTTTTGGGGGTTGCAAAAAAACTTTAGAAAACGTATCAAAAATTTGTTTATATTCATTTTTGTTACGTCTTTACGACTCGGACAAACATTTCGAGGGGAGGGACCAAACTCCCTAGCCCACCCTGGATACGGCCTTGCTGCTGTGTGCTTTTTTTGTTTTGCGTATCTTTTTCCCAGCTGTTATATGTTCATAGCAGATACCTCTAGCTTTCTTCAAGGTTTACAAACTTTTGGAAATTATAACACGATTTTTTTTTTGCATCTTCCCCAAAAAAACTTTCGCGTCTTAACTTTGCTTTCTATTATTTAATTGCTCTCCCTTGCTTTCCTTGATTTCCTTTGACCATGAAATAGTTGTTATCCTTCATATTTTCATAGTAAACTATATTAAAACAACCACACATTTTCATTAGCCTAAAAACTTTCGCACTCGTAATTACGGCGCTTGCACATTAATTAACCCCTTTATATTATCACCTTCTTTTGAAATAAACGATCTTCATAAATCCCAAAATGTTTTTTTAAATAAACCTAATATACATAAAAAAGTATCCTTTCTGAAGGTTCACAGTTTTAAAGTGAATTGTAAGAGTATGCTGGATTTTGGTGTAAAGGCTCGATTGGGGGGTTCAAGAAACTTGGCTTTAAAAGTGATAGAAAGCTTAAAAAATTCAGAATATGATACAGTTCTTGATTATGACAAGTATGGTGTCTGAAGTTAAAACAAGTTAGTGCGAAATTCAAATCAAAGGCAACGCTATAGCGTTGCCTATAGTAAAGGCCATATGGCTCCAAGGTTTTATTATTATTTTCTTTTTCAGAGGCACTTCATATAGAAGGGGTCGTCGTAGAAACTTCAAAGGGGGCTCATTCAATTGGAAATCGAGAGTTCTAGTGCCCTTTTTAAGGGTCAAAGGTGATTGGAAGGCAACTAACACCCATTCCACGCCAACCAGTTCCCCAAACACATCCAATCAAAATTCTGAGATAGCCATTTTGTTCAACGTAGTTGATTTCCAGATATAAATTATGTTTTTGAGGAGGAGACTCCCCACAGCCATAAGGGCAAGGGTTGTAAGTTATGCCCTGGGGGCATATAAGGTTTTATAGAAAGCTTTGTCGTAGAAACTTCAAAAAGGACTCATTCAATTGGAAATTCCTTTTTAATAGTCGGAAGTGATTGGAAGAGAACTAACCCCCCCCCCATCCCTCACGCCCAGATTTTTCCCAAACACATCCAATCAACATTTTGAAATAGCCATTTTGTTCAACGTAGTTGAAAATTCTGGAAATTAGGTCTTTGAGGATGACACCCCCCCCCCAAGCCCTCAGGGCAAGGGCTGTAAGTTATGCCCTGGGGGCATATAAGGTTTTTATAGAAAGCTTTGTCTTAGAAACTTCAAAAAGGGCTCATTCGATTGAAAATTTTAAAGGCTTCTGTCCTCTTTAATAGTCAAAAGTGATTGGAAGGCAACTAACACCCCTTCCACGCCCACCATTTTCACAAACACACCCAATGAAAATTTTGAGACATCCATTTTGTTCAACGTTGTTTAAAATTCTCGAAATTATATCTTTGAGCATGACACTCCCCCAAAAGTCTTCAGGGCAAGGGTTATAAGTTATGCCCTGGGGGCATATATGGTTCTTATGGAAGGAATGCTCGTATAAACTTTAGAGAGGGCTGATTTGATTGGAAATTGAAAGTTCTAGTTTATTTTTTAAGTGTCAAAAGATATTGGAGGTTAGCCAGCCCCCACCCCCCCACGCCCTTTTTTCCCAAGTGCATCCGATAAAAACTTTGAGCAAAAAAAAATATTTTGCTATTGAAGTATAAATGAAACTTATAACGAACAGAAATTAAATAAACAATCAATGCAAAAAAACATAAAATAGATATAAATCTTAAAACGAGTGAAACTTAAATTGAATATGCAAATCAAGCTTGAAACGAACAAAAATCACTATAAACAAGAGTTTGGGCATCGCCTCCTTCTCTCACTGTAAAAGTCTAAAACTTACTGCGTCATTGGCACTTTACTGAAAACTATATGCGTCTTGAACAGTCTTGGAAAGTATACACAATATCAAATTGAATATTTGATATATATTGGTATTAGTTGTTGAAAGATCCATCAGTTCAAGAATTTATATCATTCTAATTTTATTTTTATATTCAATGCTGTAAGAACTGGAAAAGAAAATACTTGTAATATAATTCGTTTTCAGTGAAGCGTCAATGACGCAGTAGGCTTTTAGTTTTTATTTACAGTTAAGGAAGGGGGCAGTATCCAAACTCTTGTTAGTAGTGAAACTATATTCGTCTTGAACAACTCTAGAAAGAACTAATAAATTAAACTGAATATTTGATGTATAATGATCTTAATTGCTGAAAGCTCATCAGTTCAACATTTTACTATAATTTTAATATTTATTTTCAATATTAAGTACAAAAGAAAGTATTTGTAATAAAACTGGTTTTCAGTAAAGCGCCAATGACGCAGTAGGTTTTAGACTTTTACAGTGAGAGAAGGAGGTGATACCCACACTCTTGTTTGTAGTGATTTTTGTTCGTTTCAAGCTTGATTTGCATATTCAATTTAAGTTTCACTCGTTTTAAGATTTATTTATTCATTTACATTAATATCTATTGTATGTTTGTTTGCATTGATTGTTTGTTTAATTTCTGTTCGTTTTAAGTTTCATTTATGCTTCACTAGCAAAATATTTTTTTTTGTTTTAAGTTTGATTAACATATTCAATCTAAGCATCACTCGCTTTAAGATCTATTTATTCATTTATATTATTACTTGTTGTATGTTTTTTCCTATGATTGGTCATTTAATTTCTGTTCGTTTTGGGTTTCATTTATTCTTTAATATTACTTTCTGGTCGTTTTGAGTTTGAATTTTAACAGGTATTTGTATCTGCTGAGCTTAAGTTTAAAATGGCCTTTACTTTTCTTTGAAAAACTAATTTTTCGGAAAGTTTTTTGAAATTAAATTTTTGTTCGTTTTTGATTGCAATAAGTTTCAAGTTTTAGAAATTTTATTTCAAAATCAGACTTTAAAAAAAAATCAAATCTTCATCGAAGTATCAAAACTGGTATCAAAGTAACAATATCAAAGTGAAAAAAGTTTGCCCCCTTTGAAATGAGCCCCCTTTGAAGTTTGCACGGCGACCCCTTCTATGTGAAGTGCATCTGGGAAAAAAAATAAATGGAGTGTGGGGGGAGGCTAGCTGCCCTCTGATCACTTTTTAATCTTAGAAAGTGAATTACAACTTTCAATTTCCAATCAAGTGAGCCCTCTATGAAGTTTATACGAGCATCCCTTCCATAACAACCATATGTGCCCCCAGGGCATAACTAACAACACCTACCCATGGGCCCTGGGGGGCTGTTTCGACATCAAAGTTTTTGTTATCTGAACTTTGAACTATTTTTAACAAAATGTCTATCTCAAAATTTGTGTGCATTTAGGATGCATTTAGGGCGTGGAGGGGGAGGGGGATGCTAGTTGCCCTCCAATCTCTTTTGACTCTTAACAAGTGAACGTGAACTTTCAATTTCCAATTAAATGAACTCTCTCCGAAGTTTATACGAGCATCCCTTCTTAAAAACTATATATGCCCCCAGAGCAATACTTACAACGCCTGCCTCCGGGCCATGGGGGGTTGCGTCGACACAGGAGTTTTTATTATCTGACCTTTGAATTATTTTTAATGAAATGGCTATTTTAAAATTTTTATCGGATAGGCTTGGGGGAAAAAGGTGTGTGGAGAAAAGGGGGCAGGGCTAGTTGCCCTCGGATATCTTTTGACCCTTAAAAAGTGAACTAGAACTTTCAATTTCCAATTAAATAAGCCCTCTATGAAGTTTATACGAGCATCCCTTTCATAAGAACCATAGACGCCCCCAGGACAACACTTACAACGCCTACCCCCCGGTCCCTGGGGGGTTGTGTGGACACCGGAGTTTTTGTTATCCAATTTTGAACAATTTAAAAAAAAAACTGGCTATCTCAAAATTTGTAGTGGATGGGTTTGGGAAAAAAGAGAATGGGGGGGGGGCTAGTTGCCCTTAAATCTGTAGACTCTTAAAAGTGAACTAGAACTTTCAATTTACAATCAAATAAGCCCTCTAGAAAGTCTGTACGAGCAAACCTTTCATAAGAACCATACATGCCCTTAGAGCATAACTTAGAACGCCTTTTCCCGGGCCCTGGGGGGGGGGGATATTGACACCGGAGTTTTTCTTATCCGACCTTTGAACAATTTTTTTTGAAACGAAAGGTCTATCTCAAAATTTTTATCAGACGTCTTTAGAAAAAGAAAGCGTGGGGGGGGGCTAGTTACCCTCGGATCTCTTTTGACTATTAAAAAGTGAACTCGAACTTTCAATTTCCAATCAAATGAGCTCTCTCTGAAGTTTATACGAGTATCCCTTTCATGAGAAACATATATGCCCCAGGGTATAACTTACAACGCTTATCCCTGGGCCCTGGGGGGCTGTGTCGACACCTGAGTTTTTACTAACTGACTTTTGAACAATTTTTAACTTAATGACTATCTCAAAATTTTTACGGATGCATTGGGGAAAAAAGGGGCAGGGTGGGGGGGGGCTTGTTGCCCTAAAATCTCTTTTGACTCTCAAAAAGTGAACTAGAACTTTCAATTTCCAATCAAATGAGCCCTCTTTGAAGTTTATACGAGCATCCCTTCCATAAGAGCCATATATGCCCCCGGGCATAACTTACAACGCCTGCCTTCGGGCCCTGGGGGATTGTGTCGACACCGGAGTTTTTGTTGTATGATCTTTGAACTATTTTTAACAAAATAGCTATCTCAAAATTTTTATCAGATACATTTGGGAAAAAGGGCGTGGGGGCTGGTTGTCCTCCAATATCTTTTGACGCTTAAAAAGTAATTCCATCCCCCAAGATAGGTCTGAAATAACCTCCTGTGAAAAAAAAAATGTGGACACAAAAATGTACTGCCACAAAAATGTGTGTGGCCACAAAAAAAGAAAACCATTTGGATTCTCCCGCTTCCTCTAAGAATTAGTACTAATCAAATAATTTAGACAGACTAATGCATTTAATAAGAATTTTATCGGAAATCAGCAACAACAATCTCCAAGCTAGCACACTTACCTTCTTTTAAGATATATCCGGGGTTATTAAGGATCATCACTGCTCCATTGGAGAGCCTAAGACACCCCCTAGGGCTGATTACCCCCCTCCCCCCTCGCATCTTTTGAGACCTATGGTTTTATGAGAAGAAAAGATAAACAGGGAAAGAATTCCATTGATAACTAATGATATTTATACAATTGAAGCTCATGACAATCAATCGGGGAAGGGCACTCCTCCAAAATTTGTATAACCTTTTATTTAGCTTATGTTGAATTTTTACCATTTGTAGCTACTATCTCGGTCAGTTTTATTTTGATTATTGTTTTTCATTTTTAGTCTTTTATTAGGGAATTCATTTCTAATTTTCTAAAAATTAAGCAGGAAAACAATATTTATTTTGTTCCTTTAGAACATATACATATATTTAATACGTTTTGTTTTTACAGTATATTGATTGTTAACTCAAAAAAAAGTTTTCCTAAAGGAAGCTGATCTAGTCTCTTCATTTTGTTCACTAAACTAGGTTGTTTCTAAAAAATACACTTTTCTCTGTTTGTAAAGATGTCCGTCTCTCAGCTAGATATATCTAAGACACGTGCCCAGATTGACATAAAGGGCTATACACCTACCATATCTTAGATTTTCCGATTTTCTCAATATTCCTCGAAAACTTGCGTATTTTGATTTTCGAGAAATAATGAAAAGAAGAATAATTTCACATAAGTAAGTAACCATAAGTAAACTAGAACTTTCAATTTCCAAACAAATGAGCCCTCTCTGAAGTTTATACGAGCATCCCTCCCATAACAACCATATATGCCCCCAGGGCATAACTTATAATCCTTGCCCTGAAGACCCTGGGGGGGGGAGTATGATGCTCAAATATATAATTTCCAGAACTTTCAAATACGTTGAACAAAATGGCTATCTCAAAATTTTGATTGGATGAGTTTGGGGAAATGGTGGGCGTGGAAGGGGTGTTAGTTGCCTTCCAATCGTTTTTGACTACTAAAAAGGACATTAGCCCATTTATATTTCATATCGAACGAGCCATTTTCGAAGTTTCTACGACAACGCTTTCTATAAAAACCTTATATGCCCCCAGGGCATAACTTGCAACCCTTGCCCTCAGGGTTGTGGGGGGGGGGTGTCATCCTCAAAGACCTAATTTTCAGAATTTTCAACCACGTTGAACAAAATGGCTATCTCAAAATTTTGATTGGATGTGTTTCGGGGAATGATAGGCGTGGGGGGGGGCTAGTTGCCCTCCAATCACTTTCAACTATTAAAAAGGGCACTAGCCCTTTGAATTTCCAATCGTATGATCCCTTTTTGAAGTTTCTATGACAACGCATTCTATAAAAAGCTTATGTGCCCCCAGGCCATAACTTACAACCCTTGCCCTGAGGGCTGTGGGGGAGTGTCCTCCTCAAAAAAATAATTTCTATCTGGAAATCAGCTACGTAGAACAAAATGGCTGTCTCAAAATTTTGATTGGATGTGTTTGGGGAAATGGTGGGCGTGAAACGGGTGTTCGTTGCCTTCCAATCACTTTTGACCCTTAAGAAGGGCACTAGAACTCCCGATTTCCAATCGAATGAGCCCCATTTGAAGTTTTTACGACGAAACCTTCCATATCAAGTGCCTCTAGGGAAAAAAATAATAAAACATTGGATCCGTATGGCCTTTACTATAGGCAATGCTATAGCGTTGCCTCTGATTTCTGTCCTTTTTGGGTTTAATTTATTCATTGCTAGTGATTTATGTTTGTTTTACATTTGAGCTATAATTTGACTTTGTTGCTGCTCTCTTAAGCTTAATGTACGTCTTATCTTTTCTTTTGAGAGAATTCTTTTGTAGATTTTTTTTTAATTGATTTCTGTTCGTTTTTCATTGGTTCATTTTTTTTTATTTGGTAATAACAGGAGTATTTGTAAAGCTTTTTTCGATTTTTCTCCTTAAGAATGAATATAGTGGTTTGCTATTTGCATTCTGGACAAAATTTTGTTGCAAATTTTTATAACAGTTGTACTCTAGAACTTTGTATGGATGGATACGTGGAGTATTATTCAAATAAAAGGAAAAAAACTGTATTGTCACTACGCTTCGATAGTGCTGAGGCCATTCTGACTACCATCGTGAGACAGCCTTCAATTTGGATAAACATTCATCGGCCACCCCCCTCAACATGCCCTGAAAGTTTCAACTTAATTCCCTCAGCTATTCTTGAGATATCAGAGATATATTCTTTTCACGACCTTGGATGTACATGAAGCCTTCTAGTTTAGTTCAAAATTCCCCTCAGTATGTCCTGAAAACTTTAACTTATTACTCTAACCTGTTCCTGCGATATTGCAGATATCTCATTTGACTATCGGGATGTCCATAGCTTCCTTTGATTTTTTTTCTTTATTCCTCAATTCGCAGCACCATGCACATTTAAATATCTGTTTTACATCGCTCTATCACACGAAGTTTTAGATGACTATTGAATCTTCTTTTCAAAGAGTCGACATAGAAAATTTTAGGGATAACGTCCAAAGGAAGATAATTCCAAATCGAAAAACAACGTCGAATGAAGCTGTTCTTCAAGTACTCTATTCCCGGTGTATCCACCTTGAAATGATTCGACCAGGCTCTGTCCCTCCATGCCTATTTTTCGTTTTGACAATGGGGATCTAAATACGAGAAAGCTATAGAGAAGGAAATGAACTTGTGAGAAGGAAATAGAAGGAAAGCTATAGAGAAGGAAAGGAACTTATGAACTTGTAGAAAACAACCATCGACGCTACATCAAACCTTTCACTGATAGAACGGAGAGAGTCATGGGGAACGACTGAATCAACCCTATTAGCCCAATTCTGGATCTTTTGAAAAGGTGCCAACAACGTTTCTGGGCCACCAGAATAGAGCGGGCATCCATACTCAGTGATGGGTCTGACACCATACTTGTAAAGTGGGATGTTCTAGCTGTGCAGTAGAAAGTTTTGTAGCAAAGATTGATTTCCAGCTTTCTTGCACAGAAGGTTCTCATCCGTTCAAGGTGGGTTTTCCAAGCAAGACAACGGGAGAAGTAGACTCCAAATAGTATGCACATATTGCCTTTTGGTCAGTTGAACAACCCCCTCATCAAGCCCAGGAAGTTTTAACTTATTGCTGTAAGCCGTTGCTATGATATTACCAATATATCTTTTTGATAACCTGTATGCCCATAGTGTGTTTAAATTTAGTTCCACTTTCCCCTCAACATCTCCTAAAATTTTCACCTTCATACTATTAGTCTTAGTATTAATTGCAATAGAAGTAGAAGTTGGAGTAGTAATAGTAGCAGTAGCAATGGCTATAGTATTGGTAGTAGCGTGAGCATATTGCTTTTTTGGTCAATTGATCTTCCTCCTAAGCATCCCCTCGAAGTTCCAACTTAATACACAAAGCCATTCCTGAGAAACACCCTTTTAGCAACTTGCTTGCACATAGTATATTTTGTTTGATTTAATCCAAATTTCCCTTCAATATTCTCTTAAACTTTTAGCTTCATACCCTTAGCCTCAGTAGCACTAGTATCATAGTAATAATAGTTATAGGAATAGTAGTAACAGCATTATTATTATTAGTTGTAGCAGTAGCGATTGTACTAGTATTAATAGTAACAGAAGTAGATGAAGAAGCCGTAGTATAAACATGTTGCCTTTTGATCAGGAAACATCTCCCTCATCTTGCCCTAAAAGTTTCAGTTTGATATGCTAGGCCATTCCTAAGTTATTGCTGATACACCCTTTTGACAATCTGTAGGTATATAGTATGTTTTGATTTAGTTCAATTTTCCCCTCAACATTTCCTCAATTGTTCACATCAATATCCTCAGCCTTAGTATCTGTAGTAGTTGTAGTAGCAGTAGTAGTAATGGTAGTAGTATTATCTGTAGTAGCAGTAATAGTAGTAGCAGTGTGCAAATATTGCAATTTTGGTCAATTTATCCCCCCCCCCCTCATCGTTCCTGAAAGTTCCAACTTAATACCCTTTTCCATTCCCAAGTTACACCCTTTCGACAACCTGCACGCCATAAAGTGTTTAGATACAGTTCAACACTCCCCTCAACACTTTCTGAAAACTTCACATGAATGCCAGTGGCCTTTTTGAACACCAAAGTTTAAACATGCCGCCATTTCCCAATAACAAATACCATATGTAGATTTTGGGTGAATTGCATAACTTATAGTCATTTACCCGAGGGCTTTGGGGAGTTCACATCCCCAGAGACATAATTATTGGACCTGTCGACTGTACTGAACAAAATGGCTATATCAAATTTTTGTTTGATGTGTTTGGGAAATAAAGGGTGTGGCAGGGGAGCTGGTCACCCTCCAATCACATTAGAATCTTCAAATTTTCAGTCAAATAAGCTCCTTCCACATTTTCCACAACAACTCCTTCTATACGAAGTGTCTTGGTGAAAAAAAATAGTAGATTGTGTCCACTTCGCTCTTTACTCTTATGCAGCGGTAGTGCACTGCTTATGATCCCTTATCAGGTTTTTGCCTGTTCTTAAGCAAAAAAACAACCATTTTCTAAGAAGAGTAATAGTGACACTAAGCCCAAAACAAAAAGGAATTATTCTGCATTTGAGGAGGGCTGTCGCCCCTTCAACACACCATTTTTTACATTAAAGTTTAACTAGTGGTTAGCTGAAAGGTTTTTGAAGTAGAAAAATAAAGTCCGTTGGTAATTTTTGGGGTTTTTATTTACCCATCGTCCTTCAAGTTCTCAAAATAAAAGTTAATTGTTTAAAGCAAAATCAAATAAAGACAGATTCCCATTCTTAAGGCAAAGTAAAAAAAAAAAAAACTTTTTATCACACTCCTCTCCCAATAGACTGAAAAAGCAATTCTTCCTCACACTCAGAATTATTTCTGTTTGTTTTAACTTCATGTTCGCTCTTTACTTTCTTTTAAACTCTTGTTCATTTATTTAATTTCTGTTCATTGTTCAATGTTTTATTTGGTGGAAACTAATTGTAAGAAGATCTCTAACCCTCCCTAAATGAGGTCCCTAGACTATTCGACCAAAAGTTTCAAAACCATTCTATTACTTCAATATATCAAACACCCGATCCTTGCTTGTTTTAACAGTGCACAGTTTCTGCACTCGGAGTGTGTCCTCAGTAAAAGGCAAATAAAAGGAAGCTTTATGTCACTTTGTCTTATTGATAGACTTCTTTGAACTTGGAAAAAGGGACCTATAAAAGAAATAAAAGACCAAGATACTCACGGAGGGAATCCTTCTACATCAAAAGTATCAAAGGTGATCCGAACTTTCTCCCCAGGTCTTCCATAAAATAAGTAATGACATTCAGTTGATCTTGGATAAAAACCTGGAAAATTTGGACTCCAAAAGGATCCATTTCGGGAATTATCGGTACTATTGAAGCGAAACAGACAAGGGTGGGTTATGAGTTGTTCACCGACTGTGATGCCGAAATCTGAAGATAAAATATGCAAATAAGTTAAAATAAAAACCAAAGAAACCAAGTTTTTAAACATATATATACCTGAATAGCTGTGGATAGACTGATATAAAGACTTAATTCATCCCAAAAGGCCATACAAGAAAGTCTTTGAAAATTACACATTAATCACAAAAACAACAACATAAAAACATATAAACAGGTCAAGAAAAAAATCTGTTATTTTAGTTAAAATTAAGATGTATTCAAATGAAATAAAATATAAGTAAAATAAAATTCCTAATAAATACTACTACTACTACTACTACTACTAAAAACAACTCACCGCAGCACCAAACCGCCTGAGGCCAACACACCTACGCACGCTCCTCCTCCATCCCAATCTATTCAAAGCCTCCCTTTTTACACCCTCCCACGAAGGTCCCATTTCCTTTAAATCTTTCTTTATGACGTCCTCCCACCCCAGACGAGGACGACCTGCTGTCTGTTCAGCCCTAGACGGCTGGCCGAAACATTTTTTCGCACCCCCTATTGTTTGAAATACGGTCGGTCACCTGGGTACCCAGAACAATCCTTAAGAAATTTTTCTGGAAAACATCTAGCAATCTTCATCCGCTTTTCGGAGCGCCCATGCTTCAGAGCTATATTTGACAATACAAATTTAAAAGAGAAAATTAAAACAAGAAAAATTAAAAAAACAAACACGATGAGAAAGTGAGATACTTAACAGAGTGTGCAGAATTGTAACTCTTGTCATTATTTAAGCCAGTACTACACAGCAAGGGCGTATTCAGGATTTTGTTTGGGAGACGGCTATTTTATTTAGGGAAGCTTACAAAAAAATATTTATAAGACTAATTCCAAATTTGCTTATATACATTTTTGCTACTTTTTTAAGGTATAGGTCTTTTGCAGTTACGTGATTTATTAAACTTTGTAGACCTATATGTAATACCCTCCTCCAAGAAAAAAAAACAAACAACAATTTCAAAATAATTAAACTGAAAATTTGGCCCATAGCTGCTATTTTTTATAAACGTATTTTGCTATGTTTGTATTAGAAAGTAACTCAAAGACATTTTATAGACTTAATCATTTAAGGTAAAGACCCCATTTTTGCATTATATTAACTGTATATTAGAATCAGAACTGGAAATAATTGTCTCACTCTGTTACTTCTAGATTTGTTTTGTGGAATTTATGGATTTTTGTGTCTAAGCATCCAAAATACGCAACAACTGTCGATGCCAGTCGAAGCATTGAAAGAAGAGAACTTGAGAAAATCGTAAGTTCAGTCGTGTGCTAAAATCCATTGGGTATATATATTTACATATATACATATATATATATATATATATATATATATATATATATATATATATATATATATATATATATATATATATATATATATATATATTATATATATATATATATATATATATATAATATATATATATATATATATATATATATATATATATATATATATATATATATATATATATATATATATATACATATATATATATATATATATATATATATATATATATATATATATATATATATATATATATATATATATATATATATAATATATATATATATATATATATATATATGTATATATATGGCTTGTCCTTCCTATACTACTTTGATTAAGATTTATATTCCTAGACTTATATCAAAGCCTAAAATTCTGACTTAATCCGTGAACAAATTTAAAAATGATAATTTTTACAAGGATCATAATCAAATGTAAATAAGTGAGTCCTATGAAGCTATCCAGACTGATGTTTCTCAATTTTCCAATAATAACTGATATGTTGCACGAAATCTTTTTATATTGCAAAAGGTTTCCAAGTTCATGTAAGTGGCTCGACTATTCTCAGGAGAAGAGCAACCTTGGAAATTCATAGCAGAGTCAGTAATAAACACAATTTCTATTACATGCAAACACTTTTTGGTTAGCATTGATTTTACATCTCACAAAAATTTGCCTATCATCTCGTCAGAAGACTCACTGATGATTATGGTTCAACGCTTTCACAGATTAGAAAGATCTAATACACTGAGAGATTGATTCCCAAGGAGGGGGTGCTCTTAAATAATCATGTGAATTTCAATGCTTTTGAGAAAAACGTCGTTGTTGCAAATAGTGAATTTGAAAAATGATTTTCCAAAAAAATAGTCTACAGCCATGATTCCCAACATGGGGCGCAGGCCAAACTGGTGGGGCACAGTAATATTTTGGTGGGTCATTGGCAAGACATGCACCCTTCGGCTGTCTGTATTCTACAGCCTTATTTAAAAAAACATTTTTTTCAAGTGAATGACGTCACATTCAAATGCATTTAAAGAGCAAAAAAGGTATACGATAGGATGTGCGTGTAACTGAAGTATCGTGCAACTGAAAACCAAGCAAAAAACCACCGTGAATCTGACTTCAGGTGCAACTGAACCCCTTTTTAACCGAACTACCGTGTAACTGAACCCTCGTGTAACTGAGCCCTATTCAAGCAAACCCTCATGCAACTAAACTCCCGTGCGACTCAACCCTAATTAACTGAACCTTCTTGCAACTGAACCTCCGTTTAGATGGACCCCATGGAACTAAACCCCATTTAACCGAAGCCTCGTTCAACTGAACCCCTATTTAACTAAGCCCTCCTTTAACTCAACTCCCATTTATATAAAGCCCTGTGTCAGTGAACTCAACCCAAGGCCTAAGAATAAGTTTTAATTAGCACTGATTAGAAGCTGAAATTTCATTCTCGCTTCGTTCGCAGTTTCTAACATATATTACCCACTTCGGCTAGATAAACTAATTTTGAAAAACGACAAAAAACCAGCAGAGCCGCGATTGCAACTATTTTCGTCACTGGCGGCCAATGAAAACGCTTCTCTTTCAAGATGCTGCTTACGCATCTTTTTTCGCGCATGGCAAGTTTAATAATTGCTCCATTCAAGTTGGACTTTATTTCAAGTCTCAATTTAAATGACCAGATTTTGATTTGTTTCCCAGTACTTGATGTAATATTATAATTAATTTGCTTTTTAAAGTGTGAATGGGGAGGAGGGAGGGTCTTCGAATTCGGACCTTATCCCTAAGATTATAAATAGCTTTTTCTCTGATCTGGCTTAAATTTTAATGGGATGAAGTATCTACTACTGCTACTACTAACAACTCACCGCAGCACCAAGCCGCCTGAGGCCAACACAGCTACACACGTTGCTCCTCCATCCTATCCGGGTTGCAGCGGTAGCTAGCAACCTAGTAAGAGACGATCACGTCCAACGTTAAGAAATATAAAACCCATAGTTCCTAAAAAAAAACAGTCAGATCAAAACAAAAAGTATACCATTAGAACCGCCTTGTCCGAAACCCCTGTATAGGAAACTTTCTGTCCCTTGGCTTGAACAGCAAGGGAAATATATCTATTCAAAGCCTTCCTTTTTATATCCTCCCACGAAGTTCCCATTTCCTTCAAATCTGTCTTTATGACGTTCTCCCACCCCAGACGAGGATGACCTGCTTTTCGTTTAGCCCGAGATGGTTGGCTGAAAAGAACAATCTTCGGTAATCTGTCATCCTACATCCGCCCAACGTGCCCTAGCCACCTAAACCTCTTTTTCATTACAGCCTTAGAGAGCGGTATTGAACCATATTTTTTGTGCAGCCTATTGTTTGAAATACGGTCAGTCAGCCGAGTACCCAGAACAATCCTTAAGCAATTTCTCTGGAAAACATCTAGTAAATATTCATCCGCTTTTCGGAGCGCCCACGCTTCAGAGCCATACTTGACCGCTGTCATCACTGTAGCTTCTAATATTCTATTCTTGGTTTTACAGTTTCAAAAATATCTACTGAAAAAAATGTTCTAAAAGACTATTGTGACGGCAACTCTTAGCAGGTTATACTTATAAGCAGGTTATCAAACAGTGTGTGGTAACGAACTGTAAGTAAGGAGCGACCCGGCTCAATAGCAACCGAAACTCTAAAAAAAGGATTTTGATACCAATAGATGCAGCAAAAGAATCAGAATTTAATATTGATTTCAAGTATATAAGTTTCGTCAAGTTTGTTTCTACCCATCAAAATTTACGCGCCTGAGAAAATTTGGCTGATTTTCGAAAAAAGGGAGAAAGACCCCCTAAAAGTTATAGAACCTTAATGAAAATCACACCATCAGATTCAGCGTATCAGAGAACCCTACTGTAGAGGTTTCAAGCTCCTATCTGCAAAAATGTGGAATTTTGTATTTTTTTTTGCCAGAAGAAAGATCACGGATGCGTGTTTATTTGTTTTTGTTCGTTTTTTTTCCCAGGGGTGATTGTATCGACCCAGTTGTCCTAGAATATCGCGGGAGGGCTCATTGGAACGGAAATAAAAAGTTCTAGTACCCTTTTTAAGTAACCAAAAAAATGGCGGGCACCTAGGCCCCCTCCCACGCTCATTTTTTTCCCAAAGTCACCCGTTTAAAATTTTGAGATAGCCACTTTGTTCAACATGGTCGGAAATATGATAAATATGTCTGTTAGGATGACTTAATCCCCCAAAGTCCCCGGGCGGAGGGCTGAAAGATATGAACTTTACCCACTGTTAACATATAGTATTGGTTATTGGGAAGTATACAGACGTTTTCAGGGGGATTTTTTTTGGTATTCGGGGAGGGGGATGGGTCGGGGGTTATGTGGGAGGATCTTAACATGGAGGAATGTTTCATGTGTGAAGGACATTGTTATGAACGGGGCGCCGGATTTCCCAGCATTAATTAAAAAAAGGATAAGAAATTATATTAAAAAAACAAGTGTTTCAACTGGAGGTAAGGAGCAACATCAAAACTTAAAACGAACAGAAAATATTACGTATATGATTGGGTTCGCCCCCTAGTTCGCCTCAAAAGGGGCTGTCCCCTCCTCAATGCCTCGCTCTTTACGCTAAAGTTTGACTTTCTCACAACTCTATTTTCTTAAATAATACAAACTTTAGCCTAAAGAGCGAGGCGTTGAGGAGGGGACAGCCCATTTCATATACGGAATAATTTCTGTTCGTTTTAAGTTTTAACGTCGGTCCTTACTTTCAGTTAAAAAGAATTTTTTTTTCTTATTTAATCAATAGTGAATCAACCGTCTTTGGTGGGCCTGTAACTGAATCCTTGTGTAACTGAACGTGGATAATTTCTTATATGAAATATATAATAATTAACGATAATTGATAATAAAATAATGGAAAAGACAAGATTACAAAAAAACATACAAAGGGGTTTATTCAAAATTCAGTGCTCTTGTGGTAAATTTTGTGTAGGAAGGACACAACAAAATTTAGAACATAGATTACAGAAACATAAAAATACCATTGACTGTTCGCTGAAATATAATCAAAAACCAGAAACGTTTGAATCAGTTTTAGCAGAATATTTATTTGACTTTCCTCATCATATTATACTATTTGACCAAAAAAAAGAATTGTAGACACTTTTATAGGACTCTTACGAAGCATTAGAGAAATTATTAAAATAAAAAACTATCTATGGGGGTATTAATATTAATAGAGATGAAGAGGATTTTACAATTAATTCAATTTATAATAGTTTAATTCAGGGGCAGGTAAAATTTTGTAACAGTTATGATTTACATAATAGTCCTCGAACAAGTGACAACCCTGTAAGCGGAAGTCGGGATGAGGTCAAGGCTGGCTAGATTCAACGGACTGCAGCTAAACTTGCAAATGCAAAAATCCACTTAATTTATAATGCATAAGTTTCGTTGACCTGTTTGCCATACATAAACTTAGATTATCTAATAGTTCGAAGGCTTTACCTGTAAATTTAATCAGGGGTGGTGACTTGTTTTTTTTTGTAAATTTCTTTCAAATAAATATAGTATTTTATTTTTGATAGATCCCATTTGCCAGTCTGATCCTATAGAGGAAAAATATCTACTCTGCTAGAGATTTGGGTATTCTTTTCTGTGTTACAGCTGAGCAGTATTGTGGAAGTTTATTAAGATAGGAGTTTTATTTATTTGTGTTTCTTTTGTTGTTTTTTTTTCGCTTGTTGTATTGTTTTGTCTATTTCTTTAGATGATTTAACTATTTTTCCCTTTTCCCCCTGTTGATAAAGGCTATCTGATATGCAGTTGAAATATTCGGAACTTTTTATTAATTAACGTTGTGTTGTTGTTTTTGTTTTTAGTTCGTTTTCACTGCTCTATTTAAATTAAACCCGGTCTCACTTAAATTATCGCAAGCAACTGAACCCCCATGCAACTCAACCTCATTTAACTGAATCCCCGTGTAACTAAACTCCCGTACAACTGAACCCTCCTGCAAATGAACCCCCGTGCAAACTGAACCGCATTTTACTGAACCCTCGTGCAACTCAACCCCCATACGCAGTTTTTCAGTATTCTACAAATATGAGGCAATATCATTGGGTAAAACACAAGTTGGAATCTTTACATGTTCTACCTTGTTTTAATTGTTTGTTTTTAAAGTCAAGAAATAAATGCCTGTCAAGGTCATTCATAAAAAACCTGTGTTTTGTTGTCTCAAAATAAATAAAATCGAACATGACAAACCATAAAAGCCAGATTTATTTCTTCTTTTTCATGTCTGTTAATGGGGGTTCCCTTGGCCCTGTCCCTCTCTACATTCATAATCGATGCAGTTTTTGGAAAATTTGAAAACCCAAAATCGATTTCCTTCCTGAGTTGGTTGTCTTCGTCAAAGTCCCCTAGGTTCAGTCCACTCACATTGAAAGTTAGTTATTAATCGGAGAAAATCAACTTTTAGTCCATTTCGAGGCGTTAAGAACTGAAGCTGTCGAGATTAACTTAAAAACTTTTTAGTTAATATATTTCGTGTGGTTTCTTTAAATTAATTAAAAAGATTTTTCCAAAAAAAAGTTTTTAAAGAAAAGTAAAGAGCAACATTAAACTTAAGAGCAAGGGGAACAAATTCCAGTAATAATTCAAACTCAAAATGACCAGAAATTACTACCAAAGAATAAGCGAATAACAAAACGAACAGGAATGAAAATAAACGATCCTAGAAAACATGGAACTAAGGGGATTTGTCATCCTTGGAAGAACCGTTATTTGACTTTTAGACTATCTTGAACAAGACAGTTATACCAAAATTTTGGTCAGGTGTCTTTGGGGAGATTGCAGCTAAAATGGGAATGGCAGGGGGAGTGGTTGTTCCAACCATTTTTCAACATTCCCCTCAACATGCCATAATAAGTTTAAACTTAACACCCTCAAGTGTTCTCGAGATATTGAAGATTTTCAACGTAACATCTTTAAATTAGGTGTTGTTTTCTTAGACCACACTGCCGTTCTAAGACGAACAAATAAACTTTCAAATGGGGATAAATCCAATTATTTAGACAGTGAAAGACGGTCGCTGTATATGTGATTGAAATATCTGGACTTCACTGTCTAAATAAATGGATTTATCCCCATTTGACAGTTTATTTGTTTGATATTTTAGATACGTGTTCTTGAAAAACTGGATGCACATTGTATCTTTTGATTTAGTTAAATATGTTCCAAAACATTCCCCGAACAATATGACGGCTGAATCCCGTCAGGTGTTTGTTAGATATTGCTGATATTTCCTTTTTACAACCAGAAAGGAAAAGTGTTCTTTAATTGTTTGGCATCCTTCTCGACTTTCAAACAGTTCGTGGTAACGAACTGTAAGACAGGAGCGACTCGGCTCAATAGTAACCAAAACTCTAAAAAACGGATATTAATCCGTAACTTTGATATTAATAGATACATAAAGAGGATCAGCTTATTATGCTGATTCCAAATATATAAAAATTATCAAGTTTAATGACACCCATCAAAAGTTACGACCCAGAGAACATGTGCCTGCTTTTTGAAATAGAGGGGAAACACCCACTAAAATTCAAAGAATCTTACTGAAAATCACACCATAAGATGCAGCGTTTCAGAGAAACGCACTGTAGGAGTTTCAAGCTCTTTTACCCAAAAATGTGGTATTTTTACCATAAGAAAAATCACGGATACGTCTTTCTTTGTTTTATATTCATTCCCCCCCCCCCTAGGGATGATTGTATCGAAATGATGGTCCTAGAAGATCAGGAGAGGGTGCATTCAAATGGGAATTAAAAGTTCTAGTGCCCTTTTTAAGTGACCAAAAAGATTGGAGGACAACTAACCCCCTCCCACGCCCCTTTTTTCCCCAAAGCTATCTGAACAAAGTTTTGAGATAGTCATTTTATTTGGTATAGTTGAAAGATCAAATAATTTTATCCCTAAATATATATCTTTAGGGATAAAATACCCCCCACAGTCCGTGGGGAGAGGCCTGCAAGTTATGAAATTTGCCCATTGCTTACGTATAGTATTTGTTATTGGGAAGTATACAGACATTTTTTTTTGGGGGGGGAGGGGGGATTTTGTGCTTGGGGTGGATTTCCATAGGGAGAATCTTCTTCGGAGAGGGAACTTTCCGGAGGGTGAATTTTCTAGGGAAAAGTTTTCACTGGACGATTTGACAGATTTTCTATTTGCAATTCTTTTTAATTGTCTTACATTCTCTTTGCCAACTCACGTTTGTATGTGGAGATGTTCCGGGGTAATTATCAGGGGGCTATTTTCTTCGTGTTTTGATTTCTGGGAAAATATTTCCATGGAAGGGGGGATTTCCAGAGCGATTGAGAAACCGATTAGAAATTAAAGCCTTTTTCAAACGAAAGCATGCTAAAGAGAAGTTTTCAGACTGAATCGTCCGCAAGAAATTTTACGGGTGGGGGTGAATTTTCAGAGAGGATGGAACTATCTGGAGAGAATTTGACGGTGTGTGTGCACTCTACGTTGATGAAATTTTCACGGAGGAGTTTCCCATGGGGGTGGGGCATATTTCATGGAGGGTGAGCCAAGTTTACCGGTGTTATTTGAAAACCGATCAGAAATTAAATGAAAAAAAAAACAAGTTTTTTTTTTAACAAAAAGTAAGAAAGACGTAAAGTAAAGAAATTTAGAAACATAAAGAAATTTAACTAAAAAAGCAACAAGTTTTTGTAACTGAAAGTAAGGAGCGATATTAGAACTCACAACGAACAGAAATTATTCCGTATATGATGGGTTGCCCCCTCCTCAATACCTTGCTCTTTACCCTATGACATTGCCTCATATTTCTATAATACTGAAAAACTGAGTATGGGGATTGAGTTGCACGGTGGTTCAGTTAAAAGCGGTTCAGTTGCGCGAGGATTCAGTTACACATGGGTTCAGTTCCAAGAGGCTTCAGGTTCACGGGGTTCAGTTAAACAGGCGTTAAGTTGCACGGTGGTTCAGTTGCACAAGGGTTATGTTGCACGAAGGTTCAGTTACAGTAGTTCAGTTGCTTGGAGTTCCGTTAGACGAGGGTTCGGTAGCAATGAAAAACTGTCCTTGTATTTAGAACTTTTGGGTGAAGTATGCTGTACGGTATGTAACAACCATAGCCAGTTAATGCATGCCTTTATGGGATGGGGGAAATGAAACACAAATTCCGAGAACCTCAAATGGTTAGCCATTTCAGCACCCCTACGGTGTTCCAGTGACCAGCTAGTTCTGGGGAGAAAAAGAAAGAAAAATAAGACACTTTCTCGTATTTTCAAGAATCTGTCTTGTAGTTAATTTTAGTGATGAAATGAAAATAAATAGCAGCACTCCAGAAATGACACTAAAATCGCTTGAATTTAAAGGTGTGTTTTTGTTTATAATTTGAATGTTGTTGTGCAGTTTTGCATTAACCATTATCTTTTAGTTTTAGAAAAAGTATCATATTAGGTCATATCATCTCACTTGGCACGTTACCAACCGATTGTCCAGCATGTCCTTCCAACATAACATGGTGAACACCATGACAGCATGTTTTATCTTTCCATTTATGTTCATTTCATCCTTTAGGCTTTTTAAAAGCCTCTTAATTAACGAGCCAACAAAGTGTTCATTCAGGACACAGCGTGAGAAACTCCCAATGTGACGATTTATCTCGAAAAAAGTTTCCCAGCTTATACAGTTTCAATTGTTTTTGCTTCCATTTCTATGTGGAGTCCAAGGTAAAATAAGATACCGCGAAGCTCTGAGAAAATTCAAGAATATAATTATATTTAATAATATTCTTTTGAAGAACGAAGCCAGTTATATTAAGCGAACATCAAAGTTGAAACTTTTTATTCCCGTTCTTAGAATTTTTACAAGTAGGTTTCATAGGAAAAAGAAGCGAGTTTTACATTCTGCAAAACCCACAGAAACAGTTAAAAACAAATTTAAAGAAAGGAAGAAAAAATTGAAATAGTTGAGGCTGGCAACGCTTAAGCATGACTCTCTTACTTTTTCCGGAAAACATGGACGAATCAAACAGTTCGTGGTAACGAACTGTAAGTAAGGAGCGGCCCGGCTCAATAGTAACCGAAACTCTAAAAAACGAAATTTTGATACCAATAGATCCATCAGGAGAATCAGATTTTTTTGCTGATTTCAAATATATAAGTTTCATTAAGTTTAGTCTTACCCATCAAAAGTTACTCGCCTGAGAAAATTTGGCTCATTTGCCTTATTTTCGAATAAAGGGGGAAACAACCCCTAAAAGTTATAGAACTCTAATGAAAATCACACCATCAGATTCAGCGTATCAGAGAACCCTACTATAGAAGTTTCAAGCTCCTATCTGCTAAAATGTGGAATTTTGTATTTTTTGCCAGAAGAAAGATCACGGATGCGTGTTACTTTTTTTTTTTTTGAGAGGTGATCGTATCGATCCAGTAGTCCTAGAATATCGTGAGAGGGCTCATTCGAACGGAAATTAAAAGTTCTAATGCCCTTTTTAAGTGACCAAAAAATTGGAGGGCAACTTGGCCCCCTCCCACGCTCATGTTTTTCCCGAAGTCACCCAATCAAAATTTTGAGATAGCCATTTTGTTCAGCATAGTCGAAAACTTAATTAATATGTCTTTGAGGATGACTTAATCCCCCACAGATCCCGGGGGAAGGGCTGCAAGTTATAAGCTTTGCCCATTGTTTACATATAGTATTGGTTATTGGGAAGTATACAGGTGTTTTCAGGAGGAATTTTTTTCTAGTGGGGGGTTGGGGTCGGAGTAGGGGTTACGGTGGAGGATCTTTCCATGAAGGATATTTCCTTGGGGAAGAACATTTCCATGAAGGGGGTGCCAGATTTCCCAGCATTATTTAAAAAACGATCAGAAATTAAACATAAAAATGAGTTTATTTTCAACTGAAAATAAGGAGCAAAATTAAAACTTAAAACGAATAGAAATTATTATGTATATGAGAGGGTTCGCCCCCTAGTCAATACCTCGCTCTTTACGCTAAAGTTTTTTAGCACTTTCAAAAGAACTATCTATTCTAATTAACCGGCCTTTGTGATTCAGGGGTTTGTGATTCGCACAAAATTTGGACTTTAGCGTAAAGAGCGAGGTATTGACTAGGGAGCGAACTCCCTAATATTCGTAATAAAAACATACGAATATAGAAATTCTTTACGTATTTAATTCGTAAGTTAACTCAGCACAAAATTTCGAGAAAGCCAATTAGCCAAAAAAGGGAAAATTAATATGCGAATTTCGTTTTAATTATTCATTTACGGTGAGCCAAAATCAAAGCTGCATTAATTCAAAAAACGTTCAGAAATTGACAAAATTTTTTTTTTTAACTGAAAGTAAGGAGCGACATTAAAACTTAAAACGAACAGAAATTATTCCGTATATGAAAGGGGCTCTCCCCTCCTCAACGCCTCGCTCTTTACGCTAAGGTTAGACTCTGTCTCACAACTTTCTTTTTTAAACAATACAAAACTTTAGCGTAAAGAGCGAGGCGTTGAGGAGGAGACAGCCCCTTTCATATATGGAATTATTTCTGTTCGTTTTAAGTTTTAATGTCGCTGCTTACTTTCAGTTAAAAAAATTTGTTGTTTTTTGTTAGTACTAAAGAGAGATGGGGTGAAATGTTGTTAAAATGACATATTTGAAGATGAATGCACATTTTTAAAGGGTTAAACTAAGGCAAGGGTGGGCAACTATGGCTTGCTGTATATTACCAACCAGAGCATATTATTTGGCCCGTGCACAAATATCTGTTACAATCTAACGTCAATCTTAGTTATTCAATCGGGTAATATATCTCGGTGTATCTAAAAAAAGATCAGAAATTAAATAATAAAAAAAACAATTTTTTCAACTGAAAGTAAGGAGCAATATCAAAATTTAAAACGAACAGAAATTAATACGTATATGATTGGGTTCGCCCCCTACTCATTACCTCTCTCTTTACGCTAAAGTTTTTATGTACTTTCATCAGAGCTATTTATTATAATTAAAGGCGTTTGTGATTAACGGATCATTCTTAAAGAATTGGAACAAAATGCGAATTTAGCGTAAAGAGCGAGGTATTGACTAGGGGGCAAAACCCCTAATATGCGTAATAAAAATATACGAATATAGAAGTTCGTTACGTAAGTTAATTTGTAAGTTACATCAGAACAAAATTTCGAGAAAGCCATTTAGCCAAAAAAAAGGTAAGATTAATATGCAAATTTCGTTTTGATTATTTATGTACGGTGAGCCAATATAAAAGCTGCATTAACTCAAAAACGTAAAGAAATTTAATTAAAAAAGCAACAAGTTTTTGTAACTGAAAGTAAGGAGCGATATTAGAACTTAAAACGAACAGAAATTATTCCGTATATGAAAGGGGCTGTCCCCTCTTCAACGCCACGCTCTTTACGCTAAAGTTAGACTCTTTCTCACAACTTTTTTTTTAAACAGTAAAAACTTCAGCGTAAAGAGCGAGACGTTTAGGAGAGGACAACTCCTTTCATACACGGAATAATTTCTGTTCGTTTTAAGTTTTAATGTCGCTCCTTACTTTCAGTTAAAAAAACTTGTTTTCTTTTTTATTTAATCGCAAAAAGGAACAGGCCTTATTCTCCACTTAGAGACTTTTATTCTGACTCGTAAAATATACAAAGTTTGCCTTGTGTTCCGTTTTTGTGTGCTTTGTAAGTAGAGGTGACCCTATAACTCCCAGGACTCACCCCTGCTGCCACCTACAACTTTTTTTACATAGTTTATGGATGGTTATGTGTGTTGGTCGATTTATTTGATGTTTTATGGATTTTGTCAGTGAGAATGAAAAACAGGAACTTTGTCACATTTATGTCTGTTTTCATGGATGGTTATGTGTGTTGCTCGATTTATTTGATGTTTTTCATGGATGATTATGTGTGTTGATCAATTTATTTGATGTTTTTATGGATTTTGTCAGTGAGAATGGAAAAACAGGAACTTTGTCACTCCCTTCTTGTTGTTGTTCGATGCAGATGTTATGAGTTTCCGGGAAACAGTATTTGTTATTGTTGTTCAAGCCAAATGTTATGAGTTTCCAAGGTAACAGTTAGATCACGTGTTTCCTTCTCAGCCAATCAGAGGGCTTTGTATACATAACAATTTGACCTTGAGATTTCGTATATAACGGGCATGCAATGTGATTAAATTATCAGAAAGTATTGTGAGACAATGGATAGAACAATTGACATAATTGATGAGCTTGAGGCCTTGGCAGCCGCAATTAGCAATGTAAGTGCATTTTTATTTTCAAATAAAATTATTTTCCTTGATCACCCTCTAGTATATTTAAGTAAGTACCCCCCCCCCAACAAACCTAACCACCATACAATCTTTATACTCAATGTAAAACGTAAATATATTCCTTTACCCTCAAATCCCCCCCCTCCAACAAACCTAACCACCATACAATCTTTATACTCAATGTAAAACGTAAATATATTCCTTTACCCTCAACCCCCCCCCCCCCCCAACAAACCTAACCACCATACAATCTTTATACTCAATGCAAAACGTAAATATATTCCTTTACCCTCAAACCCCCCCCCAACAAACCATACAATCTTTACACTCTATGCAAAACGTAAATATATTCCTTTACCCTCAACCCCCCCCCCCAACAAACCTAACCACCATACAATCCTTATACTCAATGGAAAACGCAAATATATTCTTTTTACCCTCAACCCCCCTCCCATTGTCTTACAATCCCAAATTCTTACCAATAGAAATACCTTTTCGTTAAATTCCACTTTTTATTTTCCAGCTAAAGTGTCTGCTGACTTCTGTCAATTTTTAATGAAAATCCCGTTCTGTTTTGACACAATCTCCAGCTTGAGGCCTATTATTAGCTGACAACCTTTCCGGTTTACAAACGCGGTCAACGGAACTATTCTTCTGTCAAATTAAAACAATAATTAAGCTAGGCCTACACAACCTGTATGGAAGTAGAGAAACAAGTTATTTTCAAATTAGGGTCTAACAATATCCCCCCCTCCCCCATTGTCTTACAATCCCAAATTCTCGCAAAAAGAAATACCATTTCGATAAATTCCTTCCCTCTATATTTCCAGCTAAATCCCCCCCACTCTAATACAAACATCACTTTGCAATCTTTATACTCGATGGAAAACATAAAATATATTCTTTTACCCTCGAAACCTAACCACCGCAAAAAGAAATACCTTTTCGATAAATTCATTTTTTCTGTAAGCCTATCAACTTCTGTCTATCTCTTAGCTATTAACCCGCTATGTTTTGACATAAGCTCTCCGCACAAGCATATAATTACTTTGTCACCCCTCTTCCGGTGTGTTCACGGTATCGATCTAGCCCAAAGGGTTTGTTTTGATTGTCAAATTAAAACAGTTTTAAGCAATAATATGTGATGCACTATTTTGGAGAAGTGAAATGGATTATTTTCAAATTAAGTCTAACAATATATTTAGGACATTATGTAAAAGGGGGGAGGGGGCAATACAGCGCTTCTAACAGCTTCGTTGTAAGTAAATTATGTAAAGGGGGAGGGCAATGCCTTCAATTCTACCGCCATCAGTGTAAAATGAAAACAAACTATTTCTTCGCATTAAAAGTAAGGGGGGATTCGGTGTGTAGACATGTACACCCATTGACAAGAAAACTAATGTGTAAATATATGCATTGCGTCTCTAGGCATGTTTTTAATTTTTTTCAAGCTTTCAATAAAGTTTCTTTTATATTCCCGGGCGCTAATCCAGGATTTTTGTTTGGGGAGGGGGTTAGCACTTTTAATAGTGACAAAATAGAAAAGATAATTGTTTCTTACCTTAATTGCTTCTTCGTCATTTAGTGATTTTAGCTATAACATTTGAATAAAAGGTAGTAAGATACATTCTATGTTGATCTACATTACGCTTGAATAAAACGCATGATTAACTCAATGAGAGGGTAGACTTAGGGTGGGTTAATTTTCCTAAATTTAGGGGGGAGAGAATATGGGTTTTTTGCTTTACTAAAATGAGATAAATACTTTTCTAAACAAAATTATGTTTAATAACTTTCTTTCTGTAAAAAGGGGGAAATTATTTGATACTAATTTTTTTCTCTTCTTTAAGGCAAATTATGAGGAATTTGCGGTCCCTATATCGAAGAGAGCTATGGCTGGCGCAAATAGCGAAAAATGCTCCTCGCCGCCACCCGCTAAGAGAGTAAGGGCTAATAATGCGCCCCCTGCGAAGGCTACTGTCATGCAATATGGTCGCTGGCCAAAACCCTCTAGCTCCACACTGCCGCCCCAAGTGCAGCCATCTATGCAAGCCACTCTTAATCGAGCCTCAGTTATACAATATGCTCGTCGGCCGAAACCCCCCAGCTCCACACTGCCTGCCCAAGTGCAGCCGTCTGTACCAGCCTTTGACTCGACTGCACAAGTCAGCTCCTGTACAAGAAATTAATGACATCGCTTGCACATCCGCTCTCCTTGGACCTCTAATAGCTGCCCCATCGACGCTAGGTCAGGAGGTTACCCTCCAACATGCACTACCTGGTCTATCGGGCACCCAAGCCCAGGTGGATTATGCAAATGTAAGCATTTTTTTCCTACCTATCTATTTCTTCCAATTTTTTAGTCCTTTTCAATCCCAATATAAACTTATCGCAGCGAGATATTAACCCCTATTACATATCTAAATGTAATTTTTTGCTAAGAAACCGCTCTTTTCTCTGTTGCTATCACTTCACATATACTTTAGATACCATTGAAACTCAAAATGCTATTCCATTCACAATTGAATACTATCTTGCTTTAATCCTTGGCTTAAAGCTCCGCACAAGCATATAAATAGATCTGTCACCCCTTTTCCTGTTCTATCATTAGCGACGGTTAGGCCGCCAAGTCTAGGCTTTTCAATGCTTTTAACATAATTCTATTGTCTGGTCAAGAAAATTAGCTGTGAATTGTTTGCAAAATTAGGAAATTGGAATTCCATGTAAGAGCGAAACAAGTTATACCACCAAAAATAATAATTGCTATTTATGACATTGCTGAAAAGGGGGGGGGGGGGGGGCATAGTTGCCCTCGAATCTTTTTGGTCACTTAAAAAGCGCACTAGAACTTTTAATTTCCATTCACATAGTTTTAAGAGAGATTATTCCTTTTGTCACATATTGGCGTTCTAATTTACACTGAATATTTCTATCGTGCCAAGATTTTAGTGAGGGGGAAAGCGAGTTAACGGTTCAATCCTGGAACACTCGCGCGAGAATTAGAAATATGGAGTTAGAAATATTTCAACTTTTGAAGGGCATTATGTAAAGGGGGCTGGGAAGAGCTGTGGGCGGCGCTGCATGAAGTGCCGCGGGCCCGAGAAGCGCCGCCGGGATGCGCCGCGGGCCAGGAAAGTGCCGCAGGATGCGCCGCAGGATGCGCCGCGGGTCAGGAAAGCACCGCATGATGCGCCGCAGGGATGCGCCGCGAAAAAAAAATTGCAGCCTTCTATGTCATATCTTAGATTATCTTAAGTTGAATTAACCAAATGCTTTTAAGCAATAATAATCCAAATTTTAACAGTAGGGATGATTTGAACACATTGAAAATAAGCTATTTTTCATTTATAGGTTGGTGCATTGGTCCCATATTCACCGTCCAGTGAAGAAGGGGAAGAAGAGGCAATGGAGTTTCAAGACAACGAAACATGGGACGATATCATTGAAGTACCAGCTAATATTGATGAGTATTTAAATGATTATTTAATGTAGAACCTAGTACAGTTGAGCAGGTAGACTTGAGCCCGAACTCTTTACAAATTTTAAATGATTTTACAGGGAACCCCCCTCCAGCCTCCGATACCCTAACCAGTCCACTTCAAACAACTGAAGTGGAACAGAGCCCAAATATTGTTGAACAACTTGGGGGAGGGGGTACATCTTTTCCCGATTTTCAATTATCCAACACAATTTTAAATAATATAGTTGTTTTCACTGCCACGTTTGGGGATCCCTTTAATACACTTATGGGGGGAAATTTTGTTTTTGATCCTGTAGAGATTGTGCATGCCTATGTAGATAAAATTCGTGCACTACTGGAGAAGCAAATTCAGTTGTGGGGGGTAGGGATTCAATTAAGGTTTCAATTGTTTTAAAGGTTTTTTATTTGAATGAGGGGAAAAGCGAGGTTTATTATCATTTTATACATTCCGAGATGCGCGTAATTCATCCAAATTTAGAAAATTTTGAGGGAGTTTTTAGTGAGTGGGTAGGGCAAATTATAGCGCATCTCGAGAACTATAATGAAAATGGGAGTGGGTCTGTAGTTTTATTTATTGAAAATTTAAGTATAAATATATGTAAATTTAAGAAAGATTTTATTTTAAGAGGGGGAGCAGGTGGGCATGAAAGGGATACAGTTTTAAAATATAATCCAGATCTAGTAGGTTGTCGTGGTGTCCAGCGGATCTGTTTTGAAACAGATTAAAAGTGTTTCAAGTATGCTTTCCTCATGTCAGCTTTCCGACCATTGAAAGATGAAGCCACCAAGAAGAATTTAGATCACTGGGCTGTACATGGGAAGGACGGGTCCGATTTCCCAGTTGTAGATTTTTCTTGCTTGGAAGGAAAATACCCAGAAACGCTAAGATCTATTGACATTTTTGAAAGGGCTAATGCTCATTTAAATATTGGCGTTACTGTGGTACAATACGAAACAGAATTTGAAGATGGAACTCGTTCTAAAAAGAAGGGGGTGGTTTTCCCAGTAAGGGGCCCGTCAGTTGATTTGGTTAAACACTGGGTTTGGTTGTTATACACACCACCTAGTCAACCGAATGCAATCGGTCATTTTAACCCTATCACTGACATTAGTAGAGTTCTGGGGGAGGGTAAAAAGGGGCGGGGGACCCGTTTCTACTGTCCAACATGCCTCTCTAGATTTTGGACTGAACTAAAGTTGCGAAATCACATGAGACAGTGTAGACGGCATGGATATCAGACAGTGGAAACGGTTTCAGGGGAGGGCCATTCTACGTTTTAAAAATTTCCGAAATACCCTTCTCCAATGCAACAAAATATCTTTAGACTGTGAAGCTAAGCTGGTGGAGGTGAATGACCCCCAATATCCAAACCGTATCAAAGAACACCAGGCCATTGCAGTGTCCTATGCACATGCGCAAAGAGACAATTCCAACACCATGCGGTTGTTAGAAATAGTTGAGACACTGGATGAGGGAGATGAGTGCATGGTCAAGGCATTGACTAAACTGATTGGCACGGCTAATGGCGCTATTTCTCGTTTGAGAAATACGCATTATCCAATGGTGCTGTCTGCAGAGGATCGTCTCGCGATTAAAAATCAAAAAATATGTTGGGTTTGTAAGGGGGAGTTTGTAGAGGAGGATAAGGGGACTAAAGGGAAAAGAGGGGGAGGGGGAAAGTCAGAGACCATGATCACTTTTGGCAGGAAATATCATCTGGGGGTAGTAATTTTAGGGGGGTTGCGCATCAATCGTGTAATTTAAATGTTAGCCAACAGTTTTTTATCCCAGTTTTTATTCACAACTCTAATTATGACTTAAAATTTATTTTACCAGCACTGGCACGTATGCACAGGGAGGGAGGGGGAGTAGACAGTCCATGGGTAAATAATTCATTTACCTACAACATTATTCCCAAATCGGCCGAGAAGTTGTTGCTTCTCGAACTGAAATGGCAAGTAGTGGATAATGGGCGTACGTGCTGGAATAAAATTAGGTTTTTAGATTCTTTTAGTTTTTTCCCCAAATCCTTAAGTCAACTAATTCAAGTGCAGAAAAGCGACAATTTTGATAGCTTTCCCTTGCTTAAACAGCACTTTCCAGACAGTGAAATGTATGACTTATTAACCAGCAAAGGTGTATATGCATATGATTATTACTGCTCTGGCGCTCGCTTAAGCGAGGAGAAACTACCTCCAATTGAAGCTTTTCACAATTCACTGACCAACACTGAATGCACAGCCGAGGAGTATGAGTTTGCCAAGAAGGTGTGGGCTAAGGGGGATTGTAAAAATGGGTGGGATTATTGTAGACTGTACTTGGCCAGTGACGTTCTAACTCTGTTGGATATAGTCTGTAAGAATACAGACCAGATCTATTCAGAGTTCGGGTTAGATATAGGATATTATTTTTCTACACCCCATTTAGTGATGGATTTAATTTTAAAAATTAGCAGGGAGGAAATAGGCCTAATCACAGATGTAGATCAACACCTTTTTGTAGAGCGCTCAATGCGGGGAGGGTATGTTTTTCACGGGGACCGCGTCTTATCGACCGATCCGAGCGGACAAAGCACCGGTGTAAAGTCAAATGCAGTGTTCTTGGACATGAACTCGTTATACCCCTCGGCAATGTCTCACTACTCTTTGCCGTGTGGGAACTATCAATGGCTTGAGAATCCTTGTGAGTTCCCCGACATTAACACCGTCGAGGACAACGGGCCACAAGGATGGTTCTATGAAATTGACGGTCACATTCCGCTGGCCCTTCACGACTCAGTCAAAGATTTTGTTTTTCCCTGTATCAATCGACCAGTGACCAGGGACTCACTGAGCCCCTACAATCGATCATTGGTTGAGGATATGGGGATGCATTGGACCCCCTCTAAACAGAAACTGATTGCTGATTTGGACCCTAAAGAGAATATCGTTGTTCACCATGTGCTTTTGCACTGGATGGTGAACAATGGCTTCAAAATCACCAAAATACATAGGGTCCTGCAGTTCAATCAGAAACCTTATTTGAAAACGTTTATCGATACCTTTGTTGATAAACGTTCTAGGGCAAACTCCAAGGTAGAGAAGGAATTGTACAAGCTCATTCTAAATTCAGCGTTTGGCAAAATGTGTGAAAGCGTACGCAACAGATCTCGCTGCGACGTCGTGACTGACCCTCTAGAGTGTGCACGAATTATTGCCGACCCCAATTTTACATCATTCACGAGCATAGAGGCCGGCATGGTTCTTCTACACAGGAAAAAGCGAAATGTAGTACTGAACAAGAATATAGCAGGCGGTAGTTCAGTACTAGAAATTTCAAAAAAGCTCATGTTGTCGTTCTTTTACAATGTGTGCAAGGTGCAATGGCCGCGGGAGGGGGAGGTTCAAGTTTACTATGGGGATACAGATTCTCTGCTGTTAAAGGTAAATGGGACTGAAGATTTATTGGGTGATTTGCAAAATGGGGTGCACATCAGCTCGCGGATGGATTTCACCAACTGGAATCCATCCCTCTACCCCGAGCTGGTGAAACGTCAAGCCCCTAACCAATTATTAAAATTAAAATCAGAGACGGGGAGTGATTTGATATCCAGGGGGGTGTTCCCGGGTCCCAAAGTTTATTGTGTTGAAACACATAGTGGGGATGAAAAGAAGACATGTAAAGGGGTGCCTACACACTTTGTAAAGAGCAATTTTAACATGAGCGTGTACAGAGACTGTGTAGAAAGTAGCCTAGTGCCAAGAGCACAAGTGCTTGCAATTCGCTCTCTACAGTATAGAAATTATACTGTGAGAGTGGCAAAAATGCAATGTCATGTATATCTGACAAGGTCTATGTGCTCGAGAATGGTGTGAGTGTCCTGCCTCATGGTCACTATCGTATTTCAGACCGAGTTGAATGCATAAACTATCGTATTCAACTTGGTCTGGATAAACCAATCTAACCCAAGCACTAACCATCACCACTCAACCTTTCATAAATTAACCTAACCAACTAATCTAACCCAAGCACTAACCACCACCACTAACCCATCCACTAACCCGTAGCAGTGACGACAACTATTGTTTTTCCATCGCGGCTCCCGGGGGGTGGGGGACCCTTCCCACGGCCGGCTCCCGGGGGTGGGGGGGTGGGGGGGGCCCTTCCCACGGCCGGCTCCCGGGGGATGGGGGGCCCTACCATTAAATTCACCGTAATGTTCAACTGTGCTAGTTCCAAGTGTATTTTGTTGTTGTATAGAAAAGTGTTGTTCAGAAAAGTCTTGTAGATGGACAAAGGTGTTGTACAGAAAAGTGTTGTACAAAAAGTGCTGTAGATGGACAAAAGTCTTTAAAGACAAAAAGTGTTATCATTGTTCATGTTGAACAAATAGAGTTTTCATGTTGACCATGAAATTTTGTCTGGTTCTTGTTGAACAAGTGTTATCATTGTTCATGTTGAACAAATATTTGTCGTAATAAATGTTGCCATGAAATATTGTTTTTGTTGTTCTTGAATAGATAGATAGATAGATCTACGGGAAAATTACTACTTATTCATTGGGCACATATGATTTACAGTTAGTCAGAGTCCGAATGTTGTCAACAGCATGTATCAATTTAAAACGCCCTTCAGATCATTTCTGTGTGGACCCTCAATGTCGGGGAAAACAACACTTTTAGCTAGAATAATTCAAAATTGCGATAAAATGTTTTTGGAAAAACCGAAAAAAATCTACTATTGCTATAGTATTTGGCAAGAGTCCTATGATAAAATAAAAGCTATTGCCACAACCATACCAATACAATTCATAAGAGGATTTGATGTTTTCAATAGTATTGAACCGAACTCGTGGCTGATTATTGATGATTTGGTCGAATCCATTGAACAGTTCTCACAGGAAATGCTACAATTGTTCACTGTCCGATCTCATCATGAACACATTTCCATAACCCTGGTTCTACACAATCTGTTTCATCAGAGCAAATGTATGCGAACCCTTCCTTTGAATTGCTCTATCTATATTATCTATCGAGTCGTTCGTGATTCTAGCTCGCTCTTAACTCTCAATAAACAGATATAACCCGGCGCCCCAAAATTTCTGTTGTCATCGTACACTCAGACGACTAGCAAGCCATACGGTTACATTTTGCTGGATCTTAATCAGAGCACGCCCGAGGATCTTCGTGTAGTCACCAAGATTTTTCAACAAAGAAATTACAGTATATCTTCCAGTGAACAGTAGAAAAGACTATTAGTTGACTTTATGACACTGAAGAATCTACACGAACAACGGCTTTATTTTCCGTTTTAAGCACTTCAAAACCATAACTAAAAATAAACTAAACTAAACAATCCTAAAATTTAAACTAGAACATTAAAATAAAACTAAATTAAACTCCAAACTAAACTCTAGCTAAAATTCTAAATAAAAACGAAAACTCTTAACTAAAAAAAACTAAAAGTAAACTGAAACTCAAACTAAAACTCATAGGTAAAACTCTAGCTAAACTAAAACTCTAATCTAAAACTAAACTAACTAAAACTAAACTAAAAATAAATTCTAAACTCTAAACTACTAAACTATAACTCTAACTAAAACTAAACACTAATCTAAAACTAAACTAAACTAACTAAAACTCTAAACTAAAACTTAACACTAATTTAAAACTAAACTAAAATTAAACTAAAACTGAACTAAGCTGCTAAATTAAAACTCTAACTAAAACTCATATGTAAAACGAAAACTCTTAACTAAAAAAAACAAAAAGTAAACTAAAACTCAAACTAAAAATCTAAACTACTAAACTAAAACTAAACTAACTAAAACTAAAATAAAAATAAATTCTAATCTTTAAACTACGAAACTATAACTCTAACTAAAACTAAACACTAATCTAAAACTAAACTAAACTAACTAAAACTCTAAACTAAAACTAAACACTAATCTAAAACTAAACTAAAACCAAACTAAGCTACTAAATTAAAACTCTAACTAAAACTCTTTAGCAAACTGTAGCTAAACTAAAACTCTAATCTAAAACTAAACTAAAACTAAACTAAAAATCTAACTAAAAATCTAAAAGAAAACTAAAACTAACCTAAAACTAAACTAAAATAATAAACTAAAAATCTAGACTAAACTAAACCAAAACTAACTAAAAATCTAAACTATAAATCTAACTAAAACTCTTAACTACTAAACTAAGTAAAACTCTAAACAAAAACTAAACTACTAAACTAACTAAAACTCTAAACTACTAAACTAACTAAATCTAAACTAATAAACTAACTAAAATCTAAAACTACTAAACTAACTAAAAATTCTACACTAAAAACTAACTAAAATCTAAAACTACTAAAACTAACTGAAAATCTAGCTAAAACTCTAAAATAAAACTAAACGTTAAACTAAAACTAAACTTAACTACTAAACTAAAACTAAACTAAAACTAAACTAAACTGCTAAATTAAAACTCTAACTAAAAATATAAATTATAACACTAAACTAAAACTAAACTAGAACTAAACTGAAAATCTAAACTAAACTAAAACTAAACTAAACTACTAAACTAACTAAAAATTTAAACTGTCTAACTAACTAAAACTAAACTCTAAACTCTAAACTACCAAACTAACCAAAAATCTAAACTAAACTAAAACTAAACTAAACGAACTAAAAATCTAAACTAAAACTCTAACAAAAACTCTAGCTAAACTAAAACTCTAAACTAAAACTAAACTAACTAATACTAAACTAAAAAACTAAACTACTAAATTAACTAAAATCTAAACTACTAAACTAAAAATCTAAACTAACTATGATCTAAACTTTTAAACTAACTAAAATTCTAAACTAAAACTAAACACTAATCTAAAACTAAAATAAATTAAACTGAAAATCTAACTAAAAATCTAAAAGAAAACTAAACATTAAACTAAAACTAAACTAAAAAACTAAACTACTAAACTAACTAAAATCTAAACTTTTAAACTAACTAAAATTCTAAACTAAAACTGAACACTAACCTAAAACAAAACTAAATTAAACTGAAAATCCAGCTAAAGCTCTAAAATAAAACTAAACGTTAAACTAAAACTAAACTTAACTACTAAACTAAAATTAAACTCTAGCTAAAAAATTTAAACTAAAACTGAACTAAAACTAAACGAAATATAAATTATAACACTAAACTAAAACTAAACTAGAACTAAACTTAAAAATCTAAACTAAACTAAAACTAAACTAAACTACTAAACTAACTAAAATCTAAACTGTCTAACTAACTAAAACTAAACTCTGAACTCCAAACTACTAAACTAACTAAAATCTAAACTATAACTCTAACTAAAACTAAACTCTAAACTACTAAACTAACTAAAATCTATACTATAACTCTAACTAAAACTCTAATCTAAAACTAAACTAACTAAAACTAAACTAACTAAAATCTAACTGCTAAACTAACTAAAATCTAAACTACTAAACTAACAAAAAATTCTACACTAAAAATAAACACTAATCTAAAACTAAACTAAATTAAACTGAGAATCTAACTAAAACTCTAAAATAAAACTAAACGTAAACTGAAACTAAACTTAACTACTAAACTAAAACTAAACTCTAAACTTTTAAACTAACTAAAATTCTAAACTAAAACTGAACACTAAACTAAAACTAAACTAGAACTAAACTAAACGAACTAAAAATCTAAACTATAACTCTAACTAAAACTCTAGCTAAACTAAAATTCTAAACTAAAACTAAACTAACTAATACTAAACTAAAAAAATAAACTACTAAACTAACTAAATCTAAACTAATAAACTAACTAAAATCTAAACTACTAAACTAACTAAAAATTCTACACTAAAACTAACTAAAATCTAAACTACTAAACTAACTGAAAATCTAGCTAAAACTCTAAAATAAAACTAAACGTTAAACTAAAACTAAACACTAATCTAAAACTAAAATAAATTAAACTGAAAATCTAACTAAAAATCTAAAAGAAAACTAAACATTAAACTAAAACTAAACTAAAACTAAACTAAACTGCTAAATTAAAACTCTAACTAAAAATATAAATTATAACACTAAACTAAAACTAAACTAGAACTAAACTAAAAATCTAAACTAAACTAAAACTAAACTAAACTACTAAACTAACTAAAAATTTAAACTGTCTAACTAACTAAAACTAAACTCTAAACTCTAAACTACTAAACTAACTAAAAATCTAAACTAAACTAAAACTAAACTAAACGAACTAAAAATCTAAACTAAAACTCTAACAAAAACTCTAGCTAAACTAAAACTCTAAACTAAAACTAAACTAACTAATACTAAACTAAAAAACTAAAGTACTAAACTAACTAAAATCTAAACTACGAAACTAAAAATCTAAACTAACTAAGATCTAAACTTTTAAACTAACTAAAATTCTAAACTAAAACTAAACACTAATCTAAAACTAAAATAAATTAAACTGAAAATCTAACTAAAAATCTAAAAGAAAACTAAACATTAAACTAAAACTAAACTAAAATCTAAACTACTAAACTAAAAATCTAAACTAACTAAGATCTAAACTTTTAAACTAACTAAAATTCTAAACTAAAACTAAACACTAATCTAAAACTAAAATAAATTAAACTGAAAATCTAACTAAAAATCAAAAAGAAAACTAAACATTAAACTAAAACTAAACTAAAAAACTAAACTACTAAACTAAACTGCTAAATTAAAACTCTAACTAAAACTGAACACTAACCTAAAACAAAACTAAATTAAACTGAAAATCTAGCTAAAGCTCTAAAATAAAACTAAATGTTAAACTAAAACTAAACTTAACTACTAAACTAAAACTCTAACTAAAACTCTTTAGTAAAACTCTAGCTAAACAAAAACTCTAAACTAAAACTAAACTAGCTAAGACTAAACTAGAAATAAAGGTAATAAATAAACTTAAAATAAACTAAAAATCTAAACTACTAAACTAACTAAGGTCTAAGCTTTTAAACTAACTAAAATTCTAAACTAAAACTAAACACTAATCTAAAACTAAAATAAATTAAACTGAAAATCTAAACTAGAACATTAAAATAAAACTAACCATTAAACTAAAACTAAACTAAAAATCAAAACTACTAAACTAACTAAAATCTAAACTAAACTAAAACTAAACTAAACTAGAACTCTAACAAAAACTCTAAGCTATGACTCTAACTAAAACTCTAAACTCATAGCTAACTAAACTAAACTAAAAATAAAGGTAATAAATAAACTTAAAATAAACTAAAAATCTAAACTAAAACTAAACATTAAACTAAAACTAAACTTAACTACTAAACTAAAACTCTAACTAAAACTCTTTAGTAAAACTCTAGCTAAACAAAAACTCTAAACTAAAACTAAACTAGCTAAGACTAAAACTAGAAATAAAAGGTAATAAATAAACTTAAAATAAACTAAAAATCTAAACTACTAAACTAACTAAGATCTAAACTTCTAAACTAACTAAAATTCTAAACTAAAACTAAACACTAATCTAAAACTAAAATAAATTAAACTGAAAATCTAAACTAGAACATTAAAATAAAACTAAACATTAAACTAAAACTAAACTAAAAATCAAAACTACTAAACTAACTAAAATCTAAACTAAACTAAAACTAAACTGAACTAGAACTCTAACAAAAACTCTAAGCTATGACTCTAACTAAAACTCTAAACTCATAGCTAACTAAACTAAACTAAAAATAAAGGTAATAAATAAACTTAAAATAAACTAAAAATCTAAACTAAAACTAAACTTTAAACTAAAACTAAATTAAAAATCTAAACTAAACTAAACTAAATTGCTAAATTAAAACTCTAAATAAAACTCTTTAGTAAAACTCAAGCTAAACAAAAACTCTAAACTAAAACTAAACACTAATCTAAAACTAAAATAAATAAACTTAAAATAAACTAAAAATCTAAACTAAAACTCTAAAATAAAATTAAACATTAAACTAAAACTAAACTAAAAATCTAAACTAAACCAAACTGAAACTAAACTAAAATAAAGGTAATAAATAAACTTAAAATAAACTAAAAATCTAAACTACTAAACTAACTAAGATCTAAACTTTTAAACTAACTAAAATTCTAAACTAAAACTAAACACTAATCTAAAACTAAAATAGATTAAACTGAAAATCTAAACTAGAACATTAAAATAAAACTAAACATTAAACTAAAACTAAACTAAAAATCAAAACTACTAAACTAACTAAAATCTAAACTAAACTAAAACTAAACTAAACTAGAACTCTAACAAAAACTCTAAGCTATGACTCTAAGCTAAAACTCTAAACTCAGAGCTAACTAAACTAAACTAAAAATAAAGGTAATAAATAAACTTAAAATAAACTAAAAATCTAAACTAAAACTAAACATTAAACTAAAACTAAACTAAAAATCTAAACTAAACTAAACTAAACTGCTAAAATTAAAAACTCTAACTAAAACTCTTTAGTAAAACTCTAGCTAAACAAAAACTCTAAACTAAAACTAAACTAGCTAAGACTAAACTAGAAATAAAGGTAATAAATAAACTTAAAATAAACTAAAAATCTAAACTAAAACTCTAAAATAAAATTAAACTAAAACTAAACTAAAAATCTAAACTAAACCAAACTGAAACTAAACTAAAATAAAGGTAATAAATAAACTTAAAATAAACTAAAAATCTAAACTAAATAGGTAATAAAATAATAAACTAAAAATCTAAACTAACCCAACCTGCAATCCTCTTTTTCTAATATTTCCGCCCCCCCCCCTGATTGACTTAGAAGGAGATGTAAGCAAGCCCTCTGATTGGCTTAGAAGGAAACACGTGATCTAACTGTTACCTTGGAAACTCATAACATTTGGCTTGAACAACAACAACAAATACTGTTTCCCGGAAACTCATAACATTTGGCTTGAACAACAATAACAAATACTGTTTCCCGGAAACTCATAACATCTGCATCGAACAACAACAAGAAGGGAGTGACAAAGTTCCTGTTTTTCCATTCTCACTGACAAAATCCATAAAAACATCAAATAAATTGATCAACACACATAATCATCCATGAAAAACATCAAATAAATCGACCAACACACATAACCATCCATGAAAACAGACATAAATGTGACAAAGTTCCTGTTTTTTCATTCTCACTGACAAAATCCATAAAACATCAAATAAATCGACCAACACACATAACCATCCATAAACTATGTAAAAAAAGTTGTAGGTGGCAGCAGGGGTGAGTCCTGGGAGTTATAGGGTCACCTCTACTTTTGTAGTTTTTGCTGTTGGTTATTTTCCTGTTTTTATATATTTTTTTGTGTATATGGCGCTTAGGCTTTTGAAATGCACTGAATTTTCTATTTATATATTTATAACAAAGATGCATTGATAAAAAAAATTCAAAATAAAAACAAAATAAATATGATTGTTTTAATACGTTGTGAATGTTAAATAAGTAATATAAGTTTATATATTATCATTCATTCGAAATTTTTCGTAAACAGTAGTTAAATATATAAAACATTTTCAGTTAGCAATGAAATTTACAATCTGGCCCTCTAAAGAAACTGTTTGCCCACTCCTGAACTAAGGGAATGATCTGTTAAGATGTCAAAAATTAGCGCATGCAAAGCTAAATGCATATACACATGCATATGGCAAAGCCAAAAGTTCTTTCCCCTCTTCCTACACCATTGATACCATAAAATGGAACATTTGGACGATTTAGTCAGCAACATTGAAAAGCGCCAAAATTTTGCCGGTCTCAATGAAGCAACTTCCCAAGAATTAACTTGTACACTGAAGCACATTTCAAATAACCTTAAAACAAAGTGAAAAAAAACTTGTTGACAGAAGCTTTCTATTTGACTATTATAAAGGAAAAGTATATTTGTTGCTAAAAATAAAAGTTCAAATAGGGATAAAATTCTTTTAATAGACAGTGTAAATTTCACAAAAATACTTGATATTTTGGTCACATATGCAGTGACCATCACCAGTAGTAAACAGTTTTACTACTGATGACGGTCACTGCATATGTGACCCGAACATCAAGTGTTTTTGTAAAAATTTATCACTGTCTATTAAAAGGATTTATCCCTATTTAAACTTTTATTTATCGTCATGGAAAGGCAGTGTGGTCTTCAAAATTATCTGTATTTTTGTTGCATATTGCTCCTGGGCTTTGAAATGCACAGATCTATCTATTTATGTATTTAAACAAAGATGCATTGATAAAACAAACAAATATAAAATAAAAACAAAATAAATTTTATTTTAATTTTATAATACAGTGTGAATGTTAGATAAGAAATTTAATGTTGTATAGTCATTCGCAATTTGTCGTGAATTTTAGTTGAGTATATCAAACATATTTAGCCCCATTCAGCAATAAAGTTTAAATTATGGCCCTTCAAAGAAAATGTTTAACCCACCCCTGAATTAAAGGAATGGTCTTTATATAGCTGTGAAGCTGTCAAAATTTGCACTTGCTTATGGCAAAGCCAAAAGTTCTTTCTCCTCTACCATGACATGAAGGACATAGACAACTTAGACAGCAATATTGAAAAGGGCGAAAAGTTTCCCGGTCTCAATAATACAACTTCCCCAAGAATTAACTTGTACACTGAAGCAAATGTCAATTAACCGTAAAGCGAAGTAAAAAAAAATTGTTGACAGGAGCTTTTTATTTGACTATTGTATAGGAGAACTATAACCAAATTGTTAAGAATGGTTTAAAAACTAAAAAGGGGTTTTTGTCTTAAATGCCTTACTTAGTTATGAAAATTCATTTTCTATAAAATGTGTGAATTGTTTGTAACCACAGATAATTTGTGGGTGTGTTTTGATAATTTGTAACCATATTTTTTCTGATGCGCACGACTCACTCACACATAGGACCCTACCAGCTTTCGCATCTCTATTGGCCACAAAAATTCATCATCCCTACGAATTTTCTTAAATCTTTCTCATCGATTAACTCCCCACTTACATAAATCTGCGACCAAAATACACCCCCTCTGTAAAGCTCTTTACTAAGTTACTCACCACCCAAACATCTTAGCAATATGAAACTCTTTATCCACGAGATTATCGAACCAAACAACTCTTTGGAACAGAACCCCACATCCTCACAACTTCCTATCAAAATATTCTCTAGTATAGGCCACACAGTTTTTTTTTTTGGTTTTTTACCCACCAACACCCAATTTCATTTACTAAAATGCAAATTTACATTAAGCAATTTCTTTTATTAATTTGCCATAGAACTACTACGAGTGCAACAATTTGCATCGAAAGATTGTTGATTAAAAATATGGGCTAATATTGGAACAGAAAATTGCAAAAGAGAAACGAAGCCTGTAAAAAACAAAACAATTTCCACTTTACAAAAAAAAGAACTAATGTATAAGATTTGGACGTCGTCTATCATATTTCAGATTTATAACTGCCAACACGGTATAAGGATTTTCGTTGAGCGCATTGGCAAAAAAAAAGAAATATCCACCAAATTTAAACTGATCATTATACGGCGCTCAACATGGGTTTCTGATCGGGGGTGAAGATATGAGTGAAACAAACAGATTACTTGCTTTTTGGTTTATTCTTATATTTTTGCCTGTGAAATGAAAACTGACGTAGAATGCAAATAGCTGTACCACAAATAATCTTTTGTGTAAAATTTGTCAGAAAAACTGTAGCAATTTATCCCAAAGTGTTGACAACGCTGTTCATATCCTGTCAAGTACCTACTCTACCGGGCATTCGTCTGGAATGACTTTTCAAGGGAGCTTCCTTTTGGTAAGGGTAAGACTATAGAATTTAGTGACATTACATTATTGTCGACAACCGGCATGACATAAACATCCCTCTGATAAACAAATAAATAAAAAAACAAGTTTTTTTTAACTGAAAGTAAGGAGCGACATTAAAACTTAAGATGAACAGAAATTATTCCGTATGTGAAAGGGGCTGTCCCCTCCTAAACGCCTCGCTCTTTGCGCTAAAGTTTTTTTTTATTGTTTTAAAAAATAAAGTTGTGAGACAGAATCAAACTTCAGCGTAAAGAGTGAGGCGTTTAGGAGGGGACAGATTTTGTTCCAATTCAAATGTTGTTCCAATTCTTTAAGAATGACCCCTCAATCACAAAGGCCGGTAATTAGAATAAATAGCTGTGATGAAAGTACAAAAAAAATTTAGCGTAAAGAGCAAGGTAATGACTAGGGGGCGAACCCAACCACATACGTAATAATTTCCGTTCGTTTTAAGTTTTGATGTTGCTCCTTGCTTTCAGTTGAAAAAATAGTTTTTTTTAATTTAATTTCTGATCGTTTTTTTAAATAATGCTGGGAAGCCCAGCGCCCCCGTCATAGCAATATCCCTACCCTCATGAAAACTTCCTCCATGGAATGATCATCCCACGTAACCTCTGACCCCCCTCCCCAATCTACCAGAAAAAATCTCCCCTGAAAACTTCTGTATGTTTCCCAATAACCAATGCTATATGTAAACATTGGGCAAATTCATAATTTGCAGACCTTCCCTCGGGGACTGTGGGGGATTACGTCATCCTCAAAGACATAGTTATTGTATTTTTCGACCATGCTGAACAAAATGGCCATCTCAAAATTTTGATCGAGTGACTTTGGGGAAAAAATGAGCGTTGGAGGGGGCCTAGTTGCCCCCTATTTTTTTGGTCACTTAAAAAGGGCACTAGAACTTTTAATTTCCGTTCTAATGAGCCATCCCACGATATTCTAGGACCACTGGTGGATACGATCACCCCTGGAAAAAAACAAATTAACACGCATCCGTGATCTTTCTTCTGGCAAAAAATACAAAATTCCATATTTTTGCAGATATGAACTTGAAACTTTTAAAGTAGAGTTCTCTGATACGCTGAATCTGATGGTATGATTTTCATTAAAGTTCTATGACTTTAAGGGGGTGCTTCCCCCTTTTTTGAAAAGAAGGCAAATTTTCTCAGGCGCTTAACTTTTGATGAGTAGGACTAAACTTGATGAAACTTATATATTTGAAATCAACACACAAATCTGATTCTTTTGGTGTGTTTATTGGTATCAAAATTCTGTTTTTAGAGTTTCGGTTACTATTGAGCCGGGTCGCTCCTTACTTACAGTTCGTTACCACGAACTGTTCAATGACTCAGTTACGATGACTAAACAGGAATAATTTACCTCTTGTGTCACACAAATGTGTGAATTCTGATCTACCTTGCTCGAACTTTTACTAGAGCTAAGAAGTAGAAATGTTACCATGAAAGACCGAAATTGCAGAATGTCGACTTTCACTGGTGAATGCCAACAAGCACCAAATACGTCGGTGATATATCGTATATTTGTTATATTTTTGTATATTCGGACCCTCACCAGTGTATGTCAACAATCCCAGATATGCTCTGGTAAATGTCCAAAAGAGAAGAGTCGATTAGTTAGAAGGCAACATGTTGTTTCCCACCAATCCTTTTCTCTGCATGGATTTAGTCAGCTTTGTCAGTCTTATGCAAGGTTTGATGGTGATAGTTTGGGTTATAAATCTCAGAAATAGATTAGAAATTAGGTTAGAATCTCAGACAAACAAATCTCAGTAATGATCAACATTTACCATTAGTGTATGGTAAATGTCGACATTCACCAGTGAAAGTAAGAAATAAGGATATTTTACAAATATTTCGGACGTACACTAATCGACTATTTTTTTGTTGACATTCATCAGATTTCGGTCTTTCACCGTAACAGAGATACGTTAAATATTTCCTAAAGGAGTTGTTTGTGAATAAATCTGGGCACTCAGGTGTGCGAAAAACGTCGCTTGATCCCACTTTCTAGGGCTTTAATGACAGAAAGGTTAAGACAGCTAGATCACGTTTCACAGATGAAGGATGATAAGTTGCAAAAATTGTGCTTTTTTGTCATCCATCTGGGGCCAAAGAAAAAGTAGTAAGTCCTAGCAATGGGTGGGAAAAGGCTATAAGAAATTATTTGAAGGAAATTGGAACTTCATGGGAGGAAGTAATAATTGAAGCTTTGAACACAATGGAGCGAAGGAGATGCAAACGCAGCTGTATTTCCCTCAGGTGGCTTGGTGATCCGATTAGTTGTTAGAAGTAGTAGCAGTATGAAAGTAGTGTGTGACTAGGTTCATTCGCAACAGCAAATTTAAGCACTGAGTTGAAAAGCCTTTATCTTGCACTTTTTTCCCCTCTGACTAAATTTGCCTTTTTGTATTTCAGGTTAGACCCAGTCAATGATAAATTGATTATATATCCAGGGTGATTATTTATCTGTGTTTTCAATAGTAGTCTAATGACAATTCTTGGTGTTTTGATTGCATATTTTGCATATTGGCATAGATTAAAGGTGTATTTATAGCTTATCCTAACAAGATTTACTGCTAATTTTCTTTATAACTTTGAACACTGAGTCTCTTCTCCCCTTACTTTCAATATGCAGCCTAAGCTTTACGCATTATTTTGGCAATGTGAAATACTATTATACCGATCGATTGTTGATTGTTGTTAATTGTCATGTCACTTACATAAGTGAATTCCTTCCATAAAAAGTTAAAGGATAATACAATATAAGTTTAAAATGTTGTAAACTATGTTTCTCATTCATAATTGGACTCCACTGCTTCATATGAAGTAACTGAGAAAATACAACCTGTGAAAGAATTCTATGAAAAATTAAACCTAATTGTAAATGGGTCTTTTGGTATCCAGTTCCAGTTTGTCTTGGGAGGAGGCATGTGATGGTCAAAGCCATTAATAATGCTTCCACTGACAGAAACACATTGAGAATCAAGTAGCAAAGATTTATTGAAATTATGGAATTATAAATTATATAGAACTGAAATTTTAGAATAATTGACATCCTTACCCAAGAAATTATTAACATCCCTACCCAAGTGTTTTTGGACTACATGTGGTAGTTCCTAGGCTCTGAGCTAAGGAGTCTACTGCTTACACAGTGGCTGTAATTTTTACAGGATTTGTGAATCTTGTTACAGCTAAGATAGTGTATTTATCAATACTTTCTTTATAGGACTTTCCATCTACAGGAAAGTGAACTTACCGCGGTTTTCTAAACATAAGTTCGTTTGGGTTTGTTGTCTGGTCTAGTAAAGATCTATTAAACTACAGGAATTAACTTTGTAGCTCTAAAAAGGTACAGGTAAAGAGTGTAAGATACTTGCTTTCAACAAAAGCAAATTTGGCACTAAAACCCCTTCCTCCTTTTGAGCTTCCCAAGCTGAAGAAGTCTATAGTTATTGTTGGACCGTTGGACATCAGTTCTTTGGGTTTGATTATTCCGCAATAGTCATCTATTTTCTCCTTCCTTCCGTTGACTGTAACATACGCGGCAATCCTGTCGGCAACTTCACAACTGAAAAGGAATAGTGATTATGAACGATTTTATAAGTCAACTCAGGGCTGCAAACTTTTTGATCCATGATTTCGTTCCCTGAGCATCCAAAAATGTTGGATTTTTAACTACAAAAATCTTAAAATCTCAAAATCTTAAAATCTAAAAAACTAGAGGTAATTTTTCGTTACCAGTCGTATTATTGACCAAAAATGCTTTGTAAAACTCTTTCAAAGGAGCCAGTTAACATAAAATATAATGAAGACGAAATAATCCATATAAAATATTCATAAAAAATAACAGTGTGAAAGCAGGAAATCCCTGACTCTGGAGAAAATCCTTTACTTACGACATCTCTGGCAGAACCTGAATGCTAAAGAAAAAATGCTGAGAAAAAGCACTGCTTTGGTGAAAAGTGACACTTTTTTTTACCAAAATATATATCATCTATGGAAATGCTTATGTTTTACGTCATAAATAAAAAAAATTATGTCCCTGTTTGCCCTTTTATTTCCCAAATTTGTAAAATGTGTCAACACCTTGCTCTTTACGCTAAACCTTGAACTTCGTCCCAATTCTTAAACAACGACTCCTGAAATACAAGGGTCGTTAGTTAGAACAATAGGAAGCTTTTTTAAAAGTACTAAAAACATTAGCGTAAAGAGCGAAGTGTTGAGGAGGGGGTAAATCCCTTCATACACGTAATGATTTCTGCTCGTTTTAAGTTTTAATGCTGCTCCTTACTTTCAGTTGAGAAAACTTTTTTTTTTTAATTTAATAATAAAGAAATCTGACCCGTTTCTGAATTATGCGGGCTTATCTTAGTTTTGACAAGCTTTTTGAATAAAATTTTAGCTCGGGGCAAATTGGGGTCTGGGGCGAAACTGGGCCCTGTGGAGGCAGCTCCTCCTCCTTCCCCATAGGAAATTACACCCCTGCATCCTCCCACCCCAACTGGGGACGACCTACTTTTCTTTTGGCCCTAGATAGTTGGCTGACAGGGACTATCTTTGGCAATCTGTTATCCTTCATCCGTAGAACGTACCCTAGCTATTTCAACCTTTCTCTCATTATAGCCCAAGAAAGCGGAATTGAACCACACTTTTCGTACAGCGTACTGTTGGAGATACGGTCAGTCAGTCGGGTACCTGTGTACTTTATATTGTTAAATTGAGGAGCCTAATAATAATTATATTGTTAATAATAATAATTAATCTTTATATTGTTATTTTACATTGTAATAATGTTTTATTGGTAATTGTTATCAATTACCTAAGAAATCGTTAAATACAAACCTTGGCAAAATTCAGCCCAGTCTGTGATATATTTTCATCAAATTTTTAAATTTTTAACTTTTATGTTGAAATATTAAAGTTAGATCTACAATCAAGGGGCTGAAAACCCTTTAAAATACCAACTATGATAAAAATTAAACACATCTTTTATTTAAGGAACCTAGCCTGTTTTAAGTTTGGGAAGTCATACTATAATTTTTAATGCCTTAAAATTACTCATTTTAAATTTTTAGGAATATTCCATTAATTGTCCTTGAATAACCAAGAATAAAAAAAGGTGCATCGAATCTATATAAGCAAAGTTAAATCAATTCTAAAACAACATTGGCTACACATAATAGATGGAGAAAAAACGTCCAGGAATAAAACCAACTAGGTAAATTGCTTTATTAAAACAAAACAGAGAAAGAAAAAGCAGATATTTCGACAAGAAAGTTCATTTTTCCGGACGTTTCCGGACGCTTTTGGAGAAAAAACGTCCAGGAATAAAACCAACTAGGTAAACTGCTTCAGTTAAACAAAACAGAGAAAGAAAAGGCAGATATTTCGACAAAGAAGTTCGTCAAGTTGTCTTTACTACTATATAATGTACAAAGGGGAATAATTAAGAGACTAGCCTTCAAAAACTAAAAAAATAAAGAGTTTAATGAAAACTAAAAGCAGAATAAATAAAAATTATTTGACTAAAATATAAAAATATTTACGAGAAAAAAAGAATTACTTTTTTAATTCGCCATAACCTTTGAATTATGTCTAGTTTGGAGTTAAATGTTTTATTTTCCGAAAATAAACTTTTGATTATACAAAGCTTTATGTGGGGAAAAATATTCAGGCTTTATTACATTTTCTTCATTTTGAAGCAACGAAATTCCCGCACTATGAAAAAATAGAAATAAAGGCTAATTTATATTTAGTAACGAATATTTGGTAATAAAGTTCTGTAACCTAGCAAAGAAAATAAACCCAACCTAATAATACTTGCACTCTATTTAGCATCAAGAAAGGATGATGTTCTAAAAGATTGGACAGATATTCTTTTTTTTCTTCAAATCTAAATAAAAAGTATAGTGAATGAAAGTGAAAAGTTATTTTTAATTTATCCTTGAAGCGTATCTATAAGAGAGGATAAAATGTAACTAAGCGGCAGAAGTATTGGGGAGAAGCAAACATGCACATGTGGTTTTTGGCAGAAGGGGGAGGGGCTGAAACAGAAAATTGATAAATTAGGCAAAGGGTTTAGAAATATACTCAAAAGACAATAAGATAAAGTTTTAATATCGCTCTTTACTTTCAGTTGAGAGAACTTCTTTTTATATTTAATTTCACTTTGTTTTTCACAAAAACAGGATACCCTAAATCTGCGAAAAGTTGCTACCACAAAAGCGGTCTTGAAAAACGTCTTGAAGAATAAAATCTTGAAAAACGTCTTGAAACGTTTTGAAAAGCGTCGTGAAAAATGTCTTGAAGAAAATTTCTCAAAGAAAATATATCTCTGACTCCTATTGCAAAAGGGATAGGGCCATTACAGTATTACAAGACTTTTTAGAACCAAACCAAGTTTCATTGACCCTCAAAACCCGTTTGGCCATTAGACATTTAAAGTTGCAAAAAACTACGCAATCCTCAGCAAAAACCTGTGTCATTGATAAGGTCGTTCGAATTTGCTGGCGAAATGATGCTTGCTTAACAGCTCATTGACCTCAATGAGCTGTTAAGTTTACTACACCTGCTAGACAGTGTGCAGTGAAACATAACAATCACCTGTGCGTAATAGACCAAGTAAACAATGGAACAGTGTCTTGGAAAATGCCCTGAGGGTTGGGCATGACTCTTAGTGCACATGCGGGGGTTTCCCACTGGACTAGTGTCCTGGAAAATGCCATTAAGGGGCGCAGTAGCAGGATGTATTACTAGGATACTACTTATATGTACATATACATATATATTCATTATATATATATATATATATATATATATATATATATATATATATATATATATATATATATATATATATATATAATATATATATATATATATATATATATATATATATATATATATATATATATATTTATTTATTTATATATTCATCGAACATATTCATTAGCTTCTTAAGAAAAAGGAAAAGTTGACGTCTTGCAGGTAGTGCCTTTAAGGCTCCCATCTCCCATACATGTTGAATTTCATTGGATAGCTTTAATCAAGATGGTACCCCTTTTAGGGAGAGTTATTTTCATGTTTCTAAAATGATACAAATTTTTATGCGCTAATAGCCTTTAATCAGTTAATTTAAAATTAATACTCGTTGTTGTATAAGTTGAAATCGAAAGTTATTTAAAGATTTGGTTTTTAATGACAAGGGTTGTTCTTTACTTACAGTTTGTTATTACGAGGTCTTTGACTCAAGGCTTTCTTAAAGAGTGCCACTGCTCCCTCCTTCAACTTTCGTATTTTTTACATTTAAGTTCAGTATTTGTAAAACACTGTTTCGAGAATGATATTCATCCATGAAATAAAATACTCCCTTGAATACTTTTTAGAAGGTTAGGGTCGAAAAATCAAAATTCCTCTTAGGGTCATCATTTCCACGGTTTCAAAAGCAAATTTTTCGAAAACAAAACTCTTTGATTGGGAAGTTCCCCATGAACGCCAAAAGCGGAGATACCCTTTGGAAACAAGAAGACATTAAAAGTTTTATATAAAAAGGAAATTATAAATATTACTATTTAAAATTGATGAAAACAAAGCTGGTATTACTTGCCTATGTTCAATTAGATCATTCCCGGGGAAACATAAAACAATCAAACAGACAATTTAACACCCTTCATCGTCCAGTGCTAAGTCTCGCATTTTTATAGATAAGGGCTTAAAGCCTCCCCATTGTTGTTGTCAAACGTTTACAAAGGAATTTATCAAAATTGTATCAACAGGCACAAAACTCTTACCCCCAACCCAAGAAGTTGTACTGTAACTTTATGAAAATCTTTGCTTTTTGTAAATTTGATTTTTGGACAGAATGCTCAGCTCTTTCACCAAAATCAGATAATTTTGGTGGTCCCTAAATTTCAGAGATAGTAGAAGCACCTTTGGTTTTCGGGTGTTTTGTTATTCTTTTGTCATTTTTTGGTTTTTGATTTTCTTTAATTTTTTTCCTCCCCTGTCCCTTCCTGGCCATGGAGCTAGGAAGCGGGGGAGACTGTTTTGAAGTATTGTTGCTATAAATTTATCATTAAAAACTCTTAGCCCTGAACTTGTTTGGGAGAATATCAGCACCTGCATTTGCACTTTGGCATATAAAGTTCAGACTATAGTCTAAATAACTTATTACGTATCTTGTCTAATTCATAAACTTTAAGCCTTTATCATAAAGTCAGATTTATTTCAGTTAGTGATGGCTTCTTTAAGGTTTTTTTTTATATTTTACACATGCCAGTGATGTTCCTTTCCTAATTTCATTTTTGGTACAACTAATAAAACAATCATATCTTTAAAAGTTTCGAAGCGTTCTCCTCTGGCCAGAAACTCCATGGAATTATGATTGATTCGTATAACAAGAATTGCCAATTCCAAAGAGAATAGAGTGATAATAAGTTTAAAGGTAGATCTATTTGATGCTGTTTCCCTACAAAGTGGCTCTTGAGACATTAAGGTGTTTGTTCATTTTCTTGTGGAAAATAGTGAAGTATTTTGATAGTTAGATGACGTAAAACTAATACATTTTGAACAATTTTTCTCTGTATATGCAGGATGGGCAAGAACGCTCTGAAAAAAAAAAAACAGAAAAAAATGGATCATGCAGCAACGAGGTCATGGCTCTGCCATTTTGTGGCACAAAATAGCAACTTCAAATCACAGAGGGCTAAAGTGCTATCGAGTGGCAACTCTGAAACAGTCAATCGATTTAGAAGTAGTTTCAAGTGCCATAACACCCCAGAGCCATGCCCATATCAAGTGGGGCTACAGGGTTTTTCCCCCTCCCGAAATTTTATGTAAAAACGTAACAAATGCATTTTAACAAATTTTTGATGCAACTTTTAAAGTGGTTTTGTAACTCCCCTTCCCCCCCCCCCAGCTCGAACAGAGAGTACCTCTCTGAAGTAACCCTATGAAAAAAAAGAAAAAAAACAAAAAAAATGGATTTAATCCTATTAAGTTGGATATGTATCCATGGAGGTCAAGAGTCTCAGCCCTCTAAATTCATATGTGTTTAAGATTTCTTGTAATCTTTCAATATTTTGATATTTATTCAGTTTTTTTTTGCTGTTTCCACAACACATTTTCTAATACGCAACTGCTTTATGTTGAAAGCGTGAAATACGCTATAAACCTTCCCAGTATCCTATGTATAAACCTATGTGTAAATTACATTTCCACAAAAAAATTTGTTAATTTAAATCAGTCTTTTTCTCTTCGGGTTCTCAAATATGCTTGATCTGGTGGCATTTATTTTTTTAAGCGAATTCTTATTTTGACAAGATAAGAATAAGAAAACTTGACTTAAAACCTTCTAATTTCAAGGATAAAATTTATTATCTTCACAACCTCGCCACCCTTACAAACTGAATTTCTGAGTAAGCCTATGTAGGGTGCCTGTGCCATTAGCTTACTATGGATCAATTTAGACTTAAAATATTCATTATTTTGATTTATCTGCTTTATCCCAAATTTTTATTATTATTATTGTTTCTTCAGATCTACCAACAAGCATGGGCTTAACCATCGGAGAGATTTCTTTACTATAGCTTTTTCAGCCCTGATCTTTTCATATTAAGACTCTTCGCTCGTTTTACCAGGATAAACCTGTCATATGCGAGATTATAAAACCATATATAGGGCTCCTATACTTAGTATTTCTTCTTCTTTCTTATTTCTATTTTGCAGTCCTATAAAGCGAAAAAGTATGAAAATGATCTTTGCCATTTATTTTTCTGAATGAGAATTACAGTTTGATTATTACAGAAAGTATTGAGATTGTTATATTTTATTATTTAACCTTATAGAACAATAACAAGCGTATTTTGATCTGATTGATTTACAGTTCTTTAAAAAACACAAACATTGAATTTTTGGTCATGCAATTTCATAATATTTTTGGGTAGGGAGGGAAAATTTTCTTCTTCCACGAACGTAAAAAACAAATCATCTTCTACCCTCTCTTCAAAATATTGATTGTTTTTTTTTCTTCTGAAAACTCAACCTGGTCTTTCGAGAAAATATAGAACGCCATCTACTGACTCAATTTGGCTGAAATGCAGTCCCTGCTTTTTACAATTGAATTATTACTTGAATAAAACAGAAATGGTTGAGAGCATTAGAGTTTATTAGCTAACTTTATAACATTATTGCAAGTCCATTTTAACCTGATTAATTTTAAGTTCCTTTTGAATCTTATAGATTAAACACATAAGTGAAAACGAACTACGCGAGTTGAATGCTTAAGCTAAATTAAATTTATAAGAGCATTTCACGGAGTTCCAAGACAAGGCCATTATGAAGATGCAATCACAAAACAATTGCAATCTTTAGTTCAAGCCAGGGAAGCTTGAACAATTTGAGAATCTATGAGCGGTTCAGTTGTAAAGTCAATTAACTCCATAAAAACAATTGTAAAGCTGTTGTATTTCACAACTTTACTATGCTATGCCAAACATACGGTTGATAATATAACTAACTGTAAAATGGTCAAAATTTTCTGTCCAACGGGTGGGGATAATGTGGATCTAGAGCACTTTATGTGCAATCGTAAGGAGTTAAAGGGTTTTAGGGAGGAAAATTTTGGAACGTTGGTTAGACGGAAGGAAAGAATGGTTGAAACTTGAAGAATAATTACCAACTGGGTATTAAGAGTTAAAGAAATTTTATTAATGTGGAAATGCATCCTAACAAGAACTTTTTGGAGATAAAAGGATTGGAAATATAAAGGAAGGCAATTTTGGAAATCATGAACATACCCAGATAATTTCGGAGACCACACTGACTTTTGACTACTACAAGTTTTTACTACTGATGACGGTCACTGGCATATGTGACAGAAATATCTGGTATTTTTTGTGGATTTCTATCACTGTTTGTGAAACACTGTCTATTAAAAGGATTTTATCCCTATTTGAACTTTTATTTATCGTCATGAACATACCCATAACGGGGATGAACTTTTTTTTTGTGTGTGTGGGTTTCTTTCTTTTTCCTTTGCAACCATAACCCATGTTGCTCTAGCGTCGAATATATACCGTGTTATATCAGACACTTCTGAATATCATTTTAAATTGTTGTCTAACTATTATTTTTAATCGTATATTATTCTGAAAATTAATCTATTTAATTAATATATTCTTATAATTATATAATTATATAAAATTAATTATATAAAATAATAACATATAATTAATTCATATATTAATAATTGATTATATTATTTGTATAATTCATTATAAATATTAATTATATAAAATATAACTAATAAATGAAGTCTTTCCATCGCCTTTCCATGACGGTAAATAAAAATTCAAATAGGGATAAAATCCTTTTAATAGACAGTGTTTCACAAACAGTGACCGAAATATCTGGTATTTTTTGTGGATTTCTATCACTGTTTGTGAAACACTGTCTATTAAAAGGGCTTTATCCCTATTTGAACTTTTATTTATCTTCATGAACATACCCATAACGGGGGATGAAGTAGTTGTTTTTTTTTTTTTTTTTTTTTTTTTTTTTTTTTTTTTTTTTTTTTTTTTTTTTTTTTTTTTTTTTGCAAACACGACCCATGTAGCTCTAGCGTCGAATATATATCGTGTTATGTCAGACTCTTCTGAATATCATTTGAAATTCTAATTACTACTTTTAATCGTGTATTATTCTGAAAATTAATCTAAATATTATTCATTGCTTTTTAACCGTCAAACTGGCTTAAAAAGCAAAGCTTAGCATCCAAGACACCCACTAACTGCAACAATGAAAAAAAAGACTAAAAAATAGCGAATTGGGTCATGACATGAACTGCGTCAGTTTTTCACGCTGAACCAGTTAGTGAAGTACCTTCGGTTACATTTCTTTAACCAATTTAACTCTAAGAGGAATGTCTAAACGTTTTAAAGCATAATCAAGATAATTTTTCAACCTTACCTTTTTCTAGTTATTATTTTAGTCCATATGACCTTTATCATTAAACCCTTGTCTCAAAGAAAAGAAAGTTTGTTTTTACCTCAATATAAGGTCTATTATGAAATAGAGGAAATACCACACGAACTGAGTGAACAGTGAAAGTTTATCTGACCAATTTCTGTACATTGATACCAACTTGAATATTATTAAAAGTCTGCAAATTTAAGAGCTAAAAAAAGGGGTGGGCTTTGATACTACTTAGGTACTTTAAAAACTTAAATGTTCGGTGCTTTAAAATTTTTGATACTGTGGAAACTTAAAAGCGATCTTAATCCACCTGGCTTTTGAGTGAGTCTAAATTTATCCTTTGGGACAGGGGTTTGTTGTACTTAAGGGAAGAGTCCCCTTGACTAAATCCCAGCCACTGCTTTAATCATTTTGACACAAATGCTATTCAATTCTACTATCGCTAATGGAATTTCGATCGATGATTTTTGCATTAATATCGTCAATTATTTTTTTTATGTTTTTTTTTTTAAGAAGAGACCTTATTCTGTATATAAAGAAGTTCAATGAAGAAAAAAAAGAAAAAAAAAATTGAAGGACGCGATTCAATTTGTGATTTTACTCACATCGCCCAGAAAAACTATAGAGATAAATTAAATGCACTGCAAGGATATACAGTATAAATGCAATTAAAAAGTTTCAAAGATAATACAATTTTTCACGAAATTTGCAATTTTAAATATATTTTTTATATTTACGGCTTTGCTACGAGCAATGCCAGAGTGTTGCGTCTCATACGATTATCGTTATTTATATGGGGACATCTATCAATCCGTCTTCCGATAATGCCGTCAAATAATTGTCTTATATTATCGTGCTTGTTTAAAGCGTAAATTTTAGTCCATTCATTAGAAACATTTTTATGGAACAACCATTATATACACCACTGGAACGAAACACGATTTTGCAGCTTTGTTTAAACAACTAAGAAAGTGCCTATTCTACGGGTATTTCTAGGGGTACGACAGAGCCAACACTCAGATGCATAGCTTGAGACACCCGATTTCTAGGTGACAAATTTACAGCAGCTATCAAACTTCATAATCATCAATAACTTTGATTCTATATTTATTTTGATCTTAAATAAGTTTTTGAAAATGCAAAAAGAGAAAAACAGTGGACTAATGTAACCACATTATTTACCCAGATTCTTATTGCTGCTCTTATTATCAAGAAAATAATTGATAATTATTATTATATGCTTTATATTATTTCTAGTGAATCTGGATAAACATTTTTTTTCAATTTAATTTTTTTGGTAGATCAACCAGTTTTATGTTTCAATTATCGCAATTTTTAATATGAACTACTTTCTCATTTTTTCTATTATTGCATGTCCTTAAGCATAAGCCTTTTTTCATACAAGAATAAATTCCCGGAAAAAAAGAGATTTTATAAGCCAGTGAAACATGCAATCCATTTTGCTGCTTTGCTTGCATCACCAAAACTATTCCTAGAGGCAAGGTAAATATACCGAAGGATGTATATGCAGAAATACGTTTAAAAATATGGAAATAAGATTTCTTCAAAAATTACAGAATTGTATAAGAATTATACAAAAAACGATATTTTTCGATTTCTGCTAAATAGTATAATATCTTTTACATCTTTAATGAATAACGCCGAACCAGAAGGGAAATTCAAAATTCGATGATAATGAAAACACTGCGATACAGAACTCCAAAATCATATTCTGCATGCGAACTCACAATAGACATGAGACGACAGAAACATATAATTTGCATATTTGTCATTTATTTTTGCCCTTGTAGCTGCTAGAGCTCCGCTGTAATCTAAATATACTGGGTAAGTTAAATGGGGCATTTTTGACTACCTGGATTATCGGAATATCCTTTTATCTAGCCAACACCCCTCTCAACATCCTCTGGAAGTTTCAACCTAATACCCTTGGCAGTTCCCAAAATATCGCTGATAAAACCTTTTGACAACCTTGATGCACATAATATCTTTAGATTTTGCTTGACATTTGCCTCAATACAACCAGAAATTCACAATTTAATACCCTTGACTGTTCCTGCGATATCACACAAGTGTCCCTTTTCCATTGAAAAAACCTATGGTTAAGCAATTGTTAATTTGTATTCTTTACTTCTTGGCCTCTTTATTTACTCCTTTACTCCTGGCCTCCTTTACTCCGTCGCTCCTTGGCCTCTAGGATTTATGTCATCATTAGAGGCATTTTGTTGGACCTGTTGACTATTTTAAACAAAATAGCTATAGAAAAATTTGACAGAATGTCTTTTGACACTTGGGGGGGGGGCATAAAAAATATCAGAGGGTGGGTTGCCCTTCCATAGCTTTTGACTCTTAGATAAGAACTTGTGCACTAAAGGCAATAAAACTTTCAATTTTTTAATCAAATCAGCTCCCTTCTGAAGTTTTTACAACCACCCCTTCCATATAAAGCAGCTCTGGGTAAATAATAATGCACTGACGGCTTATGAATCCATACTACATGGGGTCTTCTATCAATCCATCTTCCAATAAGGCCTTCAGACTATTGTCTTGTATTAAATAAAACACAAGTTTTTTCAACTGGCAGTAAGGAGCAACATTAAAGCTTCATACGAACAGAAATTATTACGTATATGAAGGGGGTCGCCTCCTCCTCAAAACCTCACTTTTTACGCTAAAGTTTTTTAGTACTTTTGATAAAAGCTTCTTATTGTTCCAATTAAACGAACATAGTTTTTCAGAAGTCGTTCTTAAAGAATTGGGACAACATTTAGACTTTAGCGTAAAGAGCGATTTGTTGAGGAGGAGGCAACCCCCTTCATATGCTTAATAATTGCTGTTCGTTTTAAGTTTTAATGTTGATCCTTACTTTCAGTTGAAAAAACCAGTTTTTTATTAAATTTCAGATCGTTTTTTAACAATTCCAGGAAATCTGGCCCCACCTCCACGGAAAAATACCCTCCCCACGGACAATTAAGTCCCAGTGAAAATTGTCTAGTCCCCCACAGACTAGACAATTAAGTCCCAGTGAAAATTTACCCAAGACAATTACCCTTAACAACTCCACGCGTAAAACTGAGAGGAAAAGAGAAAGCAACAAATATGAAATAATTTTTTTATAGGAATTCTGGCAGATTCCCCCAGAGTATAATTTCCTTTGGCAAGTTGGCCCCCTGGAAGCTTCTCTCCTCATGGACTGTTTCTCCGTGAAAAAAAAATATCAGAAAATTTGTCATCCCACCCTAAAATGTATGTATGCTTCCCAATAACAAACTATGCGTAGACAATGAGCAACTTTTATAAATTAAAACCTTTCCCCTGGGGCTGTGGGGGTGGGATCATATTATATGTAAAGGCATATTTATTTGGTCTTTCAATTTTGAAACAAAATGGCCATCTCAAAATTTTAATCGGACAATTTTTTGGGGAAAGGGGTGGGGAAGGAGGCCTAGTTTCCCTTCAATCTTTTTGGTCACTTAAAAAGGGCACTAAAACTTTTAATTTCCGTTCGAATTAGCCCTATCACGATATTTTAAGACCGCTGGGTCGACACGATAACCCTTCGGAAAAAAAAAAACAAAAACACAAATAAACACGCATCCGTGATCTTTCTTCTGGCAAAAAATTCAAAATTCCACATTTTGCAGATAGAAGCTTGAAACCTCTACGTTAGGGTTCTCTGATACTGAATCTGATGGTGTGATTTTCATTAAGATTTTATGAATTTTAGGGGACGTTTCCCCTTTTTCAAAAATAAGGCAAATTCTCTCAGACTCGTAACCTTTGATGGGCAAGATCAAACTTAATGAAGTTTTTTTTTAGCTGTTAAAAAAAAGAAAACGAATCAAACTGCACATCATTCGAACCGTCCGAATTTCCTTTACATGTTATTAATAAAATAAAGTCAAGACTTGAATATGCAAGAATATATAAGCGTTTGAACAAGAAAATCCCTCCCCCCTCCAAAAAAGGGAAATTTTCTGAATAGTGGCGGTTTACTCTAAATATTTTCAAAAAAACCTATAATTTTAATTTCACAAAACGATAGATTGTTTTTTGCTGAATCAAATAATTTACTGAGATTCTATACAAATAATATTTTTAACCAGGAAAAAAAAACAACAGATGCCTCGTTCTGCGATCGCATGCGCGAATTTGGTTTCCACATCAATAAAGAAAAGCCGAGCATCTTACATATCGGGTTTTAGTTGCATAAAGTACTTAGCCATAAAAGGCTTATTTCTCGTTTATAGGCTAAAATCGTCAATTTCTACATTAGTGTGAGTATGTGCACCCCGATATTTGTTTTAAGCACCTTAAATTACCCCGGCACCCGTACTCAAGCCAATTGCGGCTGATGTGAGCCACCCCCTCTCTTTTTTTGAACGATAACAAGCCTTGGATCACTGACCATTGCATAAAGTACTGAAAACTACAACATAAAAGGAAACGATTTAGGATATTTATCTGATCTAGCTAAAGGTAAGGATTCTGGCAACAACTATTTTAGGGGGTGTCAGTTGTCTTGCGTGAGGTACACCATGATGGTACAACTAGTTCTGAAGCATGTAAACAGATAGGAGATGTGTTGGACAGCACTGCTCCGCTTTTCTCGAAGTACAACGAGTCCAGATCTACCCTAAGAAATCATAGCCTCTGGGTCAACTATTTGATCTTATCCGTACCGGAAACGACTATCTTTATGCTGAAAGAGCTGCGGACTAGAGATCAGACATAAACACCACAAAAGAGATGATTCCGATTTTCTTCCCATCTGGAAACCATAAATACGCCGCAGTTGCGCTTAACTACCTAGAAGAAATGCTGCGCATGCCTGAAAAAGCGCCAGAATGTCACAGAGAGTTTGTAAGCGACAATTTTGTTGTTAGGAAAACAACCATGCCGTTTTGCGGCATTGCATGCGATCTGGCTTTACAGTCGACCGTGAATCTGGACATCAAAGGTCATCGAGGAGTTTCTGGTATCGTTGGTGCGACAACAAATGAAAAATCTAGGGATCGATATCTGGCTACTCTCCCCTTTCTCACAGCAGTCACCAGAATGCTGAAAGCAAACCTGAATATGGATGACGAGGCAATGAAGCATAATGAAGATACAACTGTGTTTACTAATCTGACAATAAAAGGTGAAAATCGGGTTCCAGACATGGTAGAGTTGCTCGGAAACCCACTCAAGACGACGAGAACAGAAGTGTACAACTTTATGACAGGGGATAGAGCTTCAGAAGCCGTAACAAATAGTCTGCTGAACTTCCAAGACATTGGCTTCGAAGCCATGAGCTCACATCTCGACGGGACATCCACGAAAGTAAAAGTTGGCATAGTACAAACTTTCACCTCTGTTGCCAAAAAAGGAAAAAAAAGAGCTAAAAAAATATTTTGGGGAAACTGAGCTGCTTAAACGAGCTCTGCGTCTTGCAAATTCAACACAAACTTCGTCCCTCTGTGAGCTGCTGAAGTACGAGCCACAGCCATATCTGGCCTCCCTTGCAGCATTATCACCAAGTCGTAGGGAGCCTCAGCTACGTACTGGTACAAAGTCAACAGCCTTGAACTAAATTTTGCAACAGTCTGGCTTGCAGTCATGACAAAAATGATTCCACATACGCTTTTTGAAGACTCTCCTCGATCTGGATAAATAGTTGATGTGACGAGTGTCATAAGGTGTTATCGACCAGAACAAAATGAGACGCTAGCAGATTTTGGAATAAGAGATTACGATTGGATTCTTAGGAACATACCCGATGCTTGTCAGTCTATCCATTTGGTTGGTGACAGGTATGACGGTCTTAGTGACGATAGAACCCGTGATGACTATTCGTTCAACCTCAAAGAAGCATTTGGCTGTCGAGAAAGAAGAGGAGATCCTAGAGGAAATATTTCCAGCCCGTTCACTTCCTCCAGCAAAGTTGCAACACCCTGGGACGGGATTCTCAGTAGTCGCTCAGCCAAAGGTCGACTCTTGAAAGTTCTTTTCGAGGTCTGGGAGTACAAAATTTCGACTCGTCTGGTGGTTCATCTCGCTGGAGGTTTCGAGAGTCGACATAGAGCTGGTACCGTTACGCCCCATGGAAGCTCTGTTGATGACGATATCTCGTCTTGCCATGAGGAAGCAGACACTCGGGTGTTATACCACACAGCAGTTGCCGCACGACGAAAGAGCACACTTGTGATAATACAAGCCAACGATACTGATATCGTCTTAATAGCTACATACTACTTCCAGTATCTTGCTAGTCTCGGTCTCAAGCAGCTCTGGGTTAAGTTTCCGTGCTACTGCATACCTATTCATGCGGCAGCACAAAAACTAGGAGAAACATTTTGCAACGCCTTGGCGCTTGTCCACAGCTTGAGTGGATGTGACACCACAAGCTTTCTGTATGGAATTGGAAAGGTCCGCTTTTTTCGAGCTGCGAAGTCTTCAGAAACTTTGTTGGGGTCTTCAGGTGATGAAGTTCGAGCCCGTGCAGAAAATCCATCATCTGTGCAAAATGATGGTTTAGTCAACGTCTGTAAGCAGCTTGTGGTTACAGTGTATGGCAAGTGCGACTAACTTCAATAGTGTGAATGATCTTCGAGCCCATTTGTACTCAAGATTGGAGGATTTGCGGCGTTTACCACCAACTAATATCTCGTTTCTGCTTCATTTGAAGAGGTGCATGTTCCAGTCACTGATTTGGATCCAAAGCCAGTATTGATTTATCTCAGGCTACCGATATGGGCTGGAGAATTGAAGATCATGAACTGAAGCCAGGCCTAGTTTCTGCGATGCCGCATGGGCTAGCATCGCTTTCTTTTGCAACTGTGACAAGACGAGTTGCGGCTCGCACTGCAAATGCTCCAAAATAGGTTTCTGTGACAGCGCATGCAAGTGTGGAGCTGACCCCCAAAAATACCTACTTTCCGATATAAATCAGAACGAGTCCCAAGACGAAGATGAAGAAGAAAAAGAGATTTTAGCCACCGTTTCATGTTCAGTTTTAAATATTTGATTTTTATTTGTTTTGATATTAAACTGCTAATGCAGTCGTCTAAACCTTACTTTCAGCTGATCATGACATTTACTGTCTACTACATCAGTGGCCGTTGACCCAATCTAACCGATTGGATCATTGGCCCCGGCTATGCTGGTATTTAAAGAAAATAGTATCTTAAATCAGCCTTAGTCACCTCTGCACCACACGTTCACACGGCTTCGCCACCTTGAGGCTCGTATATGAGTCTAGGTAAGCCAGATTGTATCTACTACTACAGAAAAAACAAATAGATGCTCAAGAATCAAGATTTTTTGGAAAAGAGGCACATGGTTTGACTCGTAATGACGAGCAGAATTCAAATAAAGCATAAAAAATACACCAAATTTGCCCAAGCGATCGCAGAATTAGGCATCTGTTTTTTTTCCTCGTTAAAAATATTAGTTGTATAGAATGTAAATACATGATTTGATTCAAGAAAGAGCGATCTATCGTTTGGTGAGAAAAAAATTATAGGTTGTCTTGAAAATATTTTGAGTAAAACGCCACTATTCAGAAAATTTTCTTTTTTTTTGGGGGGGGGGAATTTCTTGTTCAAACGGTTATATATTCTTGCAGGTTCAAGTCTCGACTTTGTTTTTATTAACAACGTATGAAGAACCTTCTGATGGTTCGAATGATGTGCAGTTTGATTCGTTTTCATTTTTTTAACAGCTAAAAAATTAAAAAAAACTTGATCATTGTAGGCTAATTTCTTAAAGCTATGACGTTATTTAGAAAAAATAAATAGTTGCTGAAGAATTAAGATTTTTTTAAAAAGAGGTACATGGTTTCACTTGTAATAAAGAGTAAGAGTGTAAAAGAGTAAGAGTAAGAATTGTAATAAAGAGTGTAAAAAAAAACTAAGAAAAAGTATATTTAAAAACCTTGTTTTCAAAATTAAACAAGGGTTAAAAAAAAATAAAGGTTTTGGTGAAAAATTAAAAATACCAGGTGAAAGTACTTGCTCTTAGGATTCAGAATATATCAAGTTTATAAAGTTTTCAGTTTATTTTACCGTGTAAATAAAATCAAGAGCGGTGTGACGTCGTTATAGGCCAAATTTGACTTTATAGGCTCAAATGACCATGTTATACACGCGTGCAAACTTGTGCACCCCGATATTCGTCATCAGCATCCCTGATTACCTTATAATACACCCTCAAACCAACTGCAGCGAATGTGAGACCCCCCTTGGAAGATAACAGTCCCTGGATCACTGACTATGATATCCAAGTCTGCTGTAATCTACACATATTGGGCAAGTTGAAAAAAAAGACAACAAGATATACCTGCCTTTTATGCAAAGTGGCAATCTTAATATTCAAAATCTAACATAAACAAAACTAGCACTAGCCAATAGGAGGGGTGTGGGCTTGTCTGAGAGCTATTAATCAAATTTCCCGCTATATTCATGCGGGTTGAAATAGTTGCGCAGTTTTGCTGTGAACAAGCTGCAACTTTCCTATATTTATACAAAAAGTTGGAAGTGGGGAGATGGGATTGGGGTAAATAATAGAGACATGGGCAGGCTTTATGCCTTATATTATAAATTGAAAATATATGCATGATTACGTTTCAAACATCGTGTAGCACGCCTACTTTTCTGTAAAAAAAAGGTAAAATAAAGAAATAGCAAGGGAAATGTTAGGACCATGAGCCTGTTTTCCAACTCTATTTATACTGAGTTAAAATCCTTTTATAAATCTGGTTCTCACAGCACAACAAGAGTTCATCTTTCTATCAAAATGGTTTCAATGAGAGAGGGAGGAAGGTAAAGGTGTGACAGCTCTACTTTGCTTCTCTGATTTTACTTATTGAAAATACATAATTGTTTTCAAGAAGGGTACAACTAGACCCCGGCACCACGCTGATGAGGGAAGACCGGTGGCGGCGGGGCCAAAAACAGCGCGCCACGCCACGCCGCCGGTAAGACGTCGGCCGAGCGCCGCCGGTAAGATGTTGGCGGCGCGCCGCCGGCACGATCAATGTTGACCGCAAACATTAATGTTTTTACCAGTCTTTCTCAAATCACAGCTTAAATTTACAACAGATTCGAGCCTATTCATGAGTTCAAAATTCACAAGTCGCTGGCTGGAAACTGGTCTTCTTCGTTATTCATCAAGAGAAGTAGAAATCTGGTAGAAACGAAATGGCTGTGGCGTTTCAGAACCCTTGCATAATGCGAGTAGTTGAAGTATCTCTTAGCTATGTATTCTTAACATAAATAATTATCAAAATTAGTAGTTTTTTTCATCGAGCATTACTGCATATAAAACTTCAAATACCGTATCACAAAATTCGTCAGTTATCTGGGTAAAAACTTTTAATATAACTTTGAACTTAGAAGCTTAATTTTTTCATAATGCCCTTTGCCTATATCTGTTTTGTCACCTTTAAAACAGTTATATTGACCTTTTGTGTATAATGTGAATATAGTTTGTCACCTTTTGTCACCTTTTAATGGGCGACTTTGATATTGATTTTTTTTTTTTTGCTCTTTTGGATTCCCAAGAAGCCTTCTTGTATTAAAAACTGGTTTTTAAAAACAATTTAAAAAAAATGCATTTTAAAGTTTTTTTGGCTTCTTTATAGAATATATGTCATGTAGGCTAAGGCTGAACTGCTGCTTTTTTATTGCTTTTGGCTGCTCTTTTAGATATTATTCTTTTTTCCTTTTGGGGATTTATTCCAAATTATAAACTGATAAATACCTAATATCAGTCAAATTATAAACTGCATCTAAAAGGAGTAAATTTATCAAATTGAAAAATACACGATGGACACTTCACATGAGAACACTTGAATTACAATGACACAAAAAACACTTAATAGTTTATTTGCTATGAAGAAAAATGAAGTGCCAGCTATGTTCTTAGGTAAAAAATGAAAAGCTCATCCGTTTTAAGTGTAATTAAATGAAATAATATGCAGACTGAAGTAGCTCCAGGAAGATGTTGAAATTTTCATCCTAGTTTGTCACTTTTAATCCAAGCAAAACGTTAGGACACTTAGTATCAGCTATTGAGTTTAAGCTTTGATTTCCAAATGCTCACAAGAATTACCAAATTTAAGAAAGTCGCAACAATAAGTCACCTGTGGTCAAAATACTCAAAGACTCCTCTTTGATCCCCACCCACGCTCAAAGCTTCTGCTATGGTCATTTCCATGGAAATCTCCAAAGAGTTTTTTTTTTAAATAGCTTTCAAGCGTAGTTAGGGGTATTTAGACTTTTTTGCTTTTCTTCAAAGCTTTGAAAAAAGTGTTATGATATTCCAAATGTTACATTTGTGCATATTTTTGGTAATCATTTTGTGGGGTGATCGAATTTTCTAAACCACTGTAGATACGTAAGAACGTTGCAACATCTAGTACCCTGAGGCCATAAGACTGTCAAAGACTCCTCCTTGAACATCCCAAATTGAAAGCTTTTATTATGACCTGGCCTTTTTTGTAGCTTGGGCACTGGCCCAAGGGCGCCATTGTTACTCGAGTGCAACGTTAGGCGGGGATGTCGATATCGCTTTCGTCACACCAATTCGTTTTAGTGTGAATCTGCCTGGTACTTATGAATGAATGTTTTCAAAGTAAACCCGTTTCATCAATAAGAAAAAAAAAACGGATTGGACGCATATGACACTCTCCCTTTGGACGATAAAACCATGCAAGTGCTGTATCAAGTATAACTCACGAAAATCTTGTTAATTTTGTCAACTTTTCAACTTTTTGGCATCCCTGCTTTCAATAAAAAAAAAAAAAATCAAGGTACTATCACTTAAATATAATAACTTCCTATGCCCCTCCCCCTTCTGGATACCATCTTGAAAGGATATCGTCTCTGCTTTAAAAGAAAAGAACAATTAACTTATTGGCACCACTGCTTTAAAAAAAATCGAGGTATTATCATTTAAATATGACAGCTCAATACCCCCCTCCCTCCTCTGGATACCACCTTGATAGGATGCCGTCTCTGATTTAAATTTAAAAAAAATCAACTTTTTGGGATAAATTTTATTTCAATAAATAAAATTTCGAGTTATTATCATTTAAATGTAATACATCCCTACCCCCCCCCCCCCCCCCTCCCCCTCTGGATACCACCTTGATAGGATGCCGTTTCAGCTTTCATTAGAAAAATAATTTACTTAATAATTAACTAGGTCACTATATGGTTCGAACAAACACGCAAAATAACGTAAAACAGCTTAGTGTTCCTTGAAAAAAATTGAGGGTATGAGTAAAGCGGTACAAAGACAACAACAAAAATGTCGAAATTATTCAGATATGCCTCAAATTATTGGAAAACTGTGTGATAGATTCGCCATGGCATTCCATAAGATTTAAAGAATCTAATTAAAAGGGAGCACACACAAAAGCCAAATAAGGCCAGTAGCCTATGAGAAATCGCAAAATACCCAAGACAATGAACAAGTCCTAATAAGGGGCCCTGGGTCTATCAAAATATTTCAATGGTTTCCCAGGGAATTTGATGTCATTTTCTTCTGTCTCCACTTTAAATGAAAAAAATAATTATCTTTTTGGCATCCCTGCTTTCAATAAAAAAAAAGAGGTATTATCATTTAAAAATGATTGCCCCCTATCCCCCCCCTATAGGCAATAATTTACAATTTATTTATGAGTCATATTTTTGGGGTAACTTCCGGTTCAATCTTTAATTCTCCAACCTTGTACATAGCTTAGTCTATAGCTAAATTTTGTCTCAATCGAAGGCTGTTTTTTTTTTTTGGGGGGGGAGAGGGGGGAGGGGGGTAAAATGTTCCAAAAAGAAGATTGTATTTTCTATCAGGCGTTCAAGAATTGAGTATTAAACATTAAGAAAATCTTATCTAAAAACAGCAACCAAAAAAAATAAATCTGCAAACTTACAATTCAGCTGTAGAAACAATCTGTCGGCTGTCAATTTCAAAATCCAACAAAAGGCTAAAGCTGTATAGTAGTGAATGCGTTCTATAATTCTATTCAACTTGAAAATAAAATTCTTGACTACGAATGATGTAAGAAATAGCGATTGGGAAACTGCATTCGAAATGATTTAAACTCATTTCATAAAGACAATACTTTTTTTTTGTCTACATATGAAGAACTGTGTATATTGCAATATTTGCAATAGCATATTGCATCTGTCTGGTTTTTATCCAAAGTAACAAAAGAGATGAAAATTAATGAACAAGAGAGTAGTGAAGAATTATGATATACAAATTAAATTTGGCAGGGAAAGTCACTGATGATAAATCGCTAGGGTGGCACCGTGATTGCGTGATTTTCGGGGATTCGGGGAACCAAATATTTTTTCGGGGTGACGTATAGATTTTCGGGGAAATACCCGAAAATTCGGGGATAGTGCGAGCCCTGCTTGATTTCTAATCAGGAAAATCGAAATACTAAACCACACGAGAAGGAAAAGCTTCGACTTTGCGGTTGATGCAATAAAGAATTGCCGCAAAAATAGTTTAAAGTCGACCGAACGCCACCGCCTCTGCCAGCGGCGCACCGGCAGCGTTACGACGCTTCGGCGGCGTTCGACCGGGCCCCTCGTCGGCGGCGTTCGGTCGATCCGCCGGCGCGGCACCGGGGTCTAGGTACAACATGTCTTTCTTTACGCCAAAAAATTGACGACAGGAGACGCTTTGGTCCACTTTGCTTCTCAAATCATATTAAATAAAAAAAACATTTTTTTTTTAACTGAAAGTAAGGAACGACGTTAAAACTTAAAACAAACAGAAATTATTCCGTATATGAAAGGGGCTGTCCCATCCTCAACGCCTCGCTCTTTACGCTAAAGTTTTTTATTGTTTAGAAAAATAGAGTTGTGAGAAAGTCAAACTTTAGCGTAAAGAGCGAGGCGTTGAGGAGGGGACAGCCCCTTTCATATACGGAATAATTTCTGTTCGTTTTAAGTTTTAACGTCGTTCCTTACTTTCAGTTAAAAAAACTTGTTTTTTTATTTAATTTTTGAACGTTAAGAGTAAATGCAGGTTTTGATTTTGGCTTACCGTACATGATTGGTTAAATGGCTTTTTCGAAACTTGTTTAATTTTATTTACGAACGTTTTTATTAGTAATAAATATACGTAACTTACGAATTAACTTACGTAACGAACTTCTATATTCATTGATTTTTAATACGTATATTAGGGGGTTCGCCCCCTAGTCAATACCTCGCTCTTTAAGCTAAAGTTCGAATTTTGTTCCAATTCTTTAAAAATTACCCCTTAATCAAAAAGGCCGTTAATTAGAATAAATAGCTCTTATGAAAGTACTAAAAAATCTTTGGCTTAAAGAGCGAGGTATTGACTAGGGGGTAAACCCAATCATATACGTAATATTGTCTGTTTGTTTTAAGTTTAGATGTTGCTCCTTACTTTCAGTTGAAAAACTTGTTTTTTTTATATTTAATTTCTGATCCTTTTCTTTAATAATGATGGGACATCCGGCGTCCCCTTCATAGCAATGTCCCTTCCCCCATGAAAACATCCTTCATAGAAAGATCCTCCCATATAACCCCCGAACCATCCCCCCCACCTACCAGAAAAAATCCCCCCTGAAAACGTCTGTATACTTCCCAATAACCAATACTATATGTTAACATTGGGTAAAGTTCATATTCAGCACTTCCCCCGGGGACGTCGGGGGATTAAGGCATCCTAAAAGACATAGTTATCATATTTTCGACCATGCTGAACAAAATGGATATCTCAAAATTTTTATCGGGTGCTTTTGGGGGAAAAAATGAGCGTGGGAAGGGGCCTAGTTGCCCTCTATTTTTTTGGTCACTTAAACAGGGCACTAGAACATTTAATTTCCGTTCCAATGAGTCCTCCCAAGATATTCTAAGACCACTGGGTTGATACAATCACCCCTGGGAAAAAAAACAAAACAAAAAAAAAAACAAATAAACACGCATCCGTGATCTTTCTTCTGGCAAAAAATGCAAAATTCCACATTTTTGTAGATAGGTGCTTGAAACTTCTACATTAGGATTCTCTTATACGCTGAATATGATGGTGTGATTTTCATTAAGGCCCTATAACTTTTAGGGGGTCTTTACCCCTTTTTTCTAAAATCAGCCAAATTTTCTCAGGCGCGTAACTTTTGATGGGTAAGACTAAACTTGATGAAACTTATATATTTGAAATCAGCATTAAAATCTAATTCTTTTGATGTATGTATTGGTACCAAAATTTCGTTTTTTAGAGTTTCGGTTACCATTGAGCCGGGTCACTCCTTACTTACAGTTCGTTACCACGAACTGTTTGATAGATTAAAAATCATAGTGTGATTTTGGTTTAAACAAGATGAAACATGACTACCTTTCTGATGAAATTTGGTGCGGTGGTGTTTTAGGGGTCGAAAACCCAGACTACACCTCCAATAACAGCTTGCTTTATCACTAAGTCATGGTTCGAAGTTTTCTTTTTTTTTCTAATAAGAATTTACGAGGGAATTTGACAGCCCCTCAAAATAGTAAATCTCTAGATCAAGTTTTTGTACCAAATAACTATTATATACCTATACTTTGATCAAGCTTCTCAAGGACTATTGATCAGCGTTAGAAAAAAAAATCCACGTGTTTAGGTTAAAAGTTAATTTTATTGCCATGTGCTGACTTTCTAACACTACTAGCTAGAAAGGAGTAAGGGTAAGCTCCTATTTCTTTGAACAGTGAGATAAATTATAAAGTTTAGGGAGCATATTTGATAACACTCCTAGGTCTCCGCCCCAGATTTAGATAATGAAATGACGAACTCAGATGAAATAAGGAACAGAAATGACTAGTAACAGCAGACAGCTACAATTTCTCACTCTTGGAAAAATATCTCTTTTTTTCATTTCAATCCAGTCTACATCCTATCATACACTACAAAGGTCTACATACAATCCAGTCTTTCATTTCGTCCAGTCTACATTAATTTCAATCCAGTCAGATTTGACCCGACTGCAATAAATCGCAACAAATCACAACAAATACAATAAATCAGTAGCATAAGAAAGAAAAGGGTGAAACTAAAGTGCTGATCCCACTACACAATAACATCTAATTGTAAGAAGTCTACAATTTTAATTTATTGTATAATTGTATTAATTTATAGAACTTTGTTTCTGCTTTATTCTAACTTATTGTTTTCCAAACAGGTGTTTCTAGAATACAGATTTAATCTTTAGATCATGGGCAAATTCTGAAATAAGTTCATCTTCCTTTGATACAAAGTTGTATTTTAATATTCAAAACTCTCACTGAAAAAACAACCGCTAGCCATTATTACCACAGAGAATAAATCTCTTCTGGAATCATTAGTTTATGATTGAGGATGTACAGAAAACGATACTATATAGAAAGGATAAGTTTAAAAATAATTGTGCTTCCATGACTAAGGAAAGCATAATTGCGCTGCAGAGCTACACTGCTGCTTTAAGATTTTATTTGTTCATTCTTTCTATTTTTGTTGACCTTGATTAGGTCAGATAGGGTACAAGTTGTAAACCCAAAGTTCCCCGGGACAGAAATAGTGAAATGGAAATGAAAAGTTCTTCTAAAGTTTGTGGAACTTATTAATCATTTCTTTTCTTGTCATCTTGTCATTTGCACCAAACTTAGCGAGAAGTAAGTGCTTGCTGGGAAGTGACAGCATCTTATTAGGTCTTTTTGGGTCGGATCTTTACTGGTTTTGGCAGGAGAAAAGGGCCGAAGTAGGGGTCCTAAATTCTTATCATTAAGATATCATACAGAAGAGGTTTTCATGTCTCAGGTAAGCTTATGTAGAAATTAAGAGAAAGTTTCCTAGTTGTATATTTTGAAGATGATATCTGACCCAACCACTAGCGATGGGATATCTAAATTCTTGTCATCAGAGCATGCAACAAAAAGGGATCTCAGACCTAAATCAAGAAGACAAAAGATGGCTATATCTAAACGTTGTGGGAAGTAAGATCTAGTGACTTAGCTATGTACTCTGTAGGTCTGGGGTCGATACGATCTTTGTGGAGGAGAGGAGGGGAAGAGATCCTTAAATTCTTGTCATCAGGGCACTTTCCAGAGGAATTTTTCGTGCCTTAGTGATAGCCTAAATATTGCATCAGTTGTGATCTTTGGAGATCAGGATCCAACCTGACCTTCAGAGGGAGAGGCCCTTAGCCTTTTGTTGACACATTATCTAGCAGAAAAGGCAATGAGATATCTACAAAACTTGCATGGAAGTAAGAGCAAGTATCTTATTTATGCTTTTTGGGACTCCAGATCTGTTCTACCCAATATAGAGGAGGATAAGTCAATTCTCGTTATCAAGATATATAACAAATAGACTTTAGAACACGATCACCCACTATAGTTTTGCTATCAAGTATCCGTGCTTATTCCAACCTCAATGACTAAAAGCCAACGTTTTCGTCATCTCCGTGTTTAGGAGTGACATAAAGGATCTCAATTAGAGGTGGTAAGGATTAGTAGCTAAAAATTTTATTGCAGCTGTTGGGGGATCAAGTTAATTTTGTAAGACATTATAAATCGTGGCAACTCGTAAGCTGAAACATTCTATCTGTTTTCTACAAATAGACTATGCGTAGTATAAAGAAAATGAAATCTCACTCTTCAGCAAAAATATGACAAAAACGTGTCAAACAAGTGTCGCAAATTTACCATAATATCAAAACTTAGACAGTCATTAAGTTTCAAAATAGTCTGTCTAATCTTTGTCGGTGTTAAGCGGGAACCACGCATCTGGTCAAATTTACGATTTTCAATTTTGACACAGTTCTATTTGCTGGAAAATTCTGCATCGAATACCTCGCATACCTCCTACTTTTAGTTTGGGTGATATGTCCAAACAGGAAACAACGCATCCCGGATTAACATAGAGGGCTGTCAAGTAGAAACCACGTATCTAGTGCTTTCTTCCAGATGACATGAGTTACCCCAAAAGGAGAAATTGTTAACAGCAAGACAACAACAGCACAATCAAAGTTAAGATAGTTCATTTTCTTATTGGATTGCTATTAACTTAACACCTTGTTAAGAATACGAGCTGATGATAGGGTGGTGAACGCGGTGAATGGTGATGGGATGTTTCTGGTGGCACCTTATAGGACGGCGAATATGATGAATGGTGGCGAGATATTTCTATTCAATATACAAAACTCAATGTGCAGCGTCTGTCAAAATGATGAACTTTGACAACTTATCGGGGTGGCGGAGTAAGAGCGATACAGAGATGTTGAGAATGAGGAATATCGAGAAGATTTTCTTTTTTCTCAAAACTGTTTTAAGTCTTTTTCCTTCAATAACCATGAAGTAAAGAACAAAGAAGCCCAATGTGAGATGGATGATAATATTGGGACAGATAGCAGCTCCGAGGATTTGAGCCACGATTCGTCAGGATCTGACCACATTCCCAGTACAGTAACTCTGAACCAAACCCCAGGCTGGTCAGTCAGTTTTGAACGACCTACCGAATCAACCAGTTTTATATTCGCCTAGTCTTTCGACCGGCAAAGGTACCTGCAATTAAGCATTTAGCTTAGAGAGTAAGGAAGCAGACATAACTGGTACAAAAGAATCCAAAGAGACGATCTCAGACAAGGAAAACCTCCTCTCAGATCATATGTCTGAATCTGCTTTAGAAAGTGAGAGAGGTATTCCGCTTAAACATTTTTTGCAGATAAAAGCAAGTATAGGAAAAGAGTATAAAATAGAAGTCAGGAAAAGGAGAAGGTGAAATTGAAGAGAGCAAATCATGTCAAATACTTGTTTTTCAGACAAATCAAGGCGTAAGTTTTCCAAAACCTTCTCAGATGAACAAAGAAAAATATCTTCATGCATTTTTGGGGATTGGTAATGCAATCCGACAGGAAGATTGCTAGCGTACCCACCTGTTGTCATCGTGATCATATTTCAGAGCGAACTCTGAAAGCAGAAACGAGAAGAAAGTACACTGTTAGACATTTAAGCCCCTGTTGACTGAAACAAGAAAAAAGTTTAACTGAAATTCCTTTGTGCAACTCAAGATCTGGGGAAGTTTGCTTCAAGGTATGTTGCTAAGAACAATGACCTGGGATTTTCTGAAAGAAAGGGGAAAAATCAGACCCTCCCAGTAAGAAACTCAAGGATGTCTATAAGTATGCAAGAAACTGGATGAAAGGTTTACTTGCTATAGAATCCCGGCAAAATCATTCTTCTATGACTAGGGACCACACAGGCACACACGGGCATACTGAGAGGTAACGTTGACTGGATTTTCTCGAAAATATGCTAGCTACAGTTTTAGAGTTTACGAGAATATGACTAAGAATGGATGTTGCGAATTCTGGGAGCAGAAGAACGAGAACCGAGAGGCAAATAAAACTTTCCTTTTGCGGTATATTAGAAAAGTTGATAGTAGAGACACTTTCAAGACAGTAAGCCTGTCCTGTGACTGCTGCGGTGGTCAAAACAGGAATCACCAACTGCTTTTGATGCTCTTTTCAATTCCTCAATAATGCCAATAATTTCTTCAAGAATTGAGTTGACTTCCCTTCTTTTGGATCATTCGCTAATGACTCTAGACAATACGCATTCTGTGGTTGAATACAATGTAAGAAGAATCAGACTGTGTGCACTAAGTCAATGGATGACTCTACTCCCAACTGCAAGGAAAAATATAACTCTCTATATTGTTTTGATAATAACGTTCAAATACATTGTAGACTGGGAGACAACTCATGATGCCAGCATCCCATCTGCCATGCTGGACAAAAACAAACGTAAAATTTCGCTTGTGAACTAAGGTCAGTAAGGTTCAAAAGATACTCATCAGTTGTAAAATTTTACACTTATTCCATAGAAATTTCCAATGAAAGGTAGGTTATACTTGGGCACCAGAAAAAAGGGCTAAAAGATCGCTTACGAGTACGGAAATCCCTGTTTTGGAAGTGGACAAGAGAGACCTTTTGGCTCTTTGCAAGGAAAAGGTGATTCCAAAGCGACTCCATCGTGATTTTTTTTTTATTTTGAAGCGTGTAAAAGAGACACTTCTCGATACTAATGAAGGCGAAGAAGTGTGAGAAAAAGAAAAATAACTAAAAGAATAGCCAATGGCTGACTGATTTACATTCTATAGTTTTTGTGGTAAAATCAGTTTAGCTGAATTGCATGTTTCCCGAGATATGTGTTTTCCGCTTGACACTCTGCCTTAAAGCTATTAGGATTTTGTCAAGTGGAAGCAAAGTATCGGTTTTTCTGTCAGAACTACTTTAGTTGAGTTGTTTTGGTTCTTCCTATGAGGTCCGCCATAAGAAGTTGGCTATCTTATGTAAAGGTTTCATATAGACAACTACTAAAGAAAAAAGTTGCTGTTTTTCTTCACCTCCTGAAAATTTTTTAAAAAGGGATATACAGGATTACTGCTTGACACCGACCAGATAGCTTATATGTAATATAAAAGAAACAAAATGCCAGTCTTCAGCAAAAGGTGTCAAAAATGTTTCAAATACGTGTCCCAAATCTGACCAAAACATCAAAAATTAGACAATGACTAACATTTAAAATAGTTTTCTAACATATGTATACATAAAAAAAAACTATTTTGGCTGGAAATAGACGAATAACTGAAATTTAAATTGTCAATTCATGAAGTTTTTAAAGAATTTAAAAATGGCTACATAAGACCATTTATAATGGTAAACGACCTCCTACATCAGAAAAAATTAGAAGAAGGCTATTTTCCTTTTGATGAATTTCAAGAAAAATGAATCAAAGCAGCTAAATCCTGAAAAATCCATATTTTCTAATTCATAATTCCCGCAGCAATTGAATATAGATTGCTCATTCATAAATAGCACTTAATCTAGAACTAAAATGATTATTGGTCTTGGAGTACAATGGAGAAACCTGAACATTGTGTCCCCTACATTTGATGAGGTTCTTCAAGAGATATTCAAAGAAATTACAAAAGGAAATAGAGACTCAATCGTGGAAACACTACTGTTTCAGAAAGCAACAGGCATGCAAAGCAACAAGATGAAGGAAAACCACTTACTTTGGTAGCATTATTACAGACACGCACGCGGAAATTTGTTTCAGTGAGGTCATTTTCTGACAAGAGGGTCAAATTGGCCAGAATAGCAAAATTTAAACGTTTTTAATTGACAATTAAAGAAATCTACGAAAAGCTACCAAATTCATGCAACTGCAGGAATGGGACCAGTGGGGAAGGCCCTATTTTCTAGTGTGCCTGCATCAGCATATAGAAAACTGCTGTACATACATTCATAAAAATTGATAGCGATAAATTAGCTTGCTCTTAAAGAATTGGGACAGAATTTAAACTTTAGCGTAAAGAATGAGGTGTTGAGGAGGAGCAACCCCCTCATATACGTAATAATTTCTGTTCGTTTTAAGTTTTAATGTTGCTCCTTACTTTCAGTTGAAAAAACTTGTTTTTTTAATTTAATTTTTGATCGTTATTCGAATAATGCTAGGAAATCTGGCTGGACCTCCACGGAAAAATCCCTCCTCCTGATCGATTTATTCTCTAGACCAGTGGTTCTCAAATTATGGTACGAGTACCCCCTGGGGGTACGCAAAAATTTTTAGGGGGTACAAGGCCCCCCAACAAAAAAAATGAAACAACCCTTTAACTCTAGGACTGGTAATTTTAGATATAGTTTACTTAGTAGGCTTATCGATAACTGAGAAGAGGTACCAAAAATGTTTTGTGGGCAAAAAGGCGTATAGTGTCTAAATAAGTTTGAGAGCCACTGCTCTAGGCAACTCAATCCTGGTGAAAATTTACCCCGGACACTTACCCTTAACATCTCCACGCGTAAAATTGAATCGACAAAGAGAAAGCTAGACATAAGAAGAATCTCGTAAGGGAATTCTGGCAAATTTCACCAGTGTAAAATTTCCCTCCTGAAAAATCCCCCCCCACGACAAATTGTCCCCGTAGAATATCCTACCTGTAGAAAATTCGTTCCCTCGCCCAAAAAATGTATGCATACTTCCCAATAGCAAATACTACACGTAAACATTGGGCAAATTTTGGGGTCGGTCGAAAACAGGATCAGCCGCTTTGTGGCATGTTTGAACAGGTTTTATGCGGCCATGCCGCATAGAAACAAAAATGAATTCTTGTCGAAAAGGGGCATGTTTAAGAGCTGACGTCACAAGACTTGTTTTGTTTCTTAAGCTAATACGAAGGTGATGATATGCCGATTCTAAACCAAAAACGACTCTATCGAATGTGGCATGTATAGGCATCATGTCAAAAAACTGGTTTTATCACAAAACTTGAATGTCTCTTGTTTTGGCTTTTGCCAAGGATACACAGACATATCGATCGTATATATGGGTCTGCTAATACGAGTATAAGAGTTGTACTTGAATAGAAGATGGCATATGAGACGCAAATATCTTATTCTCTTAACCCAAAAAATATATCAAACAGTTCGTGGTAACGAACTGTAAGTAAGCAGCGACCCGGCTCAATGGTAACCGAAACTGTAGAAACAGAATTTTGATACCAATAGATGCATCAAAAGAATCAGATTTTAATGATGATTTCAAATATATAAGTTTCATCAAGTTTAATCCTACTAATCAAAAGTTACGCGCCTGAAAGAATTCAACTTATTTTCGAAAAAAGGGGGAAAGACCCCCTAAAATTTATATAACCTTAATTAAAATCACACCATCATATTCAGCGTATCAGATAACCCTACTGCAGAAGTTTCAAGTTTCTATCTACAAAAATGTGGAATTTTGCAATTTTTGCCAGAATAAAGATCACGGATGCGTGTTTATTTGTTTGTTTGTTTTTTTTCCCCAGGGGTGATCGTATCGACCCAGTGATCCTAGAATATCGTGGAAGGGCTCATTGGAACGAAAATTAAAAGTTCTAGTGCCCTTTTTAAGTGACCAAAAAAATGGAGGGCAACTAGGCCCCCTCCCACGGCTCATGTTTTTCCCAAAGTCACCCGATCAAAATTTTGAGATAGCCATTTTGTTCAACATGGTCGAAAATATGATAACTATGTCTTTTAGGATGACTTAATCCCCAAAGTCCACAGGGGGGGAGGGCTGAAAGTTATGAACTTTACCCAATGTTAACATATAGTATTGGTAATTGGGGGGATTATTGGGTGATTGGGGGGATACGTTTTCAGGGAGGATTTTTTCTGGTAGTGGGGGGGGGGAGTGGGTCGGGGGTTATGTGGGAGGATCTTTCCATGAAGGAAGTTTTCATGGGGGAAGGGACATTGCTATGAAGGGGGCGCCGGATTTCCCAGCATTATTTAAAAAAAGATCAGAAATTATATATATAAAAAAACAAGTTTTCCAACTGAAAGTAAGGAGCAACATCAAAACTTAAAACGACAGATAACATTACGTATATGATTGGGTTCATCCCCTAGTCAATACCTCGCTCTTTAATCCAAAGATTATTTAGTACTTTCATAAGAGCTATTTATTCTAATTAACGGCATTTGTGATTAAGGGGTCATTTTTAAAGAATTGGAACAAAATCCGAACTTTAGCTTAAAGAGCAAGGTATTGACTAGGGGGCGAACCTTCTAATATACGTATTAAAAATATATGAATATAGAAGTTTGTTACGTAAGTTAATTCGTAAGCTACGTGTATTTATTACTAATAAAAACGTTCGTAAATAAAATTAAACAGGTTTCGAGAAAGCCATTTAACCAAATAAAAGGAAAATTATTATTCAAATTTTGTTTAATTATTCATGTACGGTGAGCCAAGATCAAAACCTGCATTAATTCATAAACGTTCAAAAATTAAATAAAAAAAAAACAAGTTTTTGTAACTGAAAGCAAGGAACGACGTTAAAACTCAAAACGAACAGAAATTATTCCGTATACGAAAAGGGCTGTCCCCTCCTCAACGCCTCGCTCTATACGCTAAAGTTTGACTTTCTCACAACTCTATTTTTTTTTAAACAATGAAAAACTTTAGCGTAAAGAGCGAGGCGTTGAGGAGGGGACAGCCCCTTTCATATACGGAATAATTTCTGTTCTTTTTAAGTTTTAACGTCGTTCCTTACTTTCAGTTAAAAAAACTTGTTTTTTTTTATTTAATTGCAGATAAAAGTATGAAACCTCTATAATGGGGTTCTCTGATACGCAGAATTGGATGGTGTAATTTCATTAAGATTCTATGACTTTTAGGGTTTTTTTTCCCTTTTTTCGAAAATCAGGCATAATTTTCTCAGGCTCGTAAAATTTGATGAGTAAGACTAAACTTAATAAAACTTATATATTTGGAATCAACATAAAATCCAATTCTTTTGATGCATCTATTCGTATCAAAATTACGTTTCTAGAGGTTCGGTTACTATTGACCCGGGTCACTCGTTACTTACAGTTCGTTACCATGAACTGTTTGATATTATTTATGCTGTTGTAGGAAGTGAGGTTATTAGTTATTGCTGTGAATGAGAGTTAAGCAGGGTTGTGTCGTATCCCCATTGATACGTATTATTTTGATGGACATTGTCCTAAGGAACACGGCAAAGACTATGACAGAGCATGAAATAAAATAGTAAGAGGAAACTCTCCTAGACTTAGATTACCCTGATCACTTGAGTTTAATAGATAAAAATGTTAGCAAAGTGAATAAATTTAGAGATTTTGAGGGATAAGCATGCAAGAATAGGTTTGACAATTAGCGTAAAGAAGACTAAGTCACTTAGACTAGGAATGATTAAGGCTGAAGACGTGATATTAGGTATTGAAAAAATCGATGAAGTGGATAGCTTCACGCGACTGGGTATTGTTATTAGTAAAGATTATGGATGGTGCAAAGATGTAAAAAGGAGAAAGGCCAACCTGTAGGATGTCTTTTCACAGTTGAAGAAGGCATGGAACAATAGCAAGTTAATTTTGTGAGCTCAGAATTTTTCAGGCTGGGTGCTTTTTAAGGCTGAAAAACATTTGTTAGATTTGTTTCAGAGGAATTGTTCAAGGTTGGTATCATGTATTACTTTGACTAATCCTGCTAGAAAAAAATAAGCTGTGCAAAACATTTGGTTTGATCCCACTTTCTAGGATATAACGAAAGGTAAGTTAAGATGGTTAGGCCACGTTTTACGTATGGAAGATAACAGATTGCCAAAGATTGTCCTTCCTGGCCATCCATCTTGGGCCAAGTGAAAAGTAGGTAGTCCTTGAATAGGGTGGGAAGATGTCATAATAAAGGATTTAAAGGAAATTGGAACTTCATGGAAAAGGGTAAAGACTAATGCTTTGAATAGATCGTGATGGAGGAAGAAAAAACACAGTTGTCTTGGTATGAGGTGGCTTGGTGCAGCAGCGAGTCGTCACTAGCAGCAGCAGTAGAAAAATACAATTTAACCATTTTCTCAAATAATTGTTTTGATGGGCTTTTTTTAATGTTTCCCCCCTAAAACTATGAAGTTTTTATTTGCATAGATTTTTGTTATTATTTTTCTTTTTTTGGGGGGGGGGGAGAGGAGGCTTGAAAGAAGAAATACTAAATCAAACTCGAAAGTCGTCTTCAAAATTAAAGGGATGTGCATGTAAAATTTCGATATATATACGCAAAATACTGAATAAAATAAGGAAAATTTAATATAATACGGTATTCATAACGCAACACAACAGAAACGTAAAAACATCAAAACAATTATTCCTATTAAACAGACAAGTATGCAAGCGAGAGGGGGCACCAGTTCTATGAATTTCTTCAAATCCTGATAATTATGTTGGTTGAAATTGGCTTTCTATTTCACAGCACAAAGAAAAATTTGACCATCTATTGTGAATGCAACCGTAGCAATGTCCGGTGGAATAACACGGGTCAGAAAATGTTGCAATGCTGGTGCATATCTCACAGGTGAGCTCATGGGGCGGTGAGAAGGGGAGTGAAGATATGATGCCAAGCCAATGGGACCTGTGGCAGGAACGAGAGACTGGCCAAGCGACTACATCTAGACGTGCAGCTTCTGGGCCGATAGGCGTCAATGGTATGAAAAGCAGTAATACCGTTATGAACACAGTTTCAAGTCCCTCTGCTTGGTGTATATGATTATATTAAAGAAGCCTGAGCAGTTACAAACGAAAGAAGGAATGTCTTTCAGGAATGGAGTGTATGGTCAAAGTGATTCAAATGGCATTACGTTACGAATTCAAAATTTTCCAGGACAACATAAAAATTAAAAATACATTTTCTTTTTTTCTTATTTGACACTAGTATTTCAACAAGAAAGATTAGTTTCAGTCATTACAAATGTCGTAAAACTGTCTGTATTTCAAATTAAAACATTCAGCTATTTCTTCAGATGAGAAAAGGAGATAAAACTTGTTTCACATGCACGAGAATATTTCTAAGTATTTTGAGAACCGAATAAAAGGCAGCGACATCAAATAAACAAACCAGTCAACCTTGCTGCATCTAAAAAGGTCGCCGTTTGTCTAATTTGACTCTTTTTTTAAAGGGTCTGCAACGACTTTAGAATTACCGCAGCTGGTTATATCGCCAAAAATTTCGATATTAAAAGAGATAAAAAAGACCAAACACACCTATGTTACCTGCAGCTGCAATACAGCTTCTGTTAGTTGTATAATGTAACGCTTATTTATTCCAGGTGTCAAATTACACACTATCATTTATTTACAGACTGAGAATGAAAAAAGGGTCAGATTGATAACTTATCTGCTGGTGATAGCCTAAGAATATAACAAAAAAGCTAATGAAAAAAGAAACTGGCCAGCTTTAACTTTAAAAATAAAAGCTAACCATGCAGTAGCTAGCCTCCATGCAGGCACGTACATATAAGTTTTTTTAGGGAACATGACAAACAAAGACTACAATAGAAGCAAAAGGGTGAATTATATATATATATATATATATATATATATATATATATATATATATATATATATATATATATATATATATATATTATATATATATATATATATATATATATATATATATATATATATATATATATATATAACGTGTAGATATTACTGCATTTATTGGAAACACATAGAATAGTAACTTTGAATTATTATAAAGTATAATGGGCATAAATTTTTATCGTCACAATTATTTTAGGCAGCTTAAGCAAAAGAAATTTTAAATCCTTACCTGAATTGTTGCCAAGTTGGAAAATTATGCCTAAAAAAGACATGAGGATTCTTAATGGTACCAATAGGAAAAGGTTTGTAAAGTGAAGATTAAAAAAGTAATGGGAGGCTGCGCAATTAATTATGCTGGCACGTGATACTTGAGGCCTTAGATGGTGTGCAATTTGCTCACACAAATTGCACACTCTCTTTTGTGTACATTAGCCCACGATTAAACCGTACTAAAAACAATTGCAATATTTTTACCAACAATCGTAAAATGGCAAGACAATTGTTTAATTTTCTTTTGTTTAACAATTGTTGGCAATGTTCTTCAACGTGACTTAATTGAAAAAAAAAATGCTGGTAGACCATAAGCTGGATTCAAAAATCTGAAGTGGAATATACACCTTGAAAACACCTTCCGGTAGGCCTTTGGCTTCTTGTTTAAGTTTTTCACCTTATTTGTTTATTTGTGAAATTTTAAGCATTATGTTTAGCCTTTATTTAAGTCGTAACTGTTCAAGTCAGATTTTTACGTTCCTGGAAAGCCCTATTTTTTCATGAATTTTTAAGAGCTTTTTCTGTTTGGTAACATTTGGTATGCTTCCGTACAAAATTGTTGCTAACGGTTAGCGACAATTGGGTTGGCAAGCACAACCCTTTAGTAAAAGAAATTGGCCTGGAAGTATTAGCAGATAATTTGAATTTTAGAATATGAATTTTCAAGATGATTAGCTACACGTTGGAACATGTCAAATATAATGTTTTGATTAAGTCTGCGACGCGCACATGAAATGCACGTGATTATCAAACAGTCACTTCAAACAATTTTTAAAACATGGGCTTTTTGTCTTTTGAAGTGTTTGGGAAAAAGTGAGAATTTGGTAAACAAAAAACATTTTTATGGTAGAAAAAATACCTTCTCAAAATTTTCTCCGCAAAGTGGCCGATAACTACGAGGTACAAAACCCGGTCAAGGCTATCTGGAAGGTTGAAGGGTTCGTCAATTGCCAGGGCCCGAGACGAAAAGGGGCCTATTGCCTTTTTTTCGGAAATGTATATTATAGACTTTATTGGCATAGTTTTATTTCGTGTTCCTCATAACAAGATTTCAATAATTTTCCCAGGTTTTCTGCTTAAAAACTTATATGTTAGATTTAATTTATAATTTTAACCAAAATTTGAAAAAAATCAGTTAAGTGTTCGATTAGCTGCCGTTTTGTGCAATATTTTTTTTTTTTTTTTTTTTTTTTTTTTTTTTTTTTTTTTTAAGCCGTTCTGAACTCCTCTTAAGGCCAAAAACTTCATGCACCTATGAGATAGGCCACACCTGCATATAAGGGGGATGAGGCTCTTTTTCTTTAAAGAAAAATGAAAGGAACTGGTTATAAAATGCGCTGTTTGCCTAATAACTTTAATAACAGTCGCACATAGACATAGGATTGGCAATACTGGGAAAAAAACAAGCCTATTAGGGGAATTTGCGTCAAGACTTCTCCATATGATCCCCTCTGAATGGTTTTTTCATTGTACACTTTTAATAATGAAAACATTCGTAACAACGACGATATTAATAATCAAAGATAACAAAACTGACATGAACAATAGTAACTATAGAAATATTGGGGGACATATCCAGAGGGTGTAGGTTCGTGTAATACATTTCTTTTATATAAATAGTAACATTCTGAAAAAATATGACTCAATAAACAATCCTTGCGTTGTATAATAGCGATTATAGAAAAGTGCTATTTAGAAATATCCAGTTTTGCATATATTCACATAACTTTCGTTATCTTCTGATAAAATAACTAACATTTTCTTCAATATCAAAAGTAAAGATAATACATGTCAAAAACTTAGTAATAGAATGATAGCAAAACTAAATAAAATCAATGATGAAAATGACAAAATGGAAAATAATTATTTCAGTCCTTATATACCTAATATTTTTTGAATAGTTTCATTATATATTCGTGATTTTTCTTATGAGCACCGTTTTTACTTTCAAATTTTTCTATAAACTATAATTTTTAGTGGCTGTTTTTGATTTTCACGAACTTTAAAAAATAATACTGACATAACTTGAATAGTTTAGTAAATAGCATATTAGTATAACAACACATTCAATTAAACATCATAGCAAGAATAGACACACAAAAAAAATTATTGCAGCACACAGCCACCTTAGCCAAATAAAGCAGCAAAAGGATGACTTTGTTTCTATGCATTGTTTACTTGATGGTTGTCATCAAGTTAACCTTATCTTTTCTCCTAAACATAATTGTCTTTTTGGTAGTTTTTTTTTTCGTTTCCTCCGCCGCTTTTTCATGCAAAAATATCTCAAAATTATAATTTTTATAGGCAATGTTTTTTAACTATATTTATTTTCCCATTAAAAATAGAGTGTGTAATGCTGATGAATGCCCAAAAACTTTCATTTGTTTTATTGGTATGAAATTTCATAAAAGCACCGTTTTTACTTTCAAATTTTTCTAAAACTATAATTTTTAGTGGCTGTTTTTGATTTTCACGAACTTTAAAAAATAATACTGACATAACTTGAATAGTTTAGTAAATAGCATATTAGCACAGCAACAACATCCATTAAACATCACAGTAACAATAGACAAAAAAAAATCATTGCAGCACAGGACAGCACCTTAGGCAAATAAAGCAGCACAAGGATGACTTTGTTTCTATGCATTGTTTACTTGATGGTTGTCATCAAGTTAACCTTATCTTTTCTCCTAAACATAATTGTCTTTTTGGTAGTTTTTTTTTTCGTTTCCTCCGCCGCTTTTTCATGCAAAAATATCTCAAAATTATAATTTTTATAGGCAATGTTTTTTAACTATATTTATTTTCCCATTAAAATTAGAGTGTGTAATGGTGATTAATGCCCAAAAACTTTTCATTTGTTTTATTGGTATGAAATTTCACACAAGCACCGTTTTTACTTTCAAATTTTTCTAAAACTATAATTTTAAGTGGCTGTTTTTGATTTTCACGTACTTTAAAAAATAATACTGACATAACTTGAATAGTTTAGTAAATAGCATATTAGCTCAGCAACAACATCCATTAAACATCACAGTAACAATAGACAAAAAAAAAATCATTGCAGCACACAGCCACCTTAGGCAAATAAAGCAGCACAAGGATGACTTTGTTTCTTTGCTTTGTTTACTTGATGGTTGTCATCAAGTTACCCTTATCTTTTCTCCTAAATATAATTGTCTTTTTGGTAGTTTTTTTTTTCGTTTCCTCCCTCGCTTCTTCATGCAAAAATATTTCAAAATTATAATTTTTATAGGCAATGTTTTTTAACTATATTTATTTTCCCATTTAAAATAGAGTGTTTAATGGTGATTAATGCCGAAAAACTTGCAATTGTTTTATTGGCATAAAATCAAACAGTTCGTGGTAACGAACTGTAAGTAAGGAGCGACCCGGCTCAATGGTAACCGAAACTCTAGAAAACGGTATTTTGATACAAATAGATACATCAAAAGAATCACATTTTAATGCTGATCTCAAATATATAAGTTTCATCAAGTTTAATCCTGCCCATCAAAAGTTAGACGCCTGAGATAATTTGGCTGATTTTCGAAAAAAGGGGGAAAGACCCCCTAAAAGCTATAGAACCTTAATGAAGATCACACCATCATATTCCGCGTATCAGAGAACCCTACTGTAGAGGTTTCAAGCTCCCATCTACAAAAATGTGGAATTTTGCATTTTTTGCCAGAAGAAAGATCACGGGTGCGTGTTTATTTGTTGTTTTTTTCCCCCAGGGGTGATCGTATCGAACCAGTTGTCCTAGAATATCGTGGAAGGGCTCATTGGAATGGAAATTGAAAGTTTTAGTGCCCTTTTTAAGTGACCAAAAAAATGGAGTGCAACTAGGCCCCCTCCCACGCTCATTTTTTTCCCGAAGTCACCTGATCAAAATTTTGAGATAGCCATTTTGTTCAGCATGTTCGAAAATATTATAAGTATGTCTTTTAGGATGACTTAATCCCCCGAAGTTCCCGGATGGAGAGCTGAAAGTTATGAACTTTACCCAATGTTAACATATAGTATTGGTTATTTGAAAGTATACGGACGTTTTCAGGGGAGATTTTTCCTGGTAGTGGGGGGGGGGTGGGTTGGTCAGGGGTTATGTGGGAGGATCTTTCCATAAAGGAAGTTTTCTTGGGGGAAGGGACATTGCTATGAAGGGGACGCCGGACTTCCCAGCATTATTTAAAAAAAGATCATAAATTTAATATAAAAAAACAAGTATTTCAACTGCAACAGCAGCAACATCGAAACTTTAAACGAACAGAAAATATTACATATATAATTGGGTTCACCCCGTAGTCAATGCCTCGCTCTTTAAGCCAAAGATTTTTTAGTACTTTCATAAGAGCTATTTATTCTAATTAACGGCCTTTGTGATTAAGCGGTCATTTCTAAAGAATTGGAACAAAATTTGAACATTCGCTTAAAGAGCAAGGTATTGACTAGGGGGCGAACCCCTAATAAACGTATTAAAAATATATGAATATAGAAGTTCGTTACGTAAGTTAATTCGTAAGTTACGTATATTTATTACTAATAAAAACGTTCGTAAATAAAATTAAATAAGTTTCGAGAAAGCCATTTAACTAAATAAAAGTAAACTAATATGAAAATTTTGTTTTAATTATTCATGTACGGTGAGCCAAGATCAAAACCTGCATTTATTCAAAAACGTTCAAAAATTAAATAAAAAAAACAATTTTTTTAAACTGAAAGTAAGGAGCGACATTAAAACTTAAAACGAACAGAAATTATTCTGTATATGAAAGAGACTGTCCCCTCCTCAACGCCTCGCTCTTTACGCTAAAGTTTGACTCTGTCTCACAACTTTATTTTTTAAAACAATAAAAAACTTTAGCGTAAAGAGCGAGGCGTTGAGGAGGGGACAGTCTCTTTCATATACAGAATAATTTCTGTTCGTTTTAAGTTTTAATGTCGCTCCTTACTTTCAGTTTAAAAAACTTGTTTTTTTAATTTAATTTCATACAAGCACCGTTTTTACTTTCAAATTTTTCTAAAATTAGAATTTTTAGTGGCCATTTTTGATTTTCACGTACTATAAAAAATAATACTGACATCATTTAAATAGTTTAGTGAATAGCATATTAGCACAACAACAACATCCATTATACATCAGAGTAACAATAGACAAAAAAAAATCATTGCAGCACACAGCCACATTAGGCAAATAAAGCACAACAAGGATGACTTTGTTTCTTTGCTTTGTTTACTTGATGGTTGTCATCAAGTTAACCTTATCTTTTCTCCTAAATATAATTGTCGTTTTGGTAGTTTATTTTGTTTCCTCCGCCGCTTCTTCATGCAAAAATATCTCAAAATTGTAATTTTTATAGGCAATGTTTTTTAACTATATTTATTTTCCCATTAAAACTAGAGTGTGTAATAATGATTAATGCCGAAAAACTTACAATTGTTTTATTGGCATGAAATTTCCTACAAGCACCGTTTTTACTTTCAAATTTTTCTAAAACTACAATTTTTAATGGCTGTTTTTGATTTTCACGCACTATAAAAAATAATACTGACATCATTTAAATAGTTTAGTGAATAGCATATTAGCACAACAACAACATCCATTATACATCAGAGTAACAATAGACAAAAAAAACATTGCAGCGCACAGCAACCTTAGGCAAATAAAGCAGCACAAGGATGACTTTGTTTCTTTGCTTTGTTTACTTGATGGTTGTCATAAAGTTAACCTTATCTTTTCTCCTAAACATAATTGTCTTTTTGGTAGTTTTTTTTTCGTTTCCTCCGCCGCTTCTTCATGCAAAAATATCTCAAAATTATAATTTTTATAGGCAATGTTTTTTAACTATATTTATTTTCCCATTAAAATTAGAGTGTGTAATGGTGATTAATGCCGAAAAACTTGCAATTGTTTTATTGGCATGAAATTTCCTACAAGCACCGTTTTTACTTTCAAATTTTTCTAAAACTATAATTTTTAATGGCTGTTTTTGATTTTCACGCACTTTAAAAAATAATACTGACATCATTTAAATAGTTTAGTGAATAGCATATTAGCACAACAACAACATCCATTATACATCAGAGTAACAATAGACAAAAAAAAACATTGCAGCGCACAGCAACCTTAGGCAAATAAAGCAGCACAAGGATGACTTTGTTTCTTTGCTTTGTTTACTTGATGGTTGTCATAAAGTTAACCTTATCTTTTCTCCTAAACATAATTGTCTTTTTGGTAGTTTTTTTTTCGTTTCCTCCGCCGCTTCTTCATGCAAAAATATCTCAAAATTATAATTTTTATAGGCAATGTTTTTTAACTATATTTATTTTCCCATTAAAATTAGAGTGTGTAATGTTGATTAATGCCGAAAAACTTGCAATTGTTTTATTGGCATGAAATTTCCTACAAGCACCGTTTTTACTTTCAAATTTTTCTAAAACTATAATTTTTAATGGCTGTTTTTGATTTTCACGCACTTTAAAAAATAATACTGACATCATTTAAATAGTTTAGTGAATAGCATATTAGCACAACAACAACATCCATTATACATCACAGTAACAATAGACAAAAAAAAATCATTGCAGCACACATCCACCTTAGGCAAATAAAGCAGCACAAGGATGACTTTGTTTCTTTGCTTTGTTTACTTGATGGTTGTCATAAAGTTAACCTTATCTTTTCTCCTAAACATAATTGTCTTTTTGGTAGTTTTTTTTTTCGTTTCCTCCGCCGCTTCTTCATGCAAAAATATCTCAAAATCATAATTTCTATAGGCAATATTTTTTAACTATATTTATTTTCCCATTAAAAATAGAGTGTGTAATGGTGATTAATGCCCAAAAACTTTCATTTGTTTTATTGGTATGAAATTTCATACAAGCACCGTTTTACTTTCAAATTTTTCTAAAACTACAATTTTTAGTGGCTGTTGTTGATTTTCACGTACTTTAAAAAATAATACTGACATAATTTGAATAGTTTTAGTAAATAGCATATTGGCACAGCAACAACATCCATTAAACATCACAGTAACAATAGACAAAAAAAAAGTCAATGCAGCACACAGCCACCTTAGGCAAATAAAGCAGCACAAGGATGACTTTGTTTCTTTGCTTTGTTTACCTGATGGTTGTCATCAAGTTAACCTTATCTTTTCTCCTAAACATAATTGTCTTTATGGTAGTTTTTTTTTCGTTTCCTCCGCCGCTTCTTCATGCAAAAATATCTCAAAATTATAATTTTTATAGGCAATGTTTTTTAACTATATTTATTTTCCCATTAAAAACAGAGTGTGTAATGGTGATTAATGCACAAAAACTTTCATTTGTTTTATTGGTATGAAATTTCATACAAGCACCGTTTTACTTTCAAATTTTTCTAAAACTATAATTTTTAGTGGCTGTTTTTGATTTTCACGTACTTTAAAAAATAATACTGACATAATTTGAATAGTTTAGTATATAGCATATTAGCACAGCAACAACATCCATTAAACATCACAGTAAAAATAGACGAAAAAAATCATTGCAGCACACAGCCACCTTAGGCAAATAAAACTTTGTTTCTTTGCTTTGTTTACTTGATGGTTGTCATCAAGTTAACCTTATCTTATTTAAACTTAATTGTCTTTTTGGTAGTTTTTTTTTCGTTTCCTCCGCCGCTTCTTCATGCATAAATATCTCAAAATTATAATTTTAATAGGCAATGTTTTTTAACTATATTTATTTTCCCATTAAAAACAGAGTGTGTAATGGTGATTAATGCACAAAAACTTTCATTTGTTTTATTGGTATGAAATTTCATACAAGCACCGTTTTTAATTTCAAATTTTTCTAAAACTATAATTTTTAGTGGCTGTTTTTGATTTTCACGTACTTTAAAAAATAATACTGACATAATTTGAATAGTTTAGTATATAGCATATTAGCACAGCAACAACATCCATTAAACATCACAGTAAAAATAGACGAAAAAAATCATTGCAGCACACAGCCACCTTAGGCAAATAAAACTTTGTTTCTTTGCTTTGTTTACTTGATGGTTGTCATCAAGTTAACCTTATCTTATTTAAACTTAATTGTCTTTTTGGTAGTTTTTTTTTCGTTTCCTCCGCCGCTTCTTCATGCATAAATATCTCAAAATTATAATTTTAATAGGCAATGTTTTTTAACTATATTTATTTTCCCATTAAAAACAGAGTGTGTAATGGTGATTAATGCACAAAAACTTTCATTTGTTTTATTGGTATGAAATTTCATACAAGCACCGTTTTTACTTTCAAATTTTTCTAAAACTATAATTTTTAGTGGCTGTTTTTGATTTTCACGTACTTTAAAAAATAATACTGACATAATTTGAATAGTTTAGTATATAGCATATTAGCACAGCAACAACATCCATTAAACATCACAGTAAAAATAGACGAAAAAAATCATTGCAGCACACAGCCACCTTAGGCAAATAAAACTTTGTTTCTTTGCTTTGTTTACTTGATGGTTGTCATCAAGTTAACCTTATCTTATTTAAACTTAATTGTCTTTTTGGTAGTTTTTTTTTCGTTTCCTCCGCCGCTTCTTCATGCATAAATATCTCAAAATTATAATTTTAATAGGCAATGTTTTTTAACTATATTTATTTTCCCATTAAAAACAGAGTGTGTAATGGTGATTAATGCACAAAAACTTTCATTTGTTTTATTGGTATGAAATTTCATACAAGCACCGTTTTTAATTTCAAATTTTTCTAAAACTATAATTTTTAGTGGCTGTTTTTGATTTTCATGTACTTTAAAAATAAAACTGACATAATTTGAATAGTTTAGTATATAGCATATTAGCACAGCAACAACATCCATTAAACATCACAGTAAAAATAGACAAAAAAAAATCATTGCAGCACACAGCCACCTTAGGCAAATAAAACTTTGTTTCTTTGCTTTGTTTACTTGATGGTTGTCATCAAGTTAACCTTATCTTATCTCCTAAACATAATTGTCTTTTTGGTAGTTTTTTTTTTTCGTTCCCTCCGCCGCTTCTTCATGCAAAAATAGTTCAAAATTATAATTTTTATAAGCAATGTTTTTTAACATATTAACATATAGCATATTAGCACAACAACAACATCCATTATACATCACAGTAACAATAGAAAAAAAAAATCATTGCAGCACACAGCCACCTTAGGCAAATAAAGCAGCACAAGGATGACTTTGTTTCTTTGCTTTGTTTACTTGATGGTTGTCATCAAGTTAACCTTATCTTTTCTCCTAAACATAATTGTCTTTTTGGTAGTTTTTTTTTTCGTTTCCTCCGCCGCTTCTTCATGCAAAAATAGTTCAAAATTATAATTTTTATAAGCAATGTTTTTTAACTATATTTATTTTCCCATTAAAAATAGAGTGTGTAATGGTGATTAATGCCCAAAAACTTTCATTTGTTTTATTGGCATGAAATTTCATACAAGCACCCTTTTTACTTTCAAATTTATCTAAAACTACAGTTTTTAATGGCTGTTTTTGATTTTCACGTACTTTAAAAAATAATACTGACATCATTTAAATAGTTTAGTGAATAGCATATTAGCACAACAACAACATCCATTATACATCACAGTAACAATAGACAAAAAAATCATTGCAGCACACAGCCACCTTAGGCAAATAAAGTAGCACAAGGATGACTTTGTTTCTTTGCTTTTTTTACTTGATGGTTGTCATCAAGTTAACCTTATCTTATTTAAACTTAATTGTCTTTTTGGTAGTTTTTTTTTTCGTTTTCTCCGCCGCTTCTTCATGCAAAAATATCTCAAAATTATAATTTTTATAGGCAATGTTTTTTAACTATGTTTATATATAGTTTTTTTTCGTTTCCTCCGCCGCTTCTTCATGCAAAAATATCTCAAAACTATAATTTTTATAGGCATTGTTTTTTAAATATATTTATTTTCCCACTGGAAATAGAGAGTGTACTGGTGATAAATGCTCAAAAACTGTCGTTTGTTTTATTGGCATAAAATTTCATACAAGAACAAAAACTCACGTTCTGTTTTCTCTTTCCTAGCTCAAAATTTGACTAAAAAAAGGATAAAAAGGAAAGAAAAAACAGTAAATACAGAATAGGTTAAAAGAGCCGGGACTGTTTAGTTCCCCTATCTGACATAAACTTAAGGAATGATACAATCGGTCTAAGAAAATATGTCACAGAAATAAAACAATGAAATTCAAGAAAATTTCTTAACAGATAAACATAAGAAAAAAGTACAACCCCTATAAAAGATACTAAATGATAAACTAAAGTAGTGTTTCCCAGCACATTAATTTTCATAAGAAGTAAAATTATTTCACAGTTTCGAATATTCAGATATCAAAACCGAAACGAGCTGACAACTCATGAAACTTTTTTTTGCCAACAGCAGTGGTTATAGTTTTATATAAATATTATTTGTAAGCTGTATAATAGCAGTAATGGAAAGCAACTACTTAAAAATAGAGTTCTTGTCCGAGATACTCGTCAAACCTTCTCCTTAAATTTTAATTTCCTTATTTGGTCTTAGGAAAATTCTTCTTAGTTTTTCTGACAGACCTTTTTTTCTCTTGCCCACTTTTTATTATAAATACATCTTAGAACTATAATTTCGATGCTTTGTTTTGATTTGTGTAAGGTTATGGCATTTCACTGTGTTAAAGGTCGTACGCCATGTGGGAACTAGAGTGGAATTTGGTGCCACTGTAGTTTTTGACATTTTTCTTATTCAATTTTACATTATATTTTATATTATATATTAGTTTCTATGCCTTGAGACGGTTGAACAAGCAAGCTCTCTTTCCCATATGAATTTTTTGCACTAGCACTGTTCATAATATTCACATAAGACAAGCGAAAGACATAGACATAGACATAAGACATAAGACATAAGACAAGCGAAAGACATAGACATAGACATAAGACATAAGACATAAGACAAGCGAAAGACTCCTTCCCTCCGAGGAAGTTTTTCGAATAGAACATGAAACTTACTCTGAGGAATCTCCATGGGGATGGTATAAATTAAAATCGGTGAATATTATTTGAACTCTCTGTCTGCCTACACCTCTGAATTCATATCTGCAATGAAGATCTGCTGGATAGATCCCTCCATAATTCGGTGAAGTAAACGTTCCATTCTTTGCAATATCGCTCACAAATGTTTGATCACACGCTGAGGCTGAAAAAAAAACAGGGCTATTAAAGAGACAATTTTAAAACATTCTAAAATCCATGGAGACAACAGAAATTAAATGAGCAACCGTAAAAATACACTGACCTTTAATAAAAAGTTTACATGGCTTTTTGTTCTTTTTTTAACGGTAAAAACTGAGTCTTGAAAAGACAAAAATAGCTCTTTTTCCATGTCCAGAAATAAAAATGGATGACAATGGACCTTACTTAACAAGTAGGCTGTCGAAGCCCCCCTTTTAGGGAATAGAAGAATATGGCTGATTATCAAAAATCTTATCTCATTCGCAAAAAAATTTCAAACACAAGCTAATATGAGGTAAAGCTATTGAATTCAGAACTAAAAAAATATATATTCATTATCTAAAATTGAACCACATTAGCCACATTTCCTAAACGTTTGATTTAGACGATCCATGTACTGCTATGTGCCTGATATGTTGAATATCAATTTTGACATACTTGAAAGCACAATCTGAGGAACACCATTCGGTTTGTTGCAATTCCAATCATCGTTTCAGAGGTAAGCTAGCAGCTTCATCCCAAAATAGCTCTAAGTATATAATATTTTTCGACTTCAAGATTAAAAATAACACACGATATCCTTGATCCAAATGGAAATATTTAAAGTGACAGTGTGGATCCATGGCTTTGGGAAGACCAAAGCATGATTGAAATTTTGCTTTGAATTTTTTTTTTTGAAAACCTTAAGAGGAGTAAAATTTTGATATTTCTAACTAAAATGTTGCTCTTTTAGAATTTAAGCCTCTTGCTACGTTTCGTCCATAACTCTTTCAGTCTTTGGCTGTTTCGACCTTTGCGTTGTTTAGCATCAATTACACATACCAGAAGCTATCATTTGGATGGTCATTTCATCGGCTTTTCCTTCAACCTGAACATGATCAAAATAAAAGAAAAACAAGTCTTTTTAACTGAAAGTAAGGAGTAATATTAAAACTTAAAACAAACCGAAATCATTCAACATACGTGGGGCTTCCCTCTCCATCAACACTTCGATCTCCATGCTAAATTGTTTAAGTAATTGTTTAAGGATTAAACATCATTATTCCATTTAATCTTTGGAGGACTTAAATAGAAGCCATTCTTATAGAATTAGGACAAAAAGTTAAAACTTAGCGTAAAGAGTGAGGTATTGAAGAGGGGGCAGCCCCCTCATAATCAAAATAATTTCTGTTCGCTTTAGGTTTTAATTTTGCTCCTTAATTTCAGTTTAACAATTTTTTTTATCTAATTTCTAATTGTTTTTCAAATGATCCTGGGAAATCTGCCTCCTCCCTGCATGGAAAATTTCCATCACAAAAACTTCCTCGATGGAAAATTACTCCCTAATATTTTGCTCTTCACCGAAAAATTGTTTAAGTAATTGTTTAAAGATTAAACATCCTTAGTCCATTTAATCTTTGGAGGACTTAAACAGAAGCCATTCTTAAAGAATTGGGACAAAGAGTCAAAACTTAGCGTAAAGAGTGGGGTATTGAGGAGGGGGAAGCCCCCTCATAATCAAAATAATTTCTGTTCGTTTTAGGTTTTAATGTTGCTCCTTAATTTCAGTTAAAAATTTTTTTTTTATCTAATTTCTAATTGTTTTTCAAATGATTCTGGGAAATCCGCCTCCTCCCTGCATGGAAAATTTCCAACCACAAAAACTTCCTCGATAGAAAATTACTCCCTAATAAATTCCTCTTCACCGAAAAATTTCCCCCGGACATTTCCATCGTCGTTGAAAAATTCTTCCAGAATTTTTTTTGCTGAATATTCCGCCTGAAAAATTCTTCAGGCGGAAAAAATCCCCGTGTTTTTGCGAATGAAAGTAATTTCATTCGCAAAAACACTTGTTTTTAGTTTAATTTAATTTCTAATAGTTCTTCAAATCATGCCAAACATTTCCATGGAAAATTTTCCCCGAAAATCCCCCCAACAGAAAATTTTTCCCGTGAAAAATTCCTCCATGGAGAATTTCTCTCGCGTAAATCTCTACATGTACAAGTGAATCACCAAAGAGAAAGCAAGACAAAAAAAAAAAAAAAAAAAAAAAAAATGCAATTAAACATTCTGGTAAATTCTCTCGTGTGAAAATTCTCACGGGAAATTTACCCCCAGAAACTTGCCTCCTCGCGGAATATTTTCCCCGTGGACCTACCCCCCTAAAAATGTCAGTGGGAGGTCATATAATCCCCCTCAGGCCTGATTACTGGAAGTTTTAACTGTGTTGAACAAAATGGCTGTCTCAAAATTTCGATCGGATGACTTCGCAGAAAAACAGTCTTGGAGGGGAGGGGGTAGGTGTCAATCTTTTAGCCTATTCAATCTTTTAGCCTATTCAAAAACAGCCCTAGAATCTTTAATTCAGATTAGGATGAGTCCTTTGCTGGTCTTCTAGGACCATTGGTTCGTTACGATCACCCCTGGGGAAAAAAGACAAAACAGACAAATAAACACGCATCCTTCAGAAAAAAAAAAAAATCAAATTTCTACATTTAGGAAATTTAAAATTCAAGGCAAGAGCTTGAAACCTATTCAGCAGGGTTTTCTGATGTGCTGACTCTGGTGGTACGACTTTCATTAGGATTCCTTGACTTTTAGGTGGCGCTTTCCTGCTTAAAAAAAAAAAAAAAAAAAAAAAAAAAAAAAAAAAAAAAAAAAAAAAAAAAAAAAAAATTCCAGGCCCGTAGCCTTGTATGGGTAACATTAAGCTTAATGAAGTTTATATATTTAGAATTAGCATAAAAGGCCAATTCTTTTGATATATCTATTGTTATAAGAAAATTCCATTTTTTAGAGTTCCGGTTACAATTGGGCTGAGTCGCTTCTAACTTGCATTTCTTTACCGCAAACTGTTTGAAATAATATAATGGATATGGTGATTTCCTTTCAAATGAGTTCTCTCCCAACATTCTACGACCAATTGTTTGTATATAATCAGTCCTGGGAATAGAGAGAAGGATAAAAAAATATATTCGCAAAAATATACTCGATATACTAGACAAATACATTACAGTGATTAGTGCTATGTACAAGAATAACACTGCTGCGGTTAAGATAGGGAATGAGGTTAGCAGCTGGATTTGTATTAAATCAGGAGTTAAGCAGGGTTGTGTTCTATTCCCCTTTATATGGATTATTTTAATGGACTTTGTCTAAAGGAGCACAAAAAAGGCAATGAGAGACCACGGAATCAAATGGGGAGGAAAAAGTCTCCTGGACTTGGATTATGCTGATGATTTAAGCATCCTAGATGAAAGTGTGAGCCAAATAAATGAAGTTTTAGAGGTTTTGCGAGTGCAGGGTGCTAGAAAAGGTTTGAAAATTCATGTTAAGAAGACTAAGTCACTAAGGCTAGGACTAAGTGAAGATGAAAAGGTGACGCTGGCTAACAAAAAGATTGATCAGGTGGGCAGCTTCACTTACCTTGGTAGTATTATTAGTAAAGATGGTGGGAGCACTGAAGATATACGTCTGCAAACCAAGATTAGAATATTAGAAGCTACAGTGATGAAAGTGGTCAAATATGGCTCCGAAGCATGGGCGCTCAGAAAAGCGGATGAAGATTTGCTAGATGTTTTCCAGAGAAATTGCTTAAGGATTGTTCTGGGTACCCGGCTGACTGACCGTATTTCAAACAATAGGCTATGCGAAAAATGTGGTTCAATACCGCTGCTCTCTAGGGCTATAATGAAAGAAAAATTGAGGTGGCTGGGGCACGTTGTGCGGATGAAGGATGACAGATTGTCGAAGATTGTTCTTTTAGGCCAACCGTCTAGGGCTAAACGGAAAGCAGGTCGTCCTCGTCTGGGATGGGAGGACGTCATCAAGAAAGATTTAACGGAAATGGGAACTTCGTGGGTGGGTGTAAAAAGGGAGGCTTTAAAAGATTAGGACGGAGGAGGAGCGTGAGTAGCTGTGTAGCCTATGGTGGATTGGTGCTGCGGTAAGTTGTTAGCAGTAGTAGTAGTAGTATACTCGATATACTGGTTATAGTTTTTGTAAAGGAAGAGCTTTTCTTTCGGCTAAGACTGAGCAATATCATGATAAAAATCTAAAATTGATCAAGTTTAATGTGAATATTAAAGATAAAGAGTTTAAAAAGAAAAGTACGGAAGATATAACAATAATCATTGAAGGAAAATTTGAAAAAAGCTCTAACTAAAGGCTTATTTGGAATTACAAATCGAAAGGCTTGAATGAAAGCTTATAAATATTCATGACCAGGCACATATACAAGAAGGGCATTCAGATTTATGACCCCCCCCTCCCCCCTATCCCCCTATTCAAAAATGTCTTGAAATTCTTTTAGTTTTCAACAGTTTTTCATATTTAGAATTTGATTCGTCTGTTTCTGGAATTTTTATCCAGGCTATCCCTCTCTCCGAATTCTGAATTCAAGCCCGCTCTCTCGAAACAAAACACTGTGCTTCTCGGCTTATGATACATTAAAAGTAACATGATGCTTATGATTTAGGATTTTGTATTTGAATATAAATTTTTTAGTCATATTCTTCCGCTTCTTGCAGTTTGGTGCTCCATTTATTTCCATTATTCAATTTCAATGAAAAGGTTAACTATTTTGCCGGGAAAACGATTTTTCATGTGATATAATCAAAAAGGAATAACGCATATACAATTTTACTGTATTGCATAAGTCTTGCACAACTCCTCCAATCGGGAGGAGTTGCGAAACTCCTGCTTTACAAATGCTTTACAAATTTTTCGGGAAAACAATTTTTCATCTGCTATCAAACAGTTCGTGGTAACGAACTGTAAGTAAGGAGCGACCCGGCTCAATGGTAACCGAAACTCTAAAAAACGGAATTTCGATACCAATAGATACATCAAAAGAATCAGATTTAAATTCTGATTTCAAATATATAAGCCTCATCAAGTTTAGTTTTACCCATCAAAAGTTACGCGCCTGAGAAAATTTACTCGGGAGAATCTTTCCGTGGAGGATGTCTCTTTGGGGTAAGGGACATTTCTATGAAGGGAGCGCCGGATTTCCAACCATTATTTAAAAATCGATCAGAAATTAAATTTAAAAAAAAATAAGTTTTTTTCAACTGAAAGTAAGAAGCAACATTAGAACTTAAAACGAACAGAAATTATTACGTATATGAGGGGGTTCTCCCCCAAGTCAATACCTCGCTCTTTACGCTACAGTTTTTTTTAGTGCTTTCAAAATAGCTATCTATTCTAATTAAACGGCCTTTGTGATTCAGGGGTTTGTGAATTATTTTTTTTTAACTTTTAACGTAAAGAGCGTGGTATTGACTAAGGGGAGAACCCCCTCATATACGTAATTCAGAGTTCAAAGTTCATAGTTTTTATTCCACAATACATACACAATCCAGTCACAACACTCCTAATCCCACTCGAAAGGCTCCATGGCCAGGGATGCAAGGGGGAATGAGAGAAAAAAAAATACAATATATCTAAACAACCATAAAAAAGAAATCAATCGCCAAACAACATATAAAATTAAAAAGAGACCATACCTGTGGCCTGGGAGTCATAGCGTGTCACATTCGGTTTTACTATGTTTTTGCATAATTCCACTATTTTCTTGATTTCATTTGACCTGTACTGTCGCATATCTCCTATTTTTATTTTTGCAGATTCAATACACTTATTATTTAAATTTACTTCATTTCTGCAATGTCTCTTAGAATAATTGAACAAATTTCTGATTGTGCCATGTCCTCCTTGCGAGACATAAGGTTCAAAAGATTGCAACATTATACCGCCCGAAATTTTATTTACTGTTACGTTCTCTTCGTAACCTCTGTTACAATTTCTTAAGGTAGAAATTCCTTCCCTACCTTAGCCGGATAGACAAGCCTTTCGTTTGCCATGTCTAATAGTACCCTATTAGACCTTAAAAAATTTGCCCCGATAATGGCTTCATACGGAAAGTTATCGCATATTATAAAATTTGTCGGAAAGATTCTATTATCCCTTTTTACGTCTAGGCGAATTGAACCTTTCGCATCCAATTGATGCCCTGTCACGCTAGTTAAATTGGGATTATTAAAATTTCTTTGTTGCCTAATAAGCGGAGGCAACATATTAAATACGCATGAGTTTGTGATGTTCGCGGTAGCACCAGAGTCAATTAAAGCCTTGAAGTAAATACTTGCCAAACAAAAATCATAAAATATAGGAAACTTATTATTACTATCACTACAAGACGGTACTACTATTGGTTTTGACCTATAAAACATTCTAGGCGCCCTTTGGGTCCAATTTATTCTTCTGAGGGGCCTGACGCGTTTCACCGTGGATTTATTTCGTACGTCGGTGTCTGCAATAGAGATTCAGACATGTGAGAATCCGTAGGCATATCTAATTGACTTACATTTGTCTGCGTTCGACTAGCGGGTTCTTGTGTTCTATTTCTTTGTGGAACTGGGGAGTTATCCTTTGAAAAGAAATTGGGAGACGCCTGATCGCCCTTGAAGGTCGGGCTTGCGTTTGATTCGCCTAGGGTATTTATTTTTGCTTTACTGTGATTTGCCACCATCGTATCAACTTCGATCAATCGCTCTCCTCCTGAACTGCAAGATCCAACGTCTGAACATTTTTGGATATTACCATTCTATATAGTTTTGGTGGTAGCCCTTGCAAAAAGGTATTTAGTATGAATTTTTCATACAGTTCTCCTGAACCTTTTCCGTATTTTGCTTCTACTGAAACTTATTAACACTAATAACCACGAAAATTATACAATTATAATAAAAAAGGGAACGTGTTTAGTTCAAATCCAAGTTATCTCGGGAAATGATTTAGATAGATGGGAAAATTCCAAATGAAACCTAGTAAATGGCATTAAAACCTCAAATAACAAATACCCTCTAAATAAATCGAAATTCTTAAACAAATTTAATATGGATCATATTACGGACCTAGAACTTATGAAAAAATTATGCGAATTATTACGGAATTTTAAAGAGGGATTTTCCGCATCTGAAGATGACATCGGACTGATACCATTTTATGAACATTCAATTTTAACGACTGGTAATCCTGTAGCAAAACAGCCATATCGTGTGCCGTATAAGCACAAAGAATGGTTAAAAAATAAAATTCATGAATTAGAAAAAAAATGAAATTATACGCCCCAGTACAAGTCCGTATAGTGCACCAGTGGTCTTGGTACCAAAAAAGAATGGTGATCTAAGACTTGTATTAGATTATAGAGCCCTTAACAATCAAGTAGTTAGCGATAAATTTCCTTTACCAAGAATAGATGAAATCCTTGACTCTATCTCAAGCAAAAACAAAATTTTTACTTCTTTGGACCTTACCCAAGGCTACCACCAAGTGAAAATAGCCGAAAAAGATGTCTATAAAACTGCGTTTTCTACGACTGAAAGTGGTTCCTACGAATATTTAAGAGTACCTTTTGGATTTAAGACAAGTTCAAGTGCGCTATGTAGACCCTTATTACATCTATTAAGAGGACTAAAGAATATCATTCATTTTGTTGATGATGCCATATGCGTGGGAGAAAACGCTGAACAACACTTAGGAACATTAGCTAAGGTGTTCGAGAAATTCAGACAGGGGAATTCAAAATGCCGGCCTGAAAAAGTAAATTTATTTCAACCTAAAATTAAATTTTAGGAGTAGTGGTGACGCAAGGAGAGATATCTCCAGACCCTGACAAAATAAAATGTGTTGAAAACCTCAAACCCCCAAGAACTATGAAAGAATTAAGAGGAATTTTAGGTCTTACTGGCTACTTTAGAAAATTCGTGCGCAATTACGCCCAAATTGCGAAACCCCTCACGGAATTAACTAAAGGAAACTCCCAAAATGTTACCTGGTCCCAGGAAGCTCAAACTTCCCTAGACCGTCTCAAAAAGGCACTCACTTCTGAACCAATATTATCGCTGCCTGATTTTGAAAACGGACAATTTGTGGTCACAACCGATGCTAGTTCAAAAGGCATTGGCGCTATTCTATCGCAATTAATTCCCATAGGAAACCCTGATCCTTTACAAGGGCCCTCCAATAAAAAAATAGAAAAAGTTATATGCTACTCTAGTAGAATCTTATCAAAAGGCGAAAGTAGTTATTTTGCCACAAACTTAGAATTATTATCTATAATCCACCACTTGGACAAATTTAGACATTATTTAATCGGTGAAAAATTTATACTACGATCAGACCATAAAAGCTTGCAGTACCTGCGCACATTTAAAAACCCCACGGGAATTCAAGCTAGATGGATTATGAAAATCTAAGATCTAGATTACGAATTTGAATATTTAAAAGGTAAACAAAATGCAGCTTGTGACTTTTTGAGTAGATACCCAGAAAATATACCGTCGGAAACTGAGGAAAATGAAGTTAACGCTATCAATACTAAGAGAAAACATAAATGTAAGAAGAACAAAGTCAAAGACACAGTAAGAGAAAATAAGGATAACTATTGTCCCTTGTCTTTAGAAAATATAAAAAGAAATCAAAAAAAGGACGAAATGTGTGTAGCACTTATTAATTATTTTGTGAATGATGATGCGTTACCTGATAAATTCAAAACTCTTAGAAAAGCGATAGATGATTTTTACTATGATCTTGATGAAGAAATACTATGCAGAATCGTGAATGCTGAGGAAAATAGAAACCAAACCTCAATAATACCTGTATTACCCCAAAACTTAATAACACCTGTATTCGAATATTTTCCTTCAGATATAACTGGACATTTAGGAATAACGAAAACTTTCCATAAATTAAAACAATATTTTTACGTGCCGTCAGTATGTGATATATTTAAAATGCAAAAAAAATAAGATTCTTTCTTTCTAAAGATAATTCCGACATAAATTAAACTTCCTCTAATTTAGTTTAAATCTCGTTTCAAAAAGAAAAATTCTTAATCGGCAAAAAGAGAAACTGCAGTTTAGCCTCACGACGCTAGACGGTTTTGAATTTCACTAAGATATTTGGCAATAAAAAAACTACTAGATACATAGTTCACAGGAAGCTTAAGTTATGAACGTTTAATCATCAGAAATATTTAAAACAAATTATTGGATAGAGAGTTAGCATAATGAAGTGAGTTTGCGATCATAAGTACAAGGTAGCGGCCCCCTCCACAGGACTTGGGCCAATCGTGAAAAATCTAGTAGAGCGCAGAAGCTGTATTTGTGTGATATAGTGAAAAAAGTGTTTTTCGAGGCATTTGTGGATCAGAATTATTAGCATTGGCATTCGCATGCATTCGTTTGTCAGAATTATTATTATGCAGTCATTGTAGAGATTTGGTTATTGTTATCTCTGCCCTGTTTTTGTCAATTGAAGTGAAGTACTGTTGTACGCCTAAATGTAAGTCTCAATAAAACTATTGCTTTTCTATTTGTGTTGTTTTATTTACAAGTCTGTATCTAATCGCACAGCAGGTAACTAGTTCGTATGTCTCCTTTGGTAACGCTCCCAGGACTCTGATTTCTACATAACATTAGAGGTAATTAACAAGAAGATAACTCGAGGAAGCGAGGTTACGCTCCCGGATTGATAGTTGGAGAATTTCTAACCTACTATAATTACGCATTTCATTTTCTCGCGTTCAGCGAGTGGCGCGGTCACCAATTTATCTATTTCCCCCCTATTACAGCCGGTGCAGCCCTCAACGGCACGAGATAAGCTGTAACGGCTCGGATGATACGATCGTAAAATTCCCCGTCGGAACCGCTGCTTTTCTCATTATTTTTATAGCTTACTTAGTTTATCACTTATATTAAGAAAAATTCGCCTGGCAGAACAGAAGAACTCATCCGGCAGAACTGGCACTTCTCGTATTCACCAGGCGGACTCCACGTATTCACCCGGCGGAAATGACGCGATCTTTAACGCCACACATCATTGACAAAAAATCTGCAGCCGAAGCAGAATTTTGACCCAGCAGGTTAAGGTTGAAATACCCAATAAGGATTAGTTCGCAAGGATGCTCTTGGACTAAGTCCAAAACCTCTTCCAGAATTTTCATAAACTAAGGAATATATCCACTAGGGGGTCTGTAAACCAAACCAAGGGGATCTGTAAAAAACAATAAAAAAAGCAAGCGATACGGCTCAATAGTAATCGAAACTTTTAAAAACGAAATTTTGATGTCAATAAATGTATCAAAAGAATGGGCTTATAATGCTGATTCTAAATATATAAATTTTATTAAGTTTAGTATTACTCATCAAAGGCTACGAGCCTGAGAAAATTTACCTGATTTTTTAAAGAGGGGGAAACATCCCCTACAAGTGAAAGAATTTTAATGAAAATCACACCGTCAGATTTAGCAATTCAGAAAACCCTATTACATAGGTTTCAAGCTCATATCTGCAAAAATCTGCAACTTTGTGTTTTTTTCCAGAAGAAAAATATACGAATATAGAAGTTCGTTACGTAAGTTAATTTGTAAATTACGTCAGAACCAAATTTAGAGACAGCCATTTAGCAAAAGAAAAGTAAAATTTTTATGTAAGTTATGTTTACTTATTCGATGACGGTGAGCCAAAATAAAAGCTGCGTTAACTAAAAAACGATCAGAAATTAAATAAAAAAAACAAGTTTTTTAAACTGAAAGTAAGGAGCGACATTAAAGCTTAAAACGAACAGAAATTATTCCGTATATGAAAGGGGATGTCCCCTGTTCAACGCCTCGCTCTTTACGCTAAAGATTGACTCTGTCTCACAACTTTATTTTTTAAAACAATAAAAAACTTTAGCGTAAAGAGCGAGGCATTGAGAAGGGGACATCCCCTTTCATATACGGAATAATTTCTGTTCGTTTTAAGTTTTAATGTCGCTCCTTACTTTCAGTTTAAAAAACTTGTTTTTTTTTCATTTAATAATCAAAGAGGAATAACACGTACGCAGTTTTACTTTAATTGCACAAGTCTTGCGAAGCATGATTTTGATTCAAGATAAACTTCCGAAGAAATGGAAAATTGAGGTGAAAAATTGTTTAAAAAATGTGAAAAAATTGAACATTACAACGAAGAAGAAACTTAGTGAGCATTAGTTTTATGTAATTTGGGGACACATTACCATGCACATACATTGAGTCTTGAATTTTTGTGTACAAGTTTTCAACAGTGGCAATTTAAAGGGTGTATGTTTTTATTTGCTAAGACGTCATTCTCAAGCATATGCAGCTGAATGACACGATGCAAGGGGCTGTTGGAATAGTGCGTAGTTGAACTGCGGGATTTAGTCTCCTACGATGGGCGTAGGACTTGAAGGAAGTTGAAGGGGAGTATGCATTTTGATATTAACGGTAAAGCTGGCGAAAAAGATGAGCTTATTAAAATCACCATCACCCATCCGAAAGCTTGTTTAAAGTACACTAATTTCGTCTGCAGCAACTCATTGCTGCCAGCCTTAGTAAAAGCTGAGTCAACAACTTAATTTACGTTTTTTTTATGGAGGTGCTACCATTTCAAACAACTATCACAAGCACTAAACGTCATTTCTTCGACAAGGAAAATCCGTCAGAACCACTAACCGTCAGAACGTCGACAGTCATAACATCAACACGTCATCACATATTAAATTTTTTTTAGATGTTATGACGTGTCGATGTTATGACTGTTAGCGGTTCTGACGGATTTTCCTTATGAAAAAAATTATAAGTCTATATAATAGTAATAAGTATATAATAGTTTAGAAACGAATTTCGGCTATATATTTGCACATCAGGGGGGGGGGGGGGTAAAAGCATGGCATATATTAAATACGTAACCTAATCTAGGTACCTTTTCCTCCCTAAACCCCAAAAAACTAAAGTTTTAAAATTTTAGATGTTATGACGTGTCGATGTTATGACTGTTGACGTTCTGACGGTTAGTGGTTCCGACGGATTTCCGTTATGGAAAAAGTTTAGATGTTATGACGTGTCGATGTTATGACTGTCAACGTTGTGACCGGTAGCGATTATGACTGTCGATGAACTGACGTGTCGATGTTATGACTGTCGATTTTATGACGGTTGGTGGTTCTGACGGATTTTTTTCGATGTTATGACGGATTTTGTCGATGTCCTGACGTTAGTGCTCCTGACGGTTTGATGTTATGACACCTTACCTGTTTGATGCGTGCGTATTGTTTTATATATTCTGTATATTCTGTAATGTTTTTGAATCTAATGGAGTAACGCATTTGCCAAATAATAACTTTTCTCTGCTATCACTCGAAGAACTTAAGAAAGGAATGGGCCTTAAGAAGACTTAAGAAAGGAATGGGCTATATTTACTTTTAAATCGCTTGGTAGATCCCCCTCTCATCAGATGGTAGAGCGCAGGCACATATGGTCCCAGGATCGGGTGAGCTGGACGGCTACATATTATGTAAATTATTAATTCAGAGTAAGCGCGGCCGTACTCTCAACTAGACCCCGGTGCCACGCCGGCAGATCGACCGAACGTCACAAACAAGAGGCCCAGTTGAATTCTTTATTGCGTCAACCGCAAAGTCGGAGCTTTTCTTTCTCGTTTGGTTTAGTATTTCGATTTTCCTAATTAGAAATCAAGCAGGTATTGCATTATCCCCGAATTTTCGGGCATTTTGCCGAAAATCTATGCGTTACCCCCCAAAAAAATTTGGTTCCCCGAATCCCCGAAAATCACCCAATCACGGTGCCACCCCAAGCGGTTTATCACCAGTGACTTTCCCTGCCAAATATTACTTTGCATACCATAATTCTTTACTACTCTCTTGTTCGTTAATTTTCGTCTCTTTTGTTACTTTGCATAAAAATCAGACATATGCAATTGCAATATACACAGTTCTTCATATGTTGACAAAAAAGTATCGTCTTTATGAAATTAGATTAAATCATTTCGAATGTAGTTTCCCATTCGCTATTTCTTAAATGATTTGTAGTCAAGAATTTTATTTTAAGTTGAATAGAACGCATTCACTACTATACAGCTTCAGTTGGATTTTGAAATTGATAGTCGACAGATTGTTTCTACAGCTGAATCGCAAGTTGGCAGAATTTTGTTTTCTTTTGCTGTTTTTAGATAAGATTTTCTTAATGTTTAATACACAATTGTTGAACGCCTGATAGATTAAAAAAATATAATCTTCTTTCTTAAAATTTTTTAACCCCCCCCCCCCAAAAAAAAAAAAAACCTTCTATTGAGACAAAATTTAGACTAAAAGATGTACAAGATTAGGGAATTAAAGATTGAAACGGAAGTTACCCCAAAAATATGATTGATAAAAAAATTGTAAATTATTGCCTATAGGGGGGGGGGGGGTAATAAGAGGATATCGTATTTAAATGACAATACCTCATTTTTTTAAATTGAAAGCAGGGATGCCAAAAAGATCATAATTTTTCCATTTAAAGTGGAGACGGAAGAAAATGATTTCAAATTCCCTGGGAAACCATTGAAATATTTTGATAGACCCATGGCCCTCTATTGGGACTTGTTCATTGTCTTGGGTATTTTGCAATTTCTCATAGGCTACTGACCAAATTTTGCTTTTGTCTCTAATCTCTTTTAATTAGATTCTTTGGATCTTATTAAATAAAAAAAAAGTTTTTGTTAACTGAAAGTAAGGAGCGACGTTAAAACTTAAAACGAATAGAAATTATTCCGTATATGAAAGGGGCTGTCCCCTCCTCAACGCCTCGCTCTTTACGCTAAAGTATTTTATTGTTTAAAAAAAAATAGATTTGTGAAAAGTCAAACTTTAGCGTAAAGAGCGAGGCGTTGAGGAGGGGACAGCCCCTCGTTTTTAAATTTGCATATTAATTTTACTTTTATTTGGTTAAATGGCTTTCTCGAAACTTGTTTAATTTTATTTAAGAACGTTTTTATTAGTAATAAAAATACGTAACTTACGAATTAACTTACGTAACGAACTTCTATATTCATAGATTTTTAATATATATATTAGGGGGTTCGCTCACTAGTCAATACTTTTCTCTTTAAGCTAAAGTTTGAATTTTGTTCCAATTCTTTAAAAATGACCCCTTAATCACAAAGGTCGTTAATTAGAATAAATAGTTCTTGTGAAAGTACTAAAAAATCTTTGGCTTAAAGAACGAGGTATTGACTAGGGGGTGAACCCAATCATATACGTAATATTTTCTGTTCGTTTTAAGTTTTGGTGTTGCTTCTTACTTTCAGTTGAAAAACTTTTTTTTATTTAATTTCTGATCTTTTTCTTTAATAATGCTGGGAAACCCGGCGTCCCCTTCATAGCAATGTCCCTTCCCCCCTGAAAACTTCCTTCATGAAAAGATCCTCCCATATAACCCCTGACCCCCCCCCACCTATCAGAAAAAATCCGCCCTGAAAACGTCTGTATACTTCCCAATAACCAGTACTATATGTTAACATTGGGTAAAGTTCATAACTTTCAGCCCTCCCCGGAGACTTCGGGGGATTAAGTCATCCTAAAAGACATAGTTATCATATTTTCGACCATGCTGAACAAAATGGCTATATCAAAATTTTGATCGGGTGACTTTGGGAAAAAATGAGCGTGGGAGGGGGCCTAGCTGCTCTCCATTTTTGGTCACTTAAAAAGGGCTCTAGAGCTTTTAATTTCCGTTCCAATAAGCACTCCTACGATATTGTAGGACGACTGGGTCAATACGATCACCCCTGGGAAAAAAACTACAAAAAAACAAATAAACACACATCCGTGATCTTTCTTCTGGCAAAAAATGCAAAATTCCACATTTTTGTAGATATGTGCTTGAAACCTCTACAGTAGGATTCTCTAATACGCTAAATATGATGGTGTGATTTTCATTAAGGTTTTATAAATTTAAGTGGGTCTTTCCCCCTTTTTTCTAAAATCAGCCACATTTTCTCAGGCGCGTAATTTTTGATGTGTAAGACTAAACTTGATGAAACTTATATATGTGAAATCAGCATTAAAATCTGATTATTTTGATGTATCTATTGGTATCAAAATTCCGTGTTTTAGAGTTTCGGTTACCATTGATCCGGGTCGCTCCCTCCTTACAGTTCGTTACCACGAACTGTTTGATTGAATGCTATGGCGAATCTATGACTCAGTTTTCCTATAATTTGAGGTATATCTGAATATTTTTGACATTTTTGTTGTTGTCATTGTACCCCTTTACTCAAAACCTCAATTTTTTTTTTCCAAGGAATACTAAACTGTTTAACGTTATTTCTCTTGTTTGTTTGAACCATATAGTAACCTAGTTAATTATTAAGTGAATTAGTTTTTTAATGTAAAGCTGAGACGGTATCCTATCAAGGTGGTATCCAGAGGGGGAGGGGTAGGGAGGTATTACATTTAAATGATAATATCTCGAATTTTTTTATTGAAAGCAGGGATGCCAAAAAGTTAACTATTTTTTTTAATTTAAAGCAGAGACGGTATCCTATCATGGTGGTATCCAGAGGGGGGGGGGTAGGTAGCTATCATATTTAAATAATAATACCTCGATTTTTCTGAAAGCAGGGATGCCAATAAGTTATTTTTTTTTTATTTAAAGTAGAGACGGTATCCTATCAAGATGGTATCCAGAGGGGGGGGGAGGCATAAGGATTTATTATATTTAAGTGATAGTACCTTGATTTTTCTTTTATTGAAAGCAGGAATGCCAAAAAATTATTTTTTTTAATTCAAAGTAGACATGGTATTCTATCAAGGTGGCATCCAGAGAGGGGGGGGGGGGCTAGGGAAGCATCATATTTAAATGATAAAATATCCAATTTATTTATTTTTCAAAGCAGGGATGCCAATTTTTTTTTTTTTTAATTTAAAGCAGAGACAGTATCTTATCAAGGTGGTATCCAGAGGGGGGAATTATGGAAGTGTTATATTTAAATGATAATATCTTGAATTTTTTTATTGAAAGCAGGGGTGCCCAAAAATTAATTATTTTTTTAATTTAAAGCAGAGACAGTATCCTATCATGGTAGTATCCAGAGGGGGGGATGTAGTGAGCTATCATATTTAAATGATAATGCCTCGATTTTTTTAAAAATCAGGGATGCCAATAAGTTAATTATTATTTTTTTTAATTTAAAGCAGAGACGGTATCCTATCAAGATGGTATCCAGAGGGGGGGATTAGGGAAGTATTATATTTAAATGATAATTCCTTGAATTTTTATATTGAAAGTAGGGGTGCCAAAAAATTAATTATTTTTTTTTAATTTACTGCAGAGGCGGATCTCATAGAACAATATATGGCTGCTTAAAAACAAAAGGGAATATGAAGGGAGGTGAGAGACTTTAACAAGAATATGACATTTTAGTTGCTACCAGCAGCTACTAGGTGGAGTGTCCTATGAAAGTGTACTGCCAATTAGTAAAAAAAGTAAATTTTGTGAGTTTAAGCTGTGATTTGAGAAAGACTGATGAAAACATTAATGCTTGCGGTCACCATTGATCGCGCGAGCGGCACGCCGCCGCTGCTGTTTTCGGCCCCACGCCGCCGGTATTCCCTCATCGACGCGTTACTGGGGTCTACTCTCAACAAGGCAAGATGGCCAAATTTTCAGTTTCTTAACTAGTTCCGTAAAAATCAGCGAAAAAGCGAAGAACACGAAGATGAAGGTATTGAAATGGAAGGGGATTTGATTCCCATCTACGTCTTCTTATAGTATCACAATAACAGAAAGTGAAGACAATCTTAACAGTGAAAGGAGCTCAAATATGACCCTCTTGCCCCCTCCCCCCAATAAAATGTTGGAGCTACGCCCCTGGTTATCAATTTCAAAATGAACCATGCTCTATCGTTACTGAAACTGACTTTTTTGACCGTTCAAAAGCTAAGTTATATTGGTAATAATTAACAGTTGCTTTAGAGTTCTGAAAATTTTGAATTCCCTTTCAGGGAGCCAATGAAACAAATGCATTTATTTTTGGTATTTTTACTTTCCTCATCCTTTCCCCTGATGCAATTATACCACGACTACTATTAACGACTCATTACAGCCCTAAACCACCTGAGGCAAACACAGCTACGCTCACTCATACTCTATCCCAATCTATTCAAAGCCTCCCTCTTTACACCCTCGCAAGAAATTCAAATTTACCTAAAAAATTTTCTTACGACCTCCTCTTATATGTTCTTTGCCAGTCTTTCAATCTTTATTCAGAGAACGTGTCTTAGTCGTCTTAATCTTTCGCTTATTAAATAAAAAATAAACAAGTTTTTTTTAAATGAAAGTAAGGAACGACGTTAAAACTTAAAACTAACAGAAATTATTCCGTATATGAAAGGGGGTGTCCCCTCCTCAACGCCTCGCTCTTTACGCTAAAGTTTTTTATTGTTTGAAAAATAGACTTGTGAGAAAGTTAAACTTTAGCGTAAAGAGTGAGGCATTGAGGAGGGGACAGCCCATTTCATATACGAAATAATTTCTGTTCGTTTTAAGTTTTAACGTCGTTCCTTACTTTCATTTAAAAAAACTTGTTTTTTTTATTTAATTTTTGAACGATTTTGAATTAATGCTGGTTTCGATCTTGGCTCACCGTACATGAATAATTAAAACAAAAATTTGCATATTAACTTTTCTTTTATTTGGTTAAATGGCTTTCTCGAAACTTGTTTGATTTTATTTACAAACGTTTTTATTAGTAATAAATATACGTAAATTGCGAATTAACTTACGTAACGAACTTCTATATTCATATATTTTTAATACGTATATTAGGGGGTTTGTCCCCTAGTCAATACCTTGCTCTTTAAGCTAAAGTTCGAATTTTGTTCCAATTCTTTAAAAATGACCGTTTAATCACAAAGGCCGTTAATTAGAATAAGTAGCTCTTATGAAAGTACTAAAAAATCTTTGGCTTAAAGAGAAAGGTATTGACTAGGGGGTGAACCCAATCATATATGTAATATTTTCTGTTCGTTTTAAGTTTCGATGTTGCTGCTGTTGCAGTTGAAAAACTTGTTTTTTATATTTAATTTCTGATCTTTTTTTGAATAATGCTGGGAAATCCGGCGTCAGCTTCATAGCAACGTCCCTTCCCCCATGAAAACTTCCTTCATGGAAAGATTCTCCCAGATAACCTCCGACCCACCCATCCCCCCACTACAAGAAAAAATCCCCCCTGAAAACGTCTGTATACTTCCCAATAACCAATACTATATGTTAACATTGGGTAAAGATATTAACTTTCAGCCCTCCCCCCATAAACTTCGGGGGATTAAGTCATCCCCCCCACTACCAGGAAATTATCTAAAAATTCTTCACCTGTCTTTCAGAGCAGCCACGTTTCAGACCATCCTTGACTACTGTCATCACCTTAGCTTCCAATATCAAACAGTTCGTAACGAACTGTAAGTAAGGAGCGACCCGGCTCAATGGTAACCGAAACTCTAGAAAACGGGTTTTTGATACCAATAGATATATCAAAAGAATCAGATTTCAATGCTGATTTCAAATATATAACTTTCATCAAGTTTAGTGCTACCCATCAAAAGTTACGCGCCTGAGAAAATTTGGCTGATTTTCAAAAAAAGGGGGAAAGACCCCCTAAAAGTTATAGAACCTTAATGCAAATCACACCATCATATTCAGCGTATCAGAGAACCCTACTGTAGAGGTTTCAAGCTCCTATCTTCAAAAATGTGGAATTTTACATTTTTTGCCAGAAGAAAGATCACGGATGCGTGTTTATTTGTTTGTTTTTTTTTGTTTTTTTTTCCCCAGGGGTGATCGTATCGACCCAGTGGTCCTAGAGTATCGTGGGAGGGCTCATTGGAACGGAAATTAAAAGTTCTATTGCCCTTTTTAAGTGACCAAAAAAAATGGAGGGCAACTAGGCCCCCTCCCACGCTTATTTTTTTCCCAAAGTCACCCGATCAAAATTTTGAGATAGCCATTTTGTTCAGCATTGTCGAAAATATGATAAATATGTCTTTTAGGATGACTTAATCCCCCGAAGTTCCCAGAGGGAGGGCTAAAAGTTATGAACTCTACCCAATGTTAACATATAGTATTGGTTATTGGGAAGTATACAGAAGTTTTCAGGAGGTTTTTTTCTGGTAGTGGGAGGGAAGGGTGGGTCGGTGGTTATGTTGGAGGATCTGTTCATGAAGGAAGTTTTCATGGGGAAGGGAAATTGCCATAAAGGGGGCGCCGGACTTGCCAGCATTATTTATTGGTTATTGGGAAGTATACAACCATTTTCAGGAAGGATTTTTTCTGGAGGGGTGGGGCTAGAGGAGGGGGTTACTCTGGAGAATATTTCCGTGGAGGATGTTTCTTTGGGGTAAGGGACATTTCTATGAAGGGGGCGCCGGATTTCCAAGCATTTTTAAAAAACGATCAGAAATTAAATAAAAAAAACAAGTTTTTTCAACTGAAATGTAAGAAGGAATATTAGAACTTAAAACGAACAGAAATTATAACGTATGTGCGGGGGTTCTCCCCCAAGTCAATACCTCGCTCTTTACGCTACAGTTTTTCTTAGTGCTTTCAAAAGAGCTATCTATTCTAATTAAACGGCCTTTGTGATTCAGGGGTTTGTGAATCAAGTTTTTTTTTAACTTTTAACGTAAAGGGCGTGGTATTGACTAAGGGGAGAACCCCCTCATATACGTAATAACATATACGTAATAAAAAAAAACAATAAAAAAACAAGCGATACGGCTCAATAGTAATCGAAACTTTTAAAAACGGAATTTTGATGTCAATAAATGTATCAAAAGAATGTGTTTATAATGCTGATTCTAAATATATAAATTTTTTTTTAAGTTTAGTATTACTCATCAAAGGCTACGAGCCTGAGAAAATTTACTCGATTTGTTAAAGAGGGGGGAAACATCCCCTACAAGTGAAAGAATTTTAATGAAAATCACACCGTCAGATTCAGCGCATCAGAAAACCCTATTACATAGGTTTCAAGCTCATATCTGCAAAAATCTGCAACTTTGTATTTTTTGCCAGAAGCAAAATATACGAATATAGAAGTTAGTTACGTAAGTTAATTTGTAAAGACATCCATTCAGCAAAAGAAAAGTAAAATTTTTATGCAAATAAAAGCTGCATTAACTAAAAAACGATCAGAAATTAAATAAAAAAAACAAGTTTTTTAAACTGAAAGTAAGGAGCGACATTAAAACTTAAAACGAACAGAAATTATTCCGTATATGAAAGGGGCTGTCCCCTCCTCAACGCCTCGCTCTTTACACTAAAGTTTGACTCTGTCTCACAACTTTATTTTTTAAAACAATAAAAAACTTTAGCGTAAAGAGCGAGGCGTTGAGGAGGGGACAGCCCCTTTCATATACGGAATAATTTCTGTTCGTTTTAAGTTTTAATGTTGCTCCTTACTTTCAGTTTAAAAAACTTGTTTTTTTTTATTTAATTCTTATTAGAGACTTATCTTCGTATTCTTCCAAACTTTGTTCAACTGTGCAGAAACATTCTGGGCCTTGGGCTTTCAAATTTTCTACTCTAATAATAATATGATCAAAAGAAAAGAACAATTCAATTTGCTAAAACAGTTGTTTTAGTAATCTTTGATATATATGAAGACTATAAGTCGATAGTTGGTCTACTTTAACACTGAGGGCTCAATAGCTCGATATATTGTTTCCTTTCCAATCGTTACCGATCTTCATAAAATAAATGATAAATTATTGTATATATTCGCATAATGATTTTAAGTAATTGAATTTGTCCGACGATGCTTAAAATATCTTCTGAAGCAAGAGGTGCCAAGACAAACGACATCTCTTGACTAGAAAGTTCTGTATTCTAAATTGAAGTGTTGGCTTTAATATTTCTTTCATGAGATCTATAAAGGTGTGCAAACAGGAAAAACCAGGGAACTTTAGACTTGATACTAAAATATTATAAGGAAGATATCAGATTCAAAATCAATTTCATTCACAGCTAGTGATTTTTGCGATCCTTGTGATATAAAAAAAACAAGTTTTTTTTAAACTGAAAGTAAGGAGCGACATTAAAACTTAAAACGAACAGAAATTATTCCGTATATGAAAGGGGCTGTCCCCTCCTCAACGCCTCGCTCTTAACGCTAAATTTTGACTTTCTCACAACTCTATTTTTGTTAAACAATAAAAAACTTTAGCGTAAAGAGCGAGGCGTTGAAGAGGGGACAGCCCCTTTCATATACGGAATAATTTCTGTTCGTTTTAAGTTTTAATGTTGCTCCTTACTTTCAGTTTAAAAATCTTGTTTTTCTTTATTTAATTTGTGATCGTTTCTTAGTTAATGCAGCTTTAATTTGGTTAAATGGCTTTTTAAGCCATTAAAGCAATTCTTTATTTACTTTTATTTGGTTAAATGGCTTTCTCGAAACCTGTTAAATTTTATTTACGAACGTTTTTATTAGTAATAAATATGCGTAACTTACGAAGTAACTTACGTAACAAACCTCTATATTCTTATATTTTTGATACGTATATTAGAGGGTTTGCCCCTTAGTCAATACCTTGCTCTTTAAGCCATTAAACATAAAAAAAACAGTTTTTTTAACGGAAAGTAAGGAACGACGTTCAAACTTAAACGAAACAAGACATTATTCCGTATATAAAGGGGCTGTCCCCTCCTCAACGCCTCGATCTTTACGCTAAAGTTGATTCTCTAACAACTCTATTTTTTTTAAACAATAAAAAAACTTAGCGTAAAGAGCGAGGCGTTGAGGAGGGGACAGCCCCCTTCATATACGGAATAATTCTGTCGTTTCTTTAGTTTTAACGTCGTTTTCAGTACTTCATTTAAAAAAACTTGTTTTTTTTATTTAATTTTTGAACGTTTTGAAACTAATGCAGGTTTTGATTTTGGCTCACCGTACATGAATAAATTAAAACAAAATTGCATATGACCAGTTGGTTAAATGGCTTTCTCGAAATTGTTAATTTTATTACGAACGTTTTATTAGTAATAAATATACGTAACTTAGAATTAACTTTACGGAACGAACTTCTATATTTCATAAATTTTTAACACGTATATTAGGGGGTTCGCCATAGTCAATACCCTGCTCTTTAAAACTATATTTCGAATTTTTTCCAGTTCGTCTAAAAAGACCTTCTTAATCACCTAATCAGTTGATCAGTTGGAAAAACTTGTTTTTTTGTTATTCAATTCCTGATCTTTTCTTAATAATGCTGGGAAAGACGGCGCCCCTTAAACAGACAAGGTCCCTTCCCCATGAAAACTTCCTTCATGGAAAGATCTTCAATATAGCCCGACCCTCTCCTTCCCCATCTACCAGAAAAAATCTCCTCTGAAAAAAGTCTGTATACTTCCAATACCAATACATATGTTAACTGAGTGTAAAGTTCATAACCTTTAGCCCTTCCCCCTGGGGACTTGGGGGATCAAGTCATCCGAAAAAGACATTTTTATCATATTGGCGACCAGCCTGAACAAAAGGCTATATACAAAACTATTAGACGGGTGACTTTGGGAAAAAATGAGCGTGGGAAGGGGGCATAGTTGACCTCCATTTTTTTCGGTCACTTAAAAAGGGCACTCAGAACTTTTAATTCCGTTCCAATGAGCCTCCCACGATATTCTAGGACCACTGGGTCGATCGATCACCCCTGGGAAAAAAAAAACAAAAAAAAACAAAAAAACACGCATCCGTGATCTTAGTTCTGGCAAAAAAATGGAAAATTCCACATTTTGTAGATAGGAGCTTGAAAAACTCTCTACAGTAGGGTTCTCTGATTACGATGATATGATGGTGTGATTTCATAAGGTTTCTAAACTTTTAGGGGGTCTTTTCCCTTTTTCGAAACTCAGCAAATTTTATCAGGCACGTAATTTTGATGGGTAAGATTAAATAATGAAACTTATATATTTGAAAATCAGAATAAAATCTGATACTTTTGATGATCTATTGGTATCAAAATCCCGTTTTGTTGAGTTTCGGTTACCATTGAGGCGGTCGCTCCTACTTACAGTTCGTACCCACGAACTGTTTGAAAGTTCGAATTTTGTTCAATCCATTAAAATGACCCATTAATCCCAACATGCCGTTAATTAGAATAAATAGCTCTTATGAAAGTACTAAATAATCTTTGGCTTAAAGAGCGAGGTATTGACTAGGGGATGAACCCAATCATATACATAATTTTTTCTGTCGTTTTAATTTTTGATGTTGCTCCTTACTTTCAGTTAAAAAACTTGTTATTTTTAAATATAATTTTTGATCTTTTTTTAAATAATGCTGGGAAATTCGGCGCCCCCTTCATGTCCCTTCTCCCATGAAAAATTCCTTCATGGTAAGATCCTCCCACATAACCCACTCCCCCCCACTACCAGAAAAAATCCCCTCTGAAAACTTCTGTATACTTCCCAATAACCAATACTATATGTTAACATTGGGTAAGTTCATAACTTTCAGCCCTCCCCCGGGGGACTTTGGGCGATTAAGTCATCCTAAAAGACATATTTATCATATTTTCGACCATGCTGAAAAAAATGGCTATCTCAAAATTTTGATTGGGTGTCTTTGAAAAAAAATGAGCATGGGAGGGGGCCTAGTTGCCCTCCATTTTTTCGGTCACTTAAAAAGAGCACTAAAACTTTTAATTTCCGTTCTAATGAGCCCTCCCACGATATTCTAGGACCACTGGGTCGATACGATCACCCCTGGGGAAAAAAAAACAAACAAACAAACACGCATCCGTGATCTTTCTTCTGGCAAAAAATGCAAAATTCCACATTTTTGTAGATAGGAGCTTGAAACCTCCGCAGTAGGGTTCTCTAATACGCTAAATACGATGGTGTGATTTTCATTAGGGTGCTATAATTTTTAGGGGGTATTTTCCCTTTTCTCGAAAATCAGCTAAATTTTCTCAGGCGCGTTACCACGTTACCACGTTACCACGAACTGTTTGATATGGCACCGATATCTTGTTAATTGGTTCATGGAATTTTACTATTTTAATTCTGAACACTCAGTAAATAATTTTGTTTACTTTCATCAAACCGACATTTAAAATGATTCCAAATAGCCAACTAATGCTTTTAAACAGTAAGATTATTTTTAAAATAATACATAATACTACTAAAAATAATAGTAAAAATAATGATAATTGTGATTTTAAATGACAATATAATAATAATAAATAATAAATTGATGCCGAAGCTATGAATTAAAATGATGGGATTCAATACAAACGTACAGATTTAATTAGAAAGCTCTACGTTACAACGTCCTTTTTTTATGTCATATTATTAATCTCTAAGAACACCTATTTCGTGATTATTCTTTCGTAAATTTCTGTTAGTTCACTTTTGTCACCAGTGAATATTAATTGTCTTCTCACTGTCTATACAACATTTCTTTTTCTTCGGTTGTTTATCTTCAAAAAATCAACAATGAAAGTGATTTCTATCTTAGCATTTGGCAGTATCGGGTTCTAAAGTTTCCTTTCTTCTTCCTGTTTGCACACCTTTATAGGTGTCAGGAAAGTAAACACTTTAACTTAGGCTGTAAAACTTTCTAATCCAATGAGAACATCTGTCTTGGCACCCATCACTTCAATATTTCGGAATTATTGGAAAATTTTCACGTAAAAGAATGCCTTTTTTCTAAGTCTATTCCAAATAAAATCCAATTCAATAAACAATGGGTAAATCACTAGAACGACTTGTTCCCAAAAGTACTTTTAAATACAGGTAGCCTTTTTTTTAACGTGCAAAGTTTACCGACGGCATATGTTTATTTGTAAAAAAATTTAATATAAAAAGTGTTAAACTTTCTGCCCTTCTGCATTGGTGTATTTTGTCCTTTTTTTACTTAGAAAAAGGTGCCAAATTATTAAAGCAGAAATTGGCAAAATTAAAACATCATCGATAAACCATAAAGGAAACTGACTTTATAATAAACGAAAGTTTTCTGCTTTCTCCTCTCTGATTCATTAAAGCTAAGTCATGAAAAAGTCTAAAAAAAATTCCATTCTAATCCAACTTTTCATTTTAAACAACTAAGCCAGATCAAAGAAATTGTATAGTATATTCAGACCTCAGCTTATTCAGAATAACCCTTCCAAACTGTCCTATGGCAACAATTATATTTTCAACCACTTGTTGGCTGGAACTGTCCTCGTCCCTCAATTTCTAGAATTTATGGCGGGGGGATTATCTATAAAAAAGTGCTTTTGAAATACTTTTGAGCCTGGAAGTTGCCAAAGTGGGCGTAATCTAATGTAACTTTTGGACTAAAACCTGTAAACTAGGTTGATTTAATAAAAAAAAAACAAGTTTTTTCAACTGTAAGTGGGGAGCAGCATTAAAATTCAAAACGAACAGAGATTATTACGTATATAAGGGGGTTTGCCCCCAAGTCAATATCTCGCTCTTCACGCTAAAGTTCGAATTTTGTTCGAATCACAAATCCCTGAATCAGAAAGGCTGTTTAATTAGAATAGATAGATGTTTTGAAAGTACTGAAAAAAAATTAGCGTAAAGAGCGTGGTATTGACTAGGGGGCGAACCCCCTCATATACGTAATAATTTCTGTTCATTTTAAATTTTAATGTTGCTCCTTACTTTCAGTTAAAAAAACGTGTTTTTTTTTATTTAATTTCTGATCGTTTTTTAAATAATGCTGGGAAATCTGGCACCCCTTTCATAGTAATGTCCCTTCCCCCAAGAAAACATCCTCCATGGGAAGATCCTATCTCATGACCCCCTCCTCCGGCCCCCCTACCTGAAAAAAATCCCTCCTGAAAAAGTCTATATACTTCCCAATAACCATACTATATGTAAACAATGGGCAAACTTCATAACTTGAAGCCCTTCCCCCGGGAACTGTGGGGAATTAAGTCATCCTCAAAGACATATTTATTAAATTTTCGACTATGCTGAACAAAATGGCTATCTCAAAATTTTGATTGGGTGACTTCGGAAAAAATGAGCGTGGGAGGGGACCAAGGTGCCATCCATTTTTTTTGGTCACTTAAATAGGCCACTAGATCTTTTAATTTCCGTTCGAATGAGCCCTCTTACGATATTCTAGGACTACTGGATCGATACGATCACCCCTGGGGAAAAAAAACAAATAAACACACATCCGTGATCTTTCTTCTGGCAAAAAATACAAAATTCCACATTTTGCAGACAGGAGCTTGAAACATCTACAGTAGGGTTTTCTGTTATGCTGAATCTGATGGTTTATTTTTATTAAGATTCTATCACATTTAGGGGGTGTTTCCCCTTTTTCGAAAATAAGGCAAACTTTTCAGGCTCGTAACTTTTGATGGGTAAGATTAAATTTGATGAAACTTGACGACCGAGTCCGTTGATTTTGAATTAAAGTTATCAAGTATTTTGCTTTAGGTTGCATAGGTTGCATCAAGACATGGCCAATTGTAGACAGAGAAAAGCCAAGACAGATAGTCCAAGTATTTGAGAGGCAAATGTTTAAATGGCTGGGGCACGGGTAAATGGCAGGAGTATGCATGAATCTCTTATTGGACACATACTTGTTTGTTAGTTTTTGGAAAGGCATGCCTGCCTAGAGTCTCAGGCATGCTGACCAAGAATTTAAAATCAGCATATTTGAAATCAGCACAAGAATCTGATTCTTCTGATGTGTCTACTGGTATCAAAATTCCGTTTTTTAGAGTTTCGTTTACTATTGAGCAAGGTCGTTCCTTACTTACAGTTCCTTACCACAAACTGTTGATAAGAATTTACAGAAAATTTACTGATCTTACTGATGAAACTAATTACAATGAGAAATTGTTGAGTAATAGAATTTATCTATAAAAAGATGAATTTACATTAAAAAATAGAATGTTATAAATAAATATAAAATATAAAATAAAATCTGTATAAACTATAAAATTAAATATAAGTATAATATAAAATTAAGAAAATATAATTCATATGCAATAAAATTAATAAATATAATAACATAACATAAAATAAAATTAAAATATATTTAAGTTAAATATAAAAATGTTAGAAATGTAAAATTTAATCTTAGGGTAGGAATTAAAAAGAGTCACTATGGAAAACCTTCTATGCTTTGAAGAAAACTTTATAGGAACCATTTTCGTCTGAAGATCTTTACTGTTTTGAAGTTGCTCTCGTCACAAAGATTGATTTAAAAAAAATAAAATATCTAGATCATATCCTTTCCAAATTTTTGTAGTAGCACAAAGATTTTAGCGTCATTGATATATTTATAGAATGAAAAAGACAAGTTTTCTTTAGGAAAATATTTGCTTTTAAACCAGTATGAAAGTCAGCCAGGGAGTTTAATGCATTCTTTGATGTATGTTTTTGTTTTGCCTTAATCTGTTTAGTTTCTCTTGGGTATCATTTACTGTTGTTAAGATACTTACGAAATAAATTTTCAAGAATTTAATGGGTTTTCAGAAGAGTGCATTTTAGATTGCTGCACTCGGAAGAATTTATTTGGGGATTGTGGGGATATATTCACAAAACGAAAAGAACAAATATATGGAAATTGTATCGAATTATGGGTAGATCAGGAGATATCAGGGAAATCAGAGACAAACCCTACTTTCTCTGCCAACTCAAGGTGTGCATCTTAATGCGGGGTGAAGTAAGGTAGCTGCCGTTAGTTTTAAGTTACAAATAAAAATATGTATACGCACACTCCAATAACAGTACCTCAAATAAAATCATATTTACTGAGCAATGAGGATATAATCTCTTCAAAATTGGGACGCGCTATGATGATTTACTTATAAAAGAAGATTTCACAGAAATTTTAACGCTGCTATTGTAGAATTTTTGCTACTGCAAAATTGTTTTTTGGAGATTTTTGAAGATTTATTTTTCAAAACGATTAAATTGAAATGGTTGCTGTAGAATAGGATCAAAACGGCTTCTTCAAATTCGAATTTTGATTTCTAGTTGGATCTAAAAAATTCCATTCTTAATGTGAAGCTTTGATCCCCTGTTGGCACTAAAATTCTAACACCGTTCAGAGGCTGAAAAAAAAAAAAAAAAAAAAAAAAAAAAAAAAAAAAAAAAAAAAAAAAAAAAAAAAACCAACACTTCAAAACGATAGTGTGGAAGGTAATTAGGATATTCATATTAATTTGACATTCTTTTTTAATTCACAACTTATTTATCAACGTTAAACAAATATGTATTTTGTAGAGGTTTTCAACAGACTGATTTAATTTATAGGGTCCGACTCCACCCTTCTTTTACACCTCAGGGGGAAATAGAAACCTGAAAGCTAATGCCGTTGAACTAGAGTCGAAGTGAAGGGGAAAGTATTTTTCCCGTTTTTTTTTTATTACACCAGACTTTCATTTTCGACTTCGATCGCAACTGAAGTATTGATACTGCAAACTCGTTCCAGTATCAAGTCAAGAAAGGCAAACGCACTTGGGAACCCTCCTCCTACATCTCGCCTTGTCCTTAGCTTCTGCTTGGCCACCTTTACAGAAATCACCAAATACTTCAATAAAACAACTTTCAAGTTGATTTAATTACTAATTGTTCAATATAATGTGTCGGTAAGGTATTGGGAGACAAATTGGATTCCCCTTAAATTGAATACATTGCAAAAAATTTATATTTAAGTACGGAAGCTACAGAGATAAATATATACATTGGCATATAAGTCGTGTGATCTGAAAATAAATTGCCAGGTCTAGTCCTCTTTTTAAGGACCTAGTCCTTAAAAAAGGACTAGTCCTTTTTTGTCTAGTCCTTTTGTCTAGTCCTCTTTTTAAGGACCGCAATCAAAGGGCAACTAGACCTATTTCCGCATCATTTCTTCCCTATGCCAAACTAGAGGATGTATCAAAATTTCAAGGTATAGAATTTAATTCAAAAAAGTAAAATATAAAAAATATCTCCAAGAAAGGTTTGACCCACACAAACACTAGGGCTAGAGCCCAAGGCGACGAAGAATAGCTCAGTTTATATGAAAAAAAATCATAAATTAATCATAAAAACAGTATAGTTGAGGTTAGGATTTTACAAATATTTTGGCCAACATTCAAATATACCAAATGTGCTTCTTGAAACAAGCTCTCTAAAATGTGGGTAATGCGATACTAAAAGACAAGAAAGTAGATTAAAAACAAGTTCTCTTCAGATAACAGCAAACAGCGACGTTAAAAACAAAAATGAACAGAATGTATCCTGTTTCTAAACGAATACCCCCCTTTTCAACCTTTTTTTTTTTTGCACAAAAATTTGCCTGTGAATGCTCTAACACACGAGCAATAGGGCGTTAAGCTTTTTTCTGTATGTTCCTAAATGCGGTGGCCTATTTATTTACATTTGTTTTTAACAATTAGATTCTCAGTTCAAAATATTTCGAAAGATAATTGATAAAAAAAAAAAAAATGCTTGCAGTCAATAGATGGTTATATTTTGTATTGTAAAATTGTCTCAGTTAAGCACCACTTAAACTTTAACGTAAGGAACGGGATACTGAATGTGGTGGCGGACCCAGAGGGGCCGTGCCACTGAATGCGGCCGCCAGTGGTGGATCACTGGCGGACCCAGAGGGGCCGGGGGGATACCAAGTCCTCCAAGATTTTTCTGGCACCCTTATTTCGTATTTGTTCTGCTTTTCACTCTTTTTTGAAATAAACATGACAAGTTGGTCAATTATTGACACACTTGTCACACCCCCCCCCCTTACAAAATTTTGCTCTAGATCCTCCTTTGTACGGTATTTCCCTTAATATAAAGGATAGTTTCTGTTATAGATTACAAATTTTACTCTAGTTAGCAATTTGTAACGATTTAAAATTGCTTTAAACTAGAGCCAGTTTTACTTGCAACTTTAAAGTAATTCCGGTATGCTTTAAAACGGTTGATAATGATTCATCTATCTAAATAAGATTTTTCTTTCAGTTATTGTAAATATGTCTTTTTTCTCCTTAATTCCCTGTTTATTACTTAGTTTCCTTTCCATCAATTCTATTATATCCTCCTTAACTATTCCATTAAGATGTCTGCCTTCAAAATCTAGGCTTAATTGTATTAGCTCTTTCATGACGGTTCCGCTACATCTCAACCGAAAAAGAGACACCACCTAGAGAGACAAAAAAAAAGAAAAAAGAAAAGTGGCAGTATCAAACTGTCTTCTCATTTGAAGTGATAACCTTGATGACTTTTCCACTAAATAACCGGATTAAAAAAATACTACTCTAGATTTTAAAATGTAACGTTTCACTGACGACATAGACTATGAAAATACTATTTCACAAACTATCGGGGTCGTGAGCTTAGACTGCGAATTCAACAACAGGAATCAGCGCTCTAGTGCTGCATAAGTACAGAGTCGTATTGCTACAACGTACTATTATTATAACTTTTCCGGCCATTTTGTATGAAAGAGTAGTTCTAAAAACTTCTGAGTGTGTTCATTCAATTGTCAATTAGAAGCTCTAGTGCCATTTTAAGAGTCAAAGTGAGGGGAGGGCAACCTGCCCATTCCCCTGCCTTATTTTGCTACCCCTCTTCTGTGATCCACCAAGAAGTTTGATAAAAAATTCAAGATAATCGTTTTTAGAATAGTCCAATTGCAAATAAATACGACTTCAGGGATGATATAACCCCCACAGTCCTTGGGGGAAGGGTCGCAAACAATGCAAATATCCGATTGTTTAAGCAAAGGTTTTGCAATGGAAAAAAGGGCTTTGTTTGATTTTGCATATCTCTCTTCCAGGGATTTCTCTCTTGGTCCAAAGGGTGAAACATTTTGTTTTTAGAGGGGGTTGGGTAGGGGGACTGGAAAAAGGTCACAAAGTCTTTTGCCACTGATCATTTTAAAACTACAGTCGTAAAGTCTTTGAGCCAAGAAGAAACCAATGCACAAAAATGGCACAGGTCAAGGTCCCCCTCCAATAAAAGGAAACCTGAAAACCATCTCTTTTTCTTTGCTTTTGAAGATACTAGATTCTATCTGAAATGGACAGCAAACCAGTTTTTTTTTTTTTTTCGATTACCTATGTGAGCAAGGTAAGCTTAAATCAAATAAGATAAGAAATTCTGCCAGTTTCGAGGCCCTATTTTTGGGTGCGTATGTTCCCAATAAACTTTTTTGGCGCATTAGGACTCCCTTTTTTCAGGAGCTTACGGGTTTGTTTTTTAGGCCTCCTTTGGGCCGTATATTTGGGTTACATTTTTTTTTCTTGTGCATTGGGGTTCCCTTAGCCTAAGGACATAAAATATAAATTTCGAGTTGATCTGTCAAAGTTTCAAAAAATTCAAGTACAAAATGTTTTTGGTCTATTTTCGGGTCTCCTAATATCCTCCCCCACAAATTCAATGACTACCTTGACTTAGAAAATAGCTACATAACATTTCAAGCCAATTGGATGGTCAAAAACGAAAAAATTTTCAAAGATATGTTAGAAAAACAAATATGAAGAATGGACAATTCTCATAATTGAAGTCCCTCGGCTATCCTCTGCCAAAACTGAGTATCTACGCAAAAATTCGATTTTGAGTTAAGGATGGACCTCTCCTAATCTTAACACGACAAATCCAGTGGCTAAGTCCAACTTTTTCTATCTGCTATAGTTTCTGAGATACTACCTAGCATCTACATTGATAAAAAAAAAAGTATTTTACCGGTTTTCCACAACCAAAACCTAGTACGCACATACTATAATTGTAAGATCTAGTATCTACATCAACCTGAAAAATGGGTGACAAAATCTAGCATCTGCGGCGAAAGCCAAGCGGGCGAAACCAAGTCTCTACAGATTTTGCGAAACAACAGCAACATTTCATCATGATCATCACTTTTTTGTGTTTACTTTTTGGCAAGAAGAATAATGAAGTCTGAAGAATAATGAAGGGTTTTAGTAATAGTAGAGGAGAAGTGCTTGCAAGAATGGCAGTGCAAATAGCAAAGGAAAGAGCTAAAAATAGAAATGCAGAGTAAGTAGAACTTGTATTTTTGTGTCTGTCTGAACCTGACTTACAGGGGGGCTATAAAATTCACAGGTTCAATTTATGTACTCTTTGTTAGAATGAAATACTGACTTCAAGCAGAGGACCAGGCTTATAGATCATTATCCACTCTACAACCCTAGGTCCAAATGGCTTTCTTCCATTCAGTATTTCTTGAGACATTCCAAGATATTGAACCCGTGAAGCACATTGAGCCATCGTAGCCCTCCTATAGTAGACCAGACCTTGATAAGAAAAAGAGTGGGCTAACTTGCGTCAGCTCAGATATAGGAAGAAGAGTGTTACCAAGACTTTCGGTCTTGGGTATCTCGTGGATGGGTACTACAATCTTATCCCTTATCAATAAAAACTACTTTGTAGAGTTTATCCTACAAAACAACTGGTTTCACATTCCATCTCCAGACTAGGTTTGTTTGTTTACATTTTATGGGTTACTCAAATATATCTTCCGTTTTATCGTTTCAGCGATTCGGGGTTGTTGTTGCGCTAAGCTGAAACCACCTTTTATTCCATCTGTATTATACTACAGTCAGGTCTTACTCTTTTCATTAGCTGGAGAATTTCTGATAAATCTCACCAGATGTCACAATATTTGCCCTCTTGCGCAACATTTGTATCCCGAGCCACAAAGGTTTGAATCCCGTTGGCAAAATTTTTGGCAGTTTCGAAAAGGCTAAGAACTCAAGAAAAAACTGTTGTTGAGTTTACAATTGGAGGTAATGGTTCACTACAGCCTAAAGGAATTTTCGCAAAAATTCATGAATCCAGTACAAATTAAATATCTGAATTAGACAATTTAAAAGACAAATTATCTATTTTCTATTTCAGGTTTGGTCAAGCAAATGCTGGCAGTGATGCAGTCGTCGGACAACCTACTGCTGTAAGATGCTCAGCTGAGTAGACGACAGCTTGCGAGGCTGTCGTCTTCTGTTAATGAATCTGAACTTCAAGTGTTTCATGAATTGCAACCATTATTCACTGATGATATCTCTGAACTAGAGCCATTTGTGCCATCTGACACGCCATGAATTGGAGTGACTGAAACTCTTGTAGCCACTGAGCAGATCAGTGATAGTGACGTTTTGAGGAATGCCAGTAGTTCTAAAGGATTCAGAGGCGATTATTGTACTGGTAGAGATCAGCTGCAAGGAAACAGCCAAGACATACAAGAACAAAGAAATACGGAAGCAAGAATTGTGTCAGCAAATGGTAACACATATCATGAAATGAATGATACTGAACACCAATAACATATGAATAAAGAGCACCTTAGAAGAAAAAGAAACAGAAGTGAAGAGGCAAAAAAAGAAAATGCAAAGTGCAAGCATCCTTTTACTGAAAACTACTGTGATATTATATGTAAAAGAGATTTAAAGAGCTTGACAATGGGTTTGGAAAAGAAATATGGGAAAGTTTTTGGAAAGAAGACTATGCATCAAGAAAGTTTCCAATATCCTATTCTTGATTCGCAATCTTGTCTTTCTATTCTTCCCACCTTTTTTAACTTTGAGAAAACACCGTAGGCGTTGGTTATTCACTTCAATGGCTACTTTAACAGTAGTAATCATGAAAAACCGTGATTCCATGTTCCTTATTCATTACAGCCATAATTTTCCCCTTAATTCCAAACTTGCTCTGCAATAAGTTCATCTATGTCCTTTTTAGAAATTCCATTTAGATAATCTCGTGAAAATCTGGACTAAATTGTACTAAAGTTTTCATCGCCCTTCCGATTCAACCGAAAAAAGGACACCACTAATATCAACCGGTGTAAACAAATCGTCAGTAAATTTGTAGTGGCAAAAACTTTGATTTTATGGAGTTAGAGGAGAGCTGTCATAATAAAAAGTCAGCCATAATTGAGTTGTTGCCCAGGGAGACTGGACTTGACTGTTGAGTGCCTTCGAAGCAATCATTCAATAGAGTCGTTCCTGCAGCTGATCGAAATTGATGAAAAATTGCTCTCGGAAGATTCTCTATAATCAATAAAGTGTTCATAAATTTCCATCAGATTAAGAGTATTTTGTTTCAATCGAAAGTTTCTTTGTTATAAATATTTTTCAACAATTTTTCTTCTAGACTTTGTATATTATGTGATTTTCTAGGTTTAATGGGAGATTCAAAAATTGAGCGAATATCAATGAAATCAGATTCATTTTGCAGTGTATATTTTGAAACGCAAATTTATGTCAATCAGTAGTTAATATTTGCATTTTTCGTTAATATATAATTTAGTGGTTTCTATAGATTCAACTGTTTAGTTGAAAATTATCGAAGGAATCAGGCTTTACTGCAAAATAGTTGAAAATAATAGTTTTCCTAAAAATCAATATTTTGAAGCTTGACGAGAGGAATCGTTTTTGCATTTTGGCTATTAAATTTTAAAATAGAAGACTGATTTGAACGCCAGAAAAGACGCACTTATTTCAGAGATCGACCAAAAAAATATATTAAAGGATCTGCTTAAAATTGCTCGTCAAAAGGGAGATTTTAAAATACAAATATAATTAAAATCTGTTGTATTGAAACTTGATCAGTTAAATTTTTAAAAACTAAATAGAGATGATTCATAATAAGATTGTCGATTGGAACTTTTTAAGAAAGGAAGCATAAAAAGGAATAGATTATACTACTATGAACAAAATATGAAAAGGACAAACTAAACGCAAAGAGAAGGATTGGGCAAACCAGCCGAAGTAAATATTAGCAAGAAAGCATAAGACACGGATCTTCTGTTTAAAATGGCAGAATAATAAGAGGTGTAACTAAAAAACACAGTTTATAGAATTATCCAGTAAGTTTATCGCAGATCATTTCTGGTCTTCATTCTCGGTACGAACAAAAAGCTCCTCCCACTTCTTTCTGCATTAGCGGGTTAGTCTGTTTCCAATTGTTTCCAACAAAGTGCATTATTCGTAATAGCGGGTTTCCACTTGTTTCCGATTAGATCACAGTCTGACTTGTCTACCCGTGAAAAGATCTGATGCCGCCTATGTTTCTATCTGCAAAAACGTTCTCTGGAGCACTCGCACCTTGGTCCGGGTTTTTATAATGGGTGAGATAGGGAAAGATCATACTGGACAATTATATAAACTGTGCTAAAAACGAAGGGCTTCAAAACAACTACGAACATTATTTAAAATTTACAAAACAACCAAAGTCATATATCCTCTTGCTTGCTTATAAAACGTCTTATCCCATAAATTTTCATTTCAACTGGCAATTTTGAGACGAAGGCAATAACATTAGAACACAAAATAAAATTGTCGAGTGAAAGCTTAGGAAAAACGAAGTGGATTCTGTCTTTTTTTTTTAGCGATTCTCTCTTTGCAGGAGTTTTGTTAAATATGGGGCTTCATTTATATTATTAAATATAAAAAAAACAAGTTCTTTTTTAACTGAAAGTAAGGAACGACGTTAAAACTTAAAACGAACAGAAATTATTCCGTATATGAAAGGGGCTGTCCCCTCCTCAACGCCTCGCTCTTTACGCTAAAGTTTTTTATTGTTTGAAAAAATAAAGTTGTGAGACAGAGCCAACAATAATATCTATTGACAGAGTCAATAATTTATGTTCGTTTTAAGTTTTTTGTTTTGTTATTTTCAAAATTTTGTTCTTCGCTTTTGGCTAAGTGAATCCTCAGAAAGACATAAATTGTATAAGTAAAAATTGTAACTTGAATTCTTTTTTTTTCAATTTTACTTGTTTAAAATTTCATAAAAAAAAAAACATTTAGGTTTTTCGAACTGTCTACTTGCTCAAAATTTGACATGGAAATAAATGGTACATCTAACAAAGGATCAAAACGCGGGTTATTGAACTTCCCTAACTGATGCCCATTTAAGGAATAATATGACTGACTAAAAAAATGTGTGAAGATTTGGTTACAAAAATAAACTATTGCAACTAGATGACCCTGTTTAACACGGGAAAATAGTGTAGGAATCTCTCTTTGCTCGGAATAGCTTATGACGTGGCTGATGCTTGTGCAATATTTGGCCTGCAAAAGTTTTTTCTAATTTGCTTTCTAACAATTCTGTATTTTGACAAGCAATCACTTGAGGACTCTTAGGAGAATGGTGTAGACATCCTTTATTCGATCTCCATAGGTCATTAGTACTTGAACTCTGTCTCCAACCCCTCTGGTCAAAAGCGTCTAAGTTGTATTTTGAATTCTCTTCGATAGGCAATACCTACGCCCTAATACCAGTCGTCTTTAATAGCCGGTGTGTACGGGTATATCTCTGATCCGCTTTGGTAAACAAGATGCAAGCAGCCTCAACTCAGACCCCCCGTCGGTGAAGACTGCCTACGCTACTTCTCCATCCCCTTCGATCAAAGGTGCATTAGTTCAATCACCAGCCCCTTTGATACAAAGAACGTACTCTACACTTGTGACCTCCCTTGGTTTATCAGTATGTAAGATCCCGTCTCTGACGCCTTTGGTCAATAGTGTTCATGTTCCATTCCCGAACCCTTTTGATAAATAGTGTTTGTCCTGCATATCTGACCCAATTGGGCAACTGTGACTATGCAATGTCTCTTACTCCCTTTTGTAAACAGTGTGTATATACTGTTTCCAACCCCTTCAATCCATATTGCATTGGGTCCGTCTCCAACCTCATTGGTAAACAGCGCCTACGCTCCCTCTCCAATCCCTATAGTGAACTGTGTGTGCAATGCTTTTCTGACCCTCTTTGGTGAGATGAGCTTCCAACCTCTTTTGGTAAACAGTTGGCCCACTCCCTTTCATTTTCCTTTGGTGGTTTGGGGGAGCGATAGCCTAACTCTTGTTTGTGGTATTTTTTTTTAGCTTAGTATTTTTTTTTTCTGTATGTTGCCTCAAGTATTGATTTATAATAACTTCTGTTTGATTGAAGTTTGACTCATATTAATATTTCTCATATTACCCATATCGCTGTTCACTTAAAAAAAAATGTTCAACTTTAACTAAGCACAGCAAATTATTTCTGTGAAAGTTTCACAGTGCGGAAAGACCCGAGTGTTCAAGGTCTACTTTGAGTCAAAACAAAACCTGGATCAGTTCTTAAAAGTTTCTGTGAAAGTTGGCTACGAAAAGCTTTCTGCACAAGCATTTGTATATCTCCCAAAGCGTTGTTTCTCATGTCATAAGACTGGGCATCTGGCCTCGCAGTGCTCTAATCGGGCCCTCTGCTCTTGCTGTGGATACTGCGATCACACCTCAAACAGTGCCTCTCCGTGTTCGGAAAAAATGTTCTGTCTAGAATGTAAAGTTACCGGCCATACTTGTTACAGTGTAAAGTGTCCTAATAACAACAGTCAACTAGCAAAGCCCATGGTATGACATGGATGTGTCTACTACTATGCAAGCTGTACTTTCGTGGAATATTAATGGTGGACTTTTAGTCAAAATTCCTGTGTTAAAAGGTTTGCTTTCGAATTGTGACGTATTGTGCTTGCAAGAGCATTTTTTGACGAGTCATAGTTTAGGCCTTCTGAAAATTGACAATAATTTTACTAGCTATTCGGTGCCCGCTAAACGATCCGCTTCTAGTTGCCGCCCCTCGGGTGGTATTGCGATGCTTGTTAGGACCTCGTGCCGGTCGAGTATTTTTGATTCATGTGATTTTTTTCTTGCTGTCCGTGTAAAAGAGTATGTTATTGTAAACGTCTATCTCCCAACAGATTATCGCAATGACCGATCGGAATTTTTATTTACTTCTGCGTGTGAGAAACTAGGGTCTTGCCTTTCAAAGATTCGCCTGTTAGGTAAGTGTTGTATTATTATAGGAGATTTTAACTGTAATTTAACTGACGCCTCGTTATTGCGTACTTCTATTTTGTCTGGTATTTTTGACAATTGGCTTAGGATATTGCCGAAAGATCTTGATTACACTTACACACACCATTCAAGTCACGTATCGAACCGTGACCATGCAGTTTCTTCTATAAATCTCCAAGTGTCACCTGTTCACGTCGTTACTGATTTCCAACTATCAGACCACCTTCCAATATCTGCATCTATTTATTGTTCCTCTGCTCAGTCTACTCCCACTACACAACCACATCAGCCCCACGCCCAATTTTACAGGGATTGGGAAAATATCCAAGATGACCTTTTTGTTGCAGTAACTAATTCTGTCCTACATAAAATTCATGTTCCGTTCCAGCTGCTCATGGAAAATCCGCAAGTTGATGCAAATGAAATAAGGATGTTGCTAGATATCTATCTTGCACAAATTTGCCATGCTCTGCGATGCGCAGAGAAAGCCAGTATACCTCTTAAACGTATACGTCGGGGTGTCACAAAGCACTGGTCCAGTAATCCGAGCCTAGTTGAAGCTTGGAGAAAATCCAAATTTCGGTACCATTTATGGCTCCAGTGCGACCGTCCTCACTCTGGCTGGGTTTCTGACATTCTTCTTTCTACCAAAAGAAAGTTTGCAAGAGAACTATGTATCCACATGAACCAGATAGTTGAAGAGACATCCCAGCAAGCTTCTCTGTTCCAACCTTCCTTCTGGAGAAATGTATCAAGAGATCCTCCTAGGGCCCACCTATCTGCTCAAGTTATTCCTGATTCCGAATGGAATTCATACTTCTCTGCTGAATTCTCCCCACCAGATGCCGTCCTACAGTCCGAATATGAAGATAAGCTTGATAAATTTCTGTCTAGGTGTCCAACCGACAATTTTGTTGTTTCAGCTGATTCTGTACTGCGAGCAATCCAACGCCTAAAGCGTAAAAAATCTTCTGGCATCGATAAAATAAGCGCTCTTCACATTCTGCATGGAAGCGAGCTGCTGGTAAACCATATTGCTCTTTTGATGCAGATGATTGTTACCCAAGGAGTTGTACCGTCTTCTTTCTCAATCGGAGATCTCACTCCAATTCCAAAGAAAGGTAAACTCGCAACCCAGTGCTCGTCCTTCCGCCCTATAACAGTGGCTACTACATTCTGTAAGCTTTTTGAACTTCTGTTCCTGGACCAACTGAACGCAAAATACTATGTTCCACCTAACCAATTTGGATTCCAGCCACGTCTCGGTTGTGCCCACGCTTTGTCGGTTGTCGCGAACGCATTGATCGATGCTGATGCATCAGGTGAAACTCTCGTGTTGGCTGGGCATGATGTTCGTAAAGCGTTCGACTCTCTCATTCACGCCGCAATGCTACTCCATGTAGCAAACGTGGAGTGAGCCCCTCATATATCAGAGCCCTTTGATACATGTATTATCGTCTTAAAGTTCGCCTAATACTTCACCCATTAGCTAAAGTTGACGGCTCTCAAGTCTATGCACCAACCCCTAATATTTTTGTCAATGTTGAAAAAGGTACCCGTCAAGGTACTGTTTCTTCCCCTTCACTCTTCAATAATGGAGTTCTTGATGCACAGTCAGCTGTTCCCACATCAGTCATCTTTGCCGATCTGATTTACTCTCGTATGTTATGCAGACGACATTCTGCATGTGAGCCGACTATCCAGGCGGAGATTTTCGCAACGCTTACAATCTGAGTATGCAAAAACTAGGTCTTCATTTTCAATTGCTGAAATGTCCGAAGTTGTAATTCTTCAATTGGAAGGCAAGCGTCGCCTAGGATATTCCTCCCGAAAGAGTAGATTAAGCCCAGTAGATCATATCACCTACCTCGGTCTTCCCATTGGTTCGTCAGTAATGCACACGCGACAACTATTAATTGCTACACATTGAGCGTAGAGTTGGGTTGTCATATGCTTCTTTTTTGTAACTAATAAGTTACGGTTCACCGGGGCCATCTTCTTTTTCGAAACTTTTTACTCTGTCGCTCTACCACATTATTTGGTACTACGCCGTTTTGGAAATGTTTCACAAAATTCGGGACAAGTCAAAAATCTTTCAGTTTTCTTCCGGTTCGCAAAATAGCTTTTAACGTTTTCCCTCCTTGGACGCGCAATTCTTATCTGATTAGAAAATTCCCAGCATTGCGGACCCCCCATTATAGCTTGTGAAAAAGCAAATTCGTTCTTATAATTTTCCGTTTTAATGCAGTTGAATCATCCTGTCGTCATTATTGGCCCTTAGTTGCATGTATTTGTTGTGTTCTTTTATTTTTATTTTGGTTTTTAAGTGTTTTTTTTCGCGCTTAGTGTGATTGTTGCAGTTTTTAAACTGGAATGTGTTTAGTCTCTTCTCGTATGATCCAATTTAAGTGACCTGGTATCCTCATGTTGGTGTCAATTTTATTATTTTTTTTTGATAATTATTGCGTTTACCTAATAATAGGTTTGTTTATTAATTTCGGTCTTTTAAGCATATTGCTTTAAGTAAAGTTGTAAAAGGATCCGTGAATTGAATAATTTCGTTGTTTCTGTTTATCGGAGTAAATGAATCATTTGTTTTTAGAGTGATCTGAGTTCATGACCAGCGGGCGCAAGTGTCGTTAAACTGTTTTTTAACCGTTTCTTGTCATATTTACACTAGCTCATATGATTATCTAGTGTATAATCTTTTTTATTCACTTTTGATAGTTTGGTTGTTTTTGACTTTTTTTTTTTTTTTTTTTTTAACCAATTACGGCTTGATGCAATGATGTTCATATTATTTATGTTGTTCAGTATTTAGGAGCCTACAAAAAAAAGGAAAAAGAAACATGTCCTGTCCTACAGGCAGTGTAATAATTGTGTTTTTCTTTCTCGTTTTGGTAATTTATTCTAAGTGCTGATTTAGATCTTAGCTCCAGCGTTCGTCACTACAAACCACATGTATAACTCCTAAGTTTATGTGTATTGCTTTTTTTTTTTGCTTATTGCTCCGTCTTTTCCTTTTTTGTATGACGGGTTTTCCAATAAATAATAATAATAATAATAATAATTTTTAGATGTTAGGATAATAATTACAGTAATGATGAGAAGCAAGCAGACTCAGCAGAGATTTTGAATTCAATACATCTATTTTCCCGAAGAAAGCGAATTACCTACACACTTAAACCAAAAAATTGCAAGTCATATTTCAAGATTTTTATCCTAATCATATTCACTACTTTCACTAAGCGCTTATTACTCATAATATTTGCTTATATTACTATTCAAAAATCTTGAATAAAACATAAATATTATTCTGAGCGTTATTCTTGAAATATATACATTTTTTTCAAGTGATGATTTCTTGCCATATATGTCATTTTGCATGAATAAAAATAATGTTTAACTCAAGAACTCTTTTGCATAAAATATGCTCGTAAAAATTAGAATGCTGTCCAAAAATTAAACAGTTCCTGACTAGGCAGTAAGAAATAGTCTAAGCCTTGAATTTTGAGAGAATATTGACTACATACAATAAAGGCACAACTAAAAATTTTGTCAATAATAAGAGTTTTAAGTTTAAAAAATATTGATTTCCTGAAAAACTTTGCCATATGGTAGGTTAGCATTTCTCCAATGGCCCTTTCTAATGTTACTACTCTCGGTATTATTATGGATATTATTCATGTTTCCTGTACATTCCTTTTTTTTTCAAAAGAATACTATAAAATATTATGTTTACTAATCAGGCCATGACAATGATTGAGAGTCATGAGTATAGAAATGGGCTTCACTAGAAACTTTTCCGTCTTTCCTTTCTTAAGGCTTCTACAGTAGGGATGCATTATGCATGTTTTCGACGATATCTTTTAAGGATTTTAACAAGTAAATAGAGGGCAGTTTACATCCGTGAAACATCCCTGTCAGACAATATTCAAAATAAATAATGATAATCTAGGGAGCTTTTTTCAATGAATGTCTAAGATGGCTTGCCAAGTGGCAAAATCTAATTGGTAAGGCAAGAAAAAGGAGATAAAAGATTCCAGGGAAATCTAATTGGTCTAATTGATAAGGCAAGAAAAAGGAAATAAAAGATTCCAGGCACAGGGAAAGCACAATAAACTGACACTGGAAGAAAAACTTATATCTTTAACAACAAGCCGATTCTTTGATAAATGTTAGCTTTAGGGAACTATAAACTAGTGAACATATACTTTTCAGATATTATTTGAGCTAAGATACTGTAGTATTTCTAAGTACATATAACTTGCTCGTGATAATATTAAAAAAAAAAAAAAAACAAGCGTCAAGTTTTAAAGCCTAATTGAATTAAATAATAAAAAAAGTTTTTTAACTGAAAGTAAGGAACGACGTTAAAACTTAAAACGAACATAAATTATTCCGTATATGAAAGGGGCTGTCCCCTCCTCAACGCCTCCCTCTTTACGGTAGAGTTTTTTATTGTTTAAAAAAATAGAGTTGTAAGAAAGTCAAACTTTAGCGTAAAGAGCGTGGCGTTGAGGAGGGGACAGCCTCCTTCATATACGGAATAATTTCTGTTCGTTTTAAGTTTTAACGTCTTTCCTTACTTTCAGTTAAAAAAAACTTGTTTTTTTTTTATTTAATTTTTGAACGTTTTTGAATTAATGCAGGTTTTGATTTTGGCTCACCGTACATGAATAATTAAAACAAAATTTGCATATTAGTTTTACTTTTATTTGGTTAAATGGCTTTCTCGAAACTTGTTTAATTTTATTTACGAACGTTTTAATTAGTAATAAATATACGTAACTTACGAATTAACTTACGTAACGAACTTCTATATTCATAAATTTTTAACACGTATATTAGGGAGTTCGCCCTCTAGTCAATACCTTGCTCTTTAAGCTAAAGTTCAAATTTTTTTCCAATTCTTTAAAAATGACCCCTTAATCACAATCAGTTGATCAGTTGAAATCAGTTGAAAAACTTGTTTTTTTTATATTTCATTTCTGATCTTTTTTTTAATAATACTGGGAAATCCGGCGCCCCCTTCACAGCAATGTCCCTTCCCCCATGAAAACTTCCTTCATGGAAAGATCCTCCCATATAATCCCCGAACCCCCCCCCCACCTACCATAAAAAATCCCCCCTGAAAACGTCTGTATACTTCCCAATAACCAATGCTATATGTTAACATTGAGTAAAGTTCGTAACTTTCTGCCCTCCCCCCGGGGACGTCGGGGGATTAAGTCATCCTAAAAGACATTTTTATCATATTTTGACCATGCTGAACAAAATGGCTATCTCAAAATTTTGATCGGGTGACTTTGGGAAAAAATGAGCGTGGGAGGGGGCTTAGTTGCCCTCCATTATTTTGGGTCACTTAAAAAGGGCACTAGAACTTTTAATTTCCGTTCAATGAGCCCTCCCACTATATTCTAGGACCACTTGGTCGATACGATCACCCCTGGGAAAAAAAACAAATAAACACGCATCCGTGATCTTTCTTCGGGCAAAAAATGCAAAATTCCACATTTTTGTAGATAGGTGCTTGAAAACTCTACAGCAGAGTTCTCTGATACGCTGAATATGATGGTGTGATTTTCATTAAGGTTCTATAGCTTTTAGGGGGTCTTTCTCTCTTTTTTCTAAAATCAGTCAAATTTTCTCAGTTCCGTAACTTTTGATGGGTAAAACTAAACTTAATGAAATTTATATATTTGAAATCATCATTAAAATCTGATTCTTTCGGTGTATCTATTGGTATAAAAAATTTTATATTTAGGTTACCGTTTTTTAGAGTTTCGGTTACCATAGAGCTGGGTCGCTCCTTACTTACGGTTCGTTACCACGAACTGTTTGAAAGACAAGAAGAAAAAGAAAATGAAGAGAAAATTTCAAAATGGCACAGAAAAAGCATAATAGATTGGCATAGGAATGGAGCCTTACATTTTTAACAGTAAGGGAGTCTTTAATAAATGATAGAAATAGGGAATTATAAGTATGAAAGATACATTTCTCAAATGTTATTTAAACGAATATACTGTATTATCTGTAACTATATAAGCTTTTCTGAATATGAAGCAGGCTGCTATCCCTCCCCTACCCTTCTGTACAGGAAAGCATACGAATGTGTTAAATTTAAATATAGTTATACAATAAGAGTGGAGCTGTAACTTTGATAAAACCACATTATAGGCTTAGCCCACAAATGATCCTCCGAATAAAGAAAAATTACGGGGTAAATACTCCTCCCCTTAATTTTTAAAATGTATCTAAAAGCTCGCCAAAGTTAGAAGCTTTGGGCCAAAAAATGTGATTTTTAATATTTTTTTTATAATCTTATCTTTCTTAAGCTGGTTGGTATTCTCATCGGATTGGTATTCTGGGAAACATGCCTCTCTTTTGGCAAATAGGTAATAAACAACTTGTCTATAACAAGCTCACTTTTTACCCTAAGCCTTCGTTCCACTGAGATAATCCTCATCAAGGAAACTACTAGCCATTTCTGAATCCAAATCGTAAAGTATATAAGTATTAGGCTTTATTTCTAAAGGAGAGTTTTGTTTTAGCGTAAATTGATTATAAAACCAGGCTGTTTTGCAAAAGAAAAATTAAAAGAGTAAACTAGCTTTGTTGTTAACAACGGCATGGCTGTATTAACTGCATTTGATTTCAAAACATTTTCACTCCTTTTCATACTGTTTCAGGTCTTTCAATTTTTTAATTTTTGTTTAGAAGATTTACAGTTCACCAGCGAAACATAGGTAAAAATAAGTTCTTATACTTCTAATACAGAGAAAAGCTTAAAGAAGTTTCGTTCCTTCTACTGGCTAAAAATTTCACACAGGTAAACCAATCAGGTAGAACTTAACCTTTCTTTTACTTACTGGCTTAAAATAGATATACTACTTTTGCGTTAGAGAATTTATAATGCATCAAATATAAGCAATTCAATTGGTTTAAGAGAGTAAGTACCCTGTCTTTTCAAACATTTAGTGGGAACGAACTGTAAGTAAGGAGCAATTCGGTCAAATAGTAACCGAAACTCTAACAAAAAGGGAATTTTGATAACAATAGATACATCAAAAGAATTTTCATTTAATGGTAATTTCACATAAATAAGAAGCAATAAGTTTAATACTACCCATCAAAAGTTACGAGCCTAAGAAAGTTTACTTTATTTTTGAAAAATGCTAAGGTTCAACGTTTTTAGTTGAAAAATGGCGCTCTTCACGCTGAAGTTATACCTTTTGTCCCAATTATTTAAGAACGACTCCTGAAACACACTTGCGTTTTAAGTAAAACCATGAAATGTCTTAGAAGTACTAAAAAAGTTTGGTATGAACAGAAGGTATTGAGGAGAGTGAATCCCCCCTCATAAAACGAAAAATTTGTCGTTGTTTCAAGTTTTAGTGTTGCTCCTTACTTTCAGTTGAATTTTTTTATTTAATAATTTAATAAACTCAAAATAATGTTGATTTGAACACTATAAAATATTTTCCTTTGCCATTTTATTGTTCATAGATTTCGAGTTTATGAACTTAAAAGCATATGAGGTGAAGGAGACGGGTTAGGTTTGGGATAAGGAATCTTTTAGCAAGACACTTCAAAGCTGAACAGCAGCAACCCAACGTAATTTCATGTCTACGATAGCGCTAATTTATTTCTATGCTCCTGCCAAAGAATGTCTTTGTATCTGTTGTTTTCGATTTCTATTGTTTAAAATATACCTGTGGCGAACTATGCTTTTTTCTCTAATAGATCCTATATTGAATTTTGTTTGCTTATATTTGTAATTTATGCTCTATAGAGCTTTTTAATCAATAGATTATTCATCTATCTTCTTGTCTTAATATTTATAAATTTAGGTATTTGTATATGCATGTATGTGATTCAAGCAAAAAATTAAAGCGATGATTATGAGGACTTTTTAAATGTGAATGCGTATAAATATGGAGGGTAGTATGAACGGACATTTCTTTTTTAACCAGCCACCATCAAAGAGTGTTATGCACAAAGTGTGTCCAATCTCGGCGACGGGTGGATCGGTCAACTTGAATCTTTCGGGGAGGATGATAATCAAAAAAGATGAATCAAACAGTTCGTGGTAACGAACTGTAAGTAAGGAGCGACCCGGCTCAATGGTAACCGAAACTCTAGAAAACGGGTTTTGGATATCAATAGATACATCAAAAGAATCAGATTTTGATGCTGATTTTAAATATATAAGTTTCATCAAGTTTAATCCTACGCATCAAAAGTTACGCACCGGAGAAAATTTGACTGATTTTTCAAAAAAGGGGGAAAGACCCCCTAAAAGTTATAGAACATTAATGAGAATCACACCATCATAATCAGCGTATCAGACAACCTTACTGCAGAGGTTTCAAGCTCATATCTACAAAAATGTGGAATTTTGCATTTTTTGCCAGAAGAAAGATCACGGATGCGTGTTTATTTGTTTTTTTGTTGTTTTTTTCCCAGGGGTGATCGTATCGACCCAGTGGTCCTAGAATACCGTGGGAGGGCTCACTGGAACGGAAATTAAAAGTTCTAGTGCCCTTTTTAAGTGACCAAAAAAGGAGGGCACCTAGGCCCCCTCCCACGCTAATTTTTTCCCAAAGTCACCCGATCAAAATTTTGAGATAGCCATTTTGTTTAGCATGGTCGAAAATATGATAACTATGTCCTTTAGGATGACTTTATCTCCCGAAGTTCCTGGGAGGAGGGCTGAAAGTTAGGAACTTTATCCAATATTATCATTTAGAATTGGTTATTGGGAAATATACAGACGTTTTTAAGGGGGATATTTTCTGGTAGCGCAGGGGGGGGGGGGGTCGGGGGTTATGTGGGAGGATCTTTCCACGAAGGAAGTTTTCATGGGAGAAGGGACATTGCTATGAAGGGGACGCCGGATTTCCCAGCATTATTTAAAAAAAGAAGAGAAATTAAACATAAAAAAAACAAGTTTTTCAACTGAAAGTAAGGAGCAACATCAAAACTTAAAACGAACAGAAAATATTAAGTATATGATTGGGTTCACCCCCCCTAGTCAATGCCTCGCTCTTTAAGCCAAAGATTTTTTAGTACTTTCATAAGAATATTTATTCTAAATAACGACCTTTGTGATTAAGGGGTCATTTTTAAAGAATTGGAAAAAAATTCGAACTTTAGCTTAAAGAGTGAGGTATTGACTAGTGGGCGAACCCCCTAATATACGTTTTAAAAATATATGAATATAGAAGTTCGTTACGAAAGTTAATTCGTAAGTTAAGTATATTTATTATTAATAAAAACGTTCGTAAATAAAATTAAACAAGTTTCGCGAAAGCCATTTAACCAAATAAAAAGTAAAATTAATATGCAATTTTTTTTTAATTATTTATGTACGGTGAGCCAAAATCAAACCCTGTATTAATTCAAAAACGTTCAAAAATTAAATAAAAAAAACAAGTTTTTTAACTGAAAGTAAGGAACGACATTAAAACTTAAAACGAACAGAAAGTATTCCATATATGAAAGGGGCTGTCCCCTCCTCAACACCTCGCTCTTTACGCTAAAGTTTGACTTCCTCACAACTCATTTTTTTTAAACAATAAAAAACTTTAGCATAAAGAGCGAGGCGTTGGGGAGGGGACAGCCCCTTTCATATACGGAATAATTTCTGTTCGTTTTAATTTTTAATGTTGTTCCTTACTTTCAGTTAAAAAAAACTTGTTTTTTTATTTAATCTTGGGATAACGTCAAGCTATATTCACGAGAGTCGAAGCCCGGTCATGAGGGCCAAAGAGCAGAGTGAGCTTAGAGAGATAGAAAAAGGCTGTGGAGTGTACCTTTTTGGCTGGTCTATTATATTGGAATAGTGTTTGCACAAATTCTTCCACCAAGTTTTTGGCAGAGCCGCCTAGGATCAAAACTAAACCCTACAGAATCCAGCCACCTAATCCCGGGATGCAAGGAACTCGAGTGATATCTAGAGTTAGTACTTTCCAAACCGCGAACATTAGGAACAAAAATGGGATAATACGCGGTTTGGTTGCTACTGAACATACAGAGCCAGGACTGTTCTGTTTTATTATTGCGCTTAAGTTAGTTTTTTTTTCCGCGAATGATCGCAAATTCTTATAAAACATTTGGATTCTGTACTGAGAAAGAAAAATAAGAAAAATTTGACTAAAAAAATTACCAAACAAATGATGAAGAAGAGCTATAGAAGTTATCTTTTTTTTTTTTTTTAACTAAACTAAATAGATCTGGACATTTTTGAGCTGACTTTAGCACGTTTTTAAAGACTGTGTTTTAAGATTTTAGTGCTGTATCTAAAAAAACCAGCTTAGTGGGTCTTGACTCGCCATAAATTTGGACTCCAGCCTGATTCAAGGTGAAATTGTCGCTTGGGCTCTACTCAAAATTTATGTATTTCGAACTACGAATAACGATATATAACCACATTAGTGATAAAGAAGAGCTATACCTGATTTCCTTCTACCCCAAGCAACATCTGTAATTGTCAAAACAATAAGACCTGTAAAAAACAGCTTATATTCCATGGTAATATCCAATCCTCAGTTCCATACTAGGATACTCCTCATCTCATACGCTACTGAAACAACACTGGAAATTATCTTTGGTAATAGGTGCCTGGGACTAGCGCCTGCGAATGCCCTACTTCTGCTATTATCCGTGAATAAACTAATTTCAAAAGAAGACAGAAAAGGGAAATTGAAGCAAAATTTAGTATAAAGTATGGCCTGATAAATAAGGAAGCAGATATTGAACCCATGTTACTTTTTTTCAAGTTCACACCTGAGCCTTTTTTGGAGGAAGAAGAAAACTCTTAGTGACAAGTATATTTACTTGTCAGCCATTTATAAAATGTTTGGATGCGAGGCTCGTTCATCATCATGCAATACAAGCAATTCAAGCTGCAAATTGCCATTTTAAGAGGATTTAAATTTATATGAACTTAGATAATATAAAAAAGCGCTTAGTTCCAGCTTTCAGATTCAGGCATGATACACGTTTTTGGCAAAACCAAGAAATACAGCAAAACGAAATGCCACATAGCCAATAAAAATTTATCACATTGCAATCTATGAAATGATGTGACAAAAAATAACATTTTTTCATCACAGATTAAAGATTATAGGTATTATAATAATTTTGCCTCTTATTGCCTTCAGGATGTGTCAGAGACCTCAAGTTGCATTTTTTTAAATGAATAATATCCATTGCTAACCAAAGAGCTTGTTGGACGACTGATATAACAAAAAACAAGCGTAGTTTATACTTTTCTGTGAGAACCGAAGCAAAACACAGTGCCTCTTTGCCCCAAAACATAGTTCAAAGCGCCCTTAATCTCCCCTTCACCCCAAAAAAGTTTTTCTGCAGGTTACAGCTCAATATCTCAGCTATGATACATAGCAGGAGAGATTCACCAAACTACGAATTAAATTTGACAATTTTAAATGAAATCTATAGCGAGATAATTTAACCCCCTCCCCAAATAGTTCCAGAAGATTTGTACTAATAATTAGGTCATACAAGAATTCATACATCAACTGAAGATCGCATTATTATTAATGAATGAATGAGACCCCGAACAAACACAAATTCCAATCAATAACATGGTCAACCTTAAAACGAAGAGAAATTGCCACAAACAGGAGTAGCACTAAGGCCTTTTAAGCCTTCTAAGGGTCCGAGCGCTATTTGCGGTTGAGCTCTCGGCAGCTTATAGTGGCAAAACGTGAATTTTGTAGAATTGGAGATATCTAGCCCAATCCTATTCTCCCAGTACCAAATATGGATTTCAATTGCCCGCCTCCCTGACTCCCTTTCTTTCCACAACAGTACCTAAAAATCTAACTCCATTCCCCAAACCGATGCCACGAAATTGCAGACATACTATTTCGATGACCTGGATAATAAATAGCGCTTTTTAATTTACATCTGCTTTCTCCATAAAGTTAAAATTTAAAATCTGCTTAATTAAATTCCATCCAATACTCCCCCAAAGTTTAACTTCATGATGTTTTTGATTTAGCCAAACGTTTCCCTCAGTATTTTCTGAAAGTTTTAAAATGCCCTTAGCAGTTCCTGCAGATACACTATTTTAACAACTTGGTAGCATTTAGCACCTTTTGATTTATCTCGCTACTTAACCAAGCATAAATAATGGGTCTCATATGATTTTATTTTACACAAAAATTATTTTATCTGAATTGGTAACGGAATTTTTTTATCTCCTTCCGCCTTAGGCCCTAACCTGATTCTTAAATTGTCTTTCGATTTGCGTCTGCCTCTCCAAGTAAAAATTTTAAGTCTCCTCTACCCCCTCTACTTCACCCTCTCCAAACCTCCTTCAAAGTTTCAACCTCATCTCTTAAGACACTTCCGAGATACTTTAAATAATTTGAAAATTCAGATGCACATAGCGTCCTTTGATTTACTTAGGTACCCTTGTCATTTCTATTGTAAACTCTTGGGAAACACTGGGTATCTTGCCACAGTGAACTATCCTTAAGATCTCGCTCGGAATATGACTTATCGGGAACAAACAGTCTTTGGCACATTTTAGAGCCCAAAGGAACAGGTTGCAAAAAAAGGAATGGGAGGGAGCCGTTTGTCCCCCATTTACTTTCGACTCCTAAAAAGAGTACTTGCAATTTCAATTAGAACCGGGTGAACCTCCTTTGAAGTTTCTACGACCACTCCTTCCATACAAAATAAATAATTCCGTACCCTATATATATATATATATATATATATATATATATATATATATATAATATATATATATATATATATATATATATATATATATATATATATATATATATATATATATATATATATATATATATATATATATATATATATATATATATATCAATCAATTTTATTCAATCAATAAACTCAACAAAATACACTTCAATATAACTCCCCCGTAAGGCTCTATGGCCAGGAAAAAAACAGGGGAGAACATATATATATATGTATATATATATATATATATACATATATATATATATATATATATATATATATATATTATATATATATATATATATATATATATATATATATATATATATATATATATATATAAATAAAGAAAAAGGTAGAAATAGTAGCTTGGCAATGCCTTTAAAGGTTATATTTTTGGTTATAGATTTACTTTTGCAAGTTATATTTGCATAACTCTTTTACTTCTCAAGATAGTAAGAATCCTGATATAACTTAGATAGGCCTAGTCAGTGAGTTACACATATTTATAAGTAGTAGGTTAAATATGTCACTGAGTTATATATTTCTGTATATAACTTATATGCCTAGTCAGTGAGTTACACATATTTATAAGCAGTAGGCTAAATATGTCACTCAGTTATATATTTCTGTATATAACTTATATAGGCCTAGTCAGTGAGTTACACATATTTTAAGTAGTAGGCTAAATATGTCACTCAGTTATATATTTCTGTATATAACTTAGATAGGCCTAGTCAGTGAGTTACACATATTTATAAGTAGTAGGTTAAATATGTCACTGAGTTATATATTTCTGTATATAACTTATATGCCTAGTCTGTGAGTTACACATATTTATAAGCAGTAGGCTAAATATGTCACTCAGTTATATATTTTTGTATATAACTTATATAGGCCTAGTCAGTGAGTTATACATATTTTAAGTAGTAGGCTAAATTTGTCACTCAGTTATATATTTCTGTATGTAACTTAAATAGGCCTAGTCAGTGAGTTACACATATTTATAAGTAGTAGGTTAAATATGTCACTGAGTTATATATTTATGTATATAACTTGTATGCCTAGTCATTGAGTTACACATATTTATAAGCAGTAGGATAAATATGTCACTCAGTTATATATTTCTGTATATAACTTATATAGGCCTAGTCAGTGAGTTACACATATTTATAAGTAGTAGGCTAAATATGTCACTCAGTTATATATTTCTGTATATAACTTAGATAGGCCTAGTCAGTGAGTTACACATATTTATAAGCAGTAGGCTAAATATGTCACTCAGTTATATATTTTTGTATATAACTTATATAGGCCTAGTCAGTGAGTTACACATATTTTAAGTAGTAGGCTAAATATGTCACTGAGTTATATATTTCTGTATATAACTTATATGCCTAGTCAGTCAGTTACACATATTTATAAGTAGTAGGCTAAATATGTCACTCAGTTATATATTTCTGCATATAACATATATAGGCCTAGTCTATGAGTTACACATATTTATAAGTAGTAGGTTTAATGTGTCACTGAGTTATATATTTCTGTATATAACTAATATAGGCCTAGTCAGTGAGTTATGTATATTTATAAGTAGTAGGTTAAATATATCACTGAGTTATTGCCTTTGCAAAACAAATGTGATCCGTTTATCTGGCCTCCCCCAGGCCATTCAGCATGTCCCCAGGTGGCGATAGGGGAACACTCTACAGATATGTAGGGTACCTCCATAGGAGGCATAGACCAAGGGGGGACCTTGTCCCTGGGGGTCCATAATAGAATCTGGGGCACCCTTGCCCGGGGTCATAAATACAGGCGGAGGAGGAAGAAGGCCCCTCAAATGTACACTCAAAAGGGCCCACTTGTTTATCCACAAGTTCCATGAGTTGCAAACCTTCTCCCAGCAATGGGTTAAATTGCATGGTGATGCAGAACACCATCGCGGGAGGATCCTCTATAGGAGGACAACTGTGGCAGGGCGTAAGATCCAGATCTATGGACAACGGCCTCTGCAAAGGGCTGCCTCGACCTTTTCGGGGTACCTGCAAGACTGGGGACCTTGCGGTCAACTCTATTCCCACTTGAGGAGTGGCGCCCCTCGAGGAAATTATAGCCTAGTAAACGACACAGCATTCGCACGGGATTCTGACTAATGGACAATTCTTCTGGGATTGGTATGTTTTGATGGGCGTCTTTGGGCTGAAAAACCTCTTCCTAGCTAATTTATCTATTACGGGTTGCCTCCCCGTAGTAGCATAATATTTGTAGGCATGAATATATAATGAGTCGGAGGTAATAGGCTTGAGATTGTCTGTGCAGGATTTCGACTCTTGTTGATAGAAGAGCATCGCCAAGCGCTGAAAACCATGTTGTGACCAAGATGGGCCCAGGATTGCACAAAGCCTCCATTCATGGAGGTCCCAGGGACTTCTTGCTGTCCGGTTCTAAGCCGGCTTAAGCACTTCGGTGTAGACTTGAGAAGATATGTGATCCCCGTCCTGCACTGGTATCCGGGATCATTGCTTTTCCTGAGGCGAAAAAAAATTCAATGATTTAAAGAACATGAAAATTGGAACTTGGAATGTTACGACATTAAAAAATGACTATCGTATCGACATTTTGACTGACGAATTCAGACGATTCGAACTGGATCTATTAGGAGTTTCAGAAACTCATATCCCAGGGGTAGGAAGCATGAAATTAGGTGATATAGAATTTGTTTACTCAGGCAGGAAGGATGGGTTACATAGACAGGGAGTAGGGCTCATGATGAATAAGGAAGCTGCTAAGTCTTGTTTAGGCTGGGAAGGTATTAATAATAGAATACTAATTGCTCATTTTATGACTAGAAAGTTCAAGGTATCAGTTATAGTAGTATACGCCCCTGTAGAACCGACTGATGGAGATACTAGTGACTCAGATGAATTTTACTTACAGTTACAGGAGCAAATAGACAAGGTCCCAGGTAGAAATATGATGTTATTGCTGGGAGATTTTAACGCCCAGGTTGGTAGAAATATGGATAGATGGTATCCCAGCTTAGGTAAATTTGGTGTAGGAAAAGAAAACAGTAATGGATACAGACTTTTGCAATTTTGTAGGTATAACAATCTAGTTATAACCAATACGGTGTTTGGTCATAAAATGGCTCATAAGCTAACATGGTATTCACGTGATGGTAAGACAGCAAACCTTATTGATTATGTTATAGTAAATCGAAGACTGGCAGGATCAATACAAGATACTAGGGTATATAGGAGTGCTGTTATTGATGTTAAAAGTAAAGATCACCATCTAGTAGTGTCAAGGGTTAATTTAAAGCTGAAATATCGGAAGGGTAATTACCTCCCGGGAAGTTATGATGTTAGTAGACTCCAGGATGAGAATTTGAGAGAAACTTTCCAGGAACAGTTGAATACTAAACTTGAGAGCTTAAAATTTGATAATGTGGAAGATGGTTGGAATAATTTTAGAAAAATAATTTGTGAAGTTGCTGAAGGTGTATTAGGGAAGAAAGCTAGAACTGCAGCTAAGAATATTAGTGAAAAAGCTTTAAGTTTAATAGAAAGGAGAAAGGACTTGTACAAGAATTATCTGAGTGATAGATCACATGAAAACAAAAGAAATGTAAAGAAAGTGGAGAAAGCATTGAAATATGAACTAAGGAGGTGTGAAGTGGAGGCCATGGATAAAATTGCCGAGGATTTAGAAGATGCAGCTAGACGGCATAATAGTAAAATATTGTACTGGCACGTTAACAAATTGAGAGGTAGTAGTCAATCCGGACTAGTCCCAGTTAAAGATAGGAATGGGGTGGCAATTAGCGATAAGACAAAAGCTAAAGCGAGATGGGCCGAACATTTTGAGAATTTGCTTAACCGAGATAGAGTTGCAGGAAAAAATATAGAGGAAAATGAAAAAGTTTGTGATACCTTGGATGTGAAGGAAGATTTGTTTTGTGAGGAGGAATTAGAAACAGTACTAAAAGGATTAAAGAATAATAAGGCTCCAGGTGCTGATAGGGTAGTAAATGAGTTTCTTAAATATGGTGGCTCTGAGGTTAGAAATAAGTTATTGGAGATTATGAATATGATTTTTGAAAAAGGGGAAGTACCTAATGATTTTAGGAAAACCTTAATTAAGCCACTTTATAAGAAAGGTGATAAAAGTGAGTGTGGTAATTATCGAGGCATTAGTCTGGTCTCTGTAGGTAGCAAATTGCTTAGTAATATGATACTTTTTAGACTGAGAGATGCCGTAGACAAAGTTTTAAGAGAAGAGCAGTGCGGTTTTAGAAAAGGTAGAGGATGTGTTGACCAAATTTTCACTCTTAGGTTAATAATTGAGAAGTGCCTAAGTTTTCAAACACCTTTGGTCCTCAGTTTTATAGATTATGAGCAAGCGTTCGATTCTGTTGATAGAGGAGCTTTAGTAAAGGTTTTATCCTTGTATGGTATACCAGACAAATACATTAAAGTGATTAGTGCTATGTACGAGAATAACACTGCTGCGGTTAAGGTAGGAAATGAGGTTAGCAGCTGGTTTTGTATTAAATCAGGAGTTAAGCAGGGTTGTGTTCTATCCCCCTTTATATGGATTATTTTGATGGACTTTGTTTTAAGGAGCACAGGAAAGGCAATGGGAGACCACGGAATCAAATGGGGAGGAAAAAGTCTCCTGGACTTGGATTATGCTGATGATTTAAGCATCCTAGATGAAAGTGTGAGCAAAATGAATGAAGTTTTAGAGGTTTTGCGAGTTCAGGGTGCTAGAATTGGTTTGAAAATTAATGTTAGGAAGACCAAGTCACTAAGGCTAGGAATAAGTGAAGATGAAAAGGTGACGTTGGGTAATGAAAAGATTGATCAGGTGGGCAGTTTCACTTACCTTGGTAGTATTATTAGTAAAGATGGTGGGAGCAGTGAAGATGTTAAAAATAGAATAGCCAAGGCTCAGGGTGTTTTTTCACAGTTAAAAAAAGTCTGGAAGAATAGGAAGATAAGTCTGCAAACCAAGATTAGAATCTTAGAAGCTACAGTGATGACAGTGGTCAAATATGGCTCTGAAGCATGGACGCTCCGAAAAGCGGATGAAGATTTGCTAGATGTTTTCCAGAGAAATTGCTTGAGGATTGTTCTGGGTACCCCGCTGACTGACCGTATTTCAAACAATAGGCTATACGAAAAATGTGGTTCAATACCACTTTCTAGGTCTATAATGAAAGAAAGGTTGAGGTGGTTAGGGCATGTTGTTCGGATGAAGGATGACAGATTGCCGAAGATTGTTCTTTTCGGCCAACCATCTAGGGCTAAACGGAAAGCAGGTCGTCCCCGTCTGGGTTGGGAGGACGTCATAAAGAAAGATTTAAAGGAAATGGGAACTTCGTGGGCGGGTGTAAAAAGGGAGGCTTTGAATAGATTGGGGTGGAGGAGGAGCGTGCGTAGCTGTGTTGGCCTCAGGCGGCTTGGTGCTGCGATGAGTTGTTAGTAGTAGTAGTAGTATATATATATATATATACACACATATATATATATATATATATATATATATATATATATATATATATATATATATATATATATATATAATATATATATATATATATATATATATATATATATATTATATATATATATATATATATATATATACTTAACCAAGCATAAATTATGGGTCTCATATGATTTTATTTTACACAAAAATTATTTTATCTGAATTGGTAACGGAATTTTTTTATCTCCTTCCGCTTTAGGCCCAAACCTGATTTTTAAATTGTCTTTCGATTTGCGTCTGCCTCTCCAAGTAAAAATTTTAAATCTCCTCTACCCCCTCTACTTCACCCTCTCCAAACCTCCTTCAAAGTTTCAACCTCATCTCTAAGGAAACTTCCGAGATACTTTAAATAATTTGAAAATTCAGATGCACATAGCGTCCTTTGATTTACTTAGATACCCTTGTCATTTCTATTGTAAACTCTTGGGAAACACTGGGTATCTTGCCACAGTGAACTATCCTTAAGGTCTCGCTCGGAATATGACTAATCGGGAACAAACAGTCTTTGGCACATTTTAGAGCCCAAAGGAACAGGTTGCAAAAAAAAGGAATGGGAGGGAGCCGTTTGTCCCCCATTTACTTTCGACTCCTAAAAAGAGTACTGGCAATTTCAATTAGAATCGGGTGAGCCTCCTTTGAAGTTTCTACGACCACTCCTTCCATACAAAGTAAATAATTCCGTACCCTATATATATATATATATATATATATATATATATGTATATATATATATATATATATATATATATATATATATATATATATATATATATATATATATATATATATATATATATATATATATATATATATAATATATATATATATATATATATATATATATATATATATATATATCTATATATATATATATATATATATATATATATATATATATATATATATATATATATTATATATATATATATATATATATATATATATATATATATATATATATATATACATATATATATATATATATATATATATATATATATATTATATATATATATATATATATATATATATATATATATTATATATATATATATATATATATATATATATATATATATATATATATATATATATATATATATATATATATATAACTTTAATAAATCTAATAATTTTAACATTTTGATTACTAAATATCAGTATATGTATATTAAACTGACAATGCACATTCATTTGTATTTTTTCAGTAAAGTGCAAATTTTGTTCTGGCTTTGGGAAGTCATAGGGTATTGCGCAAAACTTATGTTAATTTCTGCTCGTTTTGAGTTTGACTCGGTTATTTTTTGTAATTAAATAAAAAAAAACAAGTTTTTTAAACTGAAAGTAAGGAGCGATATTAAAACTTAGAACGAACAGAAATTATTCCGTATATGAAAGGGGCTGTCCCTTCCACAACGCCTCGCTCTTTACGCTAAAGTTTGACTCTGTCTCACAACTTTATTTTTTAAAACAATAAAAAACTTTAGCGTAAAGAGCGAGGCGTTGAGGAGGGGACAGCCCCTTTCATATACAGAATAATTTCTGTTCGTTTTAAGTTTTAATGTCGCTCCTTACTTTCAGTTTAAAAAACTTGTTTTTTTTTATTTAATTTCTGATCGTTTTTTAGTTAATGCAGCTTTTATTTGCATAAAAATTTTACGTTTCTTTTGCTAAATGGATGTCTTTACAAATTAACTTACGTAACTAACTTCTATATTCGTATATTTTTCTTCTGGCAAAAAATACAAAGTTGCAGATTTTTGAAGATATGAGCTTAAAACCTCTGTAATAGGGTTTTCTGATAGGCTGAATCTGACGGTGTGATTTTCATTAAAATTCTTTCACTTGTAGGGGATGTTTCCCCCCTCTTTAAAAAATCGAGTAAATTTTCTCAGGCTCGTAGCCTTTGATGAGTAATACTAAACTTAATAAAATTTATATATTTAGAATCAGCATTATAAACACATTCTTTTGATACATTTATTGACATCAAAATTCCGTTTTTAAGAGTTTCGATTACTATTGAGCCGTATCGCTTGTTTTTTTATTGTTTTTTTTTATTACGTATATGTTATTACGTATATGAGGGGGTTCTCCCCTTAGTCAATACCATGCTCTTTACGTTAAAAGTTAAAAAAAATTTTTATTCACAAACCCCTGAATCACAAAGGCCGTTTAATTAGAATAGATAGCTCTTTTGAAAGCACTAAAAAAAACTGTAGCGTAAAGAGCGAGGTATTGACTTGGGGGAGAACCCCCTCACATACGTTATAATTTCTGTTCGTTTTAAGTTCTAATATTCCTTCTTACATTCCAGTTGAAAAAACTTGTTTTTTTTATTTAATTTCTGATCGTTTTTTAAATAATGCTTGGAAATCCGGCGCCCCCTTCATAGAAATGTCCCTTACCCCAAAGAAACATCCTCCACGGAAATATTCTCCAGAGTAACCCCCTCCTCTACCCTCCCCCTCCAGAAAAAATCCTTCCTGAAAATGGTTGTATACTTCCCAATAACCAATAAATAATGCTGGCAAGTCCGGCGCCCCCTTCATGGCAATTTCCCTTCCCCCATGAAAACTTCCTTCATGGACAGATCCTCCAACATAACCCCCGACCCACCCTTCCCTCGCACTACCAGAAAAAAAACCTCCTGAAAACTTCTGTATACTTCCGAATAACCAATACTATATGTTAACATTGGGTAAGTTCATAACTTTTAGCCCTCCCTCTGGGTACTTCGGGGGATTAAGTCATCCTAAAAGACATATTTATCATATTTTCGACCATGCTGAACAAAATGGCTATCTCAAAATTTTGATCGGGTGACTTTGGGAAAAAAATAAGCGTGGGAGGGGGCCTAGTTGCCCTCCATTTTTTTTGGTCACTTAAAAAGGGCACTAGAACTTTTAATTTCCGTTCCAATGAGCCCTCCCACGATATTCTAGGACCACTGGGTCGATACGATCACCCCTGGGGAAAAAAAAGAAAAAAAAACAAATCTTTTAGGGGGTCTTTCCCCCTTTTTTTGAAAATCAGCCAAATTTTCTCAGCCGCGTAACTTTTGATGGGTAGCACTAAACTTGATGAAAGTTATATATTTGAAATCAGCATTGAAATCTGATTCTTTTGATATATCTATTGGTATCAAAAACCCGTTTTCTAGAGTTTCGGTTACCATTGAGCCGGGTCGCTCCTTACTTACAGTTCGTTACCACGAACTGTTTGATATCTGTTCGTTTTGGGGTTCATTTATTTATCGATGCTGATTTGTGGTAGTTTCGGGCTTGGTAGATTATTTGATTTTATTTTCGCTCATTTTTTGTTTAATAGAGTTCTTTACTTTTCTTTGAAAAACTTATTTTGTGGAAAAAGTTATTTAAATTAATATTTCTAAATAAAGAAAGGTTGTTTATTCTATCCTGGAAGTGCAAGTTCCAGACGCAACACTCTAAAATTGACTTAGTAAAGAGCCATGTACCTACTTTGTGCTTTTATCCACCCCGTCCCCAACTTTGTATGGTAAAAGTGGTGACAAATGCTTGTGAGAAGGCTTATTCAATTGGAAATAAAACGTTCTAATACCTATTTTAGGATTCAAAAGTGTTTAAAACGCAACCAACGCTTTACCATACTCTCAAAAGATACCCAACCCCTCGAAAACACCCTAACATCAGATCAAAAATTTCGAGACAGCCATTTTTTCAAAAAAGTCAAACCCATCAATTATACTCCAACGGATGACATTCTCCCTGCAGGTCTTAGGGTAAGGGCCGTAAGTTATGTAATTTGCCAGTTGTTAATGATATATTTTATAGCGAAAAAGGAGCCACATTTGATTTGGGTCCCCGTTTAGCTCGACCCTTTGAATTCATTCAATGGGTTAACAGAAACAAAAATCTTGTTTAAGGGGGGTCCGGAAAGGGACCAAACAATTTTTGTCCCTGATAAACTTGAAACTTTCAACCGTACCTCCTTAGACCAAGAGGGGTCTAATATACAGAGATATTGTTGGTCGACCCGGTAATCCAAAAACGGGGCACAAAAAGTTAAATTTTTTTCGATCGGCTGGAAAGTTATATCCCAAAGTACTTGGGCTTAGGGGACCCCACTGCAGAAAAAAAAGGAGAAACAAATATTGTATCCCTCAAATACATGACCTAGCATATTGTCAATTTTTTTTCGAATTGATTGGAACTGACACCCGGAAACTTCTGGGGCAAGGGGACCCTAATATACCCTTAATCTCTTAATTAACAAGTAGCCTATAATTGAAAATTTGATTTGCCGGAAAATTGGCCGGTAATAGGGCCAAAGTTAGGAAATAGGGCTGGCATAGTGGACATCAAGGAGACCTTGATGTCCAAAAATGATATTACTTTGGGAGTTGGGCCCCCAAATATGGGGCTTTTAAAAAGGGTAATTTTTTTCACCAGTTAGAAACTTAGAGGCTTAAGTTCTGGGTAATGGAGACCCCGAAGCATAAAACAAAATTGAAAAGGAAATTGCTCCCCTGAAAATTGATCCCAGGAAAGGCCAATAGTTTTAATTTCCACGGTCAATTCAAAACTTACAGCCTAATAACCTGCACCAAAGTCAGCCTAGTCTTAAAAACGCTAAGTTTGAGGGCACAATCCCCCTCCCCGAGATTTCACGGTAATATCTGTTTGTTTTCAGTTTGAATTATTTTATAATATTATTTCAGCTTGTTTGATGCTATATAATGGCTCTTTAATTTTGCTGCTTAGAAAAAAGAATTATTTGAGGCAGGAGAGCCAAAGAAACTTTCCTCTCTTTCACAAACTGGTTCTCTAGGCCTATTTGAAATCATTCATTGTCATGGGTTGGTTCATTTACTTTCCTTTAATGTGATACTTTGTCCTTTTTCCCAGTTGTCCGAAAAATCTTAGATTGTTTTTGATTTCCAATTAATTATTTAATAATTAAAAACGTTGCTGACGAAATAAATCTGTTTTTCTTAAAAATGATGATTCGAGATATAAATTCTATTGGCTAATTTTATTAACTTAAAGAAATTTATAACTTTGCACGCAGTTATGGTCTGTATCAGATGTGTATGGTCTGTATCAGATATGGTCTGTGTCAGATGTTATGTATCAGATGTGTTGCATCGCATTGAACATTTTACCTATTCATCTTTCTACTTTTATTACCTACCCCTTCCACCCTAGGTTTTTTTGTCCTTCCCCATGGATTTTGCAAATACCTTTTTCGGGTATTTCTGTTAACAAAAAAAGACCTTTTTTGGTACTTTCATAGAAAAATCGAAAAAAAGAACAAAACTGGCCCCCTCCCTCTAGAAAAACATTTGGACCTTCACAAATCCAGAGAAGGTTTCATTTCCAGTTTAAGATTCCCACATCGGAAAATGTTTTAAAAAAGAAAAACTATGTAAGCAGTAGTGCCATTCTGAAGCACAACAAAGATGAATATAATAGCTTTCTCTCTTTTCAAACACAAATTCATTTTTTTAAAGTTCGGTTTTTATGACCTGTCTTATTTACTTTCCTTAAAATTGATTGTGTTCTCCTTTTCAGGCTTTCTCTGTCAGTTTCATTGTCGTTACGATTTCCAATTAAATTTTTGAACTGTCATGTCTTTTTCTTGATTTTTCAAGTTCTTGATGTTTCTTTCCAATTTCTATTTTCTGGCACAATTAAACGGCTTTAACTTGAAGTATTCTTAAATCGGGAAAATAAGTCAGACTTTAGCATAAAAGACGGGAGTTAAGGTAGGGGTTTGTCCCCCTCATTTATAAAATAATTTCACTTTGTTTTAGTTTTTCATGGTGCTCTTTACTTTTGCTTAGAAAATTTTTTTTTGTTCAATCATAACAACAAATATAATATATTCCCTATCATCCTAAATATAAAGTGGCCTACCAAATATTCACTTGTCACCGTCTGCATCCGAGTTTAACTTTTGCATAGCGAAGAATCGAGATAAAGAGCTCAGGTTTTATTTTTTAAAACAAAATATAATATTTTTAAAATATTATATTTTAAAAAATATTATATTTTTAAAACAAAATATAATTTTCCTAAATAACCTACTGTTTTTGAAATGTTATGGGACTTTTGATCCCCTCAGCAACAATGCTGCATGCTTCTGCCTTTACTAAATAATTACTTTTATTTGTCAGAGGTATATTCAGCTCAATCCATCTTAATCTGGAGCACCTTCCATGAAGAGTTTTAAAACTTTGGGCTAAAAAATACTATGGTGCGACCTTAAGTAACCCCCCTCCAATAAAAAATCTACTGACCTCCGCCCTAAAAGCTGGTGCAACACAAAGCGATAATTCTATAGTCTTTATTTTTATTGGTTTAATTAAAAAAAAATTCACAAAACAAGCTTTTTAAAGAAAAGTAAAGAGCTCCTCTAAGCCAAAACTGAGGAGAAATAAATTCAAATGACCTTCCAAGCGTAGAACTACCACAAAGTATCATCAATATATAAATGAAACTCAAAACGAACAGAAACTACAATAAATAACGGAGTCAAATTCAAAACGAGTAAAGGTTAACATGAGAAGGGCTGACAACCCCCCCCATGCCTTCTCAAGACCATAAAATAATTTAAATTTTTGTCTATTTTTTCGGGTTACGCCCACCTACTAAAAATTGGTTGGATCACAAGTTTAACTGACCGCATTTTAGTATTTGCTCTACGGAATTTTACTGAGGAGGAGTTGATTTATATGAGGGAAGTACTGAAGTAACCATTATCAAAAGCGGTTAATTGACCAGACTTTTTCAAAAAGAAGAAAAAAGGTTCTGGGGATTTCTAAGGAAGTCTTAGAGACAACTGAAGAGAAGGAAGTTTCTTGTTCTTTACCAAATTTTCTATGGCTGAGTGAAAATCTAAAAAGAATTTTACAATGTAATGGTTTAAAGGTAGATTTAGAGAGTATTAATACTTTGAGTAGTTTTTTAAATTTTTGGAAGGATTAAAGTTTTTTGAAGTGTATCAAATCCCATGTATTTGTGGAAGCTCCTATGTAGGACGCACTGACCATAATTTACAAATGAAATTACTACAACATCAAAATTCTATTTCGTCTGCTTTAAAGCAAAATTCTAAACCCGAAGATTTCACATTAGCTATATTGAAACACATTTTTAATTTTTGGACCAGTTTACAATGTTCGAGAATCTCTCGTTGATTTCAAGGAAACGGGGTTTAAAGCAAATTTTCAGGGGAACACTTGAAATTAAGACAATTTTATTCAAGAGCCTAGCTTTGAGTGAAGATGCGGGTGAATTTGGCTTAAATTCAATTTAAGATATTTTAATTCGGTCAGATAAAGTTAAGTTCGTTTCCCCCAATGCTTTTGACATCTGCCCGCCTGATAGTTCATATAAAGCTAATAAACCTTAAACTGGGCATCCAAGGAGAGTTGCTCCCGTTATTGCGTTGAAAAAAAATAGGGGAACTAATATTTTACTTTGTATAAATATCGTTAGTTTTTATTGTATTACTTTAGTTCATCTGCTGACGACAGTCGCTGGGTGTGTGATCAATTTCGATTATAAAAATTCTGAATATTTATTTAGAATTTTTATAATTTTTTTTCACTTTGTAGTTAAAGGATATATACCTATTTGAATTGCTACTTGTGTGTCATGAAAAGGCAGTGCGGTCTACAAAAATACTTATGAGCCCCGTCCGTTTTACGATCCCCGTGCGTTCCCCGTCTCTTCTGTACAGATAAGTAATTGAATGTTTTTTTTTGCGTTACATTTAAAATATTTCTGCAATAAGAGGGAAGTCGTCACACTGTAGCACCTTCATTGCAGGCTTAGTTTAAAATTATCGCTCATAATCAAGAGAAATTTGGGGTAAAGTCATCGCCCCTCTTTTTCTACATTTGCCTGAATTCTTAGTGAAAATTAAATAAAAAAAACAAGTTTTTTAAACTGAAAGTAAGGAGGGACATTAAAACTTAAAACGAACAGAAATTATTCCGTATATGAAAGGGACTGTCCCCTCCTCAACGCCTCGCTCTTTACGCTAAAGTTTTTTATTGTTTTAAAAAATAAAGTTGTGAGACAGAGTCAAACTTTAGCGTAAAGAGCGAGGCGTTGAGGAGGGGACAGTCCCTTTCATATACGGAATAATTTCTGTTCGTTTTAAGTTTTAATGTCGCTCCTTACTTTCAGTTTAAAAAACTTGTTTTTTTTATTTAATTTTTGAACGTTTTTGAATAAATGCAGGTTTTGATCTTGGCTCACCGTACATCAATAACTAAAACAAAATTTTCATATTAATTTACTTTTATTTAGTTAAATGGCTTTCTCGAAACTTGTTTAATTTTATTTACGAACGTTTTTATTAGTAATAAATATACATAACTTACGAATTAACTTACGTAACGAACTTCTATATTCATATATTTTTAATTTGTTTATTAGGGGGTTCGCCCCCTAGTCAATACCTTGCTCTTTAAGCGAAAGTTCGAATTTTGTTCCAATTCTTTAAAAATGACCGCTTAATCACAAAGGCCGTTAATTAGAATAAATAGCTCTTATGAAAGTACTAAAAAATCTTTGGCTTAAAGAGCGAGGTATTGACTACGGGGTAAACCCAATCATATATGTAATATTTTCTGTTCGTTTGAAGTTTCGATGTTGCTGCTATTGCAGTTGAAATACTTGTTTTTTTATATTAAATTTCTGATCTTTTTTTAAATAATGCTGGGAAGTCCGGCGTCCCCTTCACAGCAATGTCCCTTCCCCCATGAAAACTTCCTTCATGGAAAGATCCTCCCACATAACCCCCGACCCCCCCCCCCACTACCAGGAAAAATCTCCCCTGAAAACTTCTGTATACTTCCAAATAACCAATACTATATGTTAACATTGGGTAAAGTTCATAACTTTCAGCCCTCCCCCCGGGAATTTCGGGGGATTAAGTCATCCTAAAAGACATACTTATTATATTTTCGAACATGTTGAACAAAATGGCTATCTCAAAATTTTGATCAGGTGACTTTGGGAAAAAAATGAGCGTGGGAGGGGGCCTAGTTGCCCTCCATTTTTTTTGGTCACTTAAAAAGGGCACTAGAACTTTTAATTTCCATTCCAATGAGCCCTCCCACGATATTCTAGGACAACTGGGTCGATACGATCACCCCTGGAAAAAAAACAAACAAAATAAACACGCACCCGTGATCTTTCTTCTGGCAAAAAATGCAAAATTCCACATTTTTGTAGATGGGAGCTTGAAACTCTACAGTAGGGTTCTCTGATATGCTGAATATGATGGTGTGATTTTCATTAAGGTTCTATAACTTTTAGGGGGTCTTTCCTCCTTTTTTCGAAAATCAGCCAAATTTTCTCAGGCGCCTAACTTTTGATGGGTATAATTAAACTTGATGAAACTTATACATTTGAAATCAGCATTAAAATCTGATTCTTTTGATGTATCTATTTGTATCAAAATACCGTTTTCTAGAGTTTCGGTTACCATTGAGCCGGGTCGCTCCTTACTTACAGTTCGTTACCACGAACTGTTTGATTACAAGATTTTAACCTAAAATGATCCTGTCTTAAGCTTCTGGCTCCACTGCAGCCGCACTAAGGTATGATAGCCCAGCATCGCATCCGCAGCGCATCAAGACATGCACCGCAGCTTCCGAACTGTCTAATTGGACCATCGACTATGTTATGATGAGGACGAATACCCTACTGAACTTTGGCCTGAAGTTTAGTGACAGACTCTTAAATCACGCTGACTTTGTCGACGACTTGGCACTCATGATAAACACCCTCCAAGAACTTGTGGCAGTGCTAAAACTTTTGAGAGACGAAGCTAAAAAAAGTCGGGCTCATCCTAATTTGGAGCAAATTGAAAATCATTTTTATTGATTCACAAGCATCTCAACCATCTGCTCATGAAGTCGAGTCTCGTGCCTTGACTCAATTATGTCAAAGGATGGTTCAGTCGAGGGTGAAGTCAACGCTAAGATCACCAAGGCATTTTTTGTCTTAGGGAAACTCAACAAAATTTGGCGCAACCTTGTTGTCACTCTTGGCAGGCCAATCATTTGGCCTGAAAAAAATATGGATACTCAACGCATCTGTAGGCTAAATCTATGAACTATCATTACGACTTAGAAGAAGCTCGATGTGAATCAAACAAAACAACTCTGAAAGACAGAGGGACTCACCTGGTATGATTTTACCAACAACCTCAACTTCTTGACCCCTACGAAGCAGATTTCAGTTTCCATGCAAGTAGCGCAGCGTACGCTGAGATGGTCCGGACATCACTTAGGAATGCCGACAATAAACCCTTGTCACATCACCTACGGTTTTAACCCCCCCCCCCCAAAGCCACTAAGTGAGAAAGACCACGTGGTCGTCCAAGAATGAGATGGTCTGATAGTCTGCACCACTTCGTAAGCAATGCAGGAATAAAATTTGAAGATGCAACCATGTTTACTCAAGATCGAGTATCCTGGAGGAGGATAGTGTCTGCTGCCTCGATGCTTGCACCAAAATGCAGGAAAATCAAGCCAAGTAAGTTAATTGAATATCTCAGAATATTTACTAAATAGTATTTTAGCCCTCTTCGAGTCAGAATTGTAGTTTTACGCAATAAAATGGCAGAAAACGCCCCTTTCCTGCGGCACCATATCTTCTGTTGATCGAAATAGTCACTGTGGTTTTCAATTTTCGTTCAAATTAGCCCTTTTCTGATATTCTTGAACCTTAGGTTTAATACAGTCAGCCCCAAGAAAAAAAAAGTAAAAAAACAAATATATCACCGACCATGACCTTTTTTACGATAAAATAGAAAAATTTCGTCTTGAAACGTTGGACCTAAATAAGACACTGAAAACAGGGGGTTCAGGGTCTGACATTCTGAATTTAGAAGAGGAATTTTCCTTCAAATCACCTCCCTTAATGCGGCTGTTTTCCCTCCTTTACAAAAATAACGTAATTTTTATCAGGCTCTGAAATTTGATGGACACATGTAAAATGAATGAATTATGCAAATTTGGAATCGGAATTTTTGGATTAATAGATTGTTATCAAATTTCCACATTTTTATTTTTATTTTGAATTTATTTTTTCAAAATAAGAAAATGTTTATTTTTCTTTTGAATCATTCGGTTAATATTTTCGGTTTACACCACTGTATATAAATAATAGAATTATATTATCTATATACAGTGGTTTACACATAGCAAAAACTGATGCAAATCTAAAGTTACTTGTTTCGTAACTAATTTTCTAGCCGCTAATTCTGGCAAACTTAGATTTACGTAGGAAACAATAGAACTGTGAAATAAAAATAGTTAGAATATATCCTTATAAGCATAAAAATAATTTTTATTCCTAAGCTATTTGGTCATGAAGTGGTAAATGTGGAAAAGGAATGTTAGAAACTGGAAAGGTGTGGTTTAAAACATATTGGTAGAAATGAGAAATAGGATAAATTAATCATATATTAATTTCTTGATTATAAATTAATTAATTTATCATAACAAAAATAAACTTGCTGACTCATATCAAATTGTTTTTCTCCTCTTAGACATTTATCTTGTGCTTGGATTCCAATTTGAGTTACTGATGAAAAGGTGGAAAAAAGGTTGCCCTTTACGTTTTTTTTTTTTTTTTTAACTATTACGCCTTTGTTTCAGTCAATAAAGCCTATGAATTGTGTAGTGCTTACACTGTGTTTCAGTTATAACAGGTAACCTCTAATTATATTTAATTAATTAGTTTAAAAATTTCATCTGACGCGTACAATAAACTTATGCATATTTAAACGTACTTTCGATGACTAGAAATATTACTTTAGTGAGCCTCCAGGAGGCTAGGACATAGATTTTGCTGCTTAGGGAAGACACAAGAACCTGCTGAGCTTTGAAAGTTCATCCAAGCTGGTAATAGAAAGATAATCTGGCAAGCACTATTTCGAATTTATAAGGCAGAACCAGAAAAAAACTGTGAAATTCCATCTATAAATAAGTTTGATTTTACCAAAAGGATTGTGTTTATCCACTCCTGTTCCAAACCGAAAATTTACAAAGCCTATGCCCTTGGAAAGAGTCACTTACCCTGAGAAAGTAATAGGAAAGGCTACGAAAATGATAATTTCAAAATTGTTACGAATTATGTATCTATGATTAAGAAAAGCACGTTGAGCTTCGAAAGGGAATCTGATGTTGTCATTGGAAAGAGAAACTGGCTAGGACTATTTGGTTTTATAAGGTCAGCAGAATAGAAAATGAATATGATATTTTATCCATTAGTACGTTTACGTCTACCGAAAAATTGTTCGTTTCACCAGCATCTATTTGACTACAAAAATTTAGAAACCCTAAATTTTTAGAATACCCCTGAGAACATCTTCAGGGGTATTCAGGGGTATTTAGAATACCCCTGAAATATCTACCAAAAAAAGAAGAATCCATCTAGAATTCAATATGAAGTTCGGCGCAAAATAAATATTAATGATTGTGTTAAGCCTTGCTAAATTGAAAAAGCAAATCCAAAGTAGTAAGGAAAAGGAAACCTGGCTTCCAACATCTCATTTCTAAAAAGACAATTTTCCTTTCATTCATAATTGCTATCCGCACCCCTTTGCAAAGAAGGCACGAAGAAATCTTTAAAATTATCTTTTAGGTCCTTGGATATTTAAACTCTAAACATTCTAGATATTTTTTTTTTAATATTTACGCTCTCGACATTTACTTGACTAAGGGTTAACAATTCGGTTTGGTGCCATAACTTACACTGGGTTTTACATATAACCATTCATTTTTCACTGAGTATTTATGCATCGATAAATAGAGATAGTGGTTAGCTTTCATTGACCATACCCAGGCTCAACTAGGTCGTTCAACTGGTATGTTATAAAAAAAAAGAAAAAAAAAATCTGCCCTATGTGACTGACATTTTTCTAACAAACCTTAAGAACGACCTAGTTGAGCATGGATATAGTGAATGAAAGCAAATTTTCTCCATTTATGCGTATATATAATCACTGCATATATAAGTGATTGCTTCTGCAATGCACTGCAATGCATATATAATCACTTGCAGCTCATTAATTACTTGGCGAATCAAGAAACAGGCTTCTTAAAGCCAGCGAAGCGCGAAATTTATCCCAAATGTTTTCAAACAGTTCGTGGTAACGAACTGTAAGTAAGGAGCGACCCGGCTCAACAGTAACTGAAACTCTAAAAGACAGAATTTTGATACAAATAGATACATCAGAAGAATCAGGTTTTATGCTGATTTCAAATATATAAGTTTCATCAAGTTTAATCTTACCCATCAAAAGTTACGCGCCTGAGAAAATTTGCCTTATTTTTCAAAAAAGGGGGAAACAACCCCTAAAAATCATAGATCACTAATGAAAATCACACCATCAGATTCAGCGTATCAGAAAACCCTACCATATAAGTTTCAAGTTCCTATCTACAAAAATGTGGAATTTTGTATTTTTGGCCAGAAGAAAGATCACGGATGCGTGTTTATTTATTTATTTTTTTTCCCAGGGGTAATCGTATCGATCCAGTAGTCCTAGAATATCGTGAGAGGGATCATTCGAACGGAAATTAAAAGTTCTAGGGCCCTTTTTAAGTGACCAAAAAAATTGGAAGGCAACTTGGCCCCCTCCCACGCTCATTTTTTTCCGAAGTCACATAATCAAAATTTTGAGATAGCCAGTTTGTTCAGCATAGTCGAAAATCTAATTAATATGGCTTTGAGGATGATTTAACCCCCCAAAGTTCCCGGGGGGAAGGGCTGCAAGTTATAAACTTTGCCCATTGTTTACATATAGTATTGGTTATTGGGAAGTATACAGGTGTTTTCAGGGGGAATTTTTTCTAGTGGGGGGTTCGGAGTAGGGGTTACGGGGGAGGATCTTTCCATGGAGGATATTTCCTTGGGGGAAGGAACGGTTCCATGAAGGGGGCGCCAGATTTCACAGCATTATTTAAAAAACGATCAGAAATTAAATAAAAAAACAAGTTTTTTTCAACTGAAAATAAGGAGCAACATTAAAACTTGAACAGAAATTATTACGTATATGAGAGGGTTCGCCCCCTAGTCAATACCTCGCTCTTTACGCTAAAGGTTTTTGGTACTTTCAAAAGAGCTATCTATTCTAATTAACCGGCCTTTGTGATTCAGTGGTTTGTGATTCGAACAAAATTCGAACTTTAGAGTAAAGAGCGAGGTATTGACTAGGGAGCGAACTCCCGAATATACGCAATAAAGACATGCGAATATAGAAATTCGTTATGTAAGTTAATTCGTAAGTTACGTCAGAACAAAATTTCGAGAAAGCCAATTAGGCCAAAAAAGGAAAATTAATATGCAGATTTCGTTTTAATTATTCATGTACGGTGAGCCAAAATCAAAGCTGCATTAATTCAAAAACGTTCAGAAATTAACTAAAAAAAACAATTTTTCTAACTAAAAGTAAGGAGCGACATTAAAACTTAAAACGAACAGAAATTATTCTGTATATGAAAGGGACTGTCCTCTCCTCAACGCCTCACTCTTTACGCTAAAGTTTGACTCTGTCTCACAACTTTATTTTTTAAAACAATAAAAAACTTTAGCGTAAAGAGTGAGGCGTTGAGGAGGGGGCAGCCTCTTTCATATACGGAATAATTTCTGTTCGTTTGAAGTTTTAATGTCGCTCCTTACTTTCAGTTAAAAAAAACTTGTTTTTTTTAGTTAATACCCCAAAAGCAGAACTTATGAAATTATTTTTAAATAACATAAAGGTTTTACAATAAAAAATGACCAAAGTTGCTAATTTCTTTGGCTAAATTTCTTGGCTTAGGTGAAGCTTATTCTCATAAACATACTCAAAACTGTTGTTTAATTCATTTTCTAAATAATGTAATAAAATATGACAAAAATCCACTTTTAAATCCATGAAAAATGAATTCTCATAAACAGAAAACAGCTTTATCTATAAATCTCTTTTTTTTTCTTTGGCTAGCTATTTCAAGAACTCAAATGAGAAGCAGTAAATCTCTTTTTCAACTTTGTTACTCAGCAAACTCTTAAGCTAGATACAAAAAAGTTTCCAGTTAAAAACATTAGGTAAACCCTAAAGGTTATATCTGATGGCATTTTGTCGTTTCTTTTGGTAAGTCGAAAAGCTTTCCCTTTCCTCTATTCATGCATTCTCGGTTTTTGAAGATCTAGAGATTAACTATTTTGATGAATAATTGGAAAAAGGAACAGAATTGGTCTTTAATGCAAGCTTCTTTTGTATAAAAGAAACATTACACTTTAACGGCATGTTGAAAATAAATATAACGGAACGGTAGCTTAGCGTGAAAAAATAACGGGGAGGTCGTACCTCATTTTTTGGAAACTGAAGAGTAAGAAAAGCTTATTATGGGATATTACTGAGGTTTTATTACAGGCGAAGAGGAGTGCTTCCTTTCTATAAGATTGAATATAAAAAAACAAGTTTTTTTTTAGCGAAAGTGAAGAGCGAAGATGTGTCTCAAGCAGATAAAAAAAAACTGAAATTATAATGAACAATAAAATAAAAGTTAAAAGAAACAGATATTAGACTTACTAAAATCTGAAACCAATAATGAACTTATGATGTACAAAAAAAAACGGATATTCAACTCAAACTCAAAACAGACAGAGATTACTAAATATATGAACAGGGAAGTTGTCCCACTTACAACCCAATTGGATGTTTTGGGGTAATTATGGGTATGGAGGGGAACTGGTACCCTCCAATCGTTTTTGAATCTTAAAAGAGCTCTAGAACTCTCAATTTCCAATCGAATCAGCTCCTTCCGAAGTTTTCTACGACAACTGATTCTTTTCTTGTGACCAAGTCCCTTGGTCAGAAAAAAAAAACAATACAGGGTGCCCACTTCGCTCTTTACTTCGGGAGCGTGCCTATGATACAGGAAACCTGGAATCTACTTCCCGGACGAAACAAAATTTCCGACCTCTAGCTATCTAACAGTCTTAAAAAATTGTCGTTTGTAGGAAATAAATAAAAAGAAAAACAATTTTCTTCAAATTAAACTAAAGAGCAGGATAGAAACCTAAAACAAACACAAATTGTTTCATATATGAAGGTGGCTGGTCCCTGGGCCCTGGGGAGTTGTGTCGACCCTGGAGTTTTAATATCTGATGGTTGAACTATGTTTAACAAAATGGTCACCTCAAATTTTTATTGGATGGGTGTATCCATCCCATACACCTAAAGGCGTGGAGGGCGGGAGGGGATAGTTGCCCTCCGATCTTTTTCACTCCGAGAAAATGAACTACAACTTTTAATTTCCATTTAAATGAACCCTCTCTGAAGTTTATACGAGCATCCCTTTCATAAGAAACACTTACGGCCCCAGGATATACCTTACAATGCCTTCCCCCCGGGGCCTGGGGGGAGGTGTCGACACCGGAGTTTTTGTTATCTGACTTTTGACCTTTTTTGGAAACTGAAAAGTAAGAAAAGCTTATTATGGGATTTTACTGGGTTTTGTATTACAGGCGAAGAGGAGTGCTTCCTTTCTATAAGATTAAATAAAAAAAAACAAGTTTTTTTAACTGAAAGTAAGGAACGACGTTAAAACTTAAAACGAACAGAAATTATTCCGTATATGAAGGGGGCTGTCCCCTCCTCAACGCCTCGCTCTTTACGCTAAATTTTTTTTTATTGTTTAAAAAAATAGAGTTGTGAGAAAGTCAAACTTTAGCGTAAAGAGCGAGGCGTTGAGGAGGGGACAGCCCCCTTCATATACGGAATAATTTCTGTTCGTTTTAAGTTTTAACGTCGTTCCTTACTTTCAGTTAAAAAAACTTGTTTTTTTTATTTAATTTTTGAACGTTTTTGAATTAATGCAGGTTTTGATTTTGGCTCACCGTTCATGAATAATTAAAACAAAATTTGCATATTATATTTGGTTAAATGGCTTTCTCGAAACTTGTTTAATTTTATTTACGAACGTTTTTATTAGTAATAAATATACGTAACTTAGAATTAACTTACGTAACGAACTTCTATATTCATAAATTTTTAACACGTATATTAGGGGGTTCGCCCCCTAGTCAATACTCTGCTCTTTAAACTATAGTTCGAATTTTTTTCCAGTTCTTTAAAAATGACCTCTTAATCACAATCAGTTGATCAGTTGAAAAACTTGTTTTTTTTTATTTAATTCCTGATCTTTTTCTTTAATAATGCTGGGTAATCCGGCGCCCCCTTCATAGCAATGTCCCTTCCCCCATGAAAACTTCCTTCATGGAAAGATCCTTCCATATAGCCCCCGACCCTCTCCTTCCCCCACCTACCAGAAAAAATCTCCTCTGAAAAAGTCTGTATACTTCCCAATAACCAATACTATATGTTAACATTGAGTAAAGTTCATAACTTTCAGCCCTCCCCCTGGGGACTTTGGGGGATCAAGTCATCCTAAAAGACATTTTTATCATATTTTCGATCATGCTGAACAAAATGGCTATCTCAAAATTTTGATCGGGTGACTTTGGGAAAAAAATGAGCGTGGGAGGGGGCCTAGTTGCCCTCCATTTTTTTTGGTCACTTAAAAAGGGCACTAGAACTTTTAATTTCCGTTCCAATGAGCCCTCCCACGATATTCTAGGACCACTGGGTCGATACGATCACCCCTGGGAAAAAAAACAAAAAAAAAACAAACAAACAAACAAATAAACACGCATCCGTGATCTTTCTTCTGGCAAAAAATGGAAAATTCCACATTTTTGTAGATAGGAGCTTGAAACCTCTACAGTAGGGTTCTCTGATACGCTGAATATGATGGTGTGATTTTCATTAAGGTTCTATAACTTTTAAGGGGTCTTTCCCCCTTTTTTCGAAAATCAGCCAAATTTTCTCAGGCACGTAACTTTTGATGGGTAAGATTAAACTTAATGAAACTTATATATTTGAAATCAGAATTAAAATCTGATTCTTTTGATGTATCTATTGGTATCAAAATCCTGTTTTTTAGAGTTTCGGTTACCATTGAGCCGGGTCGCTCCTTACTTACAGTTCGTTACCACGAACTGTTTGATTAAATATTAAAAAAAAACAGTTTTTTTTAGCGAAAGTGAAGAGCGAAGCTATGTCTTAAGCAGAGCAAAAAAAAAAACAGAAATTATAATGAACAATAAAATAAAAGTTAAAAGAAACAGACGTTAGACTTACTGAAATCTGAAACGCAATGATGAACTATGATGTACCAAAAAAACTGATATTCAACTCAAACTCAAAACAGACAGAGATTACTAAATATATGAACTGAGAAGTTGTCCCACTTGCACGCCAATTGGATGTTTTTGGGGTAATGATGGGCGTGGAGGGGGACTGGTGCCCTCCAACCATTTTTGAATCTTAAAAGAGCTCTAGAACTGTCAATTTCCAATCAAATCAGCTCCTTTCGAAGTTTCTACGACAACTGATTCTTTTCTTCTGACCAAGTGCCTTGGTCAGAAAAAAAATAATACACGGTGCCCACTTCGCTCTTTACTTCGGCAGCGTGCCTATGATACAGGAAACCTGAATCTACTTCCCGGACGAAACAAAACTTCCGACCTCTAGCTATCTAACAGTCTTAAAAATTGCCGTTTGAACGAAATAAATAAAAAGAAAAACAATTTTCTTCAAATTAAGCTAAAGAGCAGGATAGAAACCTAAAACAAGCAGAAATTGTTTCATATATGAAGGTGGCTACCGCCACTCAACCTATCACTCTCTACTGTAAAGTTAAACTAGTATTTAACTGAATAAAAATTGTTCTGTATATCACGCAGCCTCCCCTCTTCCCCTTAAATCCCCGCTATTTATGTTTAATTTAGACTTTTAGCCTACAAAAGCGTACCTTCTCAAATAAGGGTAATTGGAGCAAAATAGAAAGCATTTTCATAATGCCTCAAGAATGAGAAAGCTCATTGACGTACACATCCTTTAAAATTTTATATTCTAAGGTTTCAAAAGGTAATCGGCCAAACTAATGGGGGCCCATGCTTCCGAAGTCAAATTGTTTTGCAGGTTTGGGTTCTTATCGCCCAGCGAATTGGAGTTTCAAGTTTCGACCCGTTCAAGAAAATAACTTGTTAGTTGTTTATTGGGCTCTGTCCTCTAATTTATATCTTAAAATTTTGCTCCGATGTCTTAGGGAGTTACTTAGGGATTCAAGTAGCACAAAGGGCACAAGACATGGCACTAAAGTTCCGCCCCTAATTTAAACTGGAAGTGCTTTCAACCTTTTGAGTTCAGTTTCATTAAAGCATAAGAGAAATAGACAGTTTAACCAATTTTACTCTGAGCTCTTAAGGAGCTGCTAGATAAGCAAACTTTTGAAATAGATAGAATGAGATAAATTAAATTAAATTTTGTTTTCTGTTAATATTTTTTTTTTTATTTACTCAATTTATCTGTAATCTAAAAAACTGCTACATCATTGCGGATTGTGAGTGGAATGTTATGTTTACCTTTAGTTGGGGCAATAGGTGTTTTGGCGGTAATGGGCCTCGACGCACATAATAATAATGATAATATTTTTGGTTGGCATATAAAATTTTTTCAGTACTTGGTTTTATAGTCTAATTCTTCAAATTTTATTTCATTTTATTTGTGATTTTTTTTTCTCGTCGTTCTTTTTTAGTACTAAACGCTTGAAAGATCTTAAGCCGAACTGGCCAACCATGACAAAATAACTAACAAAGAGAGAAAAAACGACAAACGAGACTGCGACTAAATAATTATTCTGTTTCGAAATATATGGTTTCTCACAATTGTGGCTCTTGAATCTACCAGATTCCTGTTTATACGCACCGTTCTAATATTTGATCTGTGATATGCGGTACAAAAGGATGCTTGAATTGTGTATACGATCCAACCCAATGAACCTACCGCAATTGCAAACCCTGTCCATATTCGACCTTCAACTCTTGAGGACCAGAGCTTAGGGAACCCTCTCCCACATAGAATGAATCATTTACGAGCTATTATCGGATTGTCGTACTACTACTGTGTATGTTTATCACCCGACATACTGTTTGGTTGATACAAGGGTAATAAGAATTTAGGCACATTCCCCCCTTCCCCCTACACATCAACATGGGTCAAACCTCCCAAAAAACATTCTGGAAAATTCAGGTAGCAACTTACCATTAGCCAAGCTTCTAAGAGCTTAGTAAAAAAAAATAACAAAGAAAGACAAAACAACAAACGAGACTGCGGCCAGTAAAAACTAGAACAAATAAAACCACCATCAAGACTAATAAAATACAATTGTCGCAACTGATTCAAGTAGGGAAAAAAGCTATTAGAGTTACTTTGATGAGAACACCAAAGCAACTGAGGAAAAAGTATAAACATTGAAATTAAGTTAGTTATTCTGTCGCAAAATAATCCTCTTGTTAGCTAGTATTGAAGCAATTCGTTTTGGTCTAGTAGGTAATCTAGTTCCCTGGTGATTATGTAAAATCGTAATTCTCTTATTGACTGTTGGTTCACTTTTCAAAAGATTATCATAAATTGAGTCAATATTTAAATTTCCCGTGTCCCTATTTATTGAAAGGTTAGCAAACGTATGTTTTTTTTAATTTCTATAGCCTCCCTCGCCCACTGAGAAACATCTCCATCATTTGAAATAGCCGTGGCCTCATCAAATTGTACAAAATGATCAGGTTGAAAGAAAATATGTTCAGTCAGAGACGAAACAAAAGTTTCAGGAGGCTTGATGAATTGTAAGGTTCTACCAGTATTTAAACTGGAGAGGGCTTGAACCCCTCTCGAAATGTTCTTTGGCTCGAAAAAACGTAACAAAAATAAATATAAACAAATGTATGCGCTTTTTTGAGTTTTTTTTTTTGTGTGTGAACCTCCCCCTCCCCCGAAAAAAATCTTTCTATTGAGTTGTGATGCTCAATAAATCTTTCTTGAAATTGTTGATCTTTCTTGAAAGAGTTCTACCAGTATAAAGCATCCCACAAGAACACGGAATTTTATACACCCCACTTACTAAATTTCCCCGGGTTAAGTCCTTCCCAGAATTAAAGAAACTACCCATTGGTCTCACCGATTGGAAACATTTATCAATGTTATGTTTACGCAAAATTCGTGAAAACTTCTCACCCAAACCAGGTATATATGGCAATGAAATGACACTTTTAGATACATTTAATTAAAAAGACTGCAACACTCAAATTGTGGAAACTTAGTGGAAGATAATCAACACTTTTTCAATACATATATATGTATATATATTTACTTATTTATTTATTAATCCACATAACGGTAAGCTAAAAAGCTTGTCGTACTAATACAATATATAATAAAATGAAAGGCAACACAAAGGTCTAAACTGAAAAGGCACTTGTGTAAAACTGGCTATCAACCAACATATTCTTAAATGATTCAACTGATCCGGCTTCAACAACTTCTGGCGGTAAATTATTCCAAGAGTCTGTGACCCTATAAACAAATGAATTGTGTCCGATTTTCCTGTGGGTTCTTGGTGGGTAAATTTTATAAGGATGCTGTCGTGTCAAGTCGTAGTGGCTGAATTCGAAAAATTTTCCTACCTCAATATCGTCCAAGCCTTTGATTATTTTGAATGTGTTTATGAGGTCGGTACGGCGACGTCGGAAATGCAGTGAGGGAAGTTGGAGCCTAGTTAGTCTTTGTGCGTAAGGAAGGTGTTTCAAATAAGGGATCATTTTTGTCGCCCGCCTCTGAATCTTTTCAACTCGGTGCTCCTCTGTTACATTCAGAGGAAACCAAACAGAAGTATTATATTCAACAACTGGCCGAACAAATGATTTATAAAGTAACATAAAATTCTTAAGATTAAACTTCCTGAAATTCCGTTTTAAAGTGAGGAGTTGGTAATTTGCATTTCTTACTACAGTCAAAACATGTCTATCAAATTTTAAATGTGTATCAAAGTGAACACCGAGGTCGCGTACAAATTCTTCTGACGGTATCTGTGAGCCAGATAGGGAGTATGCACGGCTGGGCTGATTTTTATTCCCGTAATGAAGCACTGCACATTTTGATGCATTTACAAACATCGAATTAGACTCGCACCATCGTGTTATTGAATCAAGATCTTCTTGAAGCATAAGCTCATCATCGGTAGTTAGTATTGGTCGGTAAATTTTAGCATCATCAGCAAACAACTTCACTGACGAATGACGAACACAAGATGGTAAATCATTGATGAAAATACAGAAGAGTACAGGGCCCAAGCAACTACCCTGGGGTACCCCACTCAGGACATCAATTGATTTAGATGCTGCTTCACCGACAACTACCTGTTGAGACCTACCACGCAAATAATCAGCAATCCAATCAACAGTTCTTACACCAATATTATAGAGTCGACATTTTTCAACTAGTTGTGACATTGAAACTTTGTCAAAAGCTTTGGCGAAGTCTATGTAAATGCAATCAAACGGTATACCAAGATCAGCATAATGCTGAAAATCAGCAATAACTTCCAGAAGTTGAGTGTTGCAAGACCTTCTCTTACGAAAACCATGCTGGGCAGGATTCCAAAGATTATTTTCATCAAAATAAGTTTGGATTCTTGCAACAATCAGCTTTTCCATAACCCGACAAAATATAGATGTGATGGAGATCGGACGGTAATTTTTAAAATCTGATTTTAGACCGGCTTTGTGTAGGGGTTTAACCATTGCTTTCTTCCAACCTGAGGGACAGGAACCTGTCGCCAAGGACTGATTGTACAGATACGTAAGCGGTTGTGCAATTACATCAGCAATCTGTATTATCATAGTGTTAGGAAATTCATCTATATCTGGGGACTTAGATGTATCAAGCTTTTTAAGTATTTGATGAACCTCTGCAACACTAAAGTCTATATCATTACATGATAAAGTCCAACTTTGTATTCCCTGAACTAAATCTTGGTCATGATGTGTCTGGTTAGGTGTAACAAAAACTGATGCAAAAGTTTCATTAAATATGCATGCTTTATCAAAATCGTCATCAATTTTTTCCTGTGTAACCGGATGCGTGAATGTGCAGTTACTCGGTGAAAAGTTCGGCTTGTTTCTATTTACATATTTCCAAAACCGCTTTGGGCAAGTTTTGCTCGACTGAATAATGTGTGATTCCACTACTTCCCTATTCGCTCTTAACAACTTTGTGGCCCTGTTCCTAGCACGTTTATACAATGACCACGTGTAATCATCCTGATTCATAGAACTTGGTTTTTGCGAAATCTTTTGTTCAATTTTTAGTTTAGTGAAAGATCTCCAAAGATGATTTTTTTTTCCTGGATTGACTTGAGTATATGTCTAGGTAGTTTTGGTCTCTTCCTTTGGCCAGAATATTTTTTAATCAAAGGAACAAATCTATCCCTAAATTCTATCAATGCCTGTTTAAAAAATTCAAATGCAACGTCAGGCGCCACTTTTCCTTTCTGCAGCTCAACCGTGATATTCAAAGACACAAGGAATTCCCTCATTGACTGATAATCAGCCCTAGCATAATCATACCTACGAGAATCAGTATTTTCTCGCTGGACAAACGTATTCATAGTAATTTGAATTACAGAATGATCACTTTTTCCTAGTGGAGAAAACATTTCCAAGCCTAAAATATCATCAACATGTTTCGTAATTACTAAATCCAATATTGAGGGAATAGAATTGCCTCTTGCCCGCGTGGGGCTATTTACATGTTGGTGCAAAAACAAATCAT
>CM051257.1:69014651-69114651 GCA_027921565.1 Artemia sinica | reverse complement strand
AGTACTAAAAAAACATTAGCGTAAAGAGCGAGGCATTGACTAGGGGGCGAACCGAATCATATACGTAATAATTTCTGTTCGTTTTAACTTTTGATGCTGCTCCTTAATTTCAGTTGAGAAACTTGTTTTTTTAATTTAATTTCTGATCGTTTTTTTAAATAATGCTGGGAAATCCTGTGCCCCCTTCATAGCAACTTCCATTTCCTCATGAAAAATTCCTACATGGAAAGACCCTCCCCTGTAACCTCCGAATCATCCCCCCCCTCCACTATCAGAAAAAGTCCCCCTGAAAACGTCTATGTACTTCCGAATAACAAATACTATATGTAAGCGTTGGGCAAAGTTCATAATTTGCAGCCCTTCCCCCGGGGACTGTGGGGGATTAATCATCCTCAAAGACATAGTTATTATTTTTTTCGACCATACTGAACAAAATAGCTTTCTCTAAATCTTGATCGGGTGACTTTGGGGGAAAAATGAGCGTGGGAGGGGGCCTAGTTGCCCTCCATTTTTTTGGTCACTTAAAAAGGGCACTAGAACTTTCAATTTTCAGTTCGAATGAGCCCTTTTGTGATATTATAGGACCACTGGGTCGAAACGATTACACCTGGAAAAAAAAACAAAACAAAAAAACAAATAACACGCATCTGTGATCTATCTTCAGGCAAAAAAAAATACAAAATGCCACATTTTTGCAGATACTAGCTTGAAGCCTCTACTGTAGGGTTCTCTGATACGCTGATTCTGATGCTGTGACTTTCATTAAGGTTCTATGACTTTTAGGGGGTATTTCCCACTTTTTTCGAAAATAAGGCACATTTTCTCAGGCGCTTGACTTTTGATGGGCAAAACTAAACTTAATGAAACATGTATATTTGAAATCAACATAAAAATCTGATTCTTTTGATGCATCTATTGGTATCACAATTACGTTTCTTAGAGTCTCGTTACTATTGAGCCGGATCACTCCTTACTAACAGTTCGATACCACGAGCTGTTTGATATGAATCTCTTCTTGAAAGCTGTCTGGCTGTTGTTTACAGATACACTCGTTTAGGTTGTATATTTTGCACAACTACCTTGAGGGAGTCCTGGCTACTTCCCAGTGCATTCTGTGCACTCTGTCATCTATTTTACCAGAAAGCTTACTTTTAAATGCCAACTTAGAAAAAGTGAAATAAATTTTGAAATTTGATCAATAGAATTCATAAAGAAAGAACAGAAAATTCCCTAGAAATTCATTTCAAGAGTTCCTTCAATTCACAGTCCACCAACTTAAATTTGATTTCCTGAGCCCTAAAAAGAGACTTCATTAGATGTCTTTTTGGGACGTTAAGCTTCCAGAGTTGCTGGACTTGAAGCTGGACATTCAATTATATAGGAAGGTAGTAAAAGAAATTCGCCTGTGAAAGAAGTGCCAATCAATTTTAGTTATTTATTCAGCTCTCGTTTCTAAGTGGTTCTTTTCCGCAGATTTGGATGGAAAAATCAGTTCTGTCTAGGAAATGAGGTTTTCACTTCGGAATAGACAAAAAAAAGAGTAGCCCTAAATAAGAATTGAAAAGAAAGGCCTATTAAGTCAATGTGGTGGCTTATTATCAAAAGCTCAGGTAAAATGTTTTTTTTTTTTATTCATAAATGTATGATTATTGTAAGAAATTATATCATGATTATTCGAAAATACCACGGCTAGCTCTAGTCATTGAAAAGGAAGAATTTGTTAAGTCATTAAGATGACTTATTGACGGTTTTGCAAGTTAAATAACTTCATGTTAAACATTTTTTGAAAGTGGCACAACTTGCAAATGAAATTTTTTTCAGGGAGGTCAGAAAATTTGATCCTTAAGAATTAAAATGTTGTGTTTTCTATGGATACTCTTATGAGTATTCATATGAGTTTATTCCGTGAGCAGTTTAGGGTGACTATAATCGTAATATTTATTCGTCAGGACAGGTTCTGCAAATAAGACAGTTCGTCTAACTTTAAGTGACTTCAATATGTAGTATATATAGTATACCAAACATATCAAATATGTAGGAATTAAAGAAATTGAAATAAGGGTTAATTTTTGTGGACCAGGCTTAGAAGTACTATTTAATCAAAAAAACAGCTCAGCCGTGGTCATTCAGAGGAGCTGTATGCTATTTTTCAACTGTTTGACTAGGCGGCAAATTTCCTTTTGGAGGATACTCTACAGGAATAAATTGCTAAGGAATTCTTGAGACCCAGCCCCCAAACTCTTCTTATAGTCAATATCTCTAAAAAATAATACTACCTTGCCTACCTTTAATCCTAGCTTTCTGGCTATTTTATACCCAGAAACTACAAAATATTAAAGAGCTTATGCGACATTTTTGTAAAAGCGAGCATAACAGCACATCCCCTTGAATTCAGTGAGCATGATCGACTGGTCATATAACTCATCCATCTAGTTCTCAAGATATTTGGAAATTGATGGTTTTTTATAATACGTTCCTAGTCATATCTGATTTTAAAATCTGCAATTCAGTATTCATAAATACTGTAGATTTTTACTTGGTTTTCCAATTTGTTTTAGAAACACAGAATTAGTTTTGAGATTAAAATTAAAGAACCATTGGAATTAGCCGGGATTAAGAGGGATAATTTTCATCATAAGTTTGACAATTTTCTCTTTATGCACAACCTTTTCTCTTTTTTCCAGAAATTAACTAGACTTTGATATTTTGTTGTCTTCCTTCTCTTACGTATTTTGTTCACCTATGAAACTAAGCCTAATTCAAATCAATGCTTTGTTTCGTTTGTTTAAGTGTTTCGTTTTTCTTTTGCAATTCCGTTTATTTATTTTATAATCTCCTAGATTTTGAGAGAAATAAATAAATAAATAATATTTAAGGCCTTTTTATTTTTAAATAGTTAGCCATTTAAGCTTCCTTTCTTACGAAAAAGGAACTTCATTCTTGTGGTGTGGTACATTTCGTTTTTAAGTTCGTTATTGTTTCGTCTACATTGCACTATTGTGCTGTTTATTCACATGAAAGTAAAGAAAAATATTAAAACGTGAAAGGAACACAGACTATCTTTAATATTAGGGAGGACTTTAGCCCCTTTCCCCCGTACTCTTAGCCAGCCAAGCTTAACATTAAAGCTTTTACTTTTGCTTTAATGAAAGCTTTCTAAAATAAAACAAATTAAAGTCTTGAATTATTCGACTTGTTTATTATTTTTACACGAGTAATTTTATGTGTGACGAAGTCTACAACGTTTGGTTATCAATCGTCGTTTAAAGCCTTTAGTATTTTATTTATTAGATAATTCAAGCTTATGACGCCAAAATCACTTTTAGACTATTTTTTTATGTATAAGAAAGAGCTTTTTCTGTTCTTCCGATGTCTTTAACAAATTATGTCTTAAAATATAGTCCCTTTTGAGTAAGTCAAGAGCATTGGAAACATAAGACAAGAGCAAATAACATAAGACAAGAGCAAATAACATAAGAGCATTGGACAGGAGGGCTACATAACCACAATCCCGTCACCAAAAAATCAGGCTCAAACGTCAAACTATGTTTTATACGGCTGACATCCTTGTATGCGCATTTTATACTTATTCCAAATCCATTTTATTGTGGGAGGAGTGGCCGTATACCCTCCTACTTGCTGCGCTACTAGATAAATCATTGTGATACGTTTTCTTCAGCCTCAACGTATTTTAATTTGGATTGACATCCAGGCATTTATTTGTTGTATTATGTCCCCAGCCAAAAGTTTGAGTATCTACATGTTAAAAGTGTGAAGGAAAGAAAAAAAATGATTGGATAAGAAGAAAGTACACCGCCATCAAAAGATTCAAAGTGCCTGCGAAAGCTAGAAAATTTTTCTTCCTTGACTCTCCACTAAGTTATAAGTGGGTTGTGAAGGTTTGACTTGACATACGTCACGTGTACAAAGAGCAGATATCCCAGAATTACTAACAACACCAACAGAACCACCTCAATATTTGGATTGACAAGTTCTCTTTCTCCTTTATGTATTTTAAATACTGCCCTTTTTCATTTCCCTTTTCTTTTTTAATGCTTGCATTTACGCTTTTAATGTGTTCTCTAATAGCCATTGAGATGATGTGAATAGAACAGTTTGGTTGGCATTGCTATTCCTTAGAGATGTAATTGAATACATTCTTTTGGGACTTGGGATGGTCAGTAGTTTTCTCGGACACAATTTTTATTACTGCAAAAAGGTTAGGAGTTTTTTTTATTGCCATGCAATAGTAAAAGCATAAGCAAAAAAGTAGTTGAATAACAATGATATGTATAAACTCAGAGGAATAGGTGCAGCAGTAGAATGCTTATAATGAATTTGCTTGAGGCCCTAGGAATTACCATGCTATTTGCTTGATGCTCTACACCTTTTCAAAGAGAGTGAGTATCCCCTCACAATGTCGTATGGATTTGCTTGATGCCCTAGGAATTACCATGCTATTTGCTTGATGCTCTATACATTTTCAAAGAGAGTGAGTAGAACCTGTCAAAGAGTTTGATAACCTCTAGCTTAAAGGCATCTCATCGGGTTTGATTAAAAATGCATCATGTCTAGAATTGATTGGGCATATGGCTTTATATCATTTTGCGTAAAAGCTTACACTATTTGCGAAAAAAAGGTATAGCATTTGCGAATCGGACTGTATGACCGATCTTAATTGAATAATAGGGGAAAACAAAGCTAGATTACATTTGCGAATTGGATTATATGAAGGTGGTAAAAAAGGGTTAAACTAATCACCAGTTAAGGTAAGCCCGAAGGGCTTGTTAACTCAAGCAATTTGATATAAATTTGGACAAACATCAATCTATGAAAATGGTTAACGATAATAACATGGTCCTGTGAGTTGACCTGGCTTTGCTTCTTCGATGTGTTCTGTATAATACACAAGTGGCGTTTGAGCAGTGCTGTCAATTTAAAATAGGGCATAACGTTATAGTATACTAAAAAGCTGATACTAATAGAGATGTAGATGTCAAGAAAAGAATTTTAATAATGAAATTCACAACAATCCACAGAAATCCTTACAAATCAAGTAGTGAGGTGATTATAAGTACGAACCATCAAGGATCATAAGCACCAATGACCCTAACCGCTAGGAACCTCACCCCCCAAAGGTCCCCTATCCCCAAACTCCAAAAGACCCCTCCCCCCAACTTTTTGCCCCCCCCCCATTTTTTTTATTTTTTTAAGTTTTTTTTTTAACTTTTTTTTATTATTTTTCTAACATCATATTTTTTTTTAACTTTTTTTTACATCTCTTAGAATGAAATGAAACATACTTAAAACATAAAAAATTCACATTTAATATTTTCCAACTTCAAAATGGGGATGATATAGATATGTGTGTCGCGACTTTTACTATTAGAAAAATAATGTTTGTAGTGACCATTTTCTTCAACTTTTTTTTTACATCTAAATCATATCAGAAAAATAGAATTACACTTTTGATTTAAATTTTAAAACATATTCTTGTGCATACCAATACACCTATTGATGAGGACTGATAGTTCTCATTCAATATTTTTTCATGAAAAACAAACTATTTTTTTAACTAAATTTGTTCTTGGACTTGGAAATTATTCAACTTTTTTTTCAACTTTTTATTAAATGTCTAAATCATAAATTGACAAAATCTATGTGTTAGAGTGAATAATTTTTTTTATCAACATCTTTTGTCAGATACATCGGATAAAATTGACAGAATCTAAGTGTCAGAGTGAATATATTTTTTTATTAGCATCCTTTGTCAGATACATCGCATAAAATTGACAAAATCCAAGTACCAAAGTGAATAAATGCTTTATCAACATCCTTTCTCGGATAAAATTGACAAAATATAAGTATCAGAGTGATTAAATTCTATTTCAACATCCTTTTCTCGGATACATAGGATAAAATTGACGAAATCTAAGTGTTAGAGTGAATAATTTTTTTTTATCAACATCCTTTGCCAGATACGTCGAATAAATTGACAAAATCTAAGTGTCAGAGCGAATAAGTTTATTTTTTTATCAACATCCTTTGTCAGATACATCCAGTGAAATTGACACAATCTAGATATCAGAGTGAATAAATGCTTTAACAACATCTTTTATCGGATATGTCAGATAAAATTGACAAAATCTATGCATCAGAGTGATTAAATTCTATATCAACATCCTTTTCTCGGATACATTGGCTAAAATTGACAAAATCTAAGTGTTAGATTGAACGAATTTTTTTTTTATCTACATCCTTTGCCGGATACATCGGATAAGATTGGCAAAATCTAACTGTCAGAGTGAATAGATTTTTTTTTCTTATCAACATCCTTTGTCAGATACATCGAATAAAATTGACAAAATGTAAATATCAGAGTGAATAAATACTTTATCAACATCCTTTATCGGATATGTCGGATAAAAATGACAAAATCTAAGTATCAGAGTGATTAAAATCTAAGTATCAGAGTGATTCAATTACAAATCAACACCCCTTTCTCGAATATATGGGATAAAATTGACAAAATCTAAGTATTAGAGTGAATAAATGCTTTATCAACATCCTTTAAATGCATTATCAACATCATTTGTCGGGTATATCGGATAAAATTGACAAAATCTAAGTATCAGATTACTACTACTACTACTACTACTACTAACAACTGACCGCAGCAGCAAGCCGCCTGAGGCCAACACAGCTACGCACGATCCTCCTCCACCCCAATAATTCAAAGCCTCCCTTTTTACACCCGCCCACGAAGTTCCCATTTCCTTTAAATCTTTCTTTATGACGTCCTCCCACCCCAGACGGGGACGACCTGCTTTCCGTTTAACCCTAAATGGTTGGTCGAAAAGAACAACCTTCGGCAATCTGTCATCCTTCATCCGCACAACGTGCCCTAGCCACCTCAACCTTTTTTTCATTATAGCCCTAGAGAGCGGTATTGAACCACATTTTTCGTATAGCCTGTTGTTTGAACAGGCTATACAGGCATACATTCTATATCAACATCCTTTTCTCGAATACATGGGATACAATTGACAAAAGCTAAGTGTCAGAGTGAATAATTTTTTTTATCAACATCTTTTGCCAGATACAACGAATATAATTGACAAAATCTAAATATCAGATTGATTAAATCTATATCAGCGTCCTTTGTCGGATATGTTGGATAAAATTGACAAAAGCTGAGTGTCAGAGTGAATAAATTTTTTTATCAACATCTTTTGTCAGATACATCAAATATAATTGACAAAATCTAAGTATCAGAGTGAATAAACGCTTTTTCAGTATCCTTTGTCGGATATCTCGGATAAAATCTAAGTATCAGAGTGATTAAATTCTATATCAACATCCCTTTCTGGGATACATGGGATAAAATTGACAAAATCTAAGTATGAGAGTGAATATTTTTTTTATCTACATCTTTTATCAGTTACAACGAATATAATTGACAAAATCAAAATCTAAGTATTATGAAAAATTGTAAGTAAGTAAGTATCAAACTCTTTCTTGAATTCACCTCTTGGATACACAATACAGAAATTTAATTCAGGAAATTATGAAGAAAATTGAACAAATGCCCTTTCTCGGGTATATGGGATAAAATTGACAAAATCTGAGTATCAGAGTGAATCAATGCTTTATCAACATCCTTTAAATGCATTATCAACATCATTTGTCGGGTATATCGGATAAAATTTACAAAATCTATGTATCAGATTGATTAAATTCTATATCAACATCCATTTCTCGAATAAATGGGATAAAATTGACAAAAGCTAAGTGTCAGAGTGAATATTTTTTTTATCAACATGCTCTGTCAGATACATCGGATAAAATTGACAAAATCTAAGAATCAGAATGAATAAATTCTTTTTCAAAGTTTTTATCGGATAAATCAGATATCAGTTAAAAAATCCAAGTTCTATTCATTTTGACTTCATGCGTCGTTACGTTGAATTTAGGTTAGACCGGTTATATATGACAACACACCCGCTCAGACACACAGTCATAGTGAGAGAAATATGCAAAAAGTTAGGTTAATTCAGAATCACTTAGAGTGGCGCCACTCTAAGTGAACCTAAATTAACGTAACTTGTTGCATATCTCTCTCACTATGACTGTGTGTCTGAGCGGGTTTGTTGTCATCTATAACCGGTCTAACCTAAATTCAACGTAACGACGCATGAAGTCAAAATGAATAGAACTTGAATTTTATGACCGTTATCTGATGTATCCGATAAAAACTTTGAAAACGAATTTATTCATTCTGATACTTAGATTTTGTCAATTTTATTCGATGTATCTGACATATGATGTTGATAGTGCATTTAAAGGATGTTGATAAGGCATTTATTCACTCTGATACTTAGATTTTGTAAATTTTATCCCATGTATCCGAGAAAGGGATGTTGATATAGAATTTAATAATACTGATTCTTAGATTTTGTCAATTTTATCTGACATATCCGAAAAAGGATGTTGATAATGAATTTATTCTCTCTGATACTTAGATTTTGTCAATTTTATCCGACATATTCGACAAATGATGTTGATAAAGCATTTATTCAATCTGATACTTAGATTTTGTCAATTTTATCCAATGTATCTGACAGAGGATGTTTTATAAAAAAATTATTCACTCTAACACTTAGATTTTGTCAATTTTATCCCAGGTATTCGAGAAAGGGATGTTGATATAGAATTTAATCAATCTGATACTTAGATTTTGTCAATTTTATCCGATATAACCGACAAATGATGTTGATAATGCATTTGAAGGATGTTGATATGGCACTTATTCACTCTGATACTTAGATTTTGTCAATTTTATCCCGTTTACCCGAGAAAGGGATGTTGATATAGAATTTAATCAATCTGATACTTAGATTTTGTCAATTTTATCCGACATATCTGACAAAGGATGTTGATATTGAATTTATTAACTCTGATACTAAGATTTTGTCAATTTTATCCCATGTATCCAAGAAAGAGATGTTGATAAAGCATTTATTCAATCTGATACTTATCTTTTGTCAATCTTATCCGACATATCCGATAAAGGATGTTGATAATGAATTTATTCACTCTGGTACTTAGATTTTGTCAATTTTATCCGACATATTCGACAAATGATGTTGATAAAGCATTTATTCAATCTGATACTTAGATTTTGTCAATTTTATCCGATGTATCTGACAGAGGATGTTGATAAAAAAAAAAATTATTCACTCTAACACTTAGATTTTGTCAATTTCATCCGACATAACCGACAAAGGATGCTGATAAAGCATTTATTCACTCTGACACTTAGATTTTGTCAATTTTATCCAACATATCCAACAAAGGATGCTGATACGGCATTTATTCACTCTGATATTTAGATTTTGTCAATTATATTCGTTGTAAGTGATAAAAGATGTTAATAAAAAAAATTATTCACTCTGATGCTTAGATTTTGTCAATTTTATTCCATGTATCCGAGAAAGGGATGTTGATATAGAATTTAATCACTCTGATACTTCGATTTTATCAGACATATCCGACAAAGGATGCTGATAAAGCATTTATTCACTCTGATACTCAGATTTTTTCAATTATATATGATGTATCTGACAAAAGTTTTTGATAAGGCATTTATTCACTCTGACACTTAGATTTTGTCAATTTTATCCAACATATCCGACAAAGGATGCTGATAAAGCATTTATTCACTCTGATATTTAGATTTTGTCAATTATATTCGTTGTATCTGATAAAAGATGTTAATAAAAAAAATTATTCACTCTGATGCTTAGATTTTGTCAATTTTATCCCATGTATTCGAGAAATGGATGTTGATATAGAATTTAATCAATCTGATACTTAGATTTTGTCAATTTTAACCGATATACCCGACAAATGATGTTGATAAGGCATTTATTCACACTGATACTTCGATTTTGTCAATTTTATCCCATGTATCCGAGAAAGGGATGTTGATATGGAATTTAATCACTCTGATACTTAGATTTTAATCACTCTGATACTTAGATTTTGTCAACTTTATCCAACATATCCGATAAAGGATGTTGATAAAGTATTTATTCACTCTGATATTTACATTTTAGCAATTTTATTCGATGTATCTGACAAAGGATGTTGATGGAAGCGAATTCAATCCATAAAGAATGTTAATAAGGAATTTGTTCAATTTTTTCATAATTTTCTGAATTAAATTTCTGTATTGTGCATCCAAGAGGTGAATTCAAGACAGAATTTGTTACTTACTTACTTACAATTTTTTCATTATACTTAGATTTTGATTTTGTCAATTATATTTGTTGTAACTGATAAAAGATGTTGACAAAAAAAATTATTCACTCTGATACTTAGATTGTGTCAATTGTATCCCATGTATCCGAGAAAGGGATGTTGATATAGAATTTAATCACTCTGACACTTAGATTTTATCCGAGATATCCGACAAAGGATATTGATGAAGCACTTATTCACTCTGATACTTAGATTTTGTCAATTATATTCGATATATCTGACAATAGAAGTTGATATAGAAAAAATTATTCACTCTGACACCTACCTTTTGTCAATTGTATCCAACATATCCGACAAAGGATGCTGATATAGAATTTAATCAATCTGATATTTAGATTTTGTCAATTATATTCGTTGTATCTGACAAAAGATGTTGATAAAAAAATTATTCACTCTGACACAAAGATTTTGTCAATTTTATCCCATGTATTCGAGAAATGGATGGTGATATAGAATTTAATCCATCTAATACTTGGATTTTGTCAATTTTATCTGATATACCCGACAAATGATGTTGATAAAGCATTTATTCACTCTGACACTTAAATTTTGTCAACTTTATCCAACATATTCGAAAAAGGATGCTCATAAACCATTTATTCACTCTGATATTTAGATTTTGTCAATTATATTCGTTGTATCTGACAAAAGATGTTGATAAAAAAAAGTATTCACTCTTACACTTAGATTTTGTCAATTTTATCCCATGTATTCGAGAAATGGATGTTGATATAGAATTTAATCCATCTACTACTTGGATTTTGTCAATTTTATCTGATATACCCGACAAATGATGTTGATAAAGCATTTATTCACTCTGATACATAGATTTTGTCAATTTTATCCCGCGTACCATAGAAAGGGATGTTGATATGGAATTTAATCACTCTGTTACTCAGATTTTAATCACTCTGATACTTAGGTTTTGTCAATTTTATCCGACATATCTGATAAAAGATGTTGATAAAGTATTTATTCACTCTGATATTTAAATTTTTTCAATTTTATTCGATGCATCTGATAAAGGATGTTGATGGAAGCGAATTCAAACGATAAAGAATGTTAATAAAGAATTTGTTCAATTTTTTTCATAATTTCCTGAATTAAATTTCTGTATTTTGTATCCAAGAGGTGAATTCAAGAAAGAGTTTGTTACTTACTTACTTACAATTTTTTTTCCATAATACTTAGATTTTGATTTTGTAAATTGTATTTGTTGTAACTGATAAAAGATGTTGATAAAAAAAATATTCACTCTGATACTTAGATTTTGTAAATTTTATCCCATGTATCCGAGAAAAGGATGTTGATATGGAATTTAATCACTCTGATACTTAGATTTTAATCACTCTGATACTTAGATTTTGTCAATTTTATCCGATAAAGGATGTTGATAAAGTAAAAATCCTTAATCACCAATAACTACATAATCACCAATAACTAAGGAATCACCAGTTACTAAGGAACGGTTGAGGGTAATAAGTGGATTCTTTCAAGGTAGGTTGAACAGATGCTGAAGAGAGATTGGAGTGCAACCCGCCACCCTTTCCTCCTTGCCCTTTTTGGGTGTCTACTTTGCTCAGTACCGACCAAAATTTCGATATTTTCATTTTTGTTCTAACTAGTCAAAAGGTCTAATAGGACGCAATCCTCTCCCACAACCCCGGGGCAAGGATTACAAATTATGCAATTTGCTCATTCTTTACATGTAGGATTCATCATTAGGATTAAAAAAAAACAAGTTTTTCAACTCAAAGTAACGAGCAACATTAAAAATTAAAACGAACAGAAATTATTACGTATATGAGGGGGTTTGTCCCCTCGTCAATACTTCACTCTTTACGCTAAAGTACGAATTTTGTTCCAATTCTTTAAGAATGACCCCTGAATCACAAAGGCCGTTTAATAAGAATAAATTTGAAAGTACAAAAACAACTTTGGCGTCAAGAGCAAGCTATGGACGAAGGGCAAACCCCCTCATAAACGTAATAAGTTCTGTTCATTTTGAGTTTTAATGTTGCTCCTTACTTTGAGTTGAAAAAACTTGTATTTTTAATTCAATTTCTGATCGTTTTTAAATAATGCTGGGAAATTCGGTGCCCCCTTCATGGAAAAATTATCTTCCTCAATGAAAAATTCCTCCATGGAGAGATCCTCCCACGTAACCCCCTCCAACGACCCCCCATAAACACTAAAAAATCCCTCCTGAAAACGTCTGTATACTTCCCAATAACCAATACTATATTTAAACAATGGGCAAATTTCATAACTTGCATCCCTTCTTTAGGGGACTGTGGGGGATTAAGTCATCCTCAAAGACATAGTTATTAGATTTTTTTGACTATGCTGAACAAAATGACTATCTCAAAATTTTTATCGGGTGACTTTGGGAAAAATGAGCGTGGAAGGGGGCCTAGCTGCCCTCCAATTTTTGGGTCACTTAAAAAGGGCACTAGACTTTTAATTTCCTTTCGAATGAGCCCTCTCGAGATATTGTAGGACCACTGGGTCGATACGCTCACCCCTGGGTAAAAGCGAAAAAAATAGGAGCTTGAAACCTCTACCGTACGGTTCTCTAATACGTTGAATCTGATAGTGTGATTTCATTAAGATTCTATTACTTTTAGGAGGTGTTTCTCCTTTTTTTCAAAATGTTTGCCACCTTTTTATACGAAAATATCCTCCCACATAGCTTTCTCCCCCCCCCCCACCAGAAAAAATCTCCCCTGAAGTGGCTGTATACTTCCCAATAACCAATACTGTATGTAGACAATGGCCAAGAACACAACTTGTAGCCCTTCCCCCGTGGACTCTGGGGGATTAAATCATCCTTAAAGACATAGTTATTGGATTTTTTGACTATACTGAACAAAAAGACTATCTCAAAATTTTTATCGGTTGACTTTGGGAAAAAAAGCGTGGGAGGGGGCTTAGTTGCCCTCCAATTGTTTTGGTCACTTGAATAGGGAACTAGAACTTTTAATTTCCGTTTGAATGATTCCTTTCGCAATATTGTAGGACCACTGGGTCGATACGATCATCTCTAAAATAAAAAAAATAAACACGCATCAGTGATCTTTCTTCTGGCAAAAAATACAAAATTCCACATTTTTTTCTAGATAGGAGCTTGAAACCTCTACAGTTGGTTCTCTGAAACGATGAATCTAATGGTGTGATTTACATTAAGGTTTTATGACTTTTAGGGGGTGTTTTCCCCTTTTTTAGAAAATAAAGCAATGGTGATGACATTACCCGCCACAGCTTTTTGAAGGGATGTCGAACATAATAAGACACATTGTGTGCATGCTGGTTGTCAGAAAGATGCATCAGCCATATAGCCATATCTAAGGTATGGCTGGGGGTATTAAGTTGAAACTTTCAGGGCACGTTGAATAGCCCTTGGAGGGCCAATGGCTCCCTTTGTCGTTTTCAGACCAACTTAATCCTATCCAAAATTAAGAAATAGCTACTTTATTCAAGTTAGTCAACAGATCTAATAACTACAACCCTGGGACTGCATGTACTTGAGTCCACGAATGCTTGAGACTTAGACTATTTACAATCTCGACTACTTGCGGCTGTGACTGCAGCTACTTGCGACTGCGAATAAAACTCGAACTGCTACTGTGGATACTTACGACTATGACTACTTGCAACTGTGACTGAAATACTTACAATTGGAAGTTGGACAACTTGCGACGATTATAAAATGACTGGAACTGCTACTGCTTGCGACTTTGACTACTGCTATTAGTACTGCTACTACTATGATTGCGACCGTGACTGTAAATACTACTAAAATATCTACTCGTATTACAACTAAATCTATTTAACTAAATCAAAAAGTTTAACGGCATCCCGCTTGTCAAAATGACATAGTGTATCCAGGTTGTCAAAAGGCCTTATCTGCAATATCTCACAAATGGCTAAGGTCATTAAATGCTAAATTTCATTGAATATTGAGAGGCACGTTGCATTAAATAAAAAGTATCCCAGGTGCATCCAAGCTGTCAAAAGGCGTATCTGAGCGTATCCGTATTGATCTCAGGAAACTTTCATAGAATGCTAAGGGGGATTTTAAACAAAAGTAGGAGAAAGACTTTGCAGCTAGGTTGTCGAAACCACATATTTTCTGTATTTCAAGAGTAGTTAACGAAGGATATCAAGCCGAAACATTCAGAGATTGTTGAGGGGGATGCTGAACTTAACGACAATATATGCATCAGAGTTGTTGCTAGTCGTAGCTGCAAATTACTAGGTTAAAATTTTCAGGAACTGTCGAATGAAATGTTGAACTAAATGAAATATACCATATGTTTTCTGGTTGTGAATATGGCATGTGGGCAAAATCTAAAGAACAGGTAAGAGTATTTAAGTGAACCTTTCAGAGAATGTTGAGGGGGATGCTGAAATTAATCAATATACAACCATGTACATCTTGGTACAGGTAAGGGTATTAAGTTGAAACTTTTCAAGTTGAAAAAAAAACGTTAAACATAATCAAAACTCAACTATGCGCATCTCAGTAGTCAAAATTGCGCATGTGCAATACCTGAGGATTGACTGACCTATGGTATTTAGTTGAAACTTTCAGGGGATGTTGAACTAAGTCAAAAGATATTATTTACACCAGAGCATAAATGTTACATTTATTCTGTGATGTACACATATTTCAGCATAAATATACTATTTATGCTGAGATGTAAACTCAACATGTTATAACGATGTGTACAATACAGTAACAATTAAGATATTTAGTTGAAATTTTCAGAGCACGTCGAGGGGGATGTTGACCTCAATCAAAAGATACTATTTGTATCTCGGTTGTCAGATAGGCGTTTCTGCAATATCTAAGGAAAATTTAAAGACACTTGGTAAAAAAAATAGGGAGTGTTGAGGGGGATCTTGAAATAAATTTAAAAAAAAACATCTACATATCTAATAAATCACAATCAGATATTATAATTCTTACGCCGGAGACGTGAGAAACTGGAGAGATATTCCTTATGTTAAATAATAACAAAACTTTGGTAGTAAAAAACGAACAGAAATTAGCGATAGAAATTAGAAGAGCGATATTAAGCCTAAGACAAGCAGAAATAAATTTCTATAATAATTCATTGATTAAGAAAATCAGAAATTAATTAAGAAAAATCAGAAATTAATTTAAAAAAATTTCCAAAAAAGAAGTTTTTGAAAGAAAGTAAAGGTCATATTAAACTTAAGATCACAAGAAAAAAAAAACTATAATAATCAAACAGATGGGGATAACGAACTGTAAGCAAGGAGCGACCGGGCACAATAGTAACCGAAACTCTAAAAAACGGAATTTTGATGCCAATAGATACATCAAATGATTCAGATTTTAATTCTAATTTGAAATATATAAGTTTCATCAAGTTTAGTCCTACCCATCAAAAGTTATGCGCCTGAGAAAGTTTGCCTGATTTTCGAAAAAAGGGGGAAACATCCCCTAAAAGCTATAGAACCTTAATGAAAATGACACCATCAGATTCAGCGTATCAGAGAACCCTACTGTAGAGGTTTCAAGCTCCTATCTGCAAAAATGTGGAATATTGTATTTTTTGCCAGAAGAAAGATCACGGATGCGTGTTAATTTTTTTTTTTTTTTTTTTTAGATATTCTCATGGGCGATTTTTTCTGGTAGCGGGGGGGAGTCGAGGATTATGCGGGAGCATCTTTCCATGGAGGAACATTGCTATGAAGGGAGCGCCAGATTTCCCAGCATTATTTAAAAAACGATCAGAAATTAAATAAAAAAAAAAGTTTTTCAACTGAAAGTAAGGAGCAACATCAAAACTTAAAACGAACAGAAAGTATTACGTATATGATTGGGCTCGCCCCCTATTCAATACCTCGCTCTCTAAGCTAAAGATTGTTTTAGTACTTTCATAAGAGCTATTTATTCTAATTAACGGCCTTTGTGATTAAGAGGTCATTTTTATAGAATTGGAACAAAATTCGAACTGTAGCGTAAAGAGCGACGTATTGACTAGTTGGTGAACGAATAATATACGTATTAAAAATATATGAATATAGAAGTTCGTTACGTAAGTTAATTCGTAAGTCAAGTTAATTCGTATTTATTAGGGTCGGTCGAAAACAGGATCAGCCGCTTTGTGGCATGTTTGAAACAGGTTTTTGTGTGGCATGGCCGCATAGAAACAAAAATGAATTCTTGTCGAAAAGGGGCATGTTTAAGAGCTGACGTCACAAGACTTGTTTTGTTTCTTAAGCTAATACGAAGGTGATGACATGCCAATTCTAAACCAAAAATTACTCTATGGAAATGCGGCACGTTTAGGCATTACGTAAAAAACTGGTTTCTGTCACAAAATTTGAATGTCTCTTGTTTTGGCTTTTGCCAAGGATACAAAGACATATCCATCGTATATATGGGTCTGCTAATTACGAGTTATGGAGTTTGTACTTTGAATAGAAGATGGCATATGAGACATGAATCTCTTATTTTTAAGTGCTATTTTGAAGTCTAATTTTGGATGTGTCAAACGTTCACAGATCTAGATAAATATTTGCAGGTACTGCAGATTATCCCATATACAGGTTTTAATGTGTCCTTCGCAGTGAAAATCAGTGACCGGTAGCACTAATTTATGAAAAGTTTGGCGGGGGATATTTTCCACTGTTTGTGTTGTTCCAATAAAATACCAAAACAGGTTGTTTCAATAAGAATTCTTGCAAACGGTATTTTTATTAATCTAAAGGGTTGGTTAAAAAGTAGTTCTTAATTAAAAATTTGAATAAACTTGCCCTGAAAATCTCTAATGCTTAGCAAACTTTCACATGTCAAACACTATTAACTGGGAAATTTGATTCAGGAGGCCCTTTTTAAGACTTAGGAAAAAAGGTTTAACTTTACCGTAAAGAGCAGGGTATTGAGGAGGAGGCACCGCACAAATATATTAATTTCTGTTTTTTTCTTAAGTTTTAGTGCTGCTCCGTGCTTTCAGTTGAAAAATAGTTTTTCTTAAAATTTAATTTCTGATCTTTTTTTCGAATAATAACGAGACACACACCTCCCCATTCATGGCAATTTCCCAAAGGAAAACTCCCCCAAGGAGAGTTCCCACGCGCAAGATAGTACCCCCATGAATTTTACCTCGTAAAAGTTCATGCTTACTGCAAATGCCCATCCCCCCCCCCCCCCCCACAAAAAAAAAAAAATCTTGTTCACTATTCTGGACGAAAAATTCTTCTGAACATAATCTAACTCGAAAAAATACTTGTTTTTAACTTTATTTATGATCTTTTTTTTAATTCATACCAAAAATCACCTCTATGTTGAAAATTTTTCAAAGGTCCTTCCCCTCCAACAGGAAGTTTCTTGTGTGGAAAATTTTACAGCAGAGAATTATTACTGATGATAGTTCTTCATGGATTACTTCTCATGAGGTAAATGAGTAAATTTTGCTTATGAATTCAGGCAAACTTCCCCCCGTGTAAAATTTTTGTTGAAGTCAACCATCCCCCCCCACGATTTTCTGGCGTCCTCTTTCCCTGTTTTTTTTCACTCTTCCTTTAGAATAAACTTGTATATTTGGTCAATTATTGGCCCCTTTGTCAAATTGCCCCCCCTCCCAAAGATTTTGCCCATTGGCGCTTTTGTCACATTGCCCCACCCCTCCCACCAATATTTTGCTATCGATCCGCCCCTGGACTAGAGCTCTCAATTGCTGATCTAATCAGCATCCTCCAGAGTATCAGTGATCACAAGGTGGAGTTGCAGATGACGAAGGGCAGTCCCCCTTCCATATGTAATAGATCCCTGCTTATTTTGGGATTTAATGATACTCTAATTTCATTTCATGATAACAGCGTAGACCAGAAATATTCCCAGAATGAAGACCAAAAAGTAATCCAGATACATTTTTTAAAGTTTCTTTTGTCCCCTCCTCAAACAAAACATATCCCCCAAAAAATAAAAATTCTGGTTATGGCCCTGGTGATTATACATCGTTTTTTACTCCCGCAATGCCCTTGTCTCTCACTTAGAACTAATTCTGTATTTATCTGATGGTTCAATTAGAACTGTGATGTTTTGGCATTAAAATACACCATTTCAGATATCCCCCTCCCTCCCAAACTGCAGAATACTCACAGGATTCTATTGTAGAAGTTGAAGGGCCTTTTTAAGTTAATAATTTGTCCACTGCTTACAGATAGGATTTGTTATTGGAAAACTTTGAAGATATTTTGTGCAACCTGCAAATCCCAAATTTTAACTGTCAGCTGTCAAGTTCGTGCTTTCTTTTTCATAAGAAACAACGGTACTTGTTTAGAATCTAGGTACACACGCGAGAAGTGGAGTGTCATTAATTCTAATGAAATAAAACAAAAAAAATTGGAGGGCAACTTGGCCCCCTCCCACGCTCATTTTTTTCCGAAGTCACCCAATTAAAATTCTGAGATAGCCATTTTGTTCAACATAGTCGAAAATCGGGCACAGCCCCTTTCATATACGGAATAATTTCTGTTCGTTTTAAGTTTTAATGTCGCTCCTTACTTTCAGTTTAAAAAACTTGTTTTTTTTATTTAATTTCTGATCGTTTTTTAGTTAGTGCAGCTTTTATTTTGGCTCGCCGGCATTGAATAAGTAAGCAAAATTTGCATAAAAAATTTACTTTTCTTTTGCTAAATGGCTCTCTAAATTTGGTTCTGACGTAATTTACAAATTAATTTACGTAACGAACTTCTATATTCGTATATTTTTCTTCTGGCAAAAAATACACAGTTGCAGATTTTTGCAGATATGAGCTTGAAACCTATGTTATAGGGTTTTCTGATACGCTGAATCTGACGGTGTGATTTTCATTAAATTTTTTTCACTTTTAGGGGATGTTTCCCCCCTCTTTGAAAAATCAGGTAAATTTTCTCAGGCTCGTAGCCTTTGATGAGTAATACTAAACTTAATAAAATTCATATATTTAGAATCAGCATTATAAGCCCATTCTTTTGATACATTTATTGACATCAAAGTTCCGTTTTTAAAAGTTTCGATTACTATTGAGCCGTATCGCTTGTTTTTTTTTATTGTTTTTTTTTTTTATTACGTATATGATGGGGTTCTCCCCTTAGTCAATACCACGCTCTTTACGTTAAAAGTTAAAAAAATTTTAATTCACAAACCCCTGAATCACAAAGGCCGTTTAATTAGAATAGATAGCCCCTCCTCCAGCCCCCCCCCCCCCCAGCAGAAAAAAATTCTTCCTGAAAATGTCTGTATACTTCCCAATAACCAATACAATATGTAAGCAATGGGCAAAGTTCATAACTTGCAGCCCTTCCCCTGGGAACTGTGGGGGATTAAGTCATCGTAAAAGACATATTTATTAGATTTTCGACTATGCTGAACAAAATGGCTATCTCAAAATTTTAATTGGGTGACTTTGAGAAAAAAAATGAGCGTGGGAGGGGGCCTAGCTGCCCTCCCATTTTTTTTGGTCACTTAAAAAGGGGACTAGAACTTTTAATTTCCATTCCAATGAGCCCTCTTACGATATTCTAGGACCACTGGGTCAATACGATTACCCCTGGGAAAAAAAACAAATAAACACGCACCCGTGATCTTTCTTCTGGAAAAAAATGCAAAATTCCACATTTTTGTAGATTGGAGCTTGAAACCTCTACAGTAGGGTTTTCTGGTACGCTAAATATGATGGTGTGAATTTCATTAAGGTTCAATTACTTTTAGGGGGTCTTTCCCCCTTTTTTCGAAAACCAGCCAAATTTTCTCAGGCGCGTAACTTTTGATGAGTAATATTAAACTTGATGAAACTTATATATTTGAAATCAGAATTAAAATCTGATTCTTTTGATGTATCTATTGGTACCAAATTCCGTTTTTTAGAGTTTCGGTTACCATTGAGCCGGGTCGCTCCTTACTTACAGTTCGTTACCACGAACTGTTTGAAAAGCAAGTTATTTAAAAATACTTCAAATTCAACAGCCCTTGTGTTCTATGACTCATTCTTAAAGGAACGAGTCATAGAACGATAACAAAAACTGACTAGCTTAAAGAGCAAGGGTTGAGAAAGGAGCCGCTCCACTCATATTTAAAATGGCTCTTGTTTCTCTTAAGCTTAAAACTTGGGTTTAAATTTTGGAATTTCTGATTGTTTTTCAAATTTTGACAAGAAATCCTTTCCTGCTTTCTGTGTAAAATTTGGCTCAGAAATTTCCCTGAATCTTACCATGAAAAATTATTCCCCGGAAGGGCTTTATACCACTCAAGGACCCCCTTCCCACCAAAAAATACCACTTCCCATTATAATTTTTTTCCTATTCTGCAATGAGAAATACTATATGTGAACGGTGGGCAAACTGCGTAACTTGTAGTTCCTTCTTCTTGGACTATAAGGGATCATTTCCTCCCCAAAGATAAATTATTGGACCTTTCTACTGTTTAAATCAAATTAATAATGCCAAATTTTGATATGTCATTATATGGGTAAAAAGAGGCGTGGAACAATTGCTAGCTACCCTCCAATCTTTGGTTATTCTCAAAGGTCAGTAATATTTGTGATTCACGATCAAATAAGCCCTCTTCTAATCTTCTAGGTTTGATTTGCTACAATTGGGCATGGGGAACGAAACATATAAAACCGTATCTCTTCAAGGAAAAAGTACAAAATTCAAGATTTTAGATAGAAAATAGGAGTTAAAACTTCTACACTTAGGCTCTCTAATCAGAAAATAATAAAATGAAAAATAAAATCAAAACAGGTGAGAAAACAAGGATTTTGTCAGCCAGTGGCAAACCATGATGACGAAGAAACAAGCAAATATTTCTACAAGGACCTCCCTCAAGCTGTCCTCAGTGCTAAACAAAAAAGAAAGAAGAAAAAAAAATAACGAAAATTTAACCTTTCGAAGTTTACCCGACAACGACAAAACAGACACTCAAAGTGTCTATGGATTTGACAGTGGAAGAAGACACAACCATGTATTTTATAAAATAATCTCTTATTTAAAATAAAGTATTTATCGATTCAACGTTTCTTGTAATTTTTTTTCTATATGAATGAATACTAGATAGGAATGACACAAAAGGCTAAGTAGAAACAGAGTTGAAGGTATAGAGTGAAAGGATATAAGGATAAAACAATAGCTCCAGAGGGAGCTATTTAGAGGGTTAGAATCACCCTTTTCCAGTGAACATGGCCATTTAAATCCGTTTTAACAAGAGTCCCACTTGATATGAAACCAGTGATAAACAAAATTTCTTATTTGAACGAAAACCATCAAAAATTTTTAACTAAATGTTTTATACAACCTCCTTCCAAAAAATATAATTTATGCATAAAGGAAACAAATATATTTACAAATAAAATGTCTACTTTTATTTTTGTACATTCTACACCTTAGAAGTAGATATTTATAAATCCTAAGTTGAAAAGACATCCATTTTTTAAAAAGGGGTTTATCTCTCACTGCCATCTTTATTTCAAAGTACTTACTCTACCACTGAATTCCAGCAAACCCTTAATTATTCAATGCAAATGAACTTTTGCCATTGGTTTCATATTAGCTTATAGAACAAAAACCAGTTTTTTGACATGATGCCTATACGTGCCACATTTCGATAGAGTCGTTTTTGGTTTAGAATTGGCATGTCATCACCTTCGTATTAGCTTATAAGAAACAAAACAAGTCCTGTGACGTCAGCTCTTAAACATGCCCCTTTTCGACAAGAATTCACTTTTGTTTCTATGCGGCCATGCCACACAAAAACCTGTTTCAAACATGCCACAAAGCGGCTGATCCTGTTTTCGACCGACCCTATTTATTACTAGTAAAAACGTTCGTAAATAAAATTAAACGACTTTTGAGAAAGCCATTTAACCAAATAAAAGTAAAATTAGTATGCAAATTTTGTTTTAATTATTCATGTACGGTGAACCAAAATCAAAACCTGCCTTAACTCAAAAATGTTCAAAAATTAAATTAAAAAAAAACAAGTTTTTTTTAACTGAAAGTAAGGAGCAACATTAAAACTTAAGAGGAACAGAAATAATTCCGTATATGAAAGGGGCTGTCCCCTCCTCAACACCTCGCTGTTTACGGTAAAGTTTTTTATTGTTTTAAAAAATAAAGTTGCGAGACAGAGTCAAGCTTTGGCGTAAAGAGCGAGGCGTTATTTGAAAACCCGTCATACAACAGCAAGAAGACGGGGCAGTAAGAGAAAACAAAATAATAAAACAATGAGGACAATAATTAGACACTTCGCAAAATACAAGACAAGCAAATATACGAAAGAAAGCAGAATAAAAAAAGGACTTCTAAGCGAACGATTATAAACACAACTATTTACTATCTAATGTGGCCATTATCTTACCAATTATCAAGATATGGCTCCAGTCGTGTGGCCATTATCAAGATATGGCTCCAGTCGTGCAACAAATTGATCGTTAAAATTCACAATACTTGGTAAACGGCAGTATGTGAATCAGTTATACTATAACGAATAAGCACAAACGATTTTTGGGTCCACGATAGGAGCCAAGGTGACAATTTAAGAAACGATAATAGCACCATCTAATTTACATAATATATGTGAGAAAAAAAAATCTTCAAAATGGTGCAATCTACTATATATGCTGCAGAACAGTAACGTTAAACAATCATACCATAATTAAATTATTATCAAAATTTATTGAAAAGCCCGTCACAATGAAAAACTCAACAAGACGGAGCATAGGAAAAAAACAGAATACATCACTGCTAAGAATGTGGGACCAATCATTTAAATTTCCATCAACTTCTCGGTTATGTTTCGCTATCCGTCTAGCGACGGCAACCTCTGGGTCAGCAACCTTGAATTTCGCAATAGTGAGTGAATTTCTATACCACGGAGGCAGATGAAGCAGATACTTGGCAAAATGAAAGAGCATGGATCGGATTTTACTCTTGTCAGTTTTAGTTATGAGTTTCCAGAAGGGTTCGGTGTAGAGGATATGGGGAAGGGCAACAGTATTATATAGACTTGCTAGAAGATGTCGGTTGAATCGAAGTTTAAAAGATACAATGAAAGTGTTTGTCCCTGAGATTCTATATCTGATTTGTTCAAGAAGAAGTTTTCGGGTGTGTCGGATAGAAGAAGTAACGGGCAGACCTAAATACGTATGGTGATCTATAGGTTGAACAGAGCTAGGTCCAAACGTGATGGAAGGGGAAGAGGAATTTGTTTTCCAATTAAATGGGACAATATCAGATCTGGAGGAGTGGAATTCAAGCCCAACTTTCTGATATTCCGCCTCAAGGATTCCAAACATTTCGGTGATATGTTGAAGAGTTTGACTAAGGTTTAGGATGTCGTCAGCATAGCATTACAAGGAATGGCTTACAGAAGACAAACTCAGTGAAGGAGGGCACAAATTTTGTGCTTCCCGAACATAGTTATTAAAGAGGTCGGGAGAGGTGACAGCTCCTTGACGGGCCCCTTTCTTGACTGGGATAAGTTGTCTACGCGGAATCGGGGGCATCCCTTTATCTGGGTGTAGTTTCAGGCGGATATGAAGTCTTGAATATAAGTCCCAAAAACAACGAATAATGACCAGATTCAATCCACGTATACCAGCTTTCAGAAGCATCGCTACGTGGATAAGAGAGTTTAATGCACGTCTGACATCATGTCCCCCAAAACAAGACTTTCTCCAGACGATTCTGCATCAATCAGGGCATTTGAAACAGCGGATAAAGCTTCAAAAGATCCGGTATCTCGCTTGAATCTGAACTGGTGTGGAGGGGTATAGCCGACTTTTTCAAGTTTCCTAATAAATAGTAGCTCAAAGAGCTTGCAAGGGGATGTAGCTACAGTAATAGTGTGGAATGATATACAGCGGACTTCATATTTCCCTTTTTTAGAGATAGGAGTCAAATCTCCGATGCAAAAAGAAGAAGGAAGGATACCCTGAGTGAAAATCATCTGCACAAGCAGAGACAGATGAGCCGTAAGAAGTTTTCCCCCGTATTTTAAATGAATAGCACTAACTTGTTATACCAGATGAACGTTTTCATTTTAATTTTCGGATGGCATCTTCGACAGAATGGGTACTGACCACAAAATCTTCATCGGGTTGAGAATCCAAAAACTGATCCAGAGCACGGATCATGGTAATAGGACGCCCATAATCTTTCCGTATAAAAAACAACACTTTGCTTGTCCACATGAAGTAAAAAGCTCTGGATTTGTAGATCATCAAGGAACGGTTCCTTTGAAGACACGCTGACTAGGGGTCAGCTTGTTTTTTGGCAAAGCGAAGGGCATGACCTATTTCAGCACAATATATATCAAGACAAATCAGGACTTCATTCTTAGGCAACTGGGGTGACTTTTGGAGGAGGTGAAATGGGACATTAATTTTACTTAGAATTTGTCAGGTCGCTGCACGAACCCTACGGTGGTTCGGCCATTTGGCCCACATGCCAGCAGAAACACCCGCCAGCACTCTCTTCAATTTTGATCCCCCTGCGCATGGCTGGAAGCACCCCCGCGGAAGGCCCCGGTTCAGATGGAGGGACAGCCTAACCCAGTACCTCTCAATGATCGGCACTGATATACAAGAAGCAGTCACGCTTGCACAAGACCGTTCCGAATGGAGGCGAAGAGTCACGTGTCTCTCTACGCTGGACCACCAGCAGGAGCATTAAGTCAAGTAAGTCAGGTCAAGAGTCAACCGACTCGAGGAACTGAGTTTGGTAAATCTTCGACCAATCACGACAATACCGCCGTGCTGGGGAATCCTGTGCTAGTGGACTACTTTGAGAAACCGAAGATGGCACACCGATTGAGCAAGTTATAGATAAGTGGTCAGAAAGCTGATAATCAAATATAACGTTAACTGTATTGGCGGTCAGATTTGAAGATACAGCACCGTGGTCCAAGTTAGAGGTTTGCGAAGACGTGTGAATATACATAAAGTCGGACATTTTATCTTATATACGCAAAAAATCATTAAATTAACCCTAGTGGCACGTGGAGACGCCTGAGAATCCGGTTCAGACAAATTACAATTAAAATCTCCGGCTATAACACAAGGTAAACCTAGACGCCAAATTTTTTATACACAACGCTCTGACTGATCGTTGGAGTAATCAGGGGGTAGATACACACTAATATAAACACAGGAGTCGACTACCACAGATAAGTATTGATCATTTAATTCGAACAAGCTAGAACGGAAAGCTGATTTAACGAAAATAACAAGTCCACCAGAGAGTCTGCCTCTGTTATTCATGTTTCTAGCAGGCACGGAGTACGAAATCATGCCATCAAGTGTAAGTATGTTGATACCATTTTTAGAAACAAAATGTTCTTGGAGGAAAATCACATTATAACTGGAGCTGAGGCTTTGAAACACAGAAAGTTTATTTCTAAATGACCCATTTATATTCCATGATAGTAGAAACGAGTCCATGGGTTTAATTTTGCGGTTTTCGGGCATTTTACACTACAACACGTATGACCATTGTTATTGCAAAAAAAACACAAAAGGCACTTTTTTGGCATGAAGTATCAGACTTCAATTTTTGATCAATGGAGCCATATCTAGAATACACTGCACTGTTCTTACAATTCACGGCGAGGTGACCGATAGCATGACAATTGAAGCAGTGATGCAGTAGGAGCACGAACTTTTCAACCGGAAGGTGTTCATATTCCACTTTCATAGATGCTTTCAGAAACATATCAAGATCAGTTCGAAACGGAAAGTAAACTTTATATGTTCGGGACTTGCCACACTGTACTGTTTTAGTGCACTTTGAGATTAGCTGTTTCAGCAACAGTTCGTCTAAATCTTCTAGCACTCGCTTAATCGCCATGACAAAAGCAGGCTGCTTGAGGGAAATGTTGAGCGATAGTTCGGCGTGCTTAATATTTTCGACTATCTGGCCCGCGGTTTTCTTGGACCGAACCATAAGTTTCCACTTGTCGTTAGAGTGGCGTAACTTGGCTATATCGTTCGGATTTGGACACACCTTATCGATGAATGTTTTTCGTTCACTTGGATCTTTCAAGTCTTTTGGGGGGTTCTTAAGTATCACAGAGTTTAGTGGTGAGGGGTTTGTTGATTGAGGAGGCTGGGACTTGTCAGGCAGACTGGTCGGGATGCGGCTAGCATTCAACAAAAATCTATCTAATTTACTCGAAATTTCATTTACTTTCGAAACTACTGTGGCATGAACAGATAAAAAAATGTTAATTACAGGAACTAAGAAAAAGGGGTACTTATTTGTCAATATGACTGTCTTTATTAATTAATTTTATTTTTTTATTTGTTTATTCACCTTGGTTGAACAGATACATCTAAATTTAAGTAAAAACAAGCAGCCAAAAGCAGGGGGACAATCGCTTTGTCCTGGGAAACAATTCAGATATTCACCAAGGCTACTGATTGGATAATCCTTTGCCAAGGCTACCCTTTTAAACTACCTAAAACAAAATTTCTTATTTCAATATTAAGAGAAATTGAACTGTGGCTATTGTGTTGTTTTTTACATCCTTTTCAATAGAATACATACAAGAAGTCTAACAGTTAAAAAGGAATTCTTTTTCCGTTCATCCCCTGCTATTTAGCGTTCTGTCAGTAAATTATGCGGGGAACAGAACCCTTGCGAACGGAATTTCTGTTTTATTGTCAAAAAAGTGCGCTTAGGCTAATAATTTATATATGTCTTGAGATAATTAAAGAAACTTATTCACCTTTTTGCTTGCGTATAGGTTACTTGTAAAGGTTAATACCCTTTTTTTTCTTTTATTAATTAAAAAAAACTTTTTCCACAAAATAAGATTTTAAAAAAAGTAAAGAACTCCATTAAACAAAAAATGAGCAAAATTAAAATCAAATAATCTACCAAGCGTGAAACTACCACAAATCAGCATCGATAAATAAATGAAACCCAAAACGAACAGAAATTACAATAAATAACCAAGTCAAACTCAAAACGAGCAGAAATTAACATAAGTTGTTCTCAAAACCTCTATGCCTTCCCAAGGCCAGCACAAAATTTGCACTTTACTGAAAAAAATATAAATGTTTTTACTTTTATAACTTTAATAAATCAAATAATATTAACATTTTGATTACTAAATATCAGTATATGCATATTAAACTGACAATGCACATTCATTTGTGTTTTTTCAGTAAAGTGCAAATTTTGTTCTGGCCTTGGGAAGGCATAGGGGTTTTGCGCCCAATTTATATATATATACATATATATATATATATAATATATATATATATATATATATATGTATATATATATATATATATATATATTATATATATATATATATATATATATATATATATATATATATATATATATATAATATATATATATATATATATATATATATATATATATATATATATATATATATATATATATATATATATATATATATATATATATATATATATATATATATATAATATATATATATAATATATATATATATATTATATATATATACGTATTACATGCATGAGGGGGGTTTCCCCCTCCTCAATACTTTGATCTTCAAGCTAAAGTCTGAGTGTGACGACAATGTTTCATCCCCCTTCCTCAAATAAGTAATAATTTATGTTCGTTTTAAGTTTTAATGTTCCTCCTCACCTTCACTTGACAAAAATTGTATTTTTTTTTTTTATGTCGAGAAATCCAGCTCCATCTCCACAAAACAATCCTCCCTCCACAGAAATATCCTCTAAAAAATTCAATAACAGTGAAATTTGCCCCGGAAAATAACACTAAACGTCTCCACACGTAAAATTGAGCTGGCAAAGAGAAAGTAAGACAAATAAAATGAATTTCGTAGGAATTTTGGCAAATTTACCGAGTGAAAAGTTCCTCCTTAAAAGTTCACCCCTGAAAAATTCCCTCCTCACGGAGAATTTTCCCTATGGAAGATACCCCTCAGCCAAAAATTCACCATCCCCTCCCCCACCCAAAAAGCATGTGCAAACTTCCCAATAACAAATACTATACGTAAACAATGGGCAAATTTTACAACTTAAAGACTTTTCCCAAAGAACTGTTGGGGGTCATGTTGTCTCCAAAGGCATAGTTATTGAACCTCTTAATTATGCTGAAAAAATGGTTATCTAAAAAGTTTGATCGGAAGAATTAAGTGAAATAAGGGACGTGGGAGGGGGGTAGTTGCCCTCCAGTCTTTTGGCCACTTAGACAAATAAAAAAACAACAAATAAACACGCATCCATTATCTTTCTTCTGCCAAAAAAATACAAAATTCCCTATTTTCGCAGATATGAGCTTGAAACCTCTACAGTAGTTACTCATGTACGCTGAAGCTGATTGTACGATTTTTATTAGGATTATTTTACTTTTAGACCGTGTCCACCCCCTTTTTTCAAAAATTAGGCAAATTTTCTTAGGCTCCAAGCCTTTGATGGGTAACACTAAACTTAATGAATCTTATATACTTGGAATCCGCATATTAAGCCAATTCTTTTGCTATATTTATTGATATCAAAACTCGGTTTTTTAAATTATAGATTACTATTGAGCCGCATCACTTCTTACTTACAGTTCGTTATAACAAACTATTTGATTACATTTTTCAAACAGTTCGTGGTAGTGAACTGTAAGTAAAGAGTGACCCGGCTCAATAGTAAGCGAAACTCTCAAAAACGGAATTTTAATACTATTAGATACATCAAAAGAATTGGGTTTTTATGCTGATTTCAAATATATAAATTTTATTAAGTTTAGTTTTACCTATCAAAGGTTACGAGCCTGAGAAAAATTTCCTGATTTTCCAAAAAAGGGCAAATACCCCTTAAAATTCAAGTGATCTTAAACCACACTATCAGAGTCAGCACATCAGAGAACCCTACTTTGTAGGTTTCAAGCTCCTATCTGCAAAAATGTGGAATTTTGTATTTTTTGCAAGAAGAAAGATCACGAATGTGTTTTTTTTTTTTTTTTGTTCTTTGTTTTCCCCAGGGGTGATCGTACCAACCCAGTGGTCCTAGAATAGCGGGAGAGGGCTCATTTGAACGAAAATTAAAAGTTCTTGTGCCATTTTCAAGTGACCAACAAAATTGGAGGGCAACTAGGCCCCCTCCTCTGCCCCTTTTTTCCCAAAATCGTCTGATCAAAATTTCCATTTTTTTCATCATAGTTAAAAGGTTCAATTATTATGCCTTCGGATACAACATACCAACCCCCCAAACCCACAGCCCCAGGGGAAATGCCTTTAAGCTATAATATTTGCTCATTGTTTACGTATATTATTTGTCATTGGGATGCATGCATACATTTTCGGGTGGGGGGGGGTACGAAATTTCTGCTAAGAGTTATTCCAAAGGAGAATTTTTCGCGGGGAGAGAGAAGTCTCCAGGGAGTGAAATTATCAGGAAAAATTATATATCGCGGGAATTTACCAGAATTCTTATACAAAATTCTTTTTATGTGTCTTGTTTTTCTTTTCCGTCTCAATTTTACGCACGGGGTGGTTAAGAATAATTGTCCGGGGTAAATTTTCACCGGGATTGGATGTTCTAGAGGATATATCCGTGGTAAGGTGGTTTCTCCGTCGAGGTGGGGCCAGATAGTTTCTTGGCATTATTTAAAAAACGATCAGAAATTAAATTTAAAAAAAATACATTTTTTCAACTGAAAGTAAGGAGAAACATTGAAACTTAAAATGAACAGAAATTATTACGTATATGAAGGGGGCCTTCCCCTCCTCAACAACTTGATCTTTACGCTAAAGTTTAGATGATGTCCAAATTCTTTAAGAACGACTCCTGAAACAGAAGGGCCGTTTAATTAGAACAATAAGACGCTTTTTTAAAGTACTAAAAAACTTTAGCGTAAAGAGCAAGGTGTTGAGGAGGGGGAGGCCCCCTTCATATACGTAATAATTTCTGTTAGTTTTAAGTTTCAATGTTGCTCCTTACTTTCAGTTGAAAAAACTTGTTTTTTATTTAATCTATTTAAAGTCATTAAGTTACTGCGTAATATTTCCAGTTTCTTCTCCTTCCTTATAATCTAGCCTTGGGCCTTATTTTCAGGTCCTTTATAGAAAGAAAAATATATTTTTTCTTCCCGGTATAAAAAATATATCTCATTCATTGATGAAAATAATATAGCATGACATAGATTTCCCTTTATTAGGCAAGAAACGTATGATTAATCCTAGTGGCCCCTTCCGGCTCAATATTCCCTCATTAGTTCTAAAGATTAAAGAGAAAATCAAATTCCTTCAAAGAATGTAGGAAATCAAATACAAAAGCAGAAAGACTTGGTAGCTTAGGCGGTCCTAATAGAGAGCTAAAGAAATCTAAAACATTATAAATGAATTTGGTAAAAATCACTTTCGATGCCTGTGTATGACATGAAATCCAGGGTTTAATGCATATGTAAGGATAAAAAAGAAACGTCATTGCCACTTTTATTAAGGAAGTGTAATGGATTATTGGACTTGCTAGAAGAGGGAACAAAATAGAAAGTTAAATTCTCAGTTAGTGCAAATAGGAATAAATACTAAAGTGGAAGACTGTAGGCTACATTAATAGGTCCCAATAGGGGAATCAAACACAAACAAGATATGCAATAAAATTCAAACAAAAAATTTATTTTCTGAATTATTGGTTGATTAAGCGAATTAATGCAGTTAAAATTTCATCCATAAATAAGGGTCTAAAGTGGCCCTTTATATTTTGTGGACTACATATCGTCATTCGGGTATCAAAAGGTCGTATCTACATAATTTTAAATTTTCCGAAGAGCAAATAAAAAACCTCACAACTTTTTATTTCCCTGCAGATAACTGTAAAAAAGCATTGATATATACTGATTTTACATATCAATCTGTTGTTGTTTTACAGTTATCGGAGGAGAAACAAAAAAGTTATGAGGTTTTTTGTTTGCTCTTCTGAAAATTACAATTGTGGAGATACGACCTTTTAATATCCGAATGACGTTATATGTTTAGCGGTGATTACACCACCATCTGGTATCATAACCTTTTAAACTAGAAGATAATAGGCCCGTTCTTTTGCACTAAGATCTCACATCTTTCTGCAAAGATTTCCGTTCTTTTAACTCATCTTTGTTCGAAGATCTTACAGCTCACTGATGTTAGCAGAAAGTATGAAAGACGCCATCTTTCTGCCATATAGAACAATGATAAGAGAACCTTGATGATCTACTCATCATGGTTCTGAGACCGCTGATCAGAGCAGAATGATGAAACACGTTTGCAAAAGAACGCCATAAGATATAAGATCTTAGTGCTAAGAACTTTTAAGCGTTCTTTGACAAAAGATGTAAGATCTTAGCCCATAGATGAGTAAAAGAACAGCCCTAATATAAAAAGATTTTTCTGATAATGTTAAGCCGTTATCTAGTCGGAGAAATGTTACTAGATAGCGTATCAGCCCCATTAGGCCAAAATTGTTGTTGTTAGGGAAAATGACTAGAAATGGCACCTTCATGACACAAAGTTATTTGAGGGCTAGTATATTCTTGAATTTTCCTTCGAATGAATCCTCTTCTAATATTTTTTTTCTCCCTGGTTTAAAGCAGCCATTTCTTTTGTATGACAGAAAAAAATAACAAAAAACACAAAAACAGCCGTTACAACAAATAAAACGAATCAGCGAAACTTTACTTTATTTTATTACTTTATTAATAAACACGATTATAACACTTCACAGTTTATAACTACTGCACTAATGAAAAGCCTAAGTTTTTGCTGACGCGCAGTAAAACGGCTAGCCAAACTCTTTCACATTATCAAATCCAAATCAACTTCTACCTCCCGATCTCCCTACCCCAGGACCTCCCATCCACTCGTTCCTCCCTACCATCTCCATTCACCCTACCACCCCATCCTCCCATCCACCCGTTAGTCCCTGACATCCCAACTACCTAAACCTCCCAACCACCCCTTCCTCATTAAAAAATAAATAAATAATTGTAATAATAATGAATTAAATTAAATTCACACATTTATTAACCATTTTTTAATAAATATTCTTTTACCTTTCTCTTAAAATCCAAACGCCAATGAAACCATCGCCGACCAAAGCCGTTCAGCCGATGAAACCATCAGGTTCTTGGCCGGAAAGAGACGAAACTTCAAATTTTATTGATTAAGACTTGAAACCTCCCGCTTAGATTTTAAAAACAACTTCAATTTGATAGTTTATTATGCCTCTCTTTGCGGTTGTTTACGTCCTTTTTTAAAACACAATTTTGGTGTGTGTATTGCTTTCAAACTTCTGTTTTTTAGAGCTTGAACTACTAATCACTCTTTACTTACCGTCCCTTAGGGTGACTAACTGGACATAGTAAAGAAAAATAAACCTACCTGAAAAGTTATAACTGAATATTCCTATTGCTTTCCCGGATTATCTTTATTCTTTCTCCTCACATAAGAGAAATTAACTGGGCATTTGAATAACAGGACTGGTGAAGACAAAAAAAGGTCTTCTGTTGAACCAGGTGCCACGAAATGCAGCAAAAAGGTATTCATAGGCTTTAGTTTACCGTTAGCCACGTTTGATATGGCGTACGCAAGACAAAATTTGTCCACTATTTGAAATTTTTCATAAGACTTCGAAAATTTTATTTGTATGCACCCAAGAGATTAAGTAAGGTGATAGCCATAAAATATGTATAGGTAAGATTAACAGGGACTATTTTGTGATTAATAATACCAGTGGACCTACAGTTTGTATTCCCAAATACCAGTGCCGGCGTAGTACTAGTAGTCTTTGATGCAGAAATGCCAGTTCATATATACTTACAGCACATTGACGATGCTGCCATATGACCTGACTAAACAATGATTGGTGCAATAAGAAATAATGTAAAAAAAAGAATGAAGCAAAACTAACGAAAATTTTAGAATGGATAATTCCCAATTAGTCCTGTCCGACAGCCTGTCCGAGTTTTTAGTGACAACAAACATTCAGACCAAGCGAAGCGCAAACACTCGCAATGGACCGAAGTGGATTGAGGAGGCAGACATCACTCTCTAAGCTGAGTATCACGGGGACACGTAGGTAAGGTAAGGTAGATTAAGTAAGGTAATAGACATAAAATTTGCATAGGTAAGATTAACATACTATTTTTGTGATTAATAATACCAGTGGACCTACAGTTTGTATTCCCAAATACCAGTGCCGGCGTAGTACTAGTAGTCTTTGATGAAGAAATGCCAGTTCATATATATACCTACAACACATTGACAATGCTGCCAAGCGCAAACACTCGCAATGGGCCGAACTGGATTGAGGAGGCAGACGTCACTCTCTAGGCTGAGTATTACGCGGTAGGACACCTAATATAAGTCGAGCAAGCCCTGTAACCTTAATCCAGTCAAAAGCTACCCAGACTAGACAATCCACAAGGGAACTGCTTTTATTTATAATAATAAATTGTTTATGGTTTTTAATGCTATTATAACTTTATTTTTCCTCCTAAAAACCTCCTATTGAAAAGAAGTGGACCTAAATATTACTAGGAGTACTTGAAAAGTCACCTCAGTCGCGGTAATTCAGAAGACGGTATGCTGTGATTATAACTAATTGTATTCCGTTACTAAATAGATACCTAAGATACCCCGCTTGAAATAAAAAAAAAAAAAACACCGAGATTTGTCAAGCTGGACCACATTTAGGATTGCCACCCAGTGAGAAAAATCACTAGATTCTTGAAAAACAAATCACTAAATCAGCACATAAATCACTAGATTATTGACCAGAAATCACTAGAATTATAATACTTTTTATCATTGAAATTAATAATTGTTTTGTTTCTTTACCATGTTCTATACAGGCACACCTACAGGAACAGGGTAAAATTACCCCTTAGATACGGAAAAATACCTTTAGATTCATGTTTTGTTTTTTCTCAAGCGAAAATTACCCTTGAAATTTTGCGAAATGCCTTTTTGCATCTTTATGCAGAGAATGGAACAAAATCCTTGCTTCCTCCCTGTTCCCGAATCGGAACCCTTGGCTTATACGCCCATCGCTGAAAATTGGTTATCAGTGACGTAATCGAAATATTTGCTCTTTCTTTTGAATTTTTTTTCCTTGTCGATTAAAAAAAACAGTTTTTTTTCCCAAAAAATATAGAAACTGTTTTTGTTTTTACTCTAGTTGAGATAGTATAATTACTGGGACACAAGCGACAATTTTGAAAATGGCCTTTTTATGATTCCATGGAAAAAATGTTTCCCACTCTTCACAAATTTCAATATGCATCGGTCTAATTGCTTCTTAAAAATAAAGAGGCACTTGTTAATTATACAGAACACACCCAAGAAGTAAAGTTATGTTAATCCGAATGAAATATACCATAATATCATAAAAATATAATACTTTAGTTTATATAATAATATAATTTGGGCTATTTAGTTGCACATTAGGGGGTGTGAGGGTAAAGTAACCTAACCTTTCCCCCACTCCCCTAATGCGAAAATATATAGCCCAAGTTATATAAGTCCAATGCATTTTGTCACCCGTTATTTTTCTTTGTGGCTACGAAACTGGTTTTCAAAGATTATCCTTATTATCCCTAGCATACTTTCATCCCAAGACCTATCCTCAGGGGCTGTGTGGGTCATGTTAAATCTAAAGGTACAGCTTTGGAACCTTTCAGTTATGCTAAACAAAATGGCTATCTCAAACTTTTATCGAACAATTTTTGGGGAAAAAAAATGACGTGACAGGGGGGCTAGTAGCCGTCCTTTTTTTTGGTCAAATAAATCTTTTTTTTGTCAATCTTTTTGGTCAAATAAAAATGACACCAGAAGTTTTAATTTCCATTCAAATGAGCCCTCTCCCGATGTTCTAGAACCCTTGTTTCGATACGATCACGCCTGGGGAAAAAAAATTAACACGCATCCGTTATTTCTCTTCTGGCAAATAACACATAATTCAACACTTTTGCAGATAGGGCCTTGAAACCGCTACAGTAGGGTTCTCTGATATGCCAAATCTAATGGTTTGATTTTAATCAAAATTCTTTCACTTTTATTGGGTGCTATTCTTTCACTTTTTTAGCGTATATTTGGAATCAACTTAGTAAGCCAATGATATATTGATTGATACCAAAATTCCGTTTCTAAAGTATTGGTTACTATAGGGCCTTGTAGCTCCATTCTTACAGTTTGTTACCAAAAACTGTTTGACATATTAGCACATAAATCCAAAAATTAAAGAATAGGACGTTATCTGCGTTTATTAGGTGTTTTAATTACAAATAAGAGAATTTGGAGAATTATTAGAGTTTTGATTAGATATTAGAAGTAGAAATTAAAATCATTAGACCATTCCCATAGTAGATACCCCCCTTCCCTTACTCCCAACCAACTTCAATCATCAAACTACAATCGATTTAATGTATCTAGTTTTACTACAAATCCTACTATAAAAAGCATTCCTATTGTAAAAAGTCCTATTTTCTTTGTCAATGATTTCTTTTTTTTTATTTATAATATTATATTTAATGTATACCTACCTCCTTATTTTTCAATTACTCCATTTCTATTCTATTAGCAGATGTAGAAGGTGTATTCATATCCACCATTCGATCCACTTTCAACGGTTTTAATAGAAGAAAATCTAATTTAGAACTGATAGATTACAGAAAAAAAATATGCAGACAAAAATTCAACCTGAGCAAATGTTGTAAAATAGGAAGTATTGAGCATTTTTGCAATTTTACGATTAACTAGTTCACCTATTATCTTGATGATAACGCTCGGGGGTCATATCTGATATGGACATATGATGGGAAATCAGAAGTTTCAAAGACGGTATATTTTTTTTTATTATTCTTTTTTTTTTAATTAGTTAGCTTTTTGTATGATTTATTCGATTAAATCATGAATCTTCGCGTTAAATCATGAAAAATCACTAGATTTAGAATGAAAAATCACTAGATTTAGAAACAAAAATCACTAGTTTAGAATGAAAATCACTATAAATCACTAGCTAGAAAAAAATCACTAGGCAACATAAAAAATCACTAGAAATAGTGATAAATCACTAGGGGTGGCAACCCTGACCACAGTGTATAAATATTAGACTGTATGATAGTCCCATATCTCACCCATTATAAAAACCCGAACCGAGGTGCGAGTGCTCCGGAGAACGTAAAAACATAAGCGACATTAGATCTTTTCACGGGTAGACAAGTCAGATTCCTCTTGAATGCGAAACTTGGCTTCAACGTTGGAGCACTGAATTTCAAAGAAACTAATTTTAAATTAATTTATACCAATACATATATGAAAATCGGCGTAGGGGACATTTCTATGAAGGGGGCACCGGATTTCCAAGCATTATTTAAAAAACGATCAGAAATTAAATTAAAAAAAAACAAGTTTTTTTTCAACTGAAAATAAAAGCAACATTAGAACTTAAAACGAACAGAAATTATAACGTATATGAGGGGGTTCTACCCCAAGTCAATACCTCGCTCTTTACGCTACAGTTTTTTTAGTGCTTTCAAAAGAGCTATCTATTCTAACTAAACGGCCTTTGTGATTCAGGGGTTTGTGAATTAAATTTGTTTTTAACTTTTAACGTAAAGAGCGAGGTATTGACTAAGGGGAGAACCCCCTCTTATACGTAATAACATATACGTAATAAAAAAAACAATAAAAAAACAAGCGATACGGCTCAATAGTAATCAAAACTTTAAAAAACGGAATTTTGATGTCAATAAATGTATCAAAAGAATGGGTTTATAATGCTGATTCTAAATATATAAATTTTATTAAGTTTAGTATTACTCATCAAAGGCTACGAGCCTGAGAAAATTTACCCGATTTTTTAAAGAGGGGGGAAACATCCCCTACAAGTGAAAGAATTTTAATGAAAATTACACCGTCAGATTTAGCGTATCAGAAAACCCTATTACATAGGTTTCAAGCTCATATCTGCAAAAATCTGCAACTTTGTATTTTTTGCTAGAAGAAAAATATACGAATATAGAAGTTAGTTATGTAAGTTAATTTGTAAATTACGTCATAACCAAATTTAGAGACATCCATTTAGCAAAAGAAAAGTAAAATTTTTATGCAAATTTTGTTTACTTATTCAATGACGGTGAGCCAAAATAAAAGTTGCATTAACTAAAAAACGATCAGAAATGAAATAAAAAAAAACAAGTTTTTTAAACTGAAAGTAAGGAGCGACATCAAAACTTAAAACGAACAGAAATTATTCCGTATATGAAAGGGGCTGTCCCCTCCTCAACGCCTCGCTCTTTACGCTAAACTTTGACTTTGGCTCATAACTTTATTTTTAAAACAATAAAAACTTTAGCGTAAAGAGCGAAGCGTTGAGGAGGGGACAGCCCCTTTCATATACGGAATAATTTCTGTTCGTTTTAAGTTTTAATGTCGCTCCTTACTTTCAGTTTAAAAAACTTGTTTTTTTTATTTAATTACAAGTAGGTTCCGAAGTCTCGAGTTGGTTTCAAAGGCATTTTGAGAAAGTTTCTGCCAAAATATACGCTCCAAGGTAATTGGGCCGCTGATGGCAGATCAAATGAGAGGAGCTGTTTGTACGCGCTAAAGAAAGAGTATTTGGAAGGAGCTGTTTGTTCGTACCGAGAATGAAGAGCCAGAAATCATCTGCGGTAAACTTACTGCTAATCATCTTTATACAGTGAGCTGGAGTAAGGAGTTCAGAAAAATACCTGGTTATTTCATCATCGTGTATTGGGGAACACAATAAAAAAATTGGACAGAATAAATTAGTTTTGCCGACATTCATGTTGATGGACAGCAAGCCCAGTAAAAATATCTGGATTGAAGGTCAAACACCAGAAACCCTCATAGGGGTTTCTGGTGTTAGGGGTTCATAGGCTCCCACCACCCTCATCCCTCCTAAAAGACTAAAGATATTTTACCACCAATCCAGATATTTACATAAAAAAGAATGATCCCTTTCGGGTCATGAAAAGTCACATAGTTCATACAAGATGAATGATTAACACGCACATTTTTATTAATGCTCGACTAAATTAGGCTGATTCAATTGATTAAAGATGAAATTACATTTAGTGATGTGTAATTAAACATTAGCTATTATAAAGGAAAGGCGGTGGATCATTGTGTGGGTGAGGGGGAAAAGGGCGAGAAGCCTAAGAGAGCTCGTCTCAATGCATAAGATCTGTAATTCTACATGAGCATGGTGGATCATGTAATTAAAAAAAAAAAAATTTTGGATTGAAGGTCAAACACCAGAAACTCTCATAGGGATTTCTGGTGTTAGGGGTTCATAGGCTCCCACCACCCTCATCCCTCCTAAGAGACTAAAGATACATAAAAAGTATAAAAGTAGGGAAGGTGTGACAATTTTCATGCAAAAAAATTTCGTTTAAAGTATTATCCTTCTCCCTGAAAACTCTTTTTAAGGCTTGTCCTCCCCCCCCCATTTTCCGGTACAATCAATTGATAGTAGTTATCCAAATGAATTAAAATAAGCAAAAAAAATTTTGACTTTTATAACGCTTTGAAGTTATGGTTTCAATTAGGCTTATTAGTCTTAGACATGAAGCAGGTGTTACAAAGAGAAAATAAGAGATTACTTCCAATAATTCAATGGTTAAAATGTGTGCTTTAATTTCATTGGTTCATGTCTGTGAAACATTTTTGTAAGCCAAGCTTAATTATTCTTTAAGTGTATGCCAGAAAGAGAAGGAAACAAACCCACCTTTTCAAAACCTGATTTGTTCATTGACTCTTCTCTGCGAAATTCTCATTCAGTAAAAGGAACAGAAATTTGCAGTCACAATATCTTGTTCTTTTAAGTCGTTCCTCTGTTTCCCTGTGATGTTACTGTAGTCAAGAAACAGACAAAATGATAAGGAAAAATGCATTTACTAAAATGTGCTTACCAGTTGGTACATCAATATCTGCCATGCTCTGCTCTTCAAGAACCATTTTCCAAGATTTGGTGACATTTTTATCGGAATTTTGGAGTGTTGTAACTCTTTGAGAAACTGGCTCAGCTGTTGCTGTTGAAGTTCTTGTGGTTAGTGGGATAGTTTGAGCTTCAGTTACCGAATCCATTTCTGTTGCGAAGGACGAAAAATCTATAACAGGTGTCGTGCTGATGGGTTTCGCTGTTTTCGGAACGACTCTATGAGTAGTGGCAGATGTCTCTGATCTAAGAGTTGGTTTGTTGGTGATTGTTGTAGTTACTGACGTGAGGAAGAATGATGTTTGTGTCTTTGAATATAGAGCTAAAATAGAAAAAGCTTTATGCAAAAATAATGTTCGGAAAAAATCTATGAAAAGTGGGTAATTACGATTGGCAAATTTAGTACGAGAAAGAATAAGAAGAACCCCCCCCCCCCACGAAGTTATAGACTCCATTTTCTCTAGATATGGAATTATACCAGTCAAATCCGTAGAAATGGCAGTCTAATGTTTTAAAAACAAAGGATAAATCAATCAAAAAGTTATAACTTTTTGATAAATCAAAAAGTTATGACGGCACCCATTGGCTTTCAAACAAAAAAAAAGTAAAATTAACAATGCTGAATTTTGTATCATGTGCCATGCTCCAATTATTCCTAACCAAAAAAGGTGAATTACAGCTGAGAACAACAAAAATGTTTATAACAAAACTACCGTTGAATTCGAGATTTGTTTTTTTATTAAGTTTATATATACCCATCAAACAATATAGCTTGACTAATTTAGAGAAAATTGGCCCGCACCCCATCCCATCCCAAACCCCATCCCAAAAAACCCATCCCAAAAACTGGCCCGTTTATTCACAACTGCTTTGAATAGCACAATTCTCATTTTAGAAGTTTCGAAAGGCAGCTAGTAAATAAAACATGTGAAATCACCTGCGGGATATAACTTTGACACTCTAAAATCTAGTATAGGACTAATTAAGCCTTGGCGTAAAGAAATAGGTTGAATTTACGTAAGCCCCCTAATATATAGCATAGTCTTTGTTTGTTTTTAATTTTAGTGTCACTCCTTAATTTCATTTGAAAAAAAAACTTCTTAGACTAATACAAACAGAAGGATAACAATAATCTTCAACCTCCAACCATAATCAGCTGAGTTCACTACAAAAGTAGACTCAAAAGACAATAAATTTCTTTTCCCTTTCCTAGGCTTATATTCACCATTACTCTTTCTTCTTGTTTCTTGAATAGATATAGTGGTTTTTACAAGCCACTTTGTGATGCAAGTTAGCAAGAGCAATATCTCCTTAGGATGAGCTCCCCTTGGGAGCTCAACACTCAATGGTCTGACTTATAACTTTCAAAATCGTTTCTAAATTCCAGTGGTGTACAACACTTTAACGCTTCGACGGAGGAAAAATAAGAAATATGAGATAAAATATCAACATAAATGGCTTGTGATGGTTACACTTTCTATGGTCGAGTGTTTTCCTGGATTTATTGAGAATTCCATAGGTCAGCGCTTTATCTGTCAAGTTCAGCTATAAGAATCGGCTGTACCTTTATATATCAAATCAAGTCGAGCTTTTTTAAGCTTATACATTTTATGCGTTTTTTAATTTGTTTTTCCAATTTGACGCCTTGAATAGCTGATAATATATATATATATATATATATATATATATATATATATATATATATATATATATATTATATATATATATATATATATATATATATATATATATATATATATATATATATATATATATATATATATATATATAATATATATATATATATAATATATATATATATATATATATATAATATATATATATATATATATATATATATATATATATATATAGATATATATATATATATATATATATATATATATATATATATATGTATATATATATATATATATATATATATATATATATATATATATATATATATTATATATATATATATATATATATATATATATATATATATATATACATATATATATATATATATATATATATATATATTATATATATATATATATATATATATATATATATATATTATATATATATATATATATATACATATATATATATATATATATATATATATATATATATATATATATATATATATATATATATATATATATATATATATATATATATATATATATATATATATATGTATATATATATATATATATATATATATATATATATATATATATATATATATATATATATATATATATATATATATATATATATATAATATATATATATATATATATATATATATATATATATATATATATATATATATATATATATATATATATATATATATATATATACATATATATTACCTGATTGGGGGCCTTGCACTTGGGTGGAAGCCCGTACATTTTATTTTTTCAAAGTTTTTTATTGTTTTAAAAAATAAAGTTGTGAGACAGAGTCAAACTTTAGCGTAAAGAGCGAGGAGTTGAGGAGGGGACAGACCCTTTCATATACGGAATAATTTCTGTCCGTTTTAAGTTTTAATGTTGCTCCTTACTTTCAGTTAAAAAAACTTGTTTTGTTTAAATTTAATTTCTGAACTTATTTGAATTAATGCAGCTTTGATTTTGGCTCACTGTACATGAATAATTGAAACGAAATTTGCATAGTAATTTTACTCTTTTTTGGCTAAATGGCTTTCTCGAAATTATGATCTGACGTAACTTACGAATTAACTTATGTAACAAACTTGTATATTCGTGTGTTTTTATTATGTATATTATGGGTTCTCCCCCTAGTCAATACCTCGCTCTTTATGTTAAAGTTCAAATTTTGTTCTAATTCTTTAACTCCTTAATCATAAAGGCCGTTAATTAGAATAAATAGCTGTGATGAAAGTACAAAAAAAACTTTAGCGCAAAGAGTGAGGTAATTACTAGGGGGTGAACCCAATCATATACCTAATAATTTCTGTTCCTTTTAAATTTTGATGTTGCTCCTTACTTTCAGTTGAATTTTTTTTTAATTTCTGATCGTTTTTTTAAATAATGCTGGGAAATACGGCACCCCCCTTCATAGCAAAGTCCCTTCCCCCGTGAAAACTTCTTTCATGGAAAGATCCTTCCACGTAACCCTCGACCTCCCCCCAACTATCAGAAAAAATCCCCCTGAAAACTTCTGTAAACTTCCCAATAACCGATAATATATGTAAAAATTACGCAAAGTTCATAACTTGCAGACCTTCCCCCGGGGACTTTGGGGGAATAATTCATCCTAAAAAACACAGTTATTGTATTTTCCGACCGTGCTGAACAAAATGACTATCCCAAATCTTGATCGGGTGACTTTGACTTTGGGAAAAAAATGAGCGTGGGAAGGGGCCTAGTTGCCCTCCATTTTTTTGTTCACTTAAAAAGGGCACTCGAACTTTTAATTTCAATTCGAATGAGCCCTCTCGCACTATACTAGGACCAATGGGTCGATAGAATCGCCCCTGGGGAAAAAAATAAACACGCATCCGTGATCTTTTTTCTGGCAAAAAAGTAAAGTTCTATGACGTTTAGGGGGTGTTTCCCCCTTTTTTCAAAAATAAGAACAATTTTCTCAGGCGCGTAACTTCTTTTGAGTAAGACTAAACTTGATGGAAATTTGATTCTTTGATGTATCTATTGGTGTCAAAATTCCGTTTTTTTAGAGTTTCGGTTACTATTGAGCCGGGTCGCTCCTTACTTACAGTTCGTTACCACGAACTGTTTGTAAATTTGTCTGAGGATTATAATGAGGATAACAAGTGATTAATGCCATTGGATGTATTTGAAAAAAAGAAAGAAAAAAGAATGAATGGTAGAAGATTAGCTCGAGGAATCCGAAACTGTGTTCAACCTACAAACAAACGAACATAGTTGTGAAAGTGTTCCTTCCGTTTTTTTAAATAGAGCAAATTTTCGCAGGCTCGTAACTTTTGTCTAAAAAAGAGATGCATGAGTGAAAAACCAGCGCTAAATAAGCTAGAGCATACAGCATCAACATATTAAGGTGTGGCTTTTCTTTATAAAAGTAATTGTTTTAAATACGAGCTTTTTTCTTTTATGGTTTTACAGACGAAAAGTGTTGTCAAACGTGACTAACAAGTTTCGCTTATTAATTTTTATACTTCAATGTGACAACAATGAAGAAAATGTGGTAGGGCTGTAAACTCTTTGTAATTTTAAATAACTAAAACAGACAAATTTTAGAAAAGCGAGGTTTTAGGGCATAAATAGAGCCAACATGGTTCCGGGGTCAAAAATATTTTTATTTTAATGTCCTTTGTACATAAAAAAAAAAACATTTTCAAACCATATTCTCGCATCATGAACTCTTTAAACCTGACAAAATTCATTCATTTCGCTAACACTTTTATTAAGGACAATAAAATCTCTGTGTGGCCTAACTCTAAAAGAGTTTAATTTTTTTTCCCTTTGACATCACGTTCCCCTGTACCCTTTTAAAAATCTGGACACAAATAATACTGTTTAACTTAGTTTCATACCCTTTTAAAAATCTGGACACAAATAATACTGTTTAACTTAGTTTCATACCTCCTCTAGTTGACCTGAAATGGAAAACTTGATACCACTCCAATAAAAATATGTTTACTTTCTTTGATAACTTGGATACGCTTACGCTATCTTGATTTGGTTAAATTTTAAGAGCAGAAGTAGCCCCAAAAGTTTGAACATAATACCCTCAGTCGTTCTTGGGATACTGCTGAGATGCATTATTGGGAATTAGCATTATGACAATGCATTTTGATTTAATCTTAAAGCAAAATTTAGTTTTTAAACAAAATGGGCAAATGGGAGGGTGGGCGTGGGAGGGGGGAGTGAAAGGGGGATTAGTTGCCCTCCAATCACTTTCAACTATTAAAAAGGGCATCAGCCCTTTCTATTTTCAATCGAATGAGCCGCTTTCGAAGTTCCCACGACGACTCCTTCGATACGAAGTGCCCTGGTCTAAACAACAACAACAACAAAAAAAATCACTAATCACTTTCGACTATTAAAAAGGGTACTAGCTCTTTGAGTTTCAAATACAATTAGCCCTTTTTGAAGTTTCTACGACAAAGATTTCAATAAAAACCTTATATGCCCCCAGGGCAAAGCTTATGACCCTTTCCCTGAGGGTTATGGGGGAGTGATCTCCTCAAAAACATGTTTTCTATCTGGAAATAAACTACGCTGAACAAAATGGCTATCTCAAAATTTTTATTTGATGTGTTTGGGGGAATGATAGATGTGGGGGAGGGCTAGTTGCCCTCCAATCACTTTCGACTATTAAAAAGAGCACTAGCCCTTTGAATTTCCAATCGAATGAGCTTTTTTTGAAGCTTTTACGACAACGCCTTCTATAAAAACCTTAAATGCCCCAAGGGCATAACTTAAATCCCTTGCCCTGAAGGCTGTTGGGGAGTATCCTCCTCAAAAACATATTTTCTATCTGGAAATCAACTACACTGAACAAAATGGCTATCTGAAAATTTGGATTGGATGTGTTTGGGGGAATGATGGGCGTGGGGGGGGGTCTAATTGCCCTCCAATAACTTTCAACTAATGAAAAGGGCACTATCCCTTTGAACTTCCAATCGAATGAGCCTTTTTGAAGTTTCTACGAAAATGCCTTCAATAAAAACCTTATATGCCCCCAGGGCATAACTTGAAACCCTTGCCCCGAGGGTTGTGGGGGAGTGTCCTCCTCAAAACATATTTTCTATCTGGAAATCAACTACGCTGAACGAAATGGCTATCTCAAAATTTTGATTGGATGTGTTTGGGAAAATGATGGGCGTAGGGGGGGGGCTAGTTGCCCTTCAATCACTTTCGACTATTAAAAGAAACTTACCATTCGAATTTCCAATAAATGAGCCTGTTTTGAAGTTTCTACGACAACGCCTTCTATAAAAAACCTTATATGCCCCCAGGGCATGACTTAAAACCCTTGAACCGAGGGTTGTGGGGAGTGTCCTCCTTAAAAACATATTTTCTATCTGGAAATCAACTACGCTGAACAAAATGGCTATCTCAAAATTTTGATTGGATGTGTTTGGGAGAGTGATGGGCGTGGGGGGGGGCTAGTTGCCCTCCAATCACTTTTGACTATTAAAAAGGGCACTCGAACTCTCAATTTCCAATCGAATGAGCCCCTTTTGAAGTTTCCGCGACGACCCCTTCCATATGAAGTGCCCTGCTCTAAAGGAAACAAAATGATAAGTAGAACATTGTGCCAACATCGTTCTTGTATGCCCTCAGGGCATAACTTAAATCCCTCACCCCGAGGGTTGTCCTTCTCAAAAACATATTTTCTATCTGGAAATCAACTACGTTTAACAAAAGGGCTATCTTAAAATTTTGATTGGATGTGTTTGGGGGAATGATGGGTGTGGGGGGGGGCTATTTGCCCTCCAATCACTTTCAACTATTAAAAAGGGCACTAGCCACTCAAATTTCCAATTAAATGAGCCCTTTTAGAAGTTTCTACGACAACTCCTTCGATACGAAGTGACTAACTGAAGAAAAAAAAAACACATTGTATCCAAATCGTTCTTTACTTAGGCAGCACTAGCGCGTTGCCTATGATCCGTAACCACTTTTGTTAAATGTTCTAATTATCATAGGCAGCGCAACAGTGCTGCCTAAGTAAAGAACAATGTTGGCACAATGTTTTATTTGTTTCGACCAGGGCACTTCATATCGAAGGAGGTGTCGTAGAAACCTGGAAAAGGCTCATTCGATTGGAAATTGGAACGGATAGTGCCCTTTTTAATAGTCAAAAGTGATTGGATGGCAACTAACACCCCTTGCACGCCCACCATTTCCCCAAACAAATCCAATCGAAATTTTGAGATAGTTATTTTGTTCAGCGTAGTTGATTTCCAAATAGAAATTATGTTTTTGAGGAGGACACTCCCCCACAGTCCTCATGGCAAGGGTTTTAAGTTATGCCCTTGGGACATAAAAGGTTTATTTTAGAAAGCGCTGTCGTAGAAACTTCAAAAAAGGCTCATTTGATTGGACATTGAAAGGGTCAGTGCCCTTTCTATTAGTCGAAAGTGATTGGAAGGTAACTAACACCCCTTCCACGCCCACCATTTATCCAAACACATCCAATCAAAATTTTGAGATAGCCATTTTGTACAAAGTAGTTGAAAGGTCCGGAAATTATATCTTTGATGAGGACACTCCCCCACAGCCCTCAGGGCAAGGGTTGTAAGTTATGCCCTGCAGGTATATAAGGTTTTTATAGAAAGCTTTGTCGTAGAAACTTGAAAAAGGGCTCATTCAATTGGAAATTTAAAAGGGCTGGTGCCCTTTTTAAGGTCGAAAGTGATTTGAGGGCAACTAACCCCCCTCGCACGCCCACCTTTTCCCCAAACACATCCAATCAAAATTTTTAATAGCCATTTTGTTCAACGTAGTTAAAATTTTTAGAAATTAGGTCTTTGAGGATGATAACCCCCTCAGAGCCCTCGGGGCAAGGGTTGCAAGTTATGCCCTTGGGTTATATAAGGTTTTTATAAATAGTGATGTTGTAAAAACTTCAAAAAGGGTTCATTCGATTAGAAATTAGAAGGGCTTGTGCCCTTTTTAATTGTCGAAAGTGACTGGAGGATAACTAACACCCCTCTCGCACCCACCATTTCCCCAAACATATCCAATCAAAATTTTGAGATAGCCATTTTGTTTGATGTAGTTAAAAAGTCCGAAATTATGTTTTTGAGGATCACACTCCCCCCACAGTCCTCGGGGCAAGGGTTGTAAGTTATGCCCTTGGGGCATATAAGGTTATTTATAAAAAGTGCTTTCGTAGAAAATTCAAAAAGGAATGACTCGATTGGAAATTAAAACGGCTAGTGCCCTTTTTAATAGTCGAAAGTGATTGGAGGGCAAGTAACTCCCCTCTCACACCCTCCATTTCCCCAAACACATCCAATTAAAATTTTGAGATAACCATTTTGTTCAACGTAGTTGAAAGGACCGAAAATTATGTCTTTGAGGATGCCGACCCCCTCACAGCCCTCAGGGCAAGGGTTTGAAGTTATGCCCTGGGGTATATAGGATATTTGTAGAAAGCGTTGTCGTAGAAACTTCAAAATGGGGCTAGTGCCCTTTTCAATAGTCGGAAGTGATTGGAGGGCAACTAACCCCCCTCTCACGCCCACCATTTCCCCAGACACATCTAATAAAATTTGGAGATTTCTTCAACAATTTTCTTCAACGTAGTTGAAAATTCTGGAAATTAGGTCTTTGAGGATAATGTAGTTCTTTACTTTTCTTTGAAAAACTTATTTTGCGAAAAAATTTGTTTAATTAATTGTAATTTAGAGACGACACCTCTCCAGGATCGGTTGAGTTGGTTCTGAACCACCGAAAGAATCTACTTGGATGTACCTCTGATCTGACCTTCATATGGGTACGAAAGTCCATAAGATATTAATTATAATAGAAATTTTTTCAGAAAAAAAAGAAGTTCGGTTTCCGAAACTATTGACTGATTATCTAAGATACTGATTTTGTACCTCAGGCTCTCAGAAAGAATTTTTATGTTATAAACGAGTCCGGCATGACATCATACCTAAAAAGCTGAGTTTCAGAGCTAAGATAGTTTTTATTTGTATGTTTTTATACGATTTATTATGCTAAGATATATTTTTTCTAGAAAAAACTGCAAATTTTTAATTTGTGTTTACTTCCTTTTCGTGATATTGAATTTGAAAAAAGAGTTCCGAAACTTCATAGTTTATCGTCTCTGAGCTATAGACCGATAAACACAGGCAAAAACAAATCAAAAACAAAAACAAAATCAAAAACATTGAAAGCAGTTTTCATGGTCGGTGATTAAATAATAAGCGGCAAACTCAAATTATTTCTCTTTAAAAATTCCAGGAATAAAGACCTTTAAAAACTTCAAAGACGTCATTTATAATTTTCCATACACAGACTATGAAATAATTTAAGAAAACTTTATCCTAAAGGAAACTTGTTTTCAATAGAAAGATGAGGCAATCATCTCTTAGCAAAGCTTTGGAAAAGCCTGTTGAAAACAGCGGAAGATTTTCGGATTATGCTCCAGGGATGTTTGTGAGTCCTGAATAATTAACATCCATGTATATAATTAAGTTAGCTGAATAGTAATTTAAATGCCATTACTTGTATTTTGTAGGAACAAGTAGCATCAGAAACGCTGGGTTAAATAAGTTTATGAGAGAAGTATCCACAACACAAAAAAGTCAGTATGTTTGCTGTTACACACAATAGTATCTGTATAATATGTTTAGCCTTCTGGTATAGAGAAAAAAAGAAGTTGCAAATTTTATTTACTGAAATGACACAACTTTTAAAAAAAGACTAGAAAAAATATTCTGAACGATGTTAAGTTGCAAAAAAATTTGAATGAACACAAATTACTCCAGATAAGGAACAGACTGACACTAAGAGTGACAGTTAGTGTAATATTATGTAAATGGGACTAAGGGGAAAACATTATTTTGAATTTAAACAAGCATATTTCTACCTGCAAATGTTTACTTAGAAATTTTTTTACAATTTCTATGTTAACAATATTTCCATTGAGTTGCCCCAAAGATGGCTGCCCAATTCGTTGATTGCCCCAAAGTAGATGAAATCAGGCAACCACCCACGAACGGCCCAAAAATCTACAAGACTCAAGTGTTTCGCAAAGAAACTCTAGAAAAAAGGTTTGCACTCTGGTGGTAGATAGAGCGTCAATCCGATTAAAGGTGAAAAGGGTGCATCCCCGTAGCCTGAAGCGGGTTAGTCTCCAAATTTAACCCCCTAAAGTCCCATGTAGATTATTTCTAGCTGCGGTACTGATAATGAAAATCATATTCTTTTTTATATTCTTTAAATTGTTTCCCGTTTTCTTCACAATCCAGAATTGCTATTAATCTAGAATCTATTTTTTCCTTTCATCCAGAATATTCAATCTGTAGAATCTTTGTCTCTCAATCATAATCATATCCTTCTTTGAAAATCATCTTTTTCTTCTTCTCAGCACGTCAGATTATAGTATCATAGACGAGGTATCCAAAACAAACAATTCTTTACTATAAGAAAAATTAATGATGAGTTCAAATGATCTATATTGCAGAGCTATTTTGAATAGTGCAAATCTAGCGAGACCTGTCAATTGCACAAAGAAGATCAAAGAAAGGTACAAGCACCGTCGCCATGGGGACGGAGGCGATGATTCTCCTTCAATGCATTAGACAAGTAAAACGGAACTACAAAATATTTCATAATCAAGCACTAGATGTAAGCCAGTGTTGCATTGGATTTTGCCATGGACTTTAAACAAGAAAGGTAAAATATAATGAAAAGAGACAACCCCCAGATATCTACCCCATATAAAATAAGGGAAAAATAGTCCCCAATGATAAATCCATATCTTTTTCCCACTTTCTGGCACTCTCGCCCGTTCTTCATCCAAAATAGCTCGTCCAGACCTCCCGTTCTCTAGAAAATTAGAAGCAAGATAATCTGCTCTTTTCTGTTTTAAACTAGATTACAAGTTTATTTATCAATATTTGCTTCATTTTCGGCGCTTTCTCCAAAAATATTGTGTATACTGTCGTTTTTGTCCCATTTTTCTATTTTTGGATCCTCTGATATACCGGCCTTGAAAACGAAAAAAAGAGACAAATGTGCCAGTCTACACTTCCAGTCTCCCGCCACATTTTGTTTAAGAAAGTAGACAGTTTGACGCATTCCAAAAGACGAGAATGCTAGATTCAAAAGTTTTTACTGGTTCAGCAAATATCCAAAACGACATTCTCGAACTAGATGCTCATTTTTCCCCTTTTTTAATTTTAATTTTAGACGTTTGCGCTACAGAAGCAGTTTTTACACAACTTACGTCCTTAAAATATATTTCAAAAAAATTAATGTAAAGAATAATAAAATTTGTAGTGATGCTTTTCTACAATTTTCAACTTTTCGAGAGAGCTTTACTTGCTTTAAAAAATTCTCAAAATGGTTCGATTTTTGATTTATCAGTATATTTTTATTCCTTCCCTCGCTCCAAAGCAAAGAAGGTAGTGACACCCTTGTCTACATAAGTGCCCAAGACATAATTGTTTGAAACTTTATTTCTTGACCCCCCCCCCCTTTCTCTACCAAAGCTTGACCCCGTCACCGGGACAAACCCTAGTTAAAATGACTGATCGAAATCAAATGTTGAAGATATTTGGAGACATGAAAACTAGGCTTGAAAAGATTGCATCTAGCTTCACGTGCACTTACGGGGTTTGTGGTTACCTTAAGGCCATTTCTTTTATACCAAAAGTAACTCTTGCAGCTTTTATGAGAGAAATAATGTATAATGACCCAGAGATGAGGCATTGTCTAAAAAAAGAGAAAAATAGAAAACGAAATGGCTAGCAAAAGAGCATTACTATGATCACGACTAGATTTTAATGACAATTATCATATTAAAGATACTAAAACGTTAAATACAATCATTCGCATAGGCAGACAAAGGTCACTCAGTATCAGACAGCGTGGTCATGCTCGCCAAGACCTACATTGGCCGCACTATACAAAACATTTTGATTCAGAGCAGTGCTGTCACTTGAGGTTGCTTTACCGTTCACTTGAAGTATACGTTTAACAAGTGTCAGTTCTAGCCCAACCCCCCTTTGTCATAGCTTCACCGTCCTTTTTACTGACGGTTCAGACCAAATTCCGCTTTTAATGTCAACGAAAGAGTTAGCGAATAAATCTGCTGGCGTTTTAATGAATTAAGCTGATTTTTCTGACGTTTTATTGAACTAAGATGATTTTGCATATCAGTTTTGACTTCCTCCAAAAAACAAAAAAGGCGCTCAGCAATGAAATTTGATATTGGCAATGAAATAAATATCGTATCAATTTTCAAACGTTTGGAAACATTACTGCTCCAGTTGCAGATTTTAGTATAAGGATATGGCACCAATACACCACTATGGAAGAGTCGCCTAAATTTTCAAGATTCAAACCTTCAGATAAAGTTACACTCGATATGAGCTGCCATTCCTGGTCCATCTTTGCCTTATTCCGTATGCCAGAGGTATAGTACTAAAATAATTACTGATACTAGGAACTCTTAGTTCGTAACTAAAGGGTCCAGAAAATAGAGGAAGTCATTTATCTTTTCAGAGAAGCGAAAACGATCTAGTATTGGTTTGATGTTCTCATGTGAGGAATCTTTAATAACAAGAGTCCCAATACAACGTGTGAGTATCTCACAGCTCTAGAATACGCCTTGTCAAGTTTTCAAAGGAAAGCCAACAGGTGGGAGTCAAAGCAAGGAATATGTGTTGTTGCACCTGAGTGAAGACTCAGATATAAATGTTCCTATTAATGACAGCTAAATTTCACAACTGTAACCCAAGGTTATAAAAGGTTAGTTTTTAGGTTGACAAGAAGCTTTTCATGAAAATGAAATGCCAGAGCCTGTTGAGATCTGTGGGTCGCTTTTATTAAATCAGACTAGTACGGCTCAGCAAACTCGGCCATGGCATATGTTTCACTAACTTCAGCAAGTTCTCAGTGACGGAATAGGGTATAACATGTTCAACAAGAAATGAGACAAGCCTTGCTTCAATAGCGGTCTCCTTTTCGTTTTTGGAAAAAGTGATGAACAAGTGGCAGTCTGAGAAGACGAAGCAATCCAAGTATTTTCATTAACCCCTGACAATAAAGGTTACAGATAGGCTGCCAATTGGAACCATGAAATAGCCTAGGGTACAAGAATGAATAAGCCGTTTATAACCTGTTTCCTCCGCACAGCAACTCTGCAACTTTGCATTCACATTTGATTTGAATGAATGATATGCAACAAGAAATCAGGTAAAAATTAAAAAATAGATAATTTTCTAACTTTTAGAATGCATGTTCTACAGGAAATGAATGTTAGCCTATATTTGAATACAGTATTAAGTTCTAAATGAAATAGCATTTTTATTTCTTAACCATTGTTCTGCATTCTGAATTTCACAAATATTTACAAGAACTTCTTTACTGTATACTGTTCAGTCTATTGGGCTGTAAAAGTGGAAAGGTAATGCCCAAACAAAGCAAGATAGGATAGCCCAGGACAACTTATTTACTAAGTTCTAGCATAGTATTCGCTCTGCTTTGCAGTGTCTTCACACCTTTACCATTTTAATGGTTGAAAATTACTATCATTCAGGCACCTGACTGATATGTAAAATATTTGCTTTGGGAAGCACATTAATTACTAGTTTGAATTCTCGCGAGTTCCGCAGTCAGCCATAGCACATGGCTGGATAGGTTATAACCTACCCAGCCATAGCATATGGCTGGGTAGGTTATAACCTACCCAGCCATATGCTATTAAAGGTAGAGAGCAAACGTTTGTCCCTTTTCCCGTACAGTGACACTACTTAGGATAAATTCAGTGATAAAAGTCATTTCGCGGTATAATTGCGGTATGCGGTATAATCAGAAAAAAGTAAGGCATTTCTCTCCACATTGCGGTATTATACCGCAAAATGTGGTATAAGTGGCAACACAGATGTAAGCACACTTCTAAGCAAAGTCCATTTTGTTCCTTGCATTATTGACTTCAAAGTACAGACACAAGGATATAGTCTATGAGATTTTGAGTTCTTCCACCAGAAGAGTTCTAGGTAGTTTTACGTCGGGGTCTGTATTTGAAGAGTGTGTTCATGATGACTAAAGCTCTGTCTCGGAAAAATCCTATTAGCTGTCCCCCTCTTTTGTTTGTTTGCCTGTGGCCAAAGTTGTCCATTCTGACCATAGGCATAAGTCAACGTAAGTAAAGAGGGCTCAGGCCTTAGTCATAACTCTGTTTTTGAAGCAAATACAACGATGAAAAGGCATCGTTATCATAATTTGCTCTTCAAAAATTGAAATTTTACGATTGTTTCCACAATTCTTAATTCTCTCATGCTATTAAATAAATAAAAACAAGTTTTTTTTTTAACTGAAAGTAAGGAGCGACATTAAAACGAACAGAAATTATTCCGTATATGAAAGGGGCTGTCCCCTCCTCAACGCCTCGCTCTTTACGCTAAAGCTTTTTATTGTTTTAAAAAGCAGAGTTGTGAGAAAGAGTAAAACTTTAGCGTAAAGAGCGAGCCGTTGAGGAGGGGACAGCCCCTTATATGAATACAGCCGTATATGAATACGGAATAATTTATGTTCGTTTAAGTTTTAATGTCGATTCTTACTTTCAGTTAAAAAACTTCTTTTTTTTTAATTTATTTCTGAACGTTTTTAAATTAATGCAGGTTTTGATTTTGGCTCACCGTACATGAGTAGTAAGGCCCCAATTACTTGAAAATATACATGCACTTTCACAAGCCAGAGGCATGGATATGTGTGTATATTTTCAAGTAATTGGGTTACCAGGGCCATTTGCCTATTACAATGAACCCTACATGGGTTGGCAGACAGGTTTTCTAATTATGAGACTCATTTTTTGTGTGTCAGTAGATTAGAGAAAGCTTGGTGGTTAGTCCATATAATAACTTGATTGGTCGGTTTTTTAAAAAACTTCCCAACTATAATGTACTCAATTTAAAAAAAAAAAAAAAAAAAAAACCGATATAATGACCGTACACTGCATCCCAATTTTCATTATGTTTTAAGACATTGTTTATAGTACACCATATATTTTAACTTTTGAAAACAATGGATTTGTCAATTTTCAATGTGAGTTTACAAGTTTTAATTGTTTTGAAAAACAGTTTTTTATCATTCAGGAAGAAGCTTTTTCCTAACATGCTGTATTTTTCTGGTTTGAATGAAAAGCTTGCGTGTTACAAAGAGTGTGAGAGTTTTGGGGGGTTAAATTTCACAGGTTCTTGCTATAAACGGGGTTTGTCTAATTCCGATGTCACGGTGGATGACTTTGGGAAAAAATTAGCGTGGGAGGGGGCCTAGTTGCCCTCCATTTTTTTTTTGTTACTTAAAAAGGACATTAGAACTTTTAATTTCCGTTCGAATGAACCTCCAGATAGGAGCTTTTAACTTCTATAGTAGGGTTCTCTGATGATGTGATTTTCATTAAAGTTCTATGAGTTTTAGAGGGTGTTTTCCCCCTTTTTCGAAAACAAGGCAAATTTTTCTCAGGCGCGTAACTTTTGACCGGTATAGCTAAACTTGATGAAACTGTTATATTTGAAATCATAAGGATTCGCTCTTTACGCTAAAGTTTTTTATTGTTTTAAAAAAAAAATAAAGTTGTGAGACAAGGTCAAACTTTAGCGTAAAGAGCGATACGATGAGGAGGGGGGCACCCCCTTTCATATAGGGAATAATTTCTGTTCGTTTTAATGTCGCTCCTTACTTTGAGTTTTAAAAAACTTGTTTCTTTTTTCTATTATGTAAATAAATCTCTCCTCCATAGGTATGTTTACAAGTTTTAATTGTTTTGAAAAACAGTTTTTTTTTATCATTCAGAAACAAGCTTTTTCCTAACATGATGTATTTTTCTGCTTTGAATGAAAAGCTTGCGTGTTACAAAGAGTGTGAGAGTTTTGGGGGGTTAAATTTCACAGGCTCTTGCTATAAACGGGGTTTGTCTAATTCCAATGTCACGGTGGATGACTTTGGGAAAAAATTAGCGTGGGAGGGGGCCTAGTTGCCCTCCATTTTTTTTTGTTACTTAAAAAGGACATTAGAACTTTTAATTTCCGTTCGAATGAACCTCCAGATAGGAGCTTTTAACTTCTATAGTAGGGTTCTCTGATGATGTGATTTTCATTAAAGTTCTATGAGTTTTAGAGGGGTTTTTCCCCCTTTTTTGAAAACAAGGCAAATTTTTCTCAGGCGCGTAACTTTTGACCGGTGTAGCTAAACTTAATGAAACTGATATATTTGAAATCATAAGGATTCGCTCTTTACGCTAAAGTTTTTTATTGTTTAAAAAAAAATAAAGTTGTGAGACAAGGTCAAACTTTAGCGTAAAGAGCGATGCGATGAGGAGGGGGGCACCCCCTTTCATATAGGGAATACTTTCTGTTCGTTTTAATGTCGCTCCTTACTTTCAGTTTTAAAAAAACTTGCTTTTTTTATGAAATTAATAATAGGAGCACCCTAGTGAGCAATAAACAAGAGAAGGAGGAGGAGGGCAAAATTTGACCTCTTAAGCATTTATACAACAAAACGGAAAAAGGGGTTGTTTTTTTTCATGCTAAATTTTGCCTTTTTTTCAAGGAAGAGGATACGTGCAATATTCCCCCTTCTGAAAAGAAACCGAAACGGAGCGAAGCTGCATTAATGCAAGCCGCAAGACCATCAATTATCAAATATGCCGGTAGAATTACACACGATCTGGACCAGCCAACGACCACCCAACTTATAGTGCCAGAGCCCTATCACGCCAGCGTTAGCTCCACGCAAGCTGGAAGGAAGTTGAAAAGAGAATGGACTGCTTCTCATAATGCCTATGCTCAGCCTACTGAAGATCGTGTGCTTGACCCCCTTCATGTTTTGCCAAGGAGTTCAGATGTAGAAGCCCAGTCAGAATTTGTAAGTATATACATAATTTTTTCTTTCCCTATTTTCAAAAATAAGGTAAATTTTCTCAGGCGAATAGCTTTTGATGAGTAAAACTTAAATTTGTTTCTAAACTATTCTACAATAATTCTATTTCATTTTCTTTCATTAACCAAATTAGCAGTATATAATGGAATGCTTATAACACTGAAATAGCTTATCATACATTTCTAAAAAAAAACCTTACCTTGTAACTTCTCTCTTCTAACCTAGACGTTTTTCTAATGCAATAATCCAATATTCCTTTAGACAAACTAACTATATGAAAACATACAATTCGCTATTTCACAGATGACAACCATTCTTAAACTGCTATATATTTTGCAGTAAGCTTTTGCGCGCATCCGGTGCTTATCAAATCTCCCATCGTTACATCTGAATTTTAATCCGATTGACAGGTATAATTTGAATTTTAAGTGGGGTTCTTGTGACAGGATGTGTATTTCCGATAAGATATATTAACACATCGGAAGAAGGTTTTTAATAATCTCCAATTATGTCTTCACAGTGTTGTCAAGAAACATTATTTGGGGTGAACTCATTTCATTGAAACACTTAGGGACATTTTAAAAGGTGTTTTCGAGAAAGAATTTGAGGGTGTTCTATTTGAACAGTGATGTGAAGTCCGATATCCCAACTCGAAAGGGTATCGATCCTCCTACCTCGAAAGAAGCTCCCGGTTCCCAAGGGTCCTCACAGGGAGGAGCTCTAAAAAGGACCATCCAGCATTTTAATTGTACTTTAATTGTTGATATGGATGGAGAAAAAAAAAGTTCTTCTCTCTCTTACATTCATTTATTTAGCCCAGGTCAACTACATCCACAACTTCAAACAAATCCGTTGCCAAAAGACAGAGGAAAATTCGGATTGTTGAGAGAGTTACACCACCAACCGTCGACGTATGGGATTCGTGTCCATTAACTGAACCTGAGGAGCAAGTGTTCATACAGCATACCGCGTCAGTTGAACAATGGTCAAATTTCATTGAGAGTTATATTGAAGAGGGTCAAGCAGTAGAATTGGACCCATATTTTGCATTTTTATTCTAAAAATTAAACTAATAAAACCACTAGTTTTTTTTTATCATTCTCTTGTTCTAACTTGGCCTTCTAAGAATAAGACTACATTTTCCTGACTAAAACAATATATATATTTTTTTAACATGTTCAGTTGTCATAATGAAAGACATATGGCAATGTAACTTTTTTTTCTTCTTCTTCTTTTAATTGTTCAGGTGGTGGTGAGACAATGACTATGAGAAATTGACATAGTTTTTTAACTATAAAAAAAATAATGGTTATTTTACATAAAAAAAAATAAAACTTTTTTTTCTACAGATTAAAGATATAGCACTGCCACCGACACCGTTGAGTGATGAACCAAGTGTATTTACAGGACCAATTCTGTCACCACCACCGGAGTTCAGCGATCAACCTACACTAGTTCTAGAGGATATGGAGTGGCATAGGGGGTTCCTTAATGATGTTTTTGGGGAAATGGCTAGCCTAGAGGACTTAAGCTGTGATATTGACATGCTTGAGGATCCGGAGTGGACAGATAGTTTTATGCGTGAACATTTAGGTGATGCTACTAGTGCATCTGAACCGGGTCCTCATAACGAAATTCCATCACAGGACAATACAGGCTGGCTCAACCAATTGTCCCCAAACACCTTGGAATATGTACTGGGGGACCTCATGCCACATCCCCCCAATGTGATTGAGCAGACTGGGAGTGGTGGTGTTATTGACAATTCCCTGTCACCCGCCACCATTCCACTTAATGTTATAGATAGTAGTAGTAATTCAACAGCAACAGTATCCCCTCTTCCGGATTTTTTTCTGTCCAACTCTGCCTTGCATCACACATTGGTCTACAGCGCCAAATTCGGTGACCCCTTCAACTCTTTAGTGTCGGGGAATATAATAAAAGATCCCCTGGCCATTACACATTCATATACTGATAAGATTCGAGCCATTCTTGAACAACAAACGGGGGTGTGGGGAGTGGGGGTCAGTTTAAAAGCATCAATAGCACTAAAAATATTTTTTTAAATGAAAGTGCGGGTGAGATGTATTCGAAATACTTGCACACAGAGATGTTGGCAATACACCCGCATTTATCAAATTATGGGGAGGTTTTTCTAAATTGGGCTAATAGTATTCAAAGTAAGTGAGAAAATTATAACGAGGGGGGTAGTGGATCTGTGGTTTTATTTATTGAAAGTTTAAATGTTAACATTTGTAGGTTTAAAAAGGATTTTACTGTAAGAGGTGGACATGGGGAGAGGGCAATTGAATTAAAATATCATTCAGATTTAGAGGGGTGTAAGGGGATACAACGAATCTGTTTCGATACGAGGCTGCAGTGTTTCAAGTATGCGTTTTTAATTGCGGCTTACAGACCTCTGCGCAATGATGCCACTAAGAAAAAGTTGGACAAAATGGCAGTTAATGGTAGGGAGGGTTCAAAGTTCCCCAAAGTAAATTTTAATTGTTTAAATGGTCAATATCCCGTGACACTAAAAGGAATAGATATTTTTGAGCGGGCTAATGCACATTTAAAGATTGGTGTCACGGTGTTACAGTATGAACCAGAATTTTAAGAGGGTCAGCGTTCCGATAAGAAGGGTGTATTGTTTCCAGTGCGGGCTCCTTCAATTGAATCAGTAGAACATTGGGTGTGGCTTTTATACACCCCACCCACAGACTCCGATTCAATTGGCCATTTCAATCCAATTACGGATATTAGTAGGGTTTTATGTGAGGGTAAAAAGGGGCGAGGTGGTGTGTGTTATTACTGTCCAACATGTCTCTCAAGATTTCGCTCTGATTTAAAGTTAAAGCATCACATGAAACACTGTAAACGTCATGGATACCAGGCTGTTGAGACGGTAAGCGGAGATAGAGCGATCTTACGTTTTAAAAATTTTCAAAACACGCTCCTGCAGAGCAATAAGATCGCTTTGGACTGCGAGGCTAAGCTGACAGACGTGTGCGATCCGTCAAATTCAAATCATGTTAAAATACATGAAGCCATAGGGGTCTCTTACGCTCACGCGCAACGAAATTCCAATAATACCATGCAAATGTTGGAGGTAGTTGAGATGTTGAGTGACGGTGAAGACTGCATGCGCTCGGCATTGGTCAGTCTAATCAAAACAGCGAACGGTGCAATTTCGCGCCTTCGTTATACAGACTATCCTATGCTCCTATCACCAGATGAAATAGTGGCCATTAAAAATCGTAAAATGTGTTGGGTTTGCAAGGGAGAATTTGATGATGGTGTTGGGAATGTGGGGAGGAGGAAGGTGATCGACCATGATCATTTGTGGCAGGAAATTACATCGGGAGGGAGTAACTTTAGAGGGGTAGCACACCAGTCATGCAATTTAAACGTTAGACAACAATATTTCGTACCTGTTTTTATACACAATTCCAATTGAGACTTAAAGTTTGTTCTTCCGGCGTTGACCCGCATTGCCAAGGGAGGAGTTGTAGATGACGCATGGATAGATGGTTCTTTTTCATATAATATCATACCCAAATCATCGGAGAAGCTACTGCTGCTAGAATTCATGTGGAAAACAGTTGACAAGGGTAACACGTGCCTGAATAAAATCCGTTTTTTAGACTCTTTCAGCTTCTTCCCCAAATCTTTAAGTCAATTGATTCAGGTGCAGAAAAGTGACAATTTTGATAGCTTCCCCCTCCTCAAACAGCGCTTCCCCGATGATGAAATGTATGATTTATTAACGTGTAAGGGTATATATCCATATGATTATTACAACTCTGGCTCGAGGCTAGATGAGGTGTCACTACCACCCATTGAAGCTTTTTACAATTCTCTTACTGAGAGTGAGTGCACCACAAGTGACTACGAATTTGCTAAGAGGGTTTGGGCAAAGGGCGGATGTAAAAATGGGTGGGATTATTGTAAACTTTACTTGGCCAGTGACGTACTCACTCTTCTGGATATTGTGTGCAAAAATACGGATAAAATCTATGGGGAATTCGGGTTGGATTTAGGTTATTATTTATCCACTCCCCATTTGGTGATGGACTTGATACTTAAAATCAGCAAAGAAGAAATAGGTCTGATCGCCAATGTGGATCAGCTTCTGTTTGTAGAGAGATCAATGAGGGGTGGGTATGTTTTTCACGGGGATCGTATCATGAAAACTGATCCGAGTGGACAGCACACCGATGAAAAGTCGGACGCAGTTTTTTTGGATATGAATTCTCTTTACCCATCGGCAATGTCTCACTACTGTTTGCCGTGTGGCAATTATAAATGGCTTAACAATCCCTGTGCTTCGAATTTCCCCGACATTGCCAGTGTTGAGGAGAATGGGGCACAGGGATGGTTTTTTGAAATTGACGGTGAAATACCCATGGAAATCCATGACTCGGTAAAAGACTTTGTTTTTCCGTGCATAAATAGACCGGTGGGTAGGGACTCTCTGAGCCCCTACAATTTATCTTTAGCAGAGGACGGGAGTATGCACTGGGTACCTTCAAAACAAAAACTAATTGCCGATCTCAACCCGAAACAGAATATCGTTGTTCATCACGTGCTATTGAAATGGATGGTGTCCAATGGTTTCAAGGTCACAAAGATTCATAGAGCCCTCCAATTTGATCAAAAGCCTTACATGAAAACGTTTATTGACACCTTTGTCAGTAAGCGTTCACAAGCGAAAACGAAAGTTGAAAAAGAAGTCTATAAACTCATTTTGAACTCAGCTTTCGGTAAAATATGCGAGAGCGTACGACACAGAAGTCGATGTGACATTGTAACCAACCCCAAAGATTATGCTCGAATCATTGCGGATCCAAACTTCACATCGTTCACAATCATAGACTCCAATATGGTGCTCCTACATCGCAAGAAATGAAACATTGTATTAAATAAAAATATTGCAGGCGGAAGTGCAATAACTGAAATATCCAAGAAACTCATGTTGTCATTTTATTATAATGTATGCAAGGTACAGTGGCCGATTGAGGGACAAGTTCAAGTGTACTACGGGGACACTGATTCACTCCTGTTAAAAGTCAAAACTGAAAATCTATTGAATGATTTGGAAAATGGCGAGTACATTAGCTCACGAATGGACTACACTAACTGGGACGAATCCCTCTACCCGGAGCTAGTGAAACGCCAGGCCCCAAATCAATTGTTAATGTTAAAATCTGAAACGGGTAGCGATCTGATATCCAGTGGTGTGTTTCCTGGACCGAAGGTATACTGTGTGGAAACGCACGGCAAGGATATCAAACAAGTTTGCAAGGGGGTACCTACACACTTTGTAAAAAATAATTTCGACATGAGTGTGTATAGAAACTGTGTGGAACGTAGTTTAGTGCCAAGGGCGAAAGTCATGGCGATTCGCTCTTTACAATTTAAAAACTACACAGTTAGAGTTGAGAAAAACGCCATGTCTGCCATATCGGACAAAGTCTATGTACTTGAGGATGGTGTGAAGGTACTACCACACGGTCATTATTTAATTTCAGACCGAGTTGAATGTACAGAGTACAGAAAACAACTCGGTCTAAAAAAATTAACTTAAATTCACTAAAAAAAAGTATAAATTGGGTGGGAGGGTTTTTTTGGGTAATTAGGTTTTTTAAATTCTTTTTTTTCTCTATCACAAACAACTTTCAATGTGTGTGTGTGTGCAAGGCAGATCAATTTCCAGTATTTAATGCCGGCCCCGGCCCGGGCCCGCCGCAGCGGCCCCCCCCCCCCCCGATGCCCGGCGCTTCCCGGCCCCGGCCGCCGCAGCGGCCGCCCCCAGGGGGGAGGGGGGACCCCAAAATTTAAAATGTTGTAAGTAAAAGTGTATGATATTATTTCACAAGTGTGCACATTAGTCCATTAAATGTTGTATTTTTTTATAAATAAATAAATAATAAAAAAAGTGTATTTATTTAAGTGTTTTTTTTCTAGTGGTTATGTAAATGTTGTATTTTTTTTATTATAAATAAATTAAAAAAAAAGTGTATTTTTTTTATTCATGTTTAATGTGCATTTTTCAATGTAGTATTTTTTTAAAAGTATTGTCACCTTTTTTATGTATATAATAAAAGAAAATATTATTCTTTATTCTTCTTCCTCTCGTTATTATTCTTGAACGGAGTAGTAGTAATAGGGAAATTATTTAGTCATTAGACAGCCATAGTCTAAAGTTAGTTGTCCAGGTGAACTGTTGAATGGAACATGTATCAATTTAAAACACCATTCAGATCGTTTCTGTGTGGACCGTCAATGTCGGGTAAAACAACACTCTTAACTAAAATAATTAAAAATTGTGATAAAATGTTTGTGGAAAAGCCGAAAAAAATCTACTATTGCTATAGTATTTGGCAGGAGTCATATGATAAAATAAAAGCGATTGCCATCACCATGGGGTTGGTGCAGATACAATTCATACAGGGACTTGATGTTTTCAGCATTATTGAACAAAACTCTTGGTTGATCATTGACGATCTGGCTGAATCTATTGAACAATGGTCCCAGGAAATGCTACAACTGTTCACTGTTCGCTCTCATCATGAACAGATTTCCGTTACTCTGGTTCTACACAATCTCTTTCATCAGAGCAAATGTTTGCGAACACTTGCATTGAACTGCACCTACTATGTCATCTATAGAGTTGTTCGTGATTCTAGCTCGCTAATAACTCTCAATAAACAAATCTATCCGGGAGCCCCCAAATTTCTGCTCTCAGCATACAATCAGGCAACTAATAAACCCTACGGCTACATCATATTGGATCTTAATCAAAATACACCCGAGGATCTGCGTGTAGTCACAGATATTTTTGACAATGAAATTACAGTATATCTCCTCGTGAACACTAAAAAGACCTATTAGTTGCTATCATGACACTGAAGAAACTACATGAAAATAGACATTTGTTTTCAGTTCTAAGCACTTCAAAACCTCCGCTTAGGAAAGCAATACTCAAGCACGGTATTGACAATGATTTCATTAATCTAATATCTGAACTTTGTTTAAATTTGATCGAGGGTAATGTTCAAGTGCCAGAAGTAGTTAAGCAACAGGCAAAGCAACATCGTTCCATTGTACGCACATTGGTCTCTAAAAAGAAAGGAAAGAATTTCAAAAGGAAACGACTTCTTCAGGCGGGCGGTAGCTTTTTCACACTTTTACTGCCAATAATTGCAGGACTTGTAAACAGTTTTCTCTAGAAAGAGAAAGAGAATGGCAAAACCCTATAAATTGACTCCAATAGAATTCGCTCTCTCACCCGTCGAACACTTTGAGAACAATCTGAGTAAATTCCTTGACAATGAGAATATTGAGGATGATAAAAAACTGCTTTTACTTCAAGATGCACTTCGCTGAGTGGACAAACACAAGTCCTATCGCTCGAAGCCCACTGCTGCTGCTGCTGCTGATCCCAAAAAAGAATCATCTCCTCAAGAGTCCGCTGCTGCTGCTGGAACACAATTAAAGAAGGAGGAATTGGATTCAATTGTATTGAATCCAATTCAGACCGTATCCAATTCAGGCCTATCTCTTGGAAAGTGGTCAAGATCACATTCAAGTTGAGAGCAATGGGACAGGGATTATAATTCAGGGCAAGAGCTATAATCTACTTGATTTAATCTATGATATGGCAACAAATCGTAAAGGACTATTATCATTTGACGCTCATCTATACAACTTTCTAAATACATTAAACTTCCCCAAAAGTCTTATTGGCAATAGACAAATTCTAAAAAAATTAAATGAACATGCATCATCATCATCATCATCATCAACATTGACACCATTAAAAAATGAACTTGAAGAAGAAGATTTTAAATCAATTTGGAAAATACTAGCACACCGCTGATAGCTAGACAAAAGCGAAGACGTGTCAAGTCAACGTCACCATCACCACCACCACCAACAGCCAGTATACAAAAGGGTAGCGGACGTTACACAACGTGTTTACGTTCAAAATGGTTGAAGTTCTGAAAAGTGTTTATGAAAATATTGGTGAGGTGGGGAGTTTAAGTTCACCCACCACTCTTTCCAAAGTCACTGGTGTTCGCACTAAAAATGTACAAGATTATCTACAAAATGAATCAAGTTACACTCTGCATAGAAATCATAGACGTCGTGCCAATCAATATCGAAAAACTAAAGCCTTTTACCCATTGCATATAATGCAAGCAGATCTCCTGACTCTAGATGAGCTTCAACGACGTCACAATACACCGTACAAGTACATTCTACTTGCAATCAGTGTTTATAGTCGCTATGCGTATGCAATTCCATTGCGATCAAAGAGAGGTGTTGAAGTTGCTCAGGCCATTGAAAGTATTCTCGAACAGGATTCATATAAAAAAATTCAAACGGATCGCGGTAGGGAATTTGTTAATCCCCATGTTGCAAAAGTACTAGAGAAATATAGTACACTGCTCTATTATAGTCACAGTCCTATAAAGGCTGCAATGGCCGAACAATTGATAAGAACTATTCGACTTTTAATTTCAAGGTATTGTACATTGAAAAATACATCGGCTTTTATTCATGATCTTGATAAAATCATGTTGATTTATAATCAACGACCTCATCGATCGTTGTCAAACTCTACGTCAACGGAAGTTCATCATTCTGATCATGATACAATTGACACCTTTCTTAAACAGTATTCCAATGAATCGTTGGCCGTCAAGAAGATGAAAAATAAATTCAATGTTGGTGATACCGTTCGAATTAATAGAACAACTAATGTTTTTGAAAAGGGGAATTACTTATGGTCCACCGAACTTTTTAAAGTGGCAAAAATCCTAGACACTAAACCCATAACTTATCGCCTGCGTGATACCAAAGATGAAGAGATTCTCGGCGGCTTTTATGACTATGAACTACAAAAAGTTAAAAATGCTAGTGAAATCTATCAAATTGAAAATATATTAAAGACACGTACTCGCAGGGGTAAGAAACAGTTACTTGTTCGGTGGCTAGGATACAACTCTGATTTTGATTCTTGGATCGGTGTTGAAGATATTGACAATGCCCTATGATTTCTATGTAACATTCATGTCCAACGTTTCCGATCCTCTCTACAATGACTTGAATACGACAAGTAATTTTTGGACAAAACTCTCCCCTGCCATCAAATTTGACGGTGCATATGAGGTGGCTCTTGTCGACTGTATTCTCAAAAATACCTATGACATCCTGAGAAAGGATCGTAAATATGATATAAAAATTAGACCCTATAATTGGCCACCACCACCACCACCACCTTCAGGTGATCAAGAACAAATTCGAAAAATCAATTGGATGGATTATCCATATGTTGAATTACCCTACGAGGAACTCACCTGTATGAATGATTTATGTCGTTCTATTAATAAAAGAATTTCCGCTCGTAAAAAGGGAGCTTTTCATTTCAACTATTCAAAGGAGGAGGGCAAGATCTACATTAGTTCACCTATTCCCAGCGAAACGGTTATTCTCAATGATAACCTAAAGGATGTTCTTGGCTTTAAGCTCAATATAATCAATGGTAAAAGTGCCGGAAACACTAATTTCATTTTTGCTGACTATCCACCTGCCTTCTCCACAGACACTTGTATATTTCTCTACGCTTCATTTGTGGAAACATCGAGAGTCGGTAATTCAAATGTTCCCCTCCTACGAGTTCTTGAACGAAAAACCAATCAAGAGCATATTCATCACTACAATATAAAGCATCTTCAGTATATTCCCGTAAACACTTCCTATTTTGAACTCTGTCAGTTAACACTAAGAACTGAATTAGGTGATCCTCTAGCAATTTCAAAAGGCTTAGCAGTGATTACATGTCATTTTCGACCCATTGTCAACGACAGCACAATCACCTAAAATGAACAATAGGAGAATTCCATTTGTCTGTCCCGATATCGATTGCTATGTTGGTGCTTTGAGTCCACGTCAAATAGGCAATGGATTGGACTACTACAAGGGTCTTACTACAATGTCTGGCTACGGTTTTGGTAGCTGGTTTGCTAGGCTATTTCGTTCTGCACTACCCCTTACCAGAAAATATCTTGTACCTGCTGCATCAAATTTTGCTGCCTCCACACTACAGGACTGGGGGTCGGGCAAGAATTTCAAGGAGAGTGTTAAGGAAAATATTAGATCTTCAGCAAGAGCCGTTGGTGAGCAACTAAAATCTCGACAAAATGGGGAGGGATTGAAAAGGATGCGTTCACGTCATTCACTCATCAGTCTCCACCCAGGCAGGAAGCAAAGGACATCAACAAGGACTTTGAGGAATAAAACAACGAAGACCAATAAGCAGAAGAAGAAGAAAAAGAAAAAGATTGTTAGATCAAAGAAGGATTTCTTCTTTAAGATGACTTATCTCCCCCACAAGGAATCATATCCATCAATAAGTTCCTCATTGAATCTATTCAATTCTGACAATGTTGATGTCAGTGTCAAGTATGGCTACTATGAACAATTTCACCCCCAACAACCCCTCTCGGAAAATATACACTTTCAAATATTTTCCAATGAAGACTATTTCATTGATTTGTCATCAATATTTATTGATTTAAATGTTGTCGTGAAGAAAAAGTCAGATAATACAACTCCAAATGCCGGCGATGGTCTCTCCTACGAGAACTGTATTCTACACAACCTATTCAAACAAATTAATGTATTCATTAATGGAACATTGGTGAGCAGTAGCAATAATTTATCAAACTATGCAAGTTACATACAATTTATGATGATGACGCCAAAGGCATACAAGGAGTTGAGAGGACGATCATTGGGCTATGAATATCGATCAGGTGTTGATACTGACGGTGAGTTGACTACTGCAGTGACCCAAGATTATCATCTGGTTGGAAAATTAAATCATGAGATATTCAATATATCCCAATGGTTACCCCCCCAATGTCAAGATTGACATAAAGTTACAGATGGCCCCATCGAATTTCATTTTGAGAAAAACACTTCCTGCAGCACCCGATGCAAATGTCATTATCACATCGGCAATTCTCCACGTCCGAAAACAACAAGTTATGAGCTCTGTTGCATTGGCAGTGGAAAAACTAAGAGCCAATGGTAAAAACATTAAACTTCTTGTTCTCCATACGATCACCAATCAACGTCACATTGCCACCGGCTCTCGTAGCTATAGCGATTCATCATTTATCAATGGAGAAATCCCATCAAAATTGGCTTTGGCCTTTGTGAAGAGTGGGAGTGCCGTTGGATCCTGGACTGAATCCCCCCATGATTTTAATTTTTTCGGTCTATCTAGCCTCGTGTGCAAAGTGAATGGTATTCCACTGTACACTCTATCATTTGACAAAAAATCCTATAGAACTCTGTACGAGTTGACCATGCAATCCCTAGATCATGACTCTCAACTATTTGAAAATGGAATAACCGATTCAATGTTTTCAAAAAATCATGGGGTTATTGTTTTGGACTTGTCTGGCACACAGGATATGAGCATAGTACGAACAGGGAATGTACGTTTAGAGTGTACATTTGCCAATGCTCTGACTGAGAGTATCACGCTAATATCACTAATTCAATTTGAAACCTATTGGGAAATCACACCCGACGGCAGTGTTCTACTAGACCTAGCACCATGAACACAAACCAAATAATCAACGTATTTAGTATGGATCGATACATGTCCCGGTACAAGTCCTATTGCATACCTTCGGACCTCATTGAAAAAATTCCAAGTGTTAACAATACCCTAATCATTGTTAATAGCAGTCCATCGACTTTGAAGACCGGTCATTGGCTATGCATCTTTCAAACAGTGAAAAATATTGAATTTTTTGATCCTCTTGGCCTATCGTATAAATTCTACGCTCCATACATCAGCAACTTTATTGAAAGCAGGGAGAAAACCATTATTCAAAATCAACGAAGAGTACAGGATTTAACGACTAAGACATGCGGCTTTCATGCACTAATCTTTTTCATATTCAGATGTCGTGGCTACACCTACAAGCAGTTTCTCAACATCTACGTTGACTTACCTCAATTGAACGACTTTCTAGTGGAGAATATACTTACAAGTGTATTTAATATTGATTTTAGTGCCCTAAGAATAAAATGTTCTAAAGATGTATGTGAAATTGTTTATTAATAAAAAAATTTATATACATGATAAAACGACTTTTCTACTCTTTAGATTTCATCCACTACTAGGTATTTGTCGACAACAACTAGTGCGGGTAGATTATCTGAATTCACAGTGTACTGATCCTGATGTACTGCAATGTCAGGGTCACATTTTCTACAGTAGAGTTTGACTTCACTCTTGTCATATCTCTTTGTATAGTCAATGATACTATTCTCATTCATTCTATAGAATTCACATGTTTCAATTTGCTTATTTGAAGCAATTTCACAAACAGTGTCCTCAAGTGTCGAATCACATTCCGTCACAGCCAAATAAAAATCAGTGGGCTTATAATCATAACACCCAGTGTCTTCACAACGATGACGTAGAAACCATATTCTTTTGTTGTTCCAGCAGTTGAATCGTTGACCCGGTTCCTCCTCCCAGAACAATCTAAAACCACGACGATACCAATCTCGTAGCAATAAACTAAAATCACGGTTAAGATTCTTTCCAATCAACCGGGATATGTACTCTCCCACTGATTACATTTATCATAATGACAATTGGAGCATAGGTGGCCTCTAGTATGAGAGTCACACACCTCTTCAAGACAGGAATTACAACCTTTAATTTGTACAGTATATCCTCTATGCAATTTACACGGCTTGCATAATCTACACTTTTCATCATACTCCTCAATCATTGTGCAATTCTCACATGATGATGACCAGCTGCCCAGTGAGTACATACATAACGGACATGTATGGAACATTTTGTCATGTTTGACACTCTCACTACCACAATGAAACTGAGCTAGCAACAACAAAAATTGTCTGAGATAGAGAGAGAGAGGAGTAAATCATCCTTGAGCACCATCTTTCTTATGAAAAAAGTCCTAAATTTCAAAACTAATGTTTAAAAGCATATCCACAATATCATTTTGCCGTGTCGTGATCAATATATCAATAAATTGTGTAAATGCATTTGGACCACGATGTAGAAGCTTCATACAATAGTCTAATGATGGAGAATTAGTTTTCATCATATCAACAAGCATTCCCCGAGAAAATATCTTCCTTTGAATAGACAACTCTAGAAAATCAACATCTAGAATCAAACGTTTTTCCATAAGAACTAGATTCCTCATGATTCGCTCTTTCTCGAATCCATCCATTTTTTCTAGAGTCCTAACTCTCTCACAACCAACTTCAGACTAATCAGATTTTCTTTTTTGTACTCTAGAAAATATACGCTAGTCTACTATAGAAAGAATTAATACCATTGATTTAGAAACATTTTTACTGAACATAATTACAATAATAATAATATTCACTGATGCATTTTGTTCTCATCAATATATTTCGATAGGACATCTAATGCTGACCGAAGTTTATTTATATGGAGAAAATTCACTTTTCCAGCAAAACATAGTTGCTCCTCCTGCTTAAACTTGCTTAATGATATCACGTATCTCGCATACATAATGTCCCATTCAAGACATAGTCTACACCCAGCGGTTATTTCCACAGCTACATTGGGTACTCGTATATCGTTGCTGCCGCTGCTGTCGGTTCCATCATTAATCTCCAGTAGTGTAAATGCACCACTCATTTTTTTTTCTCCACTAATATCCTCTCAAATAAACTATTCTCTCTCTGAATTCAATTCTCCTACTAATAAGAACTACAATGAAAATTACTCCTTATATCCGAATCCAACTACTAATCAAGTTAGTGTGACCGCCACTCTCTCTCTCTCTGTTTGACCTCCAAAAAATGGGTGTTACCTCAGAAAACCCGTCTGGTAAGGTAAGTATCGTTCATTGTAATAGGCAAATGCCCCTGGTAACCCAATTACTTGAAAATATACACATATATCCATGCCTCAGGCTTGTGAAAGTGCATGTATATTTTCAAGTAATTGGGGCCTTACTACTTACATGAATAATTAAAACGAAATTTGCATACTAATTGTACTTTTTTTGGCTAAATGGCTTTCTCGAAAGTTGTTTAATTTTATTTTCGAACATTTTTATTAGTAATAAATATACGTAACTTACGAATTAACTTACATAACGAAATTCTATATTCGTGTACTTTTATTACGTATATTAGGGGGGGGGAGAGGGTTCGCCCCCTAGTCAATATCTCGCTTTTTATGCTAAAGTTCGATTTTTTTTTCCAATTCTTTAAGAATGACCCCTTAATCACAAAGGCCGTTAATTAGAATAAATAGCTTTTATGAAAGTGCTAAAAAAAAATTAGCGTAAAGAGCGAGGTATTGACTAGGGGGCGAAATCAATCATATACGTAATAGTTTCTGTTCGTTTTAAGTTTTGATGTTGAAAAGTTTTCAGTTGAAAAGTTTTTCAAGTGAAAACTTGTTTTTTATTTAATTTCTGATCGTTTTTTTTTTTAAATAATGCTGGGAAATCCGGCACCCCCTTCATAGCAATGTCTCTTTCCCCATGAAAGCTTCCTCCATGGAAAGATCCTCTCACGTAACCCCTGATCCACGCCCCCCCCCACAACCAGAATAAATCCCCCTGGAAACGTCTGTATACTTTCCAATAACTAATACTATATGCAAACATTGGGCAAAGTTCATAACTTGCAGCCCTTCCCCCGGGAACTTTGGGGGATTAAGGCATCCTCAAAGACATAGTTTTTATATTTTTCGACCATGTTGAACAAAATGGCTATCTCAAAATTTTGATCGGGTGACTTTGGAAAAAATAAACGTGGGAGGGGGCCTAGTCGCCCTCTATTTTTTGTCACTTAAAAGGGACACTAGAACTTTTAATTTCCGTTCAAATTAGCTCTCCTACGATATTCAAGGACCACTGGATCGATACGATCACCCCTGGGGGAAAAAACCAACAAAAAAAAAATAAACACGCATCCGTGATCTTTCTTTTGGCAAAAAAGACAAAATTCCACATTTTTGCAAATTTGAGCTTGAAACATCTACAGTAGGGTTCTCTAATACGCTGAATCTGATGGTGTGATTTTCATTAAGATTATACAAATTTTAGGGGTGTTTCTCCCTTTTTTTCGAAAATAAGGCACATTTTCTCAGGCACGTAACTTTTGACTGATAAGACTAAATTTGATGAAACTTATATATTTGAAATCAGCATAAAAATCTGATCCTTTTGATTTATCTATTTGTATAAAAGTTTCTTTTTTTTAGAGTTTCGGTTACTATTGAGCTGGGTCGCTCCTTCCCGCTCCAAAACAAGCTACAATGAACATGCCTACTGTTGCTATACGGAAAATTAATGATGACATATATAGTTGTATTAGTCAATGTAATGTGGCTTTGATGGTAAAATTAAGATAAAAGCATTAATTAATAATCCAACATCATAAGACTTAGGCAGCGAATCATGAAAACCGATATCTATAATATCAGCTTGATTTTCCATCTGTAATTATAATTGTTTGATCTTGGTTACAATATTTGTATTTCGGGGTTAGAATATTGACTTCAAGTAAGAAAGCTGAACATGATAATTTATGTGTTAAGACACTTAGCTATGAACAAATGGCCCAATATGGATACAAATTAAATGAAAACATAGCATTGAAAAACCATTGTTTGAAGCTTCATGGCTAGAGATTTTTTACACAATTAGGTTCTTGTGAAGAAAACTTCTGCTTGAACACTAATGGCTCAAGAGATTCTTATCACCTTGTTTAATTGTTCTTTGTTGTTATTTTTCTATAAATACTTTGTCGTCTCTTCGATCATTCTTTTCAACTGCAAGGTTACCACTTTACTCCTTAGAACTCATCAGTCCTACTTATCAAAAAAAATAATCCAAGAAGAAAAAAAAACAAGGTCTTCAGAAATTTTTGCGCATGCAGTCAAAGGAGCACTAAATAAAGGTTAAAAAAAAGTTGAAAATTTGTGGGCAAGCTAGATTTTTTTGTTTTTTTTTTTACTATCTTCAACAAAAAACATTAAAAATACGACTTTGTTAAAATGTGTGCAATTCCGAAGTCACTATTTCTGAAGTGTTACTACAACAGAGTAGACTATAGATATATAGGCTCTGGCAACTCTGTTCACCTGCTGGGTATCTAAATGAAAAGAAAGTCATTTCCCTATACTACTTATCAAACCAGCAATATTCTTGATAGATATATCATGCCCAAGTTAGCATTTCTTGGGGTATGAGAATTGGGAGAATATTTATGTGTATCATAGCTCTGCAGAATTATGTGCCTTTTTCCATTATGAACATAATGGAAAAAGGCTACGGACGCATTCTCGACATAAAATTTCAAACGAGGATCATAAAATAGTTTCCCAGTTTATACAGGCATTTACCTAATTTTACCTAATCCCCTTGATAAATGATAAATACAATCAATAGATAAATACAATAAGATATATACAATAGATAAATACAATAAGATAAATACAATAGATAAATACAATAGATAAATACAATAAGATAAATACAATAGATAAATACAATAAATAAATAGATAAATAGAATCAAGAGGCAGAGTCTTGTAGCGGTAAAGTGGGATTGACCTCAGCTTGGCATTACGGAACCCAGAGTTTAAATTCAGCAGCAGCAACACATTGCAAGTTTGGAACTTGATTCTGATGATGAGAGTATGCAAAAGCATCTCCATATTAATCCAAACAAGAAGAAGAAAAAAGATTGTAGTCCAACAAACAACAAGAAGCAGCAAGCAATGAGTGCAAATACAATACCATGCATAAAACCCACCCACCCCCCCCCTTTCCCCGTAAGGTTCTATGTCTGGAAATACAGGGAGAAACCTTTTATGTGGTTTTAAAACTACTGCTGATTAAAAGGTAACCTACTATGATAAAAATGATTCCATGATAAAAAGGGTAACCTACCAGGGAAATAAAACCTTGTTGGTCTCAAAGTAGTAACGGTAGTGGGTGTTGTAACAACTTCTGTTGAAGGTGGAAACTCTAAAATATCTTCTTCGAGTGAGTCTTCTTCGCCTTCTAAGAACTCACCTGTAAAAAAAAAAAAGCACCTTATGACCTAAACTGTAAAAAAAAATTGTCCAGCAACAAGGTTTACTGCTCCGTATCAAAAATACAAAGCTAGGATTAAATAAAAATTTCAGCTCTATTTATTCATACTACTACTCCATTGCTACACTAATTTCATCACCTAAAAAAGCTTAGACAACGCAACGGCGAATTTTGCATATTCATCACACCTTATTTGCCTTATTCCACCGCGGAAAAAGTGGGGTAGCAAAGTAGCAATGCTTCTTGGCAGTTTTCACGGCCTAGTGAAATTTATTTGCAGATTTTGAAATTTGTTGGAAGATTTGGCAACTTTTTGGAATTCTGTCAAATTCTGCTACTGGCAGTTTTGGAACTTTTTCCATACATGGCCGCATTCTTACTAAGGAAAACGTGATTGTAGGGATATCGTGATTACACCGTGCACTTTTTTCTGGGCAATCATTTTTCATAAAGTAGCTTTTAAAGTAGCATAAAGTAGCTGCTAAAGTCTTGAACGCAGCTCCTCTTCAGAATTTGTAAAAAAAAAAACTGGCAGAATAAACATGTAGATGCCCCTGAGGCACCCATAAACTAAATGCTTCGGTACAAAAATTATCCAATGACGGATTAGCCTCAAGGAATATCAGTATAGAAGCATATCCGAGTATAATTGTTTGGGGTATTCAAAAATCAGCACAATAGGCGTAGTGCCAATCGGGACCCACCTGAAATAAATCATGCGTTAACAAAAATGTTCTGTAAATAAAATAATCCAGTGAATCATATAAAAACAAATTCCCATTACGACGTTTTGGGACATCCCTTCTTTATGCAAATCACCATTTTAGAGGCCTAAAGTACGGCTCCTTCAGGAGCCTAAAACTAATCACAGAAATGGGCCCCAAATTGTAATTAAAAATTTATCAATACTCCTGCATCGTTCGAGGAATTTCTACGCTTTAGCGCTTTTATCCTCAACAGTCATCTCTTTAGTTTATCTTCTCCGGTCAGAGGGTCCATTTTCCTATTTCTCGTCTCTGTAATGGGTACAGGAGCAGTTCCCAAGAGGAAGGTCAACATCTTCTGCACATAAGGGAAGGAATAAATGACAATGGAACGTAGGAATAAAATTGCTAAGGGTATGTCTAATATCACTTAATGGTGTGAAGAAATTTTCTTTGAAAGACAAACTTAAAGAGCTTCCCCGACCAGGAAGCTGAGATAAAAAAAAATGACAAAAAAGCATAATCCATTTATGGAAAATAAGGTATTCGCTCTAAACAATTAACATATCAATTTTAATTGGAGTTCAAACCAAGAATAGTCAAGTTCTGTATAATCATATTGGCAAATTGCCAGAAATCTATATTCACTTTCTTGCATAACTTTGATGTTTTCATGATAAGTTTAAAGGCGGGAACAAGTAGGGATGGGATGTGCAAGTCATCCCATCCCTCTCGTCTGTTGGTTTTGCAGCAGTTACGATGAAATTTTCAGTCTATATCATTAAAAACGTTTGTGTAATTATAGAAAATAGAAGAAAAACACCACAAAATAGGGCTGATATTGATCTCAATTTTCAGAGAATCCTCAAGCGGAGGGTTTCCGCCCTTACCTGGGAAAAAGCAAAAATTCTCCGAGGAAGGGCAGTCACGGAGACCAATCAATAGTTGTTTTTTTTTTTGTTTTTTTTTTTAGCTTTTTCACGAGGGGTGATCATATTGAACCAAAGGTCGTAGGATACAGCGAGAATTTTCATTCGAATGAAAATTTAAAGTTCTTGGCAAAAGGGTTCGTTTAGTTTGATTGGCTTTAAGCCATAACTTTTTAAGTCCAAAACTCTTTAAAGACTATCGGTAAATAGAACACTTGCAATTGCCAACTTCCAACATTTGTTGGATTCTGCAATTCTTTCATGTAATTAAATATAAAAAAAACAAGTTTTTTGTAACTGAAAGTAAGGAACGACGTTAAAAATTAAAACGAACAGAAATTATTCGTATATGAAAGGGGTTGTCCCGTCCTCAACGCCTCGCTCTTTACGTTAAAGTTTTTTATTGTTTAAAAAAAGAGAGTTGTGAGAAAGACTCAAACTTTAGCGTAAAGAGCGAGGCGTCGAGGAGGGGACAACCACTTTCATATACGGAATAATTTCTGTTCGTTTTAAGTTTTAACGTCGTTCCTTACTTTCAGTTAAAAAAACTTGTTTTTTTTATTTAATTTTTGAATGTTTTTAATTAATGCAGGTTTTGATCTTGGCTCATCGTACATGAATAATTACAACAAAATGTTCATATTAATTTTGCTTTTATTTGGTTAAATGGCTTTCTCAAAAGTTGTGCAATTTTATTTATGAACGTTTTTATTAGTAATAAATATGCGTAACTTACGAATTGACTTACGTAATGGACTTCTATATTCATATATTTTTAATACGCATATTAGGGGGTTCGCCCCCTAGTCAATACCTTGCTCTTTAAGCTAAAGTTTGAATTTTGTTCCAATTCTTTAAAAATGACCCATTAATCACAAAGGCCGTTAATTGGAATAAATAGCTCTTATGAAAATACTAAAAATTTTTGGCTTAAAGAGCGAGGTATTGACTAGCGGGTGAACCCAATCATATACGTAATATTTTCTGTTCGTTTTAAGTTTTGATGGTGCTCCTTACTTTCAGTAGAAAAACTTTTTTTCTTTAATTTCTGATCTTTTTTAAATAATGCTGGGAAATCAGGCGCCCCCCTCATAGTAATGTCCCTTCCCCCCATGAAAACTTCCTTCATGGAAAGATCCTCCCATATAACCCCCGATCCACCCCCCTCAACCGACTACCAGAAAAAATCCCCCCTGAAAACGTCTGTATACTTCCCAATAACCAATACTATATGTTAACATTGGGTAAAGTTCATAACTTTCAGCCCTTCCCCCGGGGACTTTGGGGGATTAAGTCATCCTAAAATACATAGTTATCATATTTTCGAACACGCTGCACTAAATGACTATCTCAAAATTTTGATCGGGTGACTTTGGGAAAAAATGTGCGTGGGAGGGGGCCTGGTTGCCCTCCATTTTTTTGGTCACTTAAAAAGGGCACTAGAACTTTTAATTTCCGCTCCAATGAGCCCTCCCACGATATTCTAGGACCACTGGGTCGATAGGATCACCCCTGGGAAAGAAAAAAAAAAAAAAAACAACAAATAAACACGCATCCGTGATCTTTTTTCGGGCAAAAAATGCAAAATTCCACATTTTTGTAGATAGGTGCTTGAAAACTCTACAGCAGAGTTCTCTGATAGGCTGAAAATGATGGTGTGATTTTCATTAAGGTTCTATAACTTTTAGGGGGTCTTTCTCCCTTTTTTCTAAAATCAGCCAAATTTTCTCAGTTCCGTAACTTTTGATAGGTAAGACTAAACTTAATGAAATTTATATATTTGAAATCGGCATTAAAATCTGATTCTTTCGATGTATCTATTGATGTAAAAATTTGGTTTTTTATAGTTTCGGTTACCATTGAGCCGGGTCGCTCCGTACTTACAGTTCGTTAGCACGAACTGTTTGATCATAATTCAAACTTAGCCAGACTGGGGGACTTAGGGAACACCTAGCCTCCTTCCACTTTTCTTTTCTCCTGTTCTTCTTTCTCTTTAGGGAATATAAATCTTTACTATTATAGTTGGTTCATTTCTGGTTTTAAAGAAGACGGATCGAGTTTTAGCTTTGTGTCTGCCTTGCATATGAGTCAACTCATGAGTTGACCTGAATAAGTTGCATTGTTTTAATTCAATAAAACAGTTAATTCAACCTTCATACATAAGATAGTTTCTGATCGTTTTAAGTTTTAAACTTTATTTTATATCTTTATTTGAAAAAATAAACTTACTCTGTCTCTATAATTAATATCTCTATAATCTGTCTCTATAATCTATAATATAATTAGTCAATTAAGCTGATTCCTAGCGTCAAATCGCAGATTAAACTTTGTCTTTAAATGCGAAAACCAGATCTTCACATATTTTAAATTCTATGACACGTGTTTCCGTGTCGACACTGCTGACGCAATATAATGTTGGAAAGTTATCTTTAAGGCTTCTCCTTGAACATTTGAAGCCTTTTTTTAACATTGTCATACTTTCTAAGGTAAAACAATCTTAAAGGATTACTCTAAAAACCTGTTACAAATATGAAGATGAAGAAGAAAAAGTACCAAACAATTAGTGTCTTACTAGGGGATACAAACTGATAAGAAGCAGAGAATCCTCCAGTTGATCTTCCTGAGTTGATGGACAGCTCTACTGTCAATTGCGTGGATGTTGACCAAAGCTCAAGATGCTTCTCCTTGCCACATATGTGCGATATCACTGGGGCAACGCTTTCAATCCCATCGAAAACTTGAATGAAGTCATCACTGAAGAGGCAGCTGTAATGATATTTTATTCATATAAGCTAAACACGTAGTCGAGTATTATTATTTTTATTCCATAATTCTCTCTTCTCTTGTCATTCTCTTTCACTGTCCCTCGCACTCTCTCGTTACCTATCTCTCTTTCTATCTCTGTGTGTGGCCAAATTTCCCGAGCCTTTAGCATTAAACCTTAATCTATGCAAAATAAATTCATTTACTTTTTCAAGATTCAAGATCCAACAACTTTACTAAAAATGATTCATGCCGGCTTGACGACCGGTTACAAATAAAGTACATATATGCTTGACAAACGCAACCAGTACACATTTACTAAATTATAAAACTAACCAAATCATCACTGAAATAAACCCAAATAAAGAACAATAAAAAAAGAAAAAATAATAATAATTACTGAATAATAAATTATGAAAAAAAATAAAATAAAAAGAAAAGTAAATAAATAATAAAATAAATTATATAATAAAACGAATATATTAATAACAGAACAAAAAACATAATTACTTAATTTGTCCTCTCTCGTCTTCCAGCCCCACACTCACCAACCGCCCGCAAGGAGATGCTTCTTTAACCGGTTTTTAAATTGCGGGACACTTTCCGCTTCCCGAATTGAGCCTGGAAAAGTATTCCATACTACCGGACCCGAGTGCCTTGCCACATGGCTAGAACCAACCGTACTTCTTGGCTCACTTACCCGGTCTCCAGCATTTCTCGTGGCATATCCATGATAAAATGAGTTAAAACGAAAAAAAAATACTAAAAACATCAGGCACTAAACCATTCAAACTCTGAAACACAAAAATACCAATCTGGAAATCTCTAATCTGACCTACATTCAAAATCTTAAGTTTCCTAAAAATCGACTCTGTACTTAAAACTCCTGTATCATACTTACCAATGAATCTCACTGCTTTATTTTGTTGAATCTGCACTCGTTTAAAATCGCACGTAAAATTGCTAGCCCAAATCATACATCCATAATTTATATACGGCGCAATCAAAGAATGGTATAAAAAAACTAAAATATGAGAAGGTAAAAAATGATGAAAACGTTTTAAAATCCCAATACCAAGGGCTACCTTACACGCAACCACATCACCGTGTCTTCTCCAGCTGAGGTTCTGATCGAGAATGAATCCTATGTAACGCCCTTCCTCAACCCGCTTTAGTACATCACCATTTATTGCTATTTCACTGGGAAGATTTGGAGATACACCAGTCCGACTAAACAGAATATAGTTACTCTTTGCCGCGTTAATGCTAACGTAAGCTAATGCCTACAAAGTCATTCAATCCTTGCAGAGCTCTGTTTGCTTTCTGGACCAATTATTCAAGAGTCTTCGCTGCCACAACAAGTGCTGTATCGTCGGCGAAAGATGTCATAGACGCACCAGAAACATAAAACCGCATACTGTCAACATACACTAAATACAACAAGAGTCCGAAAACGGAACCCTGGGGAACTCCACAAGAAACAGGGAAAAACTTAGAAAACTTCTCCCCCTAGATTTACCCTAACTGACCTACCATTTAAATACGAACTAAACCAATCCAAACATCTCTCTTTTACACCCAAATCCCTTAATCTATCCAATAAAATACTAAAATCATCGGTATCAAACGCTTTTTTAAAATCTATAAAAATACTAATACAATGTTCACCCTTTTCCAAAGCTAAATTAACATTATCTAAAAGATATTGTACAGCATGCGAAGTGGAATGGCCCTTCCGGAATCCATACTGGCCATCATACAATGCATGCAGGCTCGTGAGGTGATCATAAAGTCTTCCATGGATAACTTTTTCATAAAGTTTCGAAAACAGTGGCAAAATAGAAATAGGCCTCTAGTTTGATATATCCATGTGAGTGCTCCCTTTGTAAATCTTTGCCGTTTTCAATAATTTTGGAAATACTCCCTTCTCCATTGATAAATTTATTAGGTGCACTAGCACAGGAAGAATGTTCACAGGAATTGATCGAATAGTCTTCAGGTTAACACCATCTAACCCAGCACTGTTGGATCCAATCGAGCTGACGATCTTTGTTAATCCATATGAATCACAAGGACGAAATTCCATTTCCGTTCCCTCGCCCCTCCCATCAGCACACGAGTTGCCACCAACAAGAGCTTGGGAATTTCTAGTTCCGCTTGTATCTTCGTTCCAATGTTAGTAAAATAATCACAAAACTTGTCACAAAACTCATGTCTATCCTCTACAACCATTCCTTCGATTTCAATTCGAAGGTCTTGAGTTCTCCGAGGTCCGCTAACCAGTTCATTAATAACTTCCCAAGTTCTTTTCAGATCTGCTTTATTTTCCTCAAAAAGTGCCGAGTAATATTGTTTCTTTTTTTCCTTTTCAGTAAATTCGCCATATTCCGAAGCTGTTTAAAATGAGCATTATCTTCCTTCTTTGAAGATCTCAGATAATCCTGAAACGCACTGTCACGCTGTTCAAATAAGTTAACTAGCTCTTCATCGGCCCATGGTTTTCTCGGCATATTTGGTCTCTGTCTGAGTAAACTCTCTGTCTGACAATGAAAGCAAGACACAATCTAAAAAGACACTTGACAAAAACCGCAGCTAGGATGATTCATCCAGTCAATGAGTCACCCTTATTAACTGGTGATTAATCAGCTTCAATTATTACGCAATAGGTAAAACTCAAATTTTATTTTTGAAAAATACACTGTCTCTATCTTCATTCTCTCTCTCTCTCTCTCTCTCTCTCTCTCTCTCTCTCTCTCTCTCTCTCTCTCTCTCCCTCTTATTTTTTTCTCTCTCTCTCTCTCTCTCTCTCTCTCTCTCTTTCTCTCTCTCTCTCTCTCTCTCTCTCTCTATCTCTCTCTTTCCCTTTTTCCCTCTTTCTATCTCTTTCTCTCTCTTTCTCTCCTTTCTCTCTCTCGCAACTTTACTAAAACAACATTGTCTTCATTTCTTTTCTGCAAATACATATTCTGAAAATTATTCTAAATATCTATTTCCAGCTAACATTATGCTATTTACTAACAATTTATTTTATGGAAGAAGTGTTTACTTATTTCCCAATTTTCCAAAGGAACTTAAAATTTCCAGAAACTACAAAAAATACATTTTTTTTTTTTTAAATTGCAATTGCATGGTTCCAAAGGAACCATGTAACTACCCATTCTACTATATTTATAATTTTTGTCAACAAGCCGACACTCACAGCAGTCTCCAAGTGTTAAGTGAGGGAAGAAGATTGACAGGCGTACGGACCAAATAAAAAATGACAAAAACGCTATTGTAAATCATTTGACTTAAAGTAAATAGAAATAGGCTAGGGATGTATTAGGGGTGAGCAATTTCGTCAAAAAAAAAAATCAAATTTTTACATAGTTCAATGATTGTTTTTAATTACTAACTATCTGGTTTCCTCTGTGCTGCACTAATTTTGAAAATGATTCACAAAATAAAACAAAATGGTGATAACCAAGAAATACGTTCAAATTACCAGTATTGCAAAGTAGACCTAAGGTAAAAATTGAGCATTAATTTATCTAATTTTGAGTCTTTGTGCACGCTACCTACTTTCAACTTAATCTATGGAGAAAAAATTTAAATTTTTTCTATTTTCGAAAGTATCTCGGCGATGCAACTGGTCCAGTTTATTATAAACAATTGTATGCCAGTGGGAGGGGGGACAATTCATTAACTAGTAATTGTAAAGAGAATGAGAATGCTTGTTTTCCTCTCCAATGTATTTTCTTTGCCTTTCATTAAGTAGAAAGTCCATTGTCGTCAGCCATAATCTTTAGATTAGGAAAGCTTATTATCGAAAGGCTTCTTCAAAGAAAACTATTCACCCATAGCTAGGAATAAAGTATAAAAGTGCTGGGATATTGACACAGCTAGAGCAGAGGTTTATAAAATTCGAATGTGAAGTCCTTGAGACGATATTGACAACATAAAAATTGCAGGAGGGTTGATTAATAAAGTCCTTTAGAAGTGTTAGATATTTGCCATCCTGGCAAATTCTGGAAGAAAGTGATGAGAGAGTTTGGGAAATAAAGCTATATGCACAAAACCTTGATGATCGAGCCAGAAAAACAATTTTTGGACAAAAACAATGATAATTTAAAAAGCAACAACAAAGAATTAAAACCTGATAAGAGGGGATCCTATATAAGTGTCTGAAAGTAATTCCATCTGAAAACTGTGAATAACTGTTTAGGTTCAAAAGATTTTGATAGTTTGATCAAAAATGCTTTTTGAGACAAATAAAACCCATTTCTAAAATAAAGAACAAAGATCATTTATTGATAATAAAGTCCTTCAGAAGTGCCAGAAAAGACTCCTTATCTTTTTTGTCAAAACCCATTTTTTTAAGCATAAAAACAGTAATCCCTGTTCTAACAGTAATCACTGAACTTCGCTGGAAACTTAAAAAGTAACAAAAAATTCTTTAGAAGTGTCAGAAATTATCCATCTAGAACGCTTTTAGAAAGAACCATTTAGAAAGCTTTTACAAAGCATCTGTAGCAAATCACTAATTATCAGGTCTAAAACAATCTTATGACAATTTACAACTAGTAATTAAAGCCAGAAGCCAGCCGAGTATTTGTCAATATGCACTCATAATGGTTTAATTAAAACCATGATGAATTTTAAACAGTTTTAGTAAGTTCTCCCTGTTATGTCTCACAGCTAAGGGATTAAGTTGAAACTTTCAATAAAGTCCTTTTTGAAGGGAGAGACTTCCAATTCGGTGTTTTTGAGCAAGAGTGCGAAATATTTTTACGCAGTTCTCACAAAAGAGTATGCGTTGTTTTATTTTATTTTTTTGCCGACCGGCTCTGCCTCCAGTTAAAGATAAAGACAAAAAGGTGTGGTTGGATGATAAAAAAAATACAAGGGAATTTTTATTAACCGTCACAAACAATTTCCCCTGAAACAAAACAATGGTGGGTAAAAGATTATATGTGAATAATCTTGATGTTTGGCACAGTCAGGGTATATATACCTGGTATATACACCAGTCAGGGTATATATGTGCTTGGCACAGACAGGGTATATATGGTCATGCATGTTGGTTTCCAAAATAAAATGTTTTTTTTTTAAGAAAGTTTTGTGATTGTGATTAGTGAATAATTGTACCTTGAAAACTGTTCGCGCAATAATTCTTTGTTATTCTTATTATTTTTCTAATTTAAAATTTAGTTGCAAATTTGCTATATGAGTCATGCAGAAAACACCAAAAAACAGGTGTCCTACATTGTCACTGCATGTATGATCAGTCATCGCTGAAAATTCGTCGTTACGCACGCGCGAAGCAGAAGCTTAGGAGAAATGCATGATGGATCATGAACATGTGTCCCAAATCTCTTCAATGGAGAAGATAGGAACGCCCATTGCTGTATGTTTGGGCTGGAATGAACATTTTTATTCAAAAAGTATACATACTTTAAAAAGAAAATCAAAGAGCCCGTACAGTTTGATAAGAGATAAATCAGCAGCGCTCTAAAATACTCTTCATATGAATGAAATTTTCTCGTATGTTGACATATTAGGGTTACCCAGCACAATCGAAAAGTTAAAAAAATCTCAATTGGATGTAATTTGGGTTTCAATGAAATGTATAAGTTTAGTTTACCATAATGGATTCTTCGGGTCCTTTATGAAAGTGGATCAGGCCAAGGGAAAGTGGCTTTCGATGCATACTTTTATGAAGTGAAAGGAATACATTGAACACCTTTTGGCAATAGATTTTGGTATTTTGTCGGCCATAATTGTAAGGCAATTGTTTATCAATTTTCCAATGAATGTGTTTAGATTTTAAAATTAACTTTATAATCTTACTGGTTAACAAAAGATTGTACTGATTTTTTTCCATACAATTGGGTTTACTTTATAATCTTGCTGGGCAACAACAGATGGCACTGACTTTTCTCAGAAGCAGTCTTGAATTTCTTCTCTTATCAGTTTGTCATGCTCTTTATTTCAACTTTTAAAGGGGATTAAATAAAAAAAAAAAATAAAAAAATATTTGCACACAGAGTTATCGCCTTCTCTTCTAAACACTGTCAAAAAAATCATTGATAGAATAAACTTAAATAGAGTAACCTATGATCATCCAGCTAAATTTCCATTAGAAGTGATTCTCAAAAGGAAACATTAAATGAATATATAAGGACAGGATTGACATTGAATACGAGCCTATCTTTTTCTCTTCTTTTTTGTATTTTTTTTTATCGCTTTGAAAGAATTTTCTTATACACAATAGATAGCTACAGACTGTGTGGGCGTCTCAAGGGAGTTTACATTTTGATCAACAGTTTGACTATGCTCATAAATTATTTGTGCAGCTTCCTTGAAAGTAAAATTTGTCCTTGCTGATGATGCTGTCTCTTGTTAATACCCAAGATATTTATAGTAACAGAATATCTGTTAGAAATATCCGTCAGATATTTTAAGTGTAAAGGCCAGGGCTCATCCCAGACGATAAATTTTAGTAGAAAAAAAAAAATGAAATAGGTCCTGGAAAAAGAAAGATAGAGGTAAAAAAAAAATCATTCGTTAGGTTTCTTACCAATGACCTCTAGCGTCACTTAATGCCAGTGGATGGTTACCATTTGTAATGTTTTATAATTTTAAGCGCTTTAGTTTTTTTTTACTAATTAATTTATTGCATCGTTGCTTTTTTCTTCAGTCAGTTTAATATCTTATGCCAAATATTTTTACTTATATAAAGCTGAACAGTACACGACCAATTTTATTATGCCATACACTGAATATATATTGGCTCTATAGAAAACCCATTTGACTTCTTTTTTTTGGTATCACATTTGATATATTTCTTACAGTTATGCCCAATAGCTGCGTTTATCAGTTTTGCTCTTTTCCGCGCTTCTTCCAAACGAAACCTTGTTTTGATGCGACTGAATTTATAAATATCCAACAAGCTTTAAATAAGAATAGCATAACCCTCACAAAATCGACAATTATATTCAACAAAGGCGTAACCACGCATTCTCTCATCTAAATATATATATATATATATATATATATATATATATATATATATATATATATATATTATATATATATATATATATATATATATATATATATATATACATATATATATATATATATATATATATATATATATATATATATATATATATATATATATATATATATATATATATATATATATATATATATATATATATATATATATATATATATATATATATATATATATATATATATACACATATATATATATGTATATTCTCTCATCTAAATATATATATATATATATATATATATATATATATATATATATATATATATATATATATATATATATATATATATATATATAATATATATATATATATATATATATATATATATATATATATATATATATATATATATATATATATATATATACATATACATATATATATATATATATATATATTTATATATATATATATATATATATATATATATATATATATATATATATATATATATATATATATATATATATATATATATATATATATATATATATATATATATATATATATATATACATATATATATATATATATATATATATATATATATATATATATATATATATTATATATATATATATATATATATATATATATATATATATCTATATATATATATATATATATATATATATATATATATATATTATATATATATATATATATATATATATATATATATATATATATATATATATATATATATATATATATATATATATATATATATATATATATATATATATATATATATATATATATATCGCCTTTGCGCAAATTACGAGTGTCATTTAGCGCATTGGAATGTTCAGGGTTTTTCGTATCTTAAATTAGAGTGTCTTCTTAAATGTTGTGATTTTTCAGTTGTATCATTAGTAGAAACGTGGCTGGAAAAAGAGGAGAGAATAGAAGGTTTTTCTTATTTTGGATCACAAAGAAAGCGATCGCAGAATGGTAGAACTTATGGAGGAGTGGCATTATTGATAACGAATAGATGGCGAAATATATCTCGGCTGAAAAGTGTTTCATGTAATCTAGTATGGGTGCGAGTACCTTTAGGTAGTAACTCGTTTATCTTTTGTTCAGTGTATTTACCGCCGGAAACTAGCACTTTTAGTGATGAGGATACCTGGGAGATATTAGAAAATGATATGGATCGTTTTTCAGAACAGTTTCCGTCCGATTATTTTATTTTTCTAGGGGATTTTAACGGATATACAGGGGAGGACGAAGGAGCCCGTGAGGAGGAGGTGGGTCTCGAACTAGGAAAAACTAATGGAGTTTATATGATTGAGCCGTCGGTTAGGAGGAGGACGAGTAAGGACGGTCATCGGAGAAAGAATAATTGGGGGAAAAAATTATTAGATTTTTGTGGTAAGCAGAATTTGGTTATTTTGAATGGGAGGACAGGGAAGGATAAAGGAGTGGGGGATTTTACATGTTTTTCGGGTAGATCTCCAAGTGTTATAAATTATGGGGTTGTTAGTCTGGGGCTTCTTTCTTGTTGTGTGGATTTTGAGGTGATGGCGCTGGCTGGGTCGGATCACGTGCCTATTAGGGTTGAATTAGGAGGGGGAGGATGGGCTGAGAGCCGGAAAAAGAAGTTTGGGGCTAAGGGAAAGATGGGTAATGAGCTTGATTGGAGGGAAGGTTTAAGGTTTGATAATGATAGTGAGGAGAAGTTGAAAAAGGTACTAGTTGAAGATAGAGGGCTGGATTCATTTATTCAGAAGAGTGAGGATATGGCAAGGGAAGGGGATATAGCAGGTTCTGTTGATTTTTTGTCGGGGGTTTTGTATAAGATTGGAACTAAGGTGGCATGTAGGAGAAAAAATGGTAGAAGTACTGGTTTGATGAGTTTTTTTGATAAGGATTGTGAGGAAAAGAAGAAGGAGGTTTTAGTAGCTTTTAGATTGCTTAAGGCTAGTAGTACAGTTGATCTGGAAAATAATTTGCAGGTTTTTAGGGACAAGCGAAGGGGATATAAAAGGCTACTTAAGTTGAAGAAGAGACGTTCTGAAGAGGAAGAGAGCCAAAAAATACGGGAGAAATTTAGCGTGAATGATACAACGGAGTTCTGGAAGTTAATTAGGAAATCAACAGAAAATAGAAAGTTGACTGATTCAGTCCCTCACGCCGATACCTGGCCAGAATACTTAGAACAAAAATATAAAGAGATATACACCGAAGAGGACGAAGAGAGAGCTGATGAGGAGATGAATAGTTTAGAAGAAACAGCCGATTTTGAGTTGGATTCAGAGGACGCTAAACTACTGGAACCGGTTGGACAGGAGGAAATATGGCACGCCTTGAAAAGCATGAGAGGGAACTCAGCACCGGGCATCGACGGAGTACCAACTAAGCTGCTGAAATGGTCAAGAGCATGGATACTGCCAGTGCTTGCATTGATATTCTCGGCAATTCTAAGTACACCTCTATGGCCACAAAATTGGCAGATATCGATTATGATCCCATTATTTAAGAAAGGAGAAAGAAACCTGCACAAGAACTATAGGGGGATAAGTTTAGGAAGTTCTATCAGTAAGCTATTTTGTAGAGTCCTTTCTAATAGGATGGATAAATGGTTGCATTATAAAGGTATATTAATTGAATGTCAGGCAGGGTTTAGGGAAAACTATAGTACAATTGATCAAATATTTTGTTTACAGGCTTTAGCTAGTAAATATACGAGGCATAGGAAAAATAGGCTATATACGGCGTTTTTGGACATTAGGGGAGCATTTGACGAAGTTTCAAGGAGTTTGTTGAAAGTGGTGTTGGTGAAATTAGGATTGCCAATTAGGTTAGTAGAAGTTATAATGAAAATGTATGAGGTGGTTAAAGTAGTAGTGAAGGTAGGTATTTCTTATTCTAGGCCAGTTTTAAGTAATGTAGGCCTCAAACAGGGATGCACTCTATCACCGCGTTTGTTTTCTCTTTTTATTAATGATATTGAGCAGTATTTTAGAAATAGAAATGTCCCTATGTTAAAATTAATGTCGCTGGAGCTGTTTTGTTTATTATTTGCAGATGACATAGTATTGCTTGCGAAATCGGCTCCGGATTTGCAAAAGATGTTAGAGATTTTGGATAGTTATCTGGAGAGTAAAAAATAGTTTTAAATATTGAAAAATCAGTTATATTAGTTTTTGGAAATGATGAAAGGGAAAAGAATAAGTTTTATTTTAAAGGGAAAGAGATGAAAGAAGTTAAGGATTATATTTATTTGGGATGTAAGTTCACAAGTTCAGGGAAATGGAGTGATCAGGTGCAAATAGCGAGTTGGAAGGGTCAGAAGGCTTCATGGGCGTTATTGAAGAGTCCCCTTAGGCATCTAGGACCGGCAGATATTAAGCTACAGAAGAGAATTTTTGAGACGAAGGTAGGCCCAGTATTGAGTTACGGTGGGGAAGTTTGGGGTTTTGAAAAAGGGGAAAAAATAGAGAGAATTTATTTAGGACATTTCAGGAGACTTTTAGGGCTAAGCGGGAAATTTAATAGTCTGGTGTTAAAGGGTGGTCTAGGATTATTTTCATTGAGGGTAAAAAGATTGGTTAGAATGATAGGATACTGGGAAAAGGTGATTGGTTTACAGAATAATAGGTTAGTAAATGCAGCTTATCTGGAGGTGTTGCAGGATAGAAGGAAATGTTCATTGGCTTCCTAGGTGAAATCAATCTTAAATAGTTGTGGGTTATCAGGTGTTTGGAATGAAGGGAAGGGGATAGGGCTGGAAGTAGGAAATGTAGCAAAACTAGTAAAGGGAGTGCTTGAAGATCAGGAGATTCAGAAATGGCAGTGTGAAGTCGCAGCCTCGGTGTCCCTCGGCATTTACCGGCAATGGAAGGAGGTCTGGGGATGTGATAATTATTTTAAAGCGGGTTTAAATAGTGAAGAAATTAAGTGGTATATATCAGGGAGGGGTAATTTTCTAGCACTTGGAGAAAGGAGGAAATATTTAGGGAGGGTAAGGGTAAAGGAGGGTCCTTACTCATGCCCTATGTGCGGAGAAAATGGTGAGGATCTGCTTCACTTCATGGCCCTTTGTCCCGAATTACAGGATTTAAGGAAAGAATTATTTTTTGTTAATGTGGGGACAAGTGAGTGGTTGGTTTCAGTAATGGGATCAAAAAATTATGGGACAATAAGAATGATAGCAAAGTATATAAAATTGGGTATGTCACATAGAGATAGATTTTTGTAAAGGGGGTGGGGTGAGTGTGGAAAGTATTGTTGTATGTGTGTAAGTTGTTTTCTTGTTTGTTATTTTTGTAGTCATGGCCCTTGATAGATGTAACATACATCTATCTATTTATGTTAGTTTAATGGTATTGTGCGGTTTATTATGTTTTTGTAATGTTTTGTAATTTTGCGTTGTTATTGTTATGTAGGCTACCATACTTTGCTATGAGTGTTATAATCATGTGCTATTATTTTGTGTGATTTTCCTTTTTTTGCCATGGCCCAAAGTGGCTTTTATTGCAATAAATATCTATCTATCTATCAATAAATATCTATCTATCTATCTATATATATATATATATATATATATATATATATATATATAATATATATATATATATATATATATATATATATATATATATATATATATATATATATATATATATATATATATATATATATATATTATATATATATATATATATATATATATATATATATATATATATATATATATATATATATATATATATATATATATATATATATATATACATATATATATATATATATATATATATATGTATATATATATATATATATATATATATATATATATATATATATATATATATATATATATATATATATATATATATATATATATTATATATATATATATATATATATATATATATATATATATATATATATATATATATATATATATATATATATAAAAATTTGGCGGGGGGGGGAGATTATCGTTCATTCGATTTTAAGCAATAAATCACGATATTTCTTTAGAAAGTATTTTTAAATTCACACCAAAATATTGTGTAGCACTTCCATTTAACTTCTATCCAAGACGTGGAGATTGAGGAGTATGAATTCATTATTAAGAAGTTTCCTTCTCACAAGCGAATTTCAGAAAATACTGGTTATAGGGTATTTTTTATTTTGTAATAGGTAGCTGACATGCTAGCTTATTACTGCTTTGCCTTTCAAATCTGCTTCTTCAGATACTATCTTCCAAGCTGTCATCACAGTGTATCTGTTTTTATGCTACTTTTGTTCCTTTGAATAAAACAGGGAATATTTTATGACAGTCTCAACCGATTATCCCATGTTCATTGTTGTCACATATATTTTTCTTGAAATTTCTTTTCTATCTTGAAACTGTGCTTATCTTTGAAGTTAAAGTTGAAGTTACTAACTTCAAGATTTAATGAAATTGCGATAATTGTCAAAAAGGGGATAAATTGTTGGTTATCGTGTAAAATAGTAAATGGATGAATATGAGATTCCAAAGAAGCAATAAATAAAAAAAAAGTCATATATTACTAAACATAGCTTTTCAGAGACGTGTAGGTTTCAATATTTTGAACCATGAAATATTTATTTATTTTACAAACTTATATTATTTTCAAGCGTCAACTTTATTTGTAAATATGAAAGTAATTAATTGCTGATACTGTCAACTTTTTATAATTGTGTTATTTAATATAATGGTTAATAGTATGATTTAACTTTTCCAAATTTGGAATTTTACATCCTGTTCAGCTACGCAGGCTCGGACCTATACCCTGCTTTTTCCTAAAAAATGAAAAATCTTAAAAATTCTCTTTCTCTTTCAGAAAACAGTTCTTTCCTTTTCAGTCAGACATAGAAGTCAAATAACATTTTTACCTCACAACTTACTCTAATAGAATATATCTTTAACAATATTTATTATCGAAATCAACATATAAACCAAAAAATTTGGAATTGAACATCAAGTTTCATAGTTAAGCACAAGGTTCGAAACAGTAAAAAAAAAAGAATGATGATGGTTCTCAATGTAAAATTGAAATTCCCAAGTTTTTGTTCTTTCAACTTTTAACTGGTAAAAAGGAAAACAGATCTTTATTTTTCAGTCCCACATCCTATAAAAGTCGAATAACAATTTTACTTCATAAGCTACTATAGCATTAATTTATATTTACCAATATTACTTTTCAATATCAATAAATAATCCTTAAGGAAATTGGGATTACACCAAAGTTTAACATTCATTTACAAGTTTGAAACAGTAAAATAAAAGGAATAAATTATAGATTCGTTTGTAAAATTTGAATTTCCAAATTAGGGTTCTTTCAACTTTGAACAATTAAAAAGAAAAAACAGCTCTTTCTATTCCAATCAAAGACCCTTTAAAAGCGAAATCATATTTTACTTCATAATGTAGCCTACTCCAGCAATAATGTCTTTAACCATATACATTATCGATACCAACATATAATCGTAAAAAAAAATACTATTACATAAGAGTTTTACGGTCATTTATACACTTTGAAACAATTAAAAATGAGGTGTTGTTGCTCTTAATCTTAAATTGAATTTTCCAATTTGGTGTTCTTTCAACTTTGAACAGCTAAAAAGGAAAACAGCTCTTTCCTTTTCAGTTACACAACCTCTAAAAGTCAAATAACATTTCTGACTTCGTAAGCTACTCTAGCAATAATTTATCTTTATCGCATCGCTTCCCAGCTGCTTCTAACTTCCATTAGAAACTAAGAAACACTCTAATTTGACGAACAGTCTGTGCCTGCATTTCAGTGTTGAAAATACGACTTTTAGAAATTAAATTACTAACAAGGTTTAAATTTATTACCTTAGGCGGAGACATAAGGCCATTTATGTTCTATCATAATATCATAACCGGAGTTGTTATTAGCCTCCACATCATATGAAAAAACAATAGAAGCTGAAGTTGGATGATATCAAAATGACTTATTCATGAAAGAACGAAATTTGGAATTTTTGGTCATTTACGAAGATTTTGAAGTTATTATCCCGAATAAGAAGAATAAAAAAGTTTTATATGTTGCTTGTGTAAATGATGGCTGAGTGATGGATTTAGCATTGAAATGTCTGTTGGTATGGTCAAATTTCAAAGTTTATAGAAATTAAAATTGCCAATCATTTTACGAATTAAAATCAGTTGTTAGACTACTTAACTTCATAAAATAAATTATGTAAAAATTGGGGGAATATAACCATTAAATGCTTACCAAACTACCCCAAGGATGGATCCAGAGCAAAACCTTAGGGTGGGGGAGGGGCAGTGTGACAAGGGCGCCAATAAACATAATCTTTTGGAGGGGACAATGTGGAAGGGACGTCAATAATTGACCAAACTGACAAATTCATTTAAAAAAAAAAAAAAGAACAGAGAGAAAATAAGGAATAAGGGTGCCAGAAAAATCTTAGATGGGGCCCGATGCTTCCCCCAGCCCCTTCGGACCCATCAGTGAGCCACCCTGTGGTATTCCCTCAGAGGGACTATAACCGTAGTTGTTATTACCCTCACAATATATGCAAAAAATAGAAGCTGAAATTAGGTGACATTAACCTGACTTGACCAGGGATAAAGAATAGTTCGAATGTTTTGCTATTTCTGAAGAATTCAAAAGCAATTACCCTGAGTAAGACGAATCGAAAGAAATTTTATATGTCACCTGTATAAATAATCGCTGATGGTTTTCAGTGTCTGGTGATAGTGATGGTGTCAAGTTGGAAAATTTAACTGAATATATATTCAAAACAGGCGCATGGGCAAATTAATGTGCAGATGAGACAACTAAAAGGTCTTCTTAAAAAAAATCTTAACAGTCACTTGTGAAGTAATCAATGGGCAAATTTAAATTTGATGAACATTACACATTAAGAATCACTATAAAAAGCAGATGCTGTTGATGTATATATTATTACCAGTTTTAACCCAACCCTCGAAATGATCAACTATCTCTGTCGCAAACACTCTATCGCATCTATCTTGTGTGTCAGATATGTTTTTTTTTCATGAAAACACTCTTATGCAGCCCTAGGGTAAGTCAGGGTACTTTTACTTTAAATTTACACTTCGTGGTATTTAAGTTTTTAATCTAAATTAGGTCCCTTTCAGTAGAGATATATTTGCCCTATACTAGGCTGCAGCTATTCCTGCAACAAGTTTCGGGTGTACTAAAACTACAACTGGCACCTACATGTGGCACGTGGATGTGGCTACTACAATAACTGCTTTAAACGTTTTGTTCTTAGTAAAAATAGTTTCAAAAAACTTGTAACTCAGTAACACCGCATCTAAAGCCGTTCCTAACCACCTTGCATCCGCTATATAATATTCATAGAAAATGAACCCGTCCTTTTGGCCGTTTAGAACAACTGGTAAATGAGAAACTAACCAAATGCATTTAAATTTTAGAATTCATTTTAAAATCCGTCAAATAAAATCCGTCAAAAAACTATATTTTATCCATTTTCTTTTGTTGCTTTGAAAAGCACTTAATTAAACACCTTACCGTGCTATGATAACTCAAACCCAGAAAAGACGAAAAACGAATCAATTGAAATAAGAATAGAATGTTCCAAAACTCCTTCTTTTTATCGTTGTACGGGGGGAGGGCATTTACCAGGGTGGATACGACTAACACCATAGAATATATTTATTCAGGCAGAAAGGATTGATGCAAGATACGGGGGTACGTAGGAGTGCTGTTATTGACGTTAGAAGTAAAAATGACCATATAGTAGTGTCTAGGGTTAATCTAAAACTGAATTTTATGTACAAAACAAAATAAGAAGCGCACAGAAAACAAGCAACATCAAAATACAAAGTAGCAGGTGCCACTTGAAGGTGAAGAGACTTATATGAGTCATAAATAGAATTTTCGAACAGTACGTGGCAACGAACTGTAGGTAAGGAGCGACCCGGCTCAATAGTACCCGAAACTCTTAAAAATGGAATTTTGATACAAATAGATAAATCAAAAGAATCAAATTTGTATGCCGAGTTCAAATATATAGGCTTTATTTACCCATCAAAAGTTACGAGCATGAGAAAATTTGCATTATTTTTGAAAAAAGGGGAAACACCCCCTAAAAGTCATAGAATATTAATGAAAATCACATCATCAAATTCATCGTATCCTAGAACCCTGCTTTAGAGGTTTCAAGCTCCTATCAGCAAAAATGTGGAATTTTGTATTTTTTTTTGCCAGAAGAAAGTTCACGGATGCGTGGTTATTTTTCTTTTCGGGGGTGATCGCATCGATCCAGTGGTCCTAGAATATCGCAAAAGGAGTAATTCGAATGAAAATTAAAAGTTTTAGTGCCCTTTCTAAGTGACCAAAAAAATTAGAGGGTAAACAGGCCCCTCCCACGCTCATTGTTTTCCCCAAAGTCACCTGATCGAAATTGTGAGATGGTCATTTTGTTCAGCATAGTCGAAAAATCTAATAACTATGTTTTCGAGGATGACTTAATGCCCCAGAGTCCCCGGGGAAGGCCTGCAAGTTATAAACTTTGTCCATTGTTTACATATAGTATTGGTTATTGGGAAGTATATAAACGTTTTCAGAGGGATGTTTTATTGTGAAGGGGGCGGGAGGGCTATCGGGGGAGGGGTTACATGGGAGGATATTTCCTTGGAGGAATTTTTCATGGGCAAAGGGAATTTTTCATGAAGAGGGTGCCGGATTTCCTGGCATTATTTAAAAAACGATCAGAAATTAAATAAAAAAGACAAAGTTTATTCAACTGAAAGTAAGGAGCAACATTAAAACTTAAAACGAACAGAAATTATTAAGTATATTAGGAGATTCGCCCCCTCGTTATTACCTCGCTTTTAGTACTTTCAAAAGAGCTGTTTATCAAACAATTCGTGGTAACGAACTATTGAGCGACCCGGCTCAATAGTAATCCGAAACTCTAAAAAACGGAATTTTGATACCAGTAGATACATCAAAAGAATTGAATTTTTATGCTGATTTCAAATATATAAGTTTCATCAAGTTTAGTCTTACCCATCAACAGTTATGAGCCTAAAAATAATTGCCTGATCAAACAGTTCGTGGTAACGACCTGTAAGTAAGGAGCGACCCGGCTCAATGGTAACCGAAACTCTAGAAAACGGGTTTTTGATACCAATAGATATATCAAAAGAATCAGATTTCAATGCTGATTTCAAATATATAACTTTCATCAAGTTTAGAGCTACCCATCAAAAGTTACGCGCCTGAGAAAATTTGGCTGATTTTCAAAAAAGGGGGAAAGACCCCCTAAAAGTTATAGAACCTTAATGAAAATCACACCATCATATTCAGCGTATCAGCGAACCCTACTGTAGAGGTTTCAAGCTCCTATCTACAAAAATGTGGATTTTTGCATTTTTTGCCAGAAGACAGATCACGGATGCGTGTTTATTTGTTTGTTTGTTTGTTTGTTTGTTTTTTTTCCCCAGGGGTGATCGTATCGACCCAGTGGTCCTAGAATATCGTGGGAGTGCTCATTGGAACGGAAATTAAAAGTTCTAGTGCCCTTTTTAAGTGACCAAAAAAAATGGAGGGCAACTAGGCCCCCTCCCACGCTCATTTTTTTCCCAAAGTCACCCGATCAAAATTTTGAGATAGCCATTTTGTTCAGCATGGTCGAAAATATGATAAAAATGTCTTTTAGGACGACTTGATCCCCCAAAGTCCCCAGGGAGAGGGCTGAAAGTTATGAACTTTACTCAATGTTAACATATAGTATTGGTTATTGGGAAGTATACAGACTTTTTCAGAGGAGATTTTTTCTGGTAGGTGGGGGAAGTAGAGGGTCGGGGGCTATATGGAAGGATCTTTCCATGAAGGAAGTTTTCATGGGGGAAGGGACATTGCTATGAAGGGGCGCCAGATTTCCCAGCATTATTAAAGAAAAAGATCAGGAATTAAATAAAAAAAAAACAAGTTTTTCAACTGATCAACTGATTGTGATTAAGAGGTCATTTTTAAAGAACTGGAAAAAAAATTCGAACTATAGTTTAAAGAGCAGGGTATTGACTAGGGGGCGAACCCCCTAATATACGTGTTAAAAATTTATGAATATAGAAGTTCGTTACGTAAGTTAATTCTAAGTTACGTATATTTATTACTAATAAAAACGTTCGTAAATAAAATTAAACAAGTTTCGAGAAAGCCATTTAACCAAATATAATATGCAAATTTTGTTTTAATTATTCATGTACGGTGAGCCAAAATCAAAACCTGCATTAATTCAAAAACGTTCAAAAATTAAATAAAAAAAACAAGTTTTTTTAACTGAAAGTAAGGAACGACGTTAAAACTTAAAACGAACAGAAATTATTCCGTATATGAAGGGGGCTGTCCCCTCCTCAACGCCTCGCTCTTTACGCTAAAGTTTTTTTATTGTTTAAAAAAATAGAGTTGTGAGAAAGTCAAACTTTAGCGTAAAGAGCGAGGCGTTGAGGAGGGGACAGCCCCCTTCATATACGGAATAATTTCTGTTCGTTTTAAGTTTTAACGTCGTTCCTTACTTTCAGTTAAAAAACTTGTTTTTTTATTTAATAAAGAATCAAAGAACAAAACACTACGATAAAAAAGAAAGATGCCTAGTATATGTGTACTATTAAACGTTCCTAAAAAATCATTTCCACAAAGCATGATACACCATCAAAGAGCTATTCAGTTTAGCAGTTTAATTTACGGCGGATAATCCACTGGTGGGTATCATAATTCAGTGAAGAGAGTTGCCTGCTTAGTTTGTAGGGACTTTGGGTTTTACTCTCACCAAAGGCAGATTTTGTAGAAAATTGGATTTCTCATAAAGTAGATATCTTGAAATGTCCATCTATTTTTTTTTTTTTTTCGTTTGACGAATGCCCTCCACCTTTATTATTATTGAAGGCTAATGTGCATTTCTTAAGATTTTCGAGAATGTTTTTTTCAAGTGAAATTGTATTTCCATTGATGAAATGTGCACATTAAGCACAGTTTTGATGTTTAGAGCTGCTCTAAAAAAAAAAAAAATTATATTTTCGTGCAATTTTCATTTGCTTGTCATATTTTTATTTTCATTCCAGCAGCTTTCTTCTTCTTGAGGAAGGCCATTTCCTCCCCCTTTGCTCCTTTCAGAAAAAAAATTAAGTTCCCAATTATCTAACTACTTTGGGTTGATATTTCTAGTATAAAAAAATGAATATAGCAAGTCAAACTTTATAAGAAATATTGGCAGGATAATAAAATTCTCTCTCTCTTTCCTTTTATCTCCAAGTAGAACAATGTGTAAATATTTTTACGCATGGCACGCTACCCTAGCCAAAAATTATTAATTACCTCATATGTAAAAATGCCAATGTTACCTTTGTTAGTTCTGAATGTTTTGCAGTACCGTCTAAAATAGACAAAAAATCGGATTTTCAAATAGTACAAGTTGTAAAAACAAGTAGTTGAAGTGGGGTATGTTCGTGAAGTATTGCTTAAATACTGTTTAGACATTTTTTTTGTTTCTTTTTTTAAATTCAACGGTCAGCGGATGTTTTGCGAAATGAATGTTCAAGTTTGGAAAACACATATGGTGGCAAAAATGAGTTTCTGAGGCATTTTGAACTAAATGGATAAAGTAAGTTAAGGGTAAATAGAGTAGAAGAATATTAGAACCAGATATTCTGATATCCTGAAATCCTGATATCCTGAAATCATGATATCCTGATATCCTGAAAGTATTACAAGAGGCAAAGTGCAAAAACAGTATCCTGGCCCAGAATTTTACCTGTGGGATTTTTAGGAACAGCTCGTTATAAAAATAATAGTATAAATTCTTTAAATTGATCCAAAGTGGTCTAGTTTTAACGTCTAATAAAAAAATTTAAGTTCTGATTTTTGTACGTTAAAAAAATAAGGGTTTAAAAAATAACTCTTTTTTTTCTAATCAAGATTCTCTTAAATCAATTGCATAATGAACAAACATAATAGTTTATCAAGTATTAGTAAGTGGGTGTTGTGGATATGCCCACTGACCACTCCTTAGTAAACATCAGTTTATTATTTTTGGTTTAAGTACTTTACATCTATTTTAAGCAATACAAATTAAAAAACATGCATAACTGCAATAAATTTCTAGTCTGCCTTTACGCCATCTATTTTAGAAAAGAATAGATGGTGCAAAAAATGATATCAAGGCTGGAATTTAGAAAGAGAATAAGTTGATTTTCAGATGGAATTAATTCAGGAAAAGTTTACTTGGAACCAATAACTTATTGCTGATGTTCTATGTACTAGACTAGCACTAAAAATTAACTAATTGGAATTTTTTTTTTGATATTTTAAAAACACGGTATAAATGAAAGTCTACTAAGTGGCAACAAAATACCCTCAAAAATTCAGCCCCTGGAGACTACCTCTTAGAAGATTGCAATCATAAAAATCCGACCAGTGAAAAATTGTATCAATGTAAAACTTCACAAACATAGTATTTTGTCCGTGGAAGATAACTTCCAAGAAGTTTTAACCCTTCTGATTATTTTAGCTATACTGTTATAAAAGATTATACAAACATTCCGGCCACAGAACATTGTACCAAAGACACATTTCGCTTACTAAAATTATGCGCACAGTTCTATTTTCCATTGAATCTTTTTGGTTGCAACTTTTTAGGGGTGCATTTCTTGCAAGTATAGTTATGATGTGTACAATTTTCTATGAGTGCATTATTCCACGGGTTCGACATTTCCTATGCGCAATTACCTGTGGGTAACGGTATGAAAAGTTCTTTAGGGGAAAGGAAATACGTAATAATTTTGGGTACTGTTGTATTAGCTGGAACCCACGCAAGAAGTGAAGTTTGGTTAATGTTAATAAAATAAAACAAAATAGGATGAAAATATATAGTTTAGAAACAAATTTCGGCTATATATTTGCACATTAGGGGGGGGGGAGTAAAGATTAGCATATATTAGATACGTAACCTAACCTGGATACCTTTTTCCCCCTAAGCCCCAAAAAACATTAGTTTAAATATTGTAAACGCAATGACAAACCACGGTTTACAACCCAATTCTTTATTGAAAGAAACCCGCTTGACAAGTTTCTTAAGCATATTCCCTATATAATATATCGCATGGGTTCCAGCTCATACATTAGTGCCGAATTTTGCTGCAACAAAAAAAAAGAATTCCATAAAAAAAATAATATATCTGCATTAAAAATAAGACATTTACCATTTGTATTGTACGTATAAAACCAGTGACACCTTTGTCCAATGACGCAAAAAAAAAAAACAACAAAAAATTGCATTTTTTGGAAGGCCAAATTGAAACAATGGCATTTTTTTTTTTACATAATGCATTAGAAAATTGAAACAATGATGTTTAATCGGGTGAAAAATAAAATAATGATGCTTTTTCCCTGACACTTTTGAAGACAACCAAAAATCAATAACTAAAAAAGCGAATAAACACTATTGTGGTAAAAAAAAAAATACTATTAAATTTAACTAATCATTACATGAATGATTTGACTTGTGAGTAAAATTTTGTATAATTAAAATTATTTTTTACTCTATAAAAATGTTTGAGCAAAAAAAAACTTCAAGCGTTTACTCAAATTGATAAGGGCTGCAGTAACCATTAGTCCCTCCACTCATGATATATTTTGAATAGCACTTTACTGATAGTATTTTGAATTGATAACTTGAATGGAGTATTTTATATTCTCGGCTCCGTTTTAGCTCGACAAAAGTGAATAAAAACAATTCAAATATTTATTCAAAAAGCTAATGGAGGATGCCAAACCAAACAGTCTGTTTGGTTTGTCTCTAATGACTGTTAATTTTGTTTAGAATGTACACACGTTTAAGGGCGAATATACCAAATTGTGCATAACATATAATCCAATTAGGCCCATAATTTCACGATTTACCTCACATTTTCTTGTATATCCGTGTGATTCAGCTATTTGTGACGTTTTTCTGAGAAGCCCCCCCCCCCCCGTACAGAATGAAATGTTCGCCACCGCCTGCATCCTGTGATAATTTATTTGGATTAAAATAACCAATACAGTAAATTTAAAGCACGTCTGAGAAAGAAGGGGGGGGGGAATAAATGACAAAATTTCAAAAAAGCGAACGGTATGAAACATAAGAAACAATGAAGTAAATGGAAATACTCTTAAAAATTTCCTTGGATGAGGGGGGCACCCCCTTCTTCAGAAGCAGCTGACTACTGCAATATATTGAGATGTCAGTTTGCCATACGCTATATGTACCACATACGGTAAACTTAGATCTGCGCTATGAGATGGGATTCTCACACAAGAGTGATTCGACGGATCGCCCAGCAAAGTTTGGGATGTTAGGATCTAAGAGAATAATTTATGAGGCATCAGACCCTCCAACCAACCCCTTTGCTCAAACACTTAATACTGAAAAATCCCTTTCCTCCTCCTGCGAAAATCCTGAAGAATGTAGAAAAAAACCTTCCTTTCTTTGGCATC
>CM051257.1:68749651-69012151 GCA_027921565.1 Artemia sinica | reverse complement strand
AGATAAATCTTTAGTGCATAATTTGAAGTTTCCAGAAATTGCATTTAAGGGTAGTGTCTGAGTCATGTCTCTTATGTACATCCGTATAATACATACTACGGTCGTAAGGTAAATATGTTAAGACTTGAAGTAAACTAAGATGATGATATTAAAATTTGGAAATACAAATGTTGACTAAAGCTGGAAAGAAAACAAATTCCGCTAAAAAGTTAAGTTAGTTGAACCTAGATTTGTTTATAATTCTTCATGATTTGAATTTATTACACAGCAAATTAATGGAGAGAAAACCTTAGGCATGAAATACAGAAACTTCATCAGATTTCGTTGTCAAGGCTGCTCAAATGCAAGATTCAGGTGGTATGATTGTGGCCGAATCCCAGTCTGAAAAATGACAAGAAAGGCGTTGGAGTAAAAATATCAAATACAAAAAATTGAAGTGATAAAAAATTATATAATTGAAATTAACATCTGGATACAGTTGTGAAACAAAACCTTCCATCCTCTCAAAGTTTTTATCTTATTATTTCAATCTGCTCTACCCGATGTTATCTAAGGAGCCCGATGTTGGCTCCTTAGATGTAAATATATTTAAATATATATCAAAGATCTATAGAAGTTTAAAAAGTTCTTAGAACTTCTCAGAACTTAGTTCTACGCATATATCTAAGAAGTTTTATATATTTATAAAAGTTATTTTTTCCCCAAAATATTCTGTCTTCTTTCTGGCTTATAATATAAAAGAAAATTAGAGCTTGATGAAAATTGCTTATGCCCTTAAAGAGTCATTTAAAAAATTTAATTAAACAAAAACGGTGTTTAGTAATTATAAGAAAAACGAAATACATTTTTCGGCGTTTGCCTTGTCCTGAAAATTTATGTTGGGTAACATACCACCTTTTGTAACGCTACCAAGGTAGAAGGCATAGCTGTCGATCTATGCCTATACCGAGTGCCCAAAACTGGGCCTATTAGCTTCAGTATTCTTAATACGTCCTTGAGCTGAAAGTGTCAAGACACAATAAGTCCCATTTAGAAATAGTTTTCCAAGAACGCATTATTCAACTACGTGTGAATCAAAGTCATTACCTTTTTCCAAATTCCTTATATTTAATCTTGAACTAAAAATATTGAAATATATAGATTGTACATACATATATAATATATATATATATATATATATATATATATATATATATATACATATATATATATATATATATATATATATATATATATATATATATATATATATATATATATATATATACATATATATATATATATATATATATATATATATATATATATATATATATATATATATATATATATATATATATATATATATATATATATATATATATATATATATATGTATATATATATATATATATATGTATGTATAATCTATATATATATATATATATATATATATATATATATATATATATATATATATATATATATATATATATATATATATATAATATATATATATATATATATATATATATATATATATATATATATATATATATATATATATATAGATTATACATACATATATAATATATATATATATATATATATATATATATATATATATATATATATATATATATATATATATATATATATATATATATATATATATATATATATATATATATATATATATATATATATACATATATATATATATATATATATATATATATATATATATATATATATATATATATATATATATATATATATATATATATATATATATATATATATATATATGTATATATATATATATATATATATATATATATATATAATATATATATATATATATATATATATATATATATATTATATATGTATGTATAATCTATATATATATATATATATATATATATATATATATATATATATATATATATATATATATATATATATATATATATATATATATATATAATATATATATATATATATATATATATATATATATATATATATATATATATATATATATATATATATATATATATATATATATATATATATATATGCGTCTGTGAATAATAAAATGGTTTAATTTGACCTTGAAATATTAATTGTTATTAATGAAACCCTGAATTGAAATAACCCACTGTGGTGTAGATGTCATATAATAATAGATTCGGGCTACTCAATTAGTAATAAAAATGTAATCAATATGAGAAAGTTTAATTAGCAGAAGGCTTTAATTACAACGAGTCTAATTAACCAAATCATAGTCCATTAGTTTTACATTTATTACCTAAACAATACATTTTCGCAAATTCAATTTTTACGGAGCCCCAAGCCTCATCTACTGAAATATCTTTAGAGAAAACAAATTTAGAAATGATAAAGTAAAAGTTAGAATTATTTTGGAGGCATTTCGAGAGATATAATCATGTAAGTTTAAATGAATGGCAAAATTTATGAAACCGTGCTTTGGGTAACTTTTCAAAATTGAGATGGAAAGTTTTGTTTGTGGATCTTTTCATGTTCTGGCTCATGATTTGGCAAACTCATGGATTTCCTTTGAAATTGTGAAACTATCTTTATGATAGTTCAATTATCAATTTTTTAATCACCTAAGCCAAAAAAATCTAGATAAAAACCTAATTAAAAAAAATCCGAATATATTAAGAAACACAGTTTTTTAATGCATTTAAGAAACTGTGAAATCCTGGCTTCAACGGTTACGCAAAAACAGGATAGCTTATCTTTCGCCATTTTTTTTATACAAAAAAAAATCATGGTTTCTCCACAAAAAGTTAGCTGTCTATAAAGATCCATTAATGATGGACTTCAAAAGATCCTTAGAAATTCATATAAGATTATTGTTTAAAAGACAAAATCATACAAGGTTTAATATTTTAAATTATCTAAAAACCTTTTAGGTTCATCCCATATCAAACAGCGAGAATAACTTAAAATAGTAACAGTTTAGAGAGTTTTAACTCAAATTTGCAAATTAAGTTTTAAATTGAAAAATTAATGACTAACTCACGTTCAAAATTGTGTTTTGCTTCAGGTTTTCAAAACTGATACTGCTTTTATTTATTAATATTCACATTGATACATATAGTTTTGCTGGTATATTCTATATACATAGCACCTCAACCGTTCAGAGTCTATGATGAATCTAGGTTTTTTATTAGAATGTAAATCTTAACTACACTCCGCTGAAAACTCTACTAGTCGAATACAACTAGCCGTAACTGAAAGAATTTCAGATACGTGTTCACAACGCGTTAATAGTCTAAAAGAAGTTCGATTCAAAACTTCTTTTCATTTTTTTTTATTCTTTTTGCCGGGGTGATTTTAGGGGGGGGGGCAAAAAAAGACTTTAGAACGCATCAAAAACTTGTCTATTTTCATTTTTATTACGTTTTGACAAGTCGGACAGACATTTCGGGGGGGTGGATCAAACACCCTTACAATTATATTATATATACTATATTATAGTTTATATTATATGTTATATATACAAAGAATTCTGTTTACCAGACATGTACCAACAAATTTTGATTCAAGTTTGTGGCACGGAAAATATAGTTTACTTGAAAGCGACATATTTCTTCAAATGCAGCTAATTGAAGAACTTCTTTCTCTAAGAACTGACATAAGAATGTGGACATTTGAGCTTGTGTATCTTTTTCTTTATAGGAAAGATAAACTAAAGTCAACAAAAGATCAGCTTTTAGCTTAAAGAGTAAGTGGGGTGGGCAGCCCCCTTCCATTTTGGGCAATTTTCATTTCTTTTAAATTTGAATTATACTCTTAACTTTCACGGACACAATTTTATTTTATTTTAAAACTTAAAATATCTGTAAGATGTGTTGTAGGCCACACAGGAAAATTCATGGGGGAACCGATAGGGTTAGAACTATAACCCCATTCAAAAACAGCTCATGAGAGCTCAACAGCCCATGGTTGTCCATGAGTCAGAGATTAAACTTAAAAAAACAATTTTTTTCAACTTAAAGTAAGATGCAACATTAAAACTTGAAACAAACAGAAATTATTACGTATATGAGGGGGTTGCCCCCTCCGCAATACCTCGCTCTTTACGCTAAAGTTTTACTTTTTGTTCCAGTCATTTGAGAATGACTCCCGAAACTGATAAGAATTATAAGCTGTTTTAAAAGTTCTAAAAAAAACTATAGTGTAAAGAGCGAGGTATTAATGAGGGAAAGGCCCCCTAATATACGTAATAGTTTCTCTTCCTTTCAAGTTTTTATGTTGCTCCTTACTTTCAGCTGAAAAAACTTGTTTTTTATTTAATTTCTGATCGTTTTTTAAAAATGCCGGTAAATCTGGTTCCCCCTCTATGGAAAATTCTCTTACCCCATGAAAAATCCCTCTTTGGAAAGATCTTCTCGCTCAACAAACCCCCCCTTCCAAAAAAAAATGTCTGTATGCAACCCAATAACCAATACTATATGTAAACGATGGGCAAAGTTCATAACTTGCAGCCCTTCCCCTGTGGACTGTGGGAGGTCAAGTCATCCTCAAAGAAATAGTTATTAGATCTTTCGACTGCAGGGGACAAAATGGCTATATCAAAGTTTTTATCGGGTAACTTTGGGGAAAAAATGGGCGTGGGAGGGGAGTAAACTTCCCTCCAATATTTTTGGTCACTTAAAAACAACACTAGAGCTTTTAACTTTCAATCAAATGAGCTGTATCCCAATCTTCTAGGATCACTGGGTAAACACGATCACCCCTGAAATAAAAAAAAATAACATACAAACAAATAAATAAACATGCATCCGTGATCTTTCTTCTGGCAAAAAATTGCAAATTCCACATTCTTGTGCATAAGAGCATGAAACCTCTACAATTGGGTTCTCTTAAATATAAAATTTTATGATGTCATTTTCATTAAGATCACTTGATGTTTTGGGGGTGCTTCCTCCTTTTTTTCAAAAATTTAGCAAATATTCTCAGGCTCGTAACTTTTGGTGGGCAACATTAAACTTGATGAATGTTATATATTCTGAATAAACATCAAAATTTTATTCTTTTGATGTATCTATTGTTATCAAGACTCTGTTTCTTAGAGTTTCTGTTACTATTGAGCCACGTCACTTTTTACTTACGCTACAATTACCACGAACTGTTTGATATTATTCATTGTTTTGAGCATCCCAAACTGACTTGATCAGATAGACCAGGGCACTTCGTACCGAAGGATTTATTGTAGAAACTTCGAAAAGACCTCGTTCGATTGGATATTGGAAGGGCTTGTGCCCTTTTTAATAGTCGAAAGCAATTGGACGAAAACTAATACCCCTCTGACACCCACCATTCCTCCAAACGCATCCAATCAAAATTTTGAGATAGCTATTTTGTTCGACGTAGTTGAAAATTCTGGATATTATGTCTTTGAGGATGGTACTCCCCCCCCCCAGAGCCCTCAGGGCAAGGGTTGTAAGCTATGCACTGGGAGCATATAAGGTTTTTATAGAAAGTGTTGTCGTAGAAACTTCAAAAAGGGCTCAATCGATTGGAAATTGAAAGGGCTAGTGCCTTTTTAATAGTCAAAAGTGGTTGGAGAGCAACTAACCCCCATCTCACGCCCGAAATTTCCCCAAACATATCCAATCAAAATTTTGAGATAGCCATGTCGTAGAAACTTCAAAAAGGGCTAATTCGATTGGAAATTGAAAGGGCTAGGGCCCTTTTTAATAGTCAAAAGTGATTGGAGGGCAACTAACCCCTCTCTCACTCCCACCATTTCCCCAAAAACATCCAATAAAAATTATGGGGACATCCATTTTGTTCAACGCAGTTGAAAGTTCTGGAAAATAGGTCTTCGAGGATGACAACCCCCTCCACAGCCCTCAGGGCAAGGGTTGTAAGTTATACCCTTGGGGCATTTAAGGTTATTATAGAAAGCCATGTCATAGAAACTTCAAAAATGACTCATTCGATTGGAAATTGAAAGGACTAGTGCCATTTTTAGTAGTCGAAAGTGATTGGAGGGCAACTAACCCCACTCTCACGCTGAGTGTTCCGAAGCGAAAATAAGATTATATGAATTGAAAGAATTATAAAGTATTTTCAGTGTTTGTAGTTAGTAATAAAAACAGAGGGTAAAAGGAAAAATTATTTAATAATAGAATAAAATATTTAGGATAAGTTTAATTGGAATAAGTAGAGTAAGTAAGTTATTTAGAATTGGTAGATATTACTTGTGAGTATAAACATGACTAAATAGTGTATATTTCGTAGATTTGCATGGACTGCTAGGTAGCGTGCAGAGTGTTGAAATAAGGTATAACTACTGGAAGAATTAAATAGAAGTATTTAACTTGGTAATTAGTTTAATTTGTTTGTTTTTTATTGTTTTTACGGTTTTTTCTTTTTTGGAAGTTTTTTAGTGGTCGTGTTGGTGGTTGTTTAATAGTGTTTTGTTGTTTGATTTGTTTTTGCGTGTTCGTGCTATTTTACTTACTTAGTTTTGAATTACTAGTGGTTAAAGTATTGTGAAAAAGGAGAAAAAAAGATGAGTGTACGAGGAAATGTAGGAAAAGATGGGAAAACGTTGAAGTATGTACGAAAAAATACAGCATTTATGAGTTTTGCCGGATTTACAGATGAAGACCTGCCAACTGAACTTGAGGTACATAGATGGATGAAACAGAAAGGTTTGCAAAAAGAAAATCTGATAGGCATAGATGCGTCAGGTTTGAAGTTCAAGAAAACAATTTTTGTTAAACTTACAAACTGTGAAAAACTTGAGAAGTTTTTGGAGCAAAGAAGAAACGGAATGCTCCCACTCTCAACGACAGGTGGAGAAGTAGAATATGTAATTATTGAAAGCTGCGAGGAGAGACCTAGCTACGTTAAAATGGAAGGACTACCCTTTGAGATGGAAGGGTCAACAGTGCAAATAGTGTTGACTGGGTACGGTACGGTGCTACAGTGTAAAAGGGATGTTTACCAGGGAGGTTAATATATAGAAACTTCAAAAACAAGATTTACAGCGAAAATGGAAATAACTATGGACATTCCATATTTCGTTTTTGTGGATGGACTACGATTGCGAGTATGGTACGATGGACAGATAAGAACGTGTGCCAGGTGCAACCGAGAAGGACATATGGCGGCGGACTGCTCTGTGCCTCAACACCTGCCACAAATCAAAGAAAAGAACGGGAGATAGTCGAACTGGATGATTATGTGTCATTTCCGTCCTTGGCAAAAGAAGTAAAGCGAAAAGATTCAAAGGTGGATAAAGACTTAAGCAAAGATGAAAGAAAAATTGAACAAAGAGTAGAGCAAGAATTGCAAAAAATGAGAGAAGAGCTAAAAAATAAACAGAAAACTGAGACAAAAAACATAGAGGCTACGAAGAAAGAAATAAAGAAAAAACCTAAAAGGAAGACAGCTAACACCACGGAAAACGACGAAGATAGTGAAAAAGAAGAAGAGATCACAGATATCACAGATATTTCATCACAGATATGCGACCACGTAGCCAATCTACACCAGGAAAACAAATTAAGGGGGATGAAAAGAAATAAAAGCAGACAGTTGAAGAAAAACGAAGAAAAAGAGAAAGAATTTGGAACGTTGAAACACATCGAAAATATGGAAGCTATGCTGAATAGCATTACACCGTTGCTGACGGTGGATCAGTACAGGGATAATACATTGGTGAACATGGTAACAGTAGAAATGAATACGTCAACATAATCTAGTGGCTCAGATAAAGAGAACAAGAAAGCGAAAACTGGTGAAGAGGAGGAGAATGAAACGAGACTAGAATTGGATCCAAAAAACTTATAAGTTTAAATGTAATTGGACTGAAGCAAAGAAAGAGACAACAGCTTTTAAGAGAGTTTCTGATGACAGAAAGTATAGAATTAGCTTTTGTACAAGAAAGTGATACTGATAATCTCAAAAGCGTAGAACCCAAATAAAAATACTTAACAAACACTTGTATTGGTGGAGGTAGTGTAGCAGTGGTAAATAAACGTAAGTGTGAGCCAAAAAATGTCGGAATCGACGAAGAAGGAAGAATTATTAGTTATGTGATAAATAGAAGAACATATATCAATTGTTATGTGCCATCCGGATCCCAAAATAGGAAAAACAGAGAGGAATTTTTCGGGTAAGATATTGCAGCATTTATGCTGCAAAAGATACTGATGAATTATATTACTTGTATATTTTAACTGTGTAACAAGTAAGAAAGATGCCATAGCCCGAGAAGAGAATATTTGCAGAGCATTGGTTGACCTAATAAATGGACTGGAACTGGTAGATGTCTGGGAGGAACTTAAGAAGATAAATAGCTTTACAAGAATAAACTGGGTAGGGAAACATGGAGGTGGAGCAAGACTTGACAGAGTTTATGCATCAAAAGCACTGTTACAAAGTTTGGTAAACATAGAATACAAGATAGTGTCTTTCACGGATCACAATGCAGTGTTAGTGACAAACAAAAATGAAATAATGCAAGGAAGAAGAAAAAAATTTACATGGAAAATGAATACTGCAGTCTTAAGAAGTGATGAATGTAAGACAAAGATAATGAAGATATTGAAATCGATAAAGGAAATAGATTCCAAGTTAATGCCCAAATACTGGAAACAGACGATAAGTCCAGATTGACACAAGATGTAAAGAAAATTTTACTAGAATTATCAAAAGCTAGAAATAGCTATCTGAAATTCCTTTATAGAATGGTTTATGAACTAAAAAGAGAGATAAATGAGGGGAGAAATTCCAATAAGGAATGCTTCAAGACTCTACTAGAAATAAGAGACATAGAACAAAAGAAGGCAGAAGCCTACAGGATAAGAGCAAAACGCGAAGACCAGATAAGGAATGAACAACTAACAACAACACTTATTTGCAAGGAGAAAAAGCAAGCAAAAGAAACTAATCTTAAAAGAGTTAAAAAGAAAAATGGAGAAAACAGCTGAGAAAATGGAAGATATCATGGAAGAAGTGAAATCCTTCTTCAAGAATGTATTTACAAGAGAGACAGAAGAAGAAAAGGAGAGAGTGGACGAATTATTTCAGAAGATTGAATATAATCAAGTGACGGAGGAAGAAAATAATATACTAACGGCGAGATTAACAAAAGAAGAAATAAAGAAAGCTATAATGAATTTTATAAGACATATGTCGCTATAAACGAATTTATACGAATGTAAAGAACTTTTCATTAGGTTAATGTTTCATTAGGAAAATGTAAGATGAAAGAACTTTTCATTAAGACAATGGTGGAACAAGTGACCAGGAAAAAAGAATCAACAACAAGTGCTTGGTATGAAACATGGAAAAGAAAAGAAAAGAAATATCCTCCAAAATATAATCAAGCATTCGAAGAAATATATGAAATAGAAAAATTAGGAATGTCGCTTGAGATAAGTGGGAAAATTGACAAAGTAAAACTTAAGGAATATTATGAAAAAAAGAAGCAGCTTCCTCCACTAAAAATAATTGAAAATGGTAGTTACAGTGAAGAAGGGGTGGACAAAAGTTTCGTGCTACTAGAAAGTTGCCTGTTGCTGCCAAAAGTTAACGAACACATGTTTTTCTTTTTGCATAATTTGTTACCCACAGAAGAGTCGAAAATAAAGATGAATATGAGTGGTAGTAATGGATTATGTAAACTACGCGAGAAAAAACTAGAAACGCAATGTCACGTAATGTTAGAATTCGAAAAACAAGAAACAAATATAGCAGGACTGAGGAATTTATTGGTAAGTGCTACAGGTAAAAAAGCTGAAGTTAATTTAGAGAAAGCTGTATACCTAAAAGTAGATGATGAGGCCTATATAAGGACAATAGTGTACACAGTATCGCTTTTTTGTTATTACACGTGGAAGCGAAAAGAAAAGCAGAAGGAAGGTTATGATGTGATAAATCATGTGGAAACAGAATGGAAATTGATAAGGATTATGAACTGTAAGAAAATTGAGGACGTGTTTGGTCTAAAGTAGATGGGAATAGCTTTTGTGTCCTGGTGGGCAAGGATGTGATGTTAAAAAAAAAACAATAATAATAATAAAAGAGAGTTGAGAAATAATTATAGGGTTTAAGGGTTTAAGGTTTTATATTTGTATGATTTTTGTTTTTTCATTTTGTGGTAAGGATTTAGGTAGAATATTAGAAAAGAGAGTTTTTAATTTTGGTATAAAAAAAAATGAAAGATGGAATATATGTTTATGGAATATTATTAGATTTTAAGTTAAATATTTCGAACTTTTAATGAAGTGTTTGATTTTAGAGTTTGATTAGAATTTTTAGATTATGATAATTAGCTTCAAGATTTGTTCAGTATTTTTAAGTTTATATATTAGGTTTTAGCTTCAAGATTTAAATTTAATTGAATATTTAGAATATATGGGGTTTATGTTTGACTATAGTTTTAGGGAATATAGAAATAATATAGAATTTCGTATGATTAAAAAAAAATATAGAGTTTAGATTTGAAGTATTTGAGACTTATATTGTAGAGTTTAGATTTGAAGTCTTAGATTTGAAGAGTTAGATTTGAATTAGTTGAGTTTAATTTATGCATTGAGGGGGATACGATTCACCTGGATTGTGAAATGTTTGATTTTTGGGAAACTTCTTTGAAGATTGTTGTAGCTACCCAATAACGCAAGGCCCAGCGACAGCAAAATATGATGAAATGTGATCTATTTGAAGAAAAAAAATTGGCGTTATGTTTTTTCTTTCTTTTTTTATGTCAATGTAGTGAAAAGTGTTTTAAAGTGTTTCAAGAAAAGTGAAAGTATTTTAAAGTTCAAAAATGTATATGTATTGTAAATTTGTATTTTAATGTCATGAGCCTAATGAATGGGAGCAGCCCCTTGCCGCCGTGGGTAGCTAGAATTTGAATTTTGAGATTCTTGTATCGTAAATTAATGGACGAAGAATCGTATGAATGGAGAAATTGATAAAAAAAAAAAAAAATAGGAAAAGGTAGATAAAATTTATTAGAAGAGAAAAAATTAGGTATGTGAAGAATTAGAAAGTTAGAAAGCTATGGAATGCCGAGTAAGAGGTAAGGTAGATAGGTAGCAAAGCAAAGGAAATGGTAGTGAAATAGTAATGAATTAGATTACAATTAAGCAGGGAGTCTTAGAGAAAAAAAGGCGAAAGAAATGAGATTGATTTTTATTTTATTTTTAGGAGTACGAGATGAAAAAACAACACCCGGTTGGATTCTGGCTATTGCATGAGACATCATCAACCCATCGTCAAGAGGGCGAAAGAAAAGAGGAAACCAGAAAGGGAGTTACATCCAGGATGTTTCAGTGTAGACCAAAGAAAGCTAGGTAGGGGAAAGAAAAGAAGAAGATTTTGAAATGTGAGTTGGAGGAGGATTTTGTATATTTTTAATATTATAGTGTATTTTTGAATAAAAAAAACACTCTCATGCTCACCATTTCCCCAAACACATCCAATTAATATTCTGAGATAGCTATTTTGTTCAACGTAGTTGAAAGGCTAGGAAATTATTTCTTTGAGGATGACACTCCCCCACAGCCCTCAGAGCAAGGGTTGTAAGTTATACCCTGGTGGATTTTTATAGATCGCGTTGTCGTAAAACTTCAAAAAGGGCTCACTCGATTGGAAATTGCTCTTTTTAATAGTAAAGTGATTGGAGGGCAACTAGCTCCCCTATCACACCCACCATTTCTCCAAACAAATACAATCAAAATTTTGAGATAGTTATTTTGTTCAACGCAGTTGAAGGTTCTGAAAATTAGGTCTTTGAGGATGACGACCCCCCCCCCCACAGCCCTTACAAAAACCAACAAAGAGAAAATCTCAATGAATAAAAAAACAAACAACAAACGAGACTGTGGCCAGTGGAGAGAAAAGAAAAGACAAATGCAAAACAACGCGGATATTTCGCCTGTATCAAAACAAGGCGTCTTCAGCACGAAAGAAACACAAGAAGAACAGGATAAAAAAAAAAACAAGATAAAACTAAAAACCAATAAAACCACCACCAAAAAAAAAAAAAAAAAAAAAAAAAAAAAAAAAAAAAAAAAAAAAAAAAAAAAAAAAAATGGACAATTGGCGGAAACTGATCCACGTAGGGAAAAGATGCTCTGGTGTCCTCACTGAAGTAACTATATAATAGCATCTTTTCCCTACGTGGATCAGTTTGCGCCAATTGTACATTTTTTTTTTTTTTTTTTTTTTGTGGTGGTTTTATTGGTTTTTAGTTTTATCTTGTTTTTTTTTTATCCTGTTTTTCTTGTGTTTCTTTCGTGCTGAAGACGCCTTGTTTGGATACTACTACTACTACTAACAACTCATCGCAGCACCAAGCCGCCTGAGGCCAACACAGCTACGCACGCTCCTCCTCCACCCCAATCTATTCAAAGCCTCCCTTTTTACACCCGCCCACGAAGTTCCCATTTCCTTTAAATCTTTCTTTATGACGTCCTCCCAACTCAGACGGGGACGACCTGCTTTCCGTTTAGCCCTAGATGGTTGGCCGAAAAGAACAATCTTCGGCAATCTGTCATCCTTCATCCGAACAACATGCCCTAACCACCTCAACCTTTCTTTCATTATAGACCTAGAAAGTGGTATTGAACCACATTTTTCGTATAGCCTATTGTTTGAAATACGGTCAGTCAGCCGGGTACCCAGAACAATCCTTAAGCAATTTCTCTGGAAAACATCTAGCAAATCTTCATCCGCTTTTCGGAGCGTCCATGCTTCAGAGCCATATTTGACCACTGTCATCACTGTAGCTTCTAAGATTCTAATCTTGGTTTGCAGACTTATCTTCCTATTCTTCCAGACTTTTTTTAACTGTGAAAAAACACCCTGAGCCTTGGCTATTCTATTTTTAACATCTTCACTGCTCCCACCATCTTTACTAATAATACTACCAAGGTAAGTGAAACTGCCCACCTGATCAATCTTTTCATTACCCAACGTCACCTTTTCATCTTCACTTATTCCTAGCCTTAGTGACTTGGTCTTCCTAACATTAATTTTCAAACCAATACTAGCACCCTGAACTCGCAAAACCTCTAAAACTTCATTCATTTTGCTCACACTTTCATCTAGGATGCTTAAATCATCAGCATAATCCAAGTCCAGGAGACTTTTTCCTCCCCATTTGATTCCGTGGTCTCCCATTGCCTTTCCTGTGCTCCTTAAAACAAAGTCCATCAAAATAATCCATATAAAGGGGGATAGAACACAACCCTGCTTAACTCCTGATTTAATACAAAACCAGCTGCTAACCTCATTTCCTACCTTAACCGCAGCAGTGTTATTCTCGTACATAGCACTAATCACTTTAATGTATTTGTCTGGTATACCATACAAGGATAAAACCTTTACTAAAGCTCCTCTATCAACAGAATCGAACGCTTGCTCATAATCTATAAAACTAAGGACCAAAGGTGTTTGAAAACTTAGGCACTTCTCAATTATTAACCTAAGAGTGAAAATTTGGTCAACACATCCTCTACCTTTTCTAAAACCGCACTGCTCTTCTCTTAAAACTTTGTCTACGGCATCTCTCAGTCTAAAAAGTATCATATTACTAAGCAATTTGCTACCTACAGAGACCAGACTAATGCCTCGATAATTACCACACTCACTTTTATCACCTTTCTTATAAAGTGGCTTAATTAAGGTTTTCCTAAAATCATTAGGTACTTCCCCTTTTTCAAAAATCATATTCATAATCTCCAATAACTTATTTCTAACCTCAGAGCCACCATATTTAAGAAACTCATTTACTACCCTATCAGCACCTGGAGCCTTATTATTCTTTAATCCTTTTAGTACTGTTTCTAATTCCTCCTCACAAAACAAATCTTCCTTCACATCCAAGGTATCACAAACTTTTTCATTTTCCTCTATATTTTTTCCTGCAACTCTATCTCGGTTAAGCAAATTCTCAAAATGTTCGGCCCATCTCGCTTTAGCTTTTGTCTTATCGCTAATTGCCACCCCATTCCTATCTTTAACTGGGACAAGTCCGGATTGACTACTACCTCTCAATTTGTTAACGTGCCAGTACAATATTTTACTATTATGCCGTCTAGCTGCATCTTCTAAATCCTCGGCAATTTTATCCATGGCCTCCACTTCACACCTCCTTAGTTCATATTTCAATGCTTTCTCCACTTTCTTTACATTTCTTTTGTTTTCATATGATCTATCACTCAGATAATTCTTGTACAAGTCCTTTCTCCTTTCTATTAAACTTAAAGCTTTTTCATTAATATTCTTAGCTGCAGTTCTAGCTTTCTTCCCTAATACACCTTCAGCAACTTCACAAATTATTTTTCTAAAATTATTCCAACCATCTTCCACATTATCAAATTTTAAGCTCTCAAGTTTAGTATTCAACTGTTCCTGGAAAGTTTCTCTCAAATTCTCATCCTGGAGTCTACTAACATCATAACTTCCCGGGAGGTAATTACCCTTCCGATATTTCAGCTTTAAATTAACCCTTGACACTACTAGATGGTGATCTTTACTTTTAACATCAATAACAGCACTCCTATATACCCTAGTATCTTGTATTGATCCTGCCAGTCTTCGATTTACTATAACATAATCAATAAGGTTTGCTGTCTTACCATCACGTGAATACCATGTTAGCTTATGAGCCATTTTATGACCAAACACCGTATTGGTTATAACTAGATTGTTATACCTACAAAATTGCAAAAGTCTGTATCCATTACTGTTTTCTTTTCCTACACCAAATTTACCTAAGCTGGGATACCATCTATCCATATTTCTACCAACCTGGGCGTTAAAATCTCCCAGCAATAACATCATATTTCTACCTGGGACCTTGTCTATTTGCTCCTGTAACTGTAAGTAAAATTCATCTGAGTCACTAGTATCTCCATCAGTCGGTTCTACAGGGGCGTATACTACTATAACTGATACCTTGAACTTTCTAGTCATAAAATGAGCAATTAGTATTCTATTATTAATACCTTCCCAGCCTAAACAAGACTTAGCAGCTTCCTTATTCATCATGAGCCCTACTCCCTGTCTATGTAACCCATCCTTCCTGCCTGAGTAAACAAATTCTATATCACCTAATTTCATGCTTCCTACCCCTGGGATATGAGTTTCTGAAACTCCTAATAAATCCAGTTCGAATCGTCTGAATTCGTCAGTCAAAATGTCGATACGATAGTCATTTTTTAATGTCGTAACATTCCAAGTTCCAATTTTCATGTTCTTTAAATCATTGAAATTTTTTTCGCCTCAGGAAAAGCAATGATCCCGGATACCAGTGCAGGACGGGGATCACATATCTTCTCAAGTCTACACCGAAGTGCTTAAGCCGGCTTAGAACCGGACAGCAAGAAGTCCCTGGGACCTCCATGAATGGAGGCTTTGTGCAATCCTGGGCCCATCTTGGTCACAACATGGTTTTCAGCGCTTGGCGATGCTCTTCTATCAACAAGAGTCGAAATCCTGCACAGACAATCTCAAGCCTATTACCTCCGACTCATTATATATTCATGCCTACAAATATTATGCTACTACGGGGAGGCAACCCGTAATAGATAAATCAGCTAGGAAGAGGTTTTTCAGCCCAAAAACGCCCATCAAAACATACCAATCCCAGAAGAATTGTCCATTAGTCAGAATCCCGTGCGAATGCTGTGTCGTTTACTAGGCTATAATTTCCTCGAGGGGCGCCACTCCTCAAGTGGGAATAGAGTTGACCGCAAGGTCCCCAGTCTTGCAGGTACCCCGAAAAGGTCGAGGCAGCCCTTTGCAGAGGCCGTTGTCCATAGATCTGGATCTTACGCCCTGCCACAGTTGTCCTCCTATAGAGGATCCTCCCGCGATGGTGTTCTGCATCACCATGCAATTTAACCCATTGCTGGGAGAAGGTTTGCAACTCATGGAACTTGTGGATAAACAAGTGGGCCCTTTTGAGTGTACATTTGAGGGGCCTTCTTCCTCCTCCGCCTGTATTTATGACCCCGGGCAAGGGTGCCCCAGATTCTATTATGGACCCCCAGGGACAAGGTCCCCCCTTGGTCCATGCCTCCTATGGAGGTACCCTACATATCTGTAGAGTGTTCCCCTATCGCCACCTGGGGACATGCTGAATGGCCTGGGGGAGGCCAGATAAACGGATCACTTTTGTTTTGCAAAGGCAATAACTCAGTGACATATTTAACCTACTACTTATAAATATACATAACTCACTGACTAGGCCTATATTAGTTATATACAGAAATATATAACTCAGTGACACATTAAACCTACTACTTATAAATATGTGTAACTCACAGACTAGGCCTATATATGTTATATACAGAAATATATAACTGAGTGACATATTTAGCCTACTACTTATAAATATGTGTAACTGACTGACTAGGCATATAAGTTATATACAGAAATATATAACTCATTGACATATTTAGCCTACTACTTAAAATATGTGTAACTCACTGACTAGGCCTATATAAGTTATATACAGAAATATATAACTCAGTGACAAATTTAGCCTACTACTTATAAATATGTGTAACTCACTGACTAGGCCTATCTAAGTTATATACAGAAATATATAACTGAGTGACATATTTAGCCTACTACTTAAAATATGTGTAACTCACTGACTAGGCCTATATAAGTTATATACAGAAATATATAACTGAGTGACATATTTATCCTACTGCTTATAAATATGTGTAACTCAATGACTAGGCATACAAGTTATATACATAAATATATAACTCAGTGACATATTTAACCTACTACTTATAAATATGTGTAACTCACTGACTAGGCCTATTTAAGTTATATACAGAAATATATAACTGAGTGACAAATTTAGCCTACTACTTAAAATATGTATAACTCACTGACTAGGCCTATATAAGTTATATACAAAAATATATAACTGAGTGACATATTTAGCCTACTGCTTATAAATATGTGTAACTCACAGACTAGGCATATAAGTTATATACAGAAATATATAACTCAGTGACATATTTAACCTACTACTTATAAATATGTGTAACTCACTGACTAGACCTATCTAAGTTATATACAGAAATATATAACTGAGTGACATATTTAGCCTACTACTTAAAATATGTGTAACTCACTGACTAGGCCTATATAAGTTATATACAAAAATATATAACTGAGTGACATATTTAGCCTACTGCTTATAAATATGTGTAACTCACTGACTAGGCATATAAGTTATATACAGAAATATATAACTCAGTGACATATTTAACCCACTACTTATGAATATGTGTAACTCACTGACTAGGCCTATCTAAGTTATATCAGGATTCTTACTATCTTGAGAAGTAAAAGAGTTATGCAAATATAACTTGCAAAAGTAAATCTATGACCAAAAATATAACCTTTAAAGGCATTGCCAAGCTACCATTTCTACCTTTTTCTTTATTTTTAGGACCTAAAAAGATTCTATGCATCACAGGTCTTTTACTTAGCTTGGTAAACTTACAGCTGGTTATCTGCAATGAAATAACATATTTGGTAAAATTATTTGATTTCATTCCTGCTCATTCTCTGCCTAATGGAGTTCCCTACCCCTCCCCGAAAAACCCATTTTGTGGAAAAAGTTTTTCAATTAATATCACTAAAACACGACATTCTCATTCAGAGCAAAAAAAAAAAAAAAAAAAAAAAAAAAATTTTTACTATGATCTTGATAAAGAAATACTATGTAGAATCGTGACTGCTGAAGCAAATAGAAACCAAACATCAATAATACCTTTATTACCCCAAAACTTAATAATACCTTGCTTCGAATATTTTCATTCAGATATAGGTGGACACTTAGGAGTAACGAAAACTTTCTATAAATTAAAACAATATTTTTTCTTGCCGTTGGGAATAACAAAACTTAAGGAATTCGTAAGTACATGCGAAGCGTGTAACTTAAGAAAAAACCCCCAAGCTTATCCTAATCCTCCTATGGGAAGAGTTCCGGTAGCGAGATTCCCCTTTGATATTGTCTCATTTGATTTATATGGAACCAGTGGAGGATTACCTGTTTCCAACAGAGGCCATACTTGTATTCTTTCAGTTATAGATCACTTTTCCGGATTTACTTTTGCAAAAGCTTTAAAAAATCAAGGCGCTTACGCCACAAGTAGGGCGTTAGCGAAATTATTTTTAAAATTTGGAATTCCAAATAAGGTTTTAAGTGACAACGGAAACAATTTTGTTTCAAAAGTAACAAAAGACTTAATGAGTTTTCTTAACATAGAGAAATTGGTGACATCCCCATATCATCCACAAGCTAATGGTAAAATAGAAAATAGACATAAAATATTTTTGAATGTATTAAGCATTTATACAAAAGACAACAGGAACGATTGGGATCAATTCTTACCTTAATTAACTAACATAATCAATACTGCTTATTCAGAAACAACCAAAGATAACCCTTTTTATTTACTTTTTGGTCGCGAATTTAGAATCCCGTATGAATAGATTATTGAATCCCGGCAATATTACAATAACTCGGAGGATTACAAACAAGATTTCATATATAGGATGAGGAAAACTTCTAAAATAGTAAAACAAGAGTTGAAAAAATGCAAAATAAGTCAAAATAATACAGGCGAAATATCCGCGTTGTTTTGCATTTGTCTTTTCCTTTCTCTCCACTGGCCACAGTCTCGTTTGTTTTTTTTTTGTTTTTTTTCATTGAGATTTTTCTCTTTGTTGGTTTTTGTCATGACTGGCCAGTTCGGCTTAAGATCTTTCTTTCCCACAGCCCTTAGGGCAAGGGCTGTAAGTTATGCTAGGGGGGGGGCCTATAAGGTTTTTATAGAAAAGTTTTGTCGTAGAAACTACAAAAAGGGATTAGAAATAGAAATGGGTAGTGCCTTTTTTAAAAGTCGAAAGTTATTGGAGGGCAACTAACCCCCCTCTCACGCCCACCATTCCCCAAACACATTCAATCGAAATTTTGAGATAGCCATTCTGTTCAATGTAGTTAAAAGGTCCGGAAATTATGTCATTGAGGATGACAAACCCCCCACAACCCCCAGGGCAAAGGCTGTAAGTTATGCCTTGGGGGCATATAAGGTTTTTATAGAAAGTGTTGTCATAGAAACTTAAAAAAGGGCTCATTTAATTGAGAATTGAGAGGGCTAGTGTATTTACTAACAGTCAAAAGGGATCAAGGGGCGAATGCCCCCTCCCAAACCCATCATTTTCCCAAACACTTCCGATAAACATTTTGATATAGCCATTTTGTTAAGCGTAGTTGAAGGGTCTGGAAATTATGTCTTTAAGTATGACAAATCCCCCACAGCCCTCAGGGCTAAGGTTGTAAGTTATTCCCTGGGGGCACATGAAGCTTTTATAGAAAGCGTTGTCATATAAACTTCAAAAAGAGCTCATTCGAGCGAAAATTGAGAGCGCTATTACCCTTTTTGATAATCAAAATTAATCGGAGGGATAATCCCCCCCCACGCCCATCATTTTCCCTAATATTTCCGATCAACATTTTGATACATCCATTTTGTTCAACGTAATTCAATGGACTGGAAATTAAGTCTTTGAGGATGACACCTCCCTCCCCATAGCCCTCAGGACAAGTGTTGTAAGTTAAGCCTTTGGGGCATATAAGGTTTTTATAGAAACTTTTGTCGTAGAAGCTTCAAAAACGGCTCATTTGATTGGAAATTGAGATGACTAGTGCCTTTTTATTAGTCGAAAATGATCAGAGGGCAAATGATCCCCTCCCACGCCCATAATTTCCCAAAACCCTTCGAATCAAAATTTTGAGACAGCCATTTTGTTCAACGTGTTTGAAAAAGTCTGATAATTATTTCTTTGAGGATAAAAAATCCCTCCAACCCTCAGGGCATGGGTTGTAAGTTATGCCCTCGGGGCATATTAGGTTTTTATGAAAAGTGGGGTCATATAAACTTCGGAGGGGGCTCATTGGATTGATAATCAGACGCTCTAGCACTCTTTTTAAGAGTCAAAAAGATCGGAAAGCAGCTAAACACCCCCTCCCCTATAAACACGTCATTTTGTGTCGAAATGCATCTAATTGAAATTTTGAGATAGCCATTCTATTCAAAATAGTCTATATATCATATAACAAGGCTGTTGGGAATGGAACAAACACCAGAGATTAGGGGAAAGGGTTGTAAGTTTTACCCAGAGGGTATTCATGGTTTTTATGGAAGGAATGGTTGTTTAACTTTAGAAGAGGCTCATTTGGTTGAAAATGGGAAGTTCTAGTTGTTTTTTAAGCGTCAAAAGTGATGGAGGGCATTTAACCCCCCTCTTCTAAAACGCATCTGACTGAAATTATGAGATAGCGATTTTTTTTTTCAAAATAGTCCAAAGAACATATAATGATGTCTCTAGGGATGACACAACCCCCCCGCACTCTGGGGACAGGGTTGTAAGCTATTTTATGAGGGCATATAAGGTTTTTTATTGAATGAGCAGTAGTATAAACATCAGATGGGGCTTATGTGATTTGAAATTGGAAGTTATGGTGCCTTTTTTAAGAGTCAAAGCGATTTGAGAGCAAACAGCCCACCCTCTCCACGCTCAGCATCTGCCTTAACGCCTCCAATCAAAATTTGGAGACAACAATTTTATTCATCGTAGTTGAAGGTTTTGGAAATTATATCTGTGAGGAAGGCACCCCCCCCCCCCTAAACCTAACAGGGAAAGGGTTATAAGTTATGCTCTTGGGATTTATAAGGTTCTTATAAAAAGGGTGGTCGTATATGCTTTGGAGGGGACTCATTGGATTGGTAATCATAAGTTCTAGTGCCCTTTTTAAGAGTCAGGGATGGTTTAACAAGCTTTAAAGTGGCTCATTTAGTTGAAATTGGAAGTTCTAGTTCCCTTTTAAGAGTCAATAGTGATAGAGGTCAAGTAGCACCCCGCCCAACTACCCCTCTTTTCACCAAATGCATCTGATTGAAATTGTACGATGGCAATTTTGTTTAAAATAGTCCAAGGAACATATAACATTGCTTCCAGGGTTAGCACAGCCCCCCAGAGCCCTGGGGCAAGGGTTTTAAGTTATGCCCTGGGGTTATATAAGGTTTTTATGGAATGGGTGGCCGTATTAAACTCAGATGGGTCTCATTTGATTTTAAATTGGAAAATATAGTGCCCTTTTTAAGGGTCAAAGTGATTTGAGAGACCCCCCGCCCCCCAACGCCCATCATTTTCTATAACAAATATCCAAGCAAAGCTTTGAGACATCAATTTTTCAGCGTTGTTGAAAGGTTCAGTATGCGTAGCAATAGCTGTAGCAGTAGCATCAGTAGCAGTAAACAAATAGCACATTTTTTCAACATCCCCTTCAACACACGATGAAATTTTTAACTTAATATCATCAACCGGTCCTGAAGCATTGCTCACACGTCCTCTTGAAAACCTATATGGGCATAGTGTATTTTGATTTATTTCAATACAGTTACAATATTGCCCAAAATTTTCGCCTTAATATCCTTAGGTTTATTAGTTGTAGCAGTAGCACCAGTTAATAGTAGTAGTCTTAGCTTTTGTAGCAGTAGTAGTAGTAGCAGTAATAGTAGCAGTAGTTGTAGGAGTAGAAGTATTAGTGTTATGATGAAAAATTGTCTTTTGGTTAGTTCAATATTCCCCACAACAAGCGTTGTAAGTTTTAATTTCACACACGAAACTGTTCCTAAGATATTCCGATATGCCCTTTTGACAACCTGTATACGGATGGCAGCTTGTCATCTTTACAACAGAAATATTCTCTGACAATTTCACCTTCATACCTTCATAGCTTGTGGATTTTGAGCCAGCCAGAAGACACTGGGTGTATTCATTTAATGCTGCTTCTACGGTTACTGTAACTAACGACACTAGTGGCATTAAGTTGAAACTTATAGGGAACGTTTAGGAGGAGTTTCAATTAAACGAAAAACCTATATGCATGCAGGTATTAAAAGGGCATATAAGGACATAGGCAGCCATGCTCTATCATAGCTAGTAATATCATTGATATTTAAAATGAGCTAATTTGATTTAAAATTAAAAGTTCTAGTGCCCTCTTAAGAGTCAAAATGATTAGAGGGCAATAAGCCCTCCTGTATAACTCATAATTTTCCAGACACTTCCCATCAAAATTTTAAGACAGCCATTTTGTTCAGCATAGCTGAATGGCCTAGTAACTATATCTCTAGGGTTATTAGGTAGGTCAACCCCCATACAGTTATGTAATTTGCCCATTATGCTTAAAAAATAAGTGTTGCTTTAAAATTAAATCAAAACACACTGTCTGCCGGTTGCCAATAAGACATCTCAGCAATATACCTAGAGCAACTGAGGGTATTAAGTCCAAATTTTCGGGGCTAATTCTTTTACCACTTTTGCTTTTAAAATTTCGCTAAATCAGAAGAGTGTGATTGTATCCAGGCTGTGAAAAAGCATAGATATAATTTTTTGAGAATGGTATTAACTTTTATTCAGCAGGTCATCTAGAGGATTATATGACTAATTAAACACTACTATTTGTGTCATGATTTTCAAAAGAGTTTATGTTGTTAAAAATTGCTGAAAAAGTTTCTCCAGCGTATAAATAGCAGGCCAAACTATAAATTCTTAAAGAAAAACCGGAAAGATTCAAACTATTATTTTCTTTTTCCCTGAAAAAGACTTTGTCACTTTAAAACGAGCAGAAATTAATTAAAAAAAAAATTTCTACAAAATAAGTTTTTCAAAAAAAAGTAAAGAGCCCCGTTAAACCAAAAATGAACAAAAGTATAATCAGACAATCTACCAAGCATACAACTACCTTAAATCAGTATAAATAAATAAATGAAACCTAAAACAAACAGACATTAAAATAATTAATCGTCAAACTCAATTCGAGCAGAAATTAATGAGTAGGGTTCAAAACCCCTATGCTTTTTAAAGCCAGAATATAATTTGTACTTTACTGAAAAAAAATATTTAAATGTTTTCACTTTTATAACTTTAAGAAATCAAAAATTAATTAAGATTTTAAGGAATAAATATCAGCATATGTATATTAAACTGACAAAGCACATTTTTTTTTTCAGTAAAGTACAAATTATATTCTGGCTTTTAGAAAGCGTAAGGGTTTTTAACCCTACTCATATTAATTTCTGCTCGCTTAGAGTTTGACTCTGTTATTTATTTTAATTTCTGCTTGTTTTAGGTTTCATTTATTTATTGATACTGATTTGTGGCAGTTATATGCTTGGTAGATTGTTTGATTGTAATTTGTTCATTTTTGGTTTAATGGAATTCTTTACCTTTTTTTGAAAAACTTATTTTATGGAAAAAGTCTGTTTAATTAATCTTAGGAAAATGGGAGCATTAGGTCTTAATATTAAGTAGAAAAAAATTCTTATGCAGTTTTCATCTCAAAGAATATCATTCCCTCTCTGAAAAAAGGGAAAAAGGAAATGATTTGAAAGGAAAAAAGCTGTCCTGGCCGAGTGGTGACCACGCTAGGCTTGAAATCCTTTAAGCGTGAGGACAGAGGTTCGACTCCTGATGTTGCTGGTTATTTGGTTTGGAGCGATTGACAAGGTGCTGCTGGTTATCTGGTAAGTTCGACAAGAGTCAACCCAGCTCTAAATTAGCACCTGGAGAAATCTGGGGCAGATAAACAGGAAGGGTGTTCCAAAGCAGAGGATGGCTGACCCTAACCCCCATTGTACTTCCTGGATGAAAGACCATGAAACGGAGATCGGCACCACCAGTAAGGAATGTAAGGCTCAGATTCCGCATTTTCAAACAGTTCGTGGTAACGAACTGTAAGTAAGGAGTGACCCGGCTCAATAGTAACCGCAACTCTAAAAATGGGATTTTGATACCAATAGATACATCAAAAGAATCAGATTTTAATGCTGATTTCAAATATATAAGTTTCATTAAGCTTAGGCCTACCATCAAACGTTACGCGCCTGAGAAAATTTGCCTGATTTTCGAAAAAAGGGAGAAAGATATTCTAAAAGTTATAGAACCTTAATGAAAATCACACCATCAGATTCAACGTATCAGAGAACCCTACTGTAGAGGTTTCAAGCTCCTATCTGAAAAAATGTGGAATTTTGTATTTTTTGCCAGAAGAAGATCACGGATGCGTGTTTATTTGTTTTTTTCCCCAGGGGTGATCGTATCGATTCAGCAATCCTAGAATATCGTGAGAGGGCTCATTCGGACGAAAATTAAAAGTTCCAGTGCCCTTTTAAGCGACCGAAAAAATTGGAGGGCAACGTGGCCCCCTCCCACGCTCATTTTCTTCCTAAAGGTACCCAGTCAAAATTTTGAGATAACCATTTTGTTCAGCATAGTCGAAAATCTAATTAATATGTCTCTGAGGATGACTTAATCCCCCACAGTTCCCGGGGGAAGGGCTGCAAATAATAACTTTGCACATTGTTTAGTATTGGTTATTGGGAAGTATACTGGCGTTTTCAGGAGGAATTTTTTTCCTGGTGGGGGGGGGTCAAGGTAGGAGTTACGGGGGAGAATCTTTCCATGGAGGATTTTTCTTTGGGGGAAGGGACATTTCTGTGAAGGAGCGCCGGATTTCCCAGCATTATTTAAAAAACGATCAGAAATTAAACAAAAAAAGTTATTTTTTGAACTGAAAGTAAGGAACAACATTAAAACTTAAAACGAACAGATTTGATTATGTATATGAGGGGGTTGGCCTCCTAGTCAACACCTCGCTCTTTATGCTAAAGTTTTTTTTTTAGTACTTTCAAAAGAGCTATCTATTCTAATTAACCGGCTTTTGTGATGTAGGGGTTAGTGACTCGAACAAAATTCGAACTTTAGCGTAAAGAGCGATTTATTGACTAGGGGGCAAACTCCCTAATATACGTAATAAAAACATACGAATATAGAAATTCGTTACGAAAGTTAATTCGTAAGTTGCGTCAGAACAAAATTTCGAGAAAGCCATTTAGCCAAAAAAAGGAAAATTAATCTGCGAATTTCGTTTCAATTATTCATGTACGGTGAGCCAAAATCAAAGCTGTATTAATTCAAAAACGTTCAGAAATTAGAACTGAAAGTAAGGAGCGACATTAAAACTTAAAACGAACAGAAATTATTCCGTATGTGAAAGGGGCTGTCCCCTCCTCGACGCCTCGCTCTTTACGCTAAAGTTTGACTCTGTCTCACAACTTTATCAATTTTTTCCCGTGGCATATTAAATCTGGAATAACAAATGTGCTAAATTCTTTTGCTATAAAATAGTAAGAAGTGAGTCTTGAAGTGACTCTACAAATAGTACATTATCATGCAATTTCTTTCTATATATAATCTATCTTCAAATATCTCTTTCTGTAATAAATTTGAAATTACAATTAATTTTTTTTTTCAGCTTTACACTTTAACACTTTGACGACATTCAAACTGAAAGTCATAAATCCGCCATAATCTTTCTTGAAATCTACTCCTGACAACTTGAATACTGAAAATAAACTGGATATTCTCTTAGAAAATAAATTCCTAAAATAAAAGAAAATGTACTAATGGAAAAGACACTTAAATTTTTTTAAAATAAGTTAGTAAAGAATAGGAAACTTATGGTTTGAACTGTCCAGAAACATTGGCGCTGATTGGGGCGGTGGGGAGGGAAATTGCGCCCGTTAAATTTTGAAAACTACGATTTTTGGTGCTTTTATTAAAGAACTGGAAAAAATCCTTGCTCTTCTTATATTTTCATCGATTGGTGACCCCTGTTCAGAAGACAAATTGACTAAGTTAACGAAAGAAATTAAGGAGAAAGTTTAAAAAAGAAGTATTCTCTGATTTCGGTTTTAACTTACCAATCTGGTGGGAATAAATGTGTAGGGTATTTGGATTTGATTATGCCTGATATTAGGGAATGTGTTTATGAACTTTGTATGTCATAAATTTCAAAATATGTTTGATTATAAAAAGTCAAAAAAATGTTTTTTTAAATACGTACCTATCGTCTTCATTTATTATTTTTAAGGACTTTTGCATTTCCTGCGTACGAAAATTCTAGTTATATTTAGTTATCTAGTTATATTGCACACATAAGTAGAAAGGGGGGTACCAGTCCCAGAATGACACCATATATGGGCATAGAATCCCTAGGGGAAATGGATTTCCGAGAAATTGATTGCGTAACCTAACCAAACCTCATGAGCTCGTGACGGGGCACCATATATGGGCATAGACTCCCTAGGGGAAATGGATTTCCGAGAAATTGATTGCGTAACCTAACCTAACCTCATGAGTTCCGGAACGAACACCATATATGGACATAGACTCCCTAGGGGAAATGGATTTCCGAGAAATTGATTGCGTAATTGAAGGGGAAGTGAATTTCTGAGAAATTGATTACATAATCGATGGGGGAATTTTATCGACCCGATAACGGGAAACAGGATCACGTGTCTCCTTCTAAACCAATCAGAGGGCTGGTTACATAATAGCGGGAGAGGATTGCAGAGAATATAGCGGGAGAGGATTTTTGCTATAGTTTTTATTAGTCTGTGAATTGAATTCAAGGAGTGAGAACAGTTTGGCTTTACTCATTTGAATATATTTGTGCTGATGATGAGTGGAATGTTTGCCCTATTAGAAGTTGATAGTGGAGTTGATGGCAATAATACAAGAGCACCAAACATTGCGGTGGAAATCACGAGAGGATCACGGCTTTGTCTGGAATGGGATGAAGTATATGCAAGATATGTGATATCCTTGAGCAAATTTAAAATGGAGGATCAATTATGTTTCGCTGCAAAAGTTGATATAGCACATGTGAATAGACTTCAATGTGCTTTAAGTGCATTAGTGAAACATATCGAAGACAATAAACTGTATCGCTAATTGTACATGCTTAGTATTATTGTTGTAATTATCCAATAAAATTGTTTCGAAATCGGAAATGTTCACTTTCTTTTTGTTGTTAGAATATTAGGCTAACGAATCATGGTCAGTCTAGAGTCAGCAGTCAGAGTGAAAGGATTGAAAAATGAATAAATTTGAGAAAGAGAGAATTAGATCAAATCTTGTGTTTATGGAAAAAACATTGATTTTGGATGATGATTTCCTCAAGTTATCTCTTCAACGCAGGATATTCTCTAGGGGAACACTTGACAATATAATGAGGACTGATTCTCCCCCGTTGGACTATTGTATGAAGCTTTGTTGATGTGACTCAAATGCTTATACTCAATTTATTGATATATTAATTGGAACAAAGCAGAATAATATCGTTGATACACTTTTGAAAACATTGCCAATATATTCAATGTAGATGGCTCCCCACCATTCGAAATAGGTGACGTCACAGAGTTACTCCTCTCCCATTCCTCCACCCTGAATTTATCCGTCAGCAGGGACGATCAGTTTCATTTTAGCTGTGAGAGAGAGTTGACATCGGAAACCAAAAAAAAAGTTCTATACATGTCCACTATGCATGTACACTCTTGGCAGTTGGACTCAATGTGAGAATTGTACAATTATTGATGCCTATAGTGAAAAGTGTAAATTATGCAATCCTTGTAAATTACATAGAGGCTATGCAGTACAAATTAAAGGATGTAATTCATGTCTTGAAGAGATTTGTGACTCTCACCCTAGAGGACATCTGTGCTCCAATTGTCACTATGACAAATGTGATCAGTGGGAGAATACTTACCCCGCTATGATTAGAAAGAATCCCAAACGTGATTTTAGTGTATTTCTACGAGATTGGTATCGTCGTGGATTTAAATTATTCTGGGAGGATCAGCCAGGTCTACGATTCAACTGTTGGTGTAACAAGACAATTTGGTTTCTACGTCATCGTTGTGACGACGCTGCCTATTATGACTATAAACCTAGTGATTTTTATTTGGCATTTACCGAATGTGATTCACCATTTGAAAACAATGTATGTGATATTGCTTCAAATAAGCAGATTGAAACTCGTGAATTTCATAATATGAATGCAAATAGTATCATTGACTATACAAAGAGGTATGTCAAGAGTGAAGTTACATTGTATTGTAGAAAATGTGACCCTGACTTTGCAACCAATCAAGATCAATATACAGTGAATCCAAACGATTTACCGGCATTAGATGTTCACGACAGTTGCCTATACACCAAAGAAGAAGAAATCTAAAGTGAAGATTTAAAGACATTGTTGTATATATACGCATTTTATTAATAAACAAATTCACAAACAGTTTTTAAGCACTTTACTTTTAGGGCAATGAAATCAATATTATACAGGTCTGAGAGGATATTTTCCACTAGAAAGTCGTTCAGACGTGGATTGTCACCATAAATGTGGAGAAACTGCTTGTAAGTATAGCCGCGACATCGGAACACAAAATATAGTAGTGCATGGAAGCCACAGCTTTTAGTCGTCAGATCCTGCACTCTCTTCCGATTTTGAATAATAGTTTTCCCACTGTTCTCAATATAGTTGCTGATGTGGGGTGTGTAAAATGTATAGGGTAGACCAAGAGGATCAAAAAATTCAATCGTCTTCATTGATTGAAAGATGCACAGCCAATGACCCGTCAGCACAGTCGACGGACTGCTATTAACAATAATTAAGGTATTATTCGCACTTTGAATTTTTCCAAGAAAGTCCGAGGGCAGACAGTAGGATTTGTACTGAGACATGTAGGGATCCATATTAAATACATTGATTATTTGACTGGTGTTCATGGTGCCAAGTCTAGTAGAACACTGCCTTTGAGGGTGATTTCCCAATAGGTTTCATATTGATTTAGTGAGATTAGTGCAATACTCTCAGCCAATGGGTCGGCAAATGTACACTCTAAACGCACACTCCCCGTACGTACTATACTCATATCCTGCGTACCAGACAAATCCAATGCAATGATACCATGTGTTTTAGCAAACATTTCTTCGGTTATACCATTTTCAAATAGTTGCGAATCATGATCTAGGGTTTGCATGGTCAACTCATACAATGTTCTAAAGGATTTATCAAAAGGTAGATTGTAGAGTGGGATGCCGTTTACCTTGCACACAAGAGATGAAAGCCCAAACATTTCCAATTTATGTGGACATCCAGTCCACGATCCTATTGCACTGGCGCTCTTTACAAATGCCGAAGCGAGTTTTGACGGAATTTCGCCATTGATAAAGGATGAGTCGGTGAAGGTGCGTGACCCCATGGCTATATGACGTTGATTGGTGATTGTAGGAGGAAAAAGTAGTTTAATATTATTTCCACTGGCTCTCAGTTTTTCCACTGCCAAAGCAACAGAACTCATGACTTGTTGTTTGCGTACATGAAGTATTGCCGAGGTGAGGGAGAGAGTCACATCAGGATTGGCAGCAAGTTCTTTTCTCAATATGAAATTGGATGGTGCAAGCGTCAGTTTTATATCCACTTTAACATTGGGTGGTAGCCATTGGGGTATATTAAATATTTCATGATATATTTTTCCAACTAGATGTAATTCGCTAGTTGTAGCATCTTTAAGTGCATCTGTACTATCAGTATTAGTAATATATTCATATCCAATGGAGGTGCCTCTCAATTCTTTGTATGACTTGGGTGTCATCAATATGAATTGCATATAGCTTGTATAATTTGAGAGATTGTTGCTTGTGCTCACCAGCGTGCCATTGATGTAGACACTGATTTGACGAAATAAATTATGTAATATACAATTTTCAAAGGATATTCCATCGGCCCGAATTGGCATGGTATTATCGGATTTCCGGACTTTCATATGTAAATCTATAAATGTCGAATACATGTCCATAAAGTAGTCTTCATTGGAATAAATTTGAAAATGGATATTATCGGAGAGGGGTTGTTGTGGATAAAATTGTTCATAGGATCAATGCTTGACACTCACATCAACATTTTCTGCATTGAATAGATTCAATGATGAGGTGATTGAAGGTTGAGAATCCTTATGCGGTAGGTAGGACATCTTAGGAAAAGAAATCCACTATCAAATTTATTCCAATGAAGACTACTTTATGGACATGTCTTCGAAATTTATAGATTTACAAATGAAAGAAAAGAGTGCCAAGCATTGATCCTATGAACAATTTTATCCACACCAACCCCTCTCCGATAATATCCACTTTCAAATTTATTCCAATGAAGACTACTTTATGGACATGTCTTCGACATTTATAGATTTACAAATGAAAGTCCGGAAATCCGATAATACAATGCCAATTCGGGCCGATGGAATATCCTATAAAAATTGTATATCACATAATTTATTTCGTCAAATCAGTGTCTACATCAATGGCACGCTGGTGAGCACAAGCAACAATCTCTCAAATTATCTCTCAAAGATCTCTCAAAGAACGACTTTCTAGTGGAAAATATCCTCTCAGACCTGTATAATATTGATTTCAGTGCCCTAAGAGTAAAGTGCTTTAAAAAATGTTTGTGAATTTGTTTATTAATGAAATGCGTATATATACAACAATGTCTTTAAATCTTCACTTTAGATTTCTTCTTCTTCGGTGTATAGGCAACTGTCGTGAACCACTAATTCCGGTAAATCATTTGGATTCACTGTATATTGATCCTGATTGGCTGCAAAGTCAGGGTCACATTTTCTACAATACAATGTAACTTCACTCTTGACATATCTCTTTGTATAGTCAATGATACTATTTGCATTCATATTATGAAATTCACGAGTTTCAATCTGTCTATTTGAAGCAATATCACATACAGTGTTTTCAAATGGTGAATCACATTCGGTAACTGCCAAATAAAAATCACTAGGTTTATAGTCATAATAGGCAGTGTCGTCACAACGATGACGTAGAAACCAAAGTGTCTTGTTACCCTAACAGTTGAATCGTAGACCTGGCTCCTTCTCCCAGAATAATTTAAATCCACGACGATACCAATCTCGTACAAATAAACTAAAATCACGTTTGGGATTCTTTCCAATCATAGCGGGGTAAGTATTCTCCCACTGATCACATTTGTCATAGTGACAATTGGAGCACAGATGTCCTCTAGGGTGAGAGTCACAAATCTCTTCAAGACATGAATTACATCCTTTAATTTGTACTGCATAGCCTCTATGTAATTTACAAGGATTACATAATTTACACTTTTCACTATAGGCATCAATAATTGTACAATTCTCACATTGAGTCCAACTGCCAAGAGTGTACATGCATAGTGGACATGTATAGAACATTTTTTTTGGTTTCCGATGTCAACTCTCTCTCACAGCTAAAACGAAACTGATCGTCCCTGCTGACGGATAAATTCAGGGTGGAGGAATGGGAGAAGAGTAACTCTGTGACGTCACCTCTTTCGAATGATGGGGGAGCCATCTACATTGAATCTATTGGCAATGTTTTCAAAAGTGTATCCACGATATTATTCTGCTTTGTTCCAATTAATATATCAATAAATTGAGTATAAGCATTTGAGTCACATCGACAAAGCTTCATACAATAGTCCAGGGGGGGAGAATCAGTCCTCATTATATTGTCAAGTGTTCCCCTAGAGAATATCCTGCGTTGAAGAGATAACTCGAGAAAATCATCATCCAAAATCAATGTTTTTTCCATAAACACAAGATTTGATCTAATTCTCTCTTTCTCAAATTTATTCATTTTTCAATCCTTTTACTCTGACTGCTGGCTCTAGACTGACCATGATTCGTTAGCCTAACATTCTAGCAACAAAAAGAAAGGGAACATTTTCGATTTCGAAACAATTTTATTGGATAATTACAACAATAATACTAAGCAGGTACAATTAGAGATACAGTTTATTGTCTTCGATATGTTTCACTAATGCACTTAAAGCACATTGAAGTCTATTCACATGTACTATATCAACTTTTGCAGCGAAACATAATTGATCCTCCATTTTAAATTTGCTCCATTTAATTTGCACATATCTTGCATATACTTCATCCCATTCCAGACAAAGCCGTGATCCTCTCGTGATTTCCACCGCAATGTTTGGTGCTCTTGTATTATTGCCATCAACTCCACTATCAACTTCTAATAGGGTAAACATTCCACTCATCATCAGCACAAATATATTCAAATGAGTAAAGTCAAACTGTTCTCACTCCTTGAATTCAGTTCACAGACTAATAAAAACTATAGCAAAAATCTTCTCCCGCTATATTCTCTGCAATCCTCTCCTGCTAATATGTAACCAGCCCTCTGATTGGTTTAGAAGGAGACACGTGATCCTGTTTCCCGTTATTGGGTCAATAAAATTCCCCCATCGATTATGTAATCAATTTCTCAGAAATTCACTTCCCCTTCGATTACGCAATCAATTCCTCGGAAATCCATTTCCCCTAGGGAGTCTATACCCATGTATGGTGTTCGTTCCGGAACTCATGAGGTTAGGTTAGGTTACGCAATCAATTTCTCGGAAATCCATTTCCCCTAGGGAGTCTATGCCCATATATGGTGCCCCGTCACGAGCTCATGAGGTTAGGTTAGGTTACGCAATCAATTTCTTGGAAACCCATTTCCCCTAGGGATTCTATGCCCATATATGGTGTCATCGTGGGACTGGTACCCCCCTTTCTACTCACATAATGGACATATCAGGTTTTTTCTCCATTTCATTGTTGATTTTTTTTCCGTTGTTAGAAAAGTTAATATTTAAAAATGTTCACGAGAAGCATGTTTAATTAGCATGTTAAAGCCTAATGTTTTAGCCTTGGCCTAAGAAGCAATGCTTTAGCCTAAGAAGCATTTTAAAGGCTAATGCTGAGAGGGAAAGAAAGTTCCATATATTTTTCCGCTTTTTACCTTTTTTGCGATTTTGTCCTTTAAAATCAGGCGAGAACTTGAAACCCTGCTATTCAAATTTTGCAGAGTCAAGTTAAGGACCGCCTTCTAAAGCCGTTTGCATTCATCAAAAGATAACCGCTCCATTTTTGCAGAGTAAAATCTCTTCTGCATAGCTAATTTTCGGTTTTCATTCCGTCCAGCCTTAAGCTTGTTGTAAAGGTAATGTGAAAACAGGATCTGTATTTTGGGTAAATTTAGGGAATTAGTGATTAAAACTTGATTTCCGTCTTGAGAAAGAAAAATTATCATAAATCGAAAAATTTTAGAGCCAAAAAATTTGATGTTGTTGATTTTTTGGAATTTGGACGCAACTGTGGAAAGAGCACCCTCTGGCGGAAGGCCATCTTACAAGATGCTTCCTAAGATTTTAGAAGCTTAATTTTTAGATTAATTGACATTTGCAATGATGTTGAAATTAGTTGTTTGTAAGTTCATATAGTGCATAAATACAGACACAAGTTCCGGAAAGTAAAGACAGTGACACCACGTGGAGAAGAGGAGATGGGATTATAAGAGGCACTATTAACAGAGCCACATTGGCTGCTCTGTTAGCTTAACGGGACTGTGTTTAACGATGTACAATATTTTCGGTTATAAATGAGCTTTTCTTATTTTCAAAAACAGGTAAACGTAGCTATCAGGTTCTGGGGCTGTTCTCTTTTGGGAAAACCCTGGTCAACCCTAAGTGTGCATTTAAAAGCGAACAGAAATTAAATAAAAAACAGCATTTCTTTTTCAAATTAAAGTAAAGAATGGCATCAAAACTGAAAAGAAACATAAATTATTTCGCATGTTATTACTCTGAAGTTAAGGAGGGGTAGGGTCCCCTCCTTAACCTGCGTTCTTACCGCTAAACTTTGACTTTTTGCCCCAATTCTTTAAGAATGACTGCTCAAGCACTGTTGGGTCATGGAATTTGAATAAGAAGCGGCTTTAAAGCAGCATATAAGTGTGAAGAGGGGGGGGGGGGGGGGCTCAGGAGGAAAACCTCTCTAAAATACAGAATAATTTCTGTTCTTTTTAATTTTTAATTTCGCTCTTTAATTTCATCTGAAAGAAATGTTTTTAATCTCTGTTTAATGGTCTAAAGAAGATGGTAGCTCTCTGTCTTATTTTATTCCAGATTATATTTGACTCTCAAGTAGGCTATCATTGCAAGACCCAGAAGCTTTAGTCAAAGGCCTAAAGGGCCAAAAAAGTGCCTTACAAAAATTCAAGCAAGTCAATTAATAGAAAATCATAAAAACGTCTTGTTGATATCTACAAATTTCAGTGACAGGCTTCCACGTGGATAAATAGTTTGCCCCAGGATACAAAAGATATTTCTGCATACATAACAATTTTAGAAGGCTAGAATTTGAAAGTTTGTTGTAAATTCCTAGAAACTTGTCCAAAATGATGCAAGATTTTATTGCTAAGGGGAGAAATTACCCTTTTATTTTGAGCACAATCGAGTTTAAATTGCTCTGTGATGTTTTTTGACGGTACTTTTGTCTAATAATTTTGCCTACTTGAGTGATATGAAGGCCTAAGATGCCATAATAAGAGCTGTTGATTAAATGTATTGGCAGTTTTTTGTCTTCCTGAATTCCAGGTTGTGTCTATTCTCAAGCGGGCCAGGATCTGTAAGGCATATATTTCTAAGCTACTTTTCAGCAAAATGAGAGTCACCCTCCACGAAGCGAGTTGCCACTTGTCAGCGGTGAAAGTCTCAGCTTCCATTCAAGTGCTAGGGGAAGTTTTTAGGGGCCAGCTTTTAGGGGATAAAGAGGCTAAAGGGGCCAGCTTTTAGGGGATAAAGGGGCTAAGGGAAGTTTTTAGGGGCCAGCTTTTAGGGGATAAAGAGGCTAAAGGGGCCAGCTTTTAGGGGATAAAGGGGCTAAAGGGGCCAGCTTTTAGGGGATAAAGGGGCCAGCTTTTAGGGGATAAAGGGGATAAAGAGGCCAGCTTTTAGGGGATAAAGGGGCTAAAGGGGCCAGCTTTTAGGGGATAAAGGGGCTAAAGGGGCCAGCTTTTAGGGGATAAAGAGGCTAAAGGGGCCAGCTTTTAGGGGATAAAGGGGCCAGCTTTTAGGGGATAAAGGGGATAAAGAGGCCAGCTTTTAGGGGATAAATACTGCAATACTTTTATGATGAAAAATGACTTATTTTCTGATTTAAAAATCAGGAAAGAAATCAGGAAACTTTTTTATTTGTAGTTGTTTTTGTATTCTTATTCTTACAGAAACATCCATTTATATTCTTACTTTTACAAAAAAGGTTCCACATAAAATTAAAGAGTTGTTTGAATCTCAAATGGGGATATAGCAGTTTTCCTCCGTTACTGAAAACACTAGATTTGGAAAAATAAATAATGTAATTAAGTCATGAACTAAATTAGGTGTTTATTATATGTTTCGTACCTTCCGTCAGAAAGACACAAACCGTCTCCTAGCATTTGCAGTGGGAACCAGATGGGATGAAAACCCCCTCCACCCGTACGTGATATTTACTTATTTGAAGTTTAATTATCTATTAGTAACAACTATGTTTTTATTATAAAATTGATTAATTGAAGAAAGCTGAGCTAAGTATTTAATATATTAAATTAATGATTTCTTTCAGCGAAAAAAAAAAAATCTTCTCTAATTCCTTTATATCAGCATTGAATGCAGATTGATCGCTCAGAAACATCTCAGTAAATCTGGCATTTGAACAGCCCTTGCTAAATAAAACTTTTAGTTCCATACTTAGCCTAAATTGTGGAACACTCGTCCCTTACGATATGATCTACCATATAAAAATATGATCATTAAATTTCCTGGATTCTTTGGGGGATATTTAACTTCTATAGATTTTGCAGTGCGGGAAGGTATTCGCGCCTTAGGATTTGCAGAGAATATAATCTCCAATCAGAATACAAGCTGACATAAAAAAACGTACGTCTTTATACTGTTAAACTCTTGCAGCATCTGTAAATAATAATCAACCATGCAACCGGTCTATCATTGCAAGATAGGAGCAACGACATTTTAATTGTGGCGAACATCCTGCATCAACATAGCAAAACAGTTCGTGGTAAAGAACTATAAGAAAAGAGCAACCTGCGCCATTTATGATAATAATGAATTCAAAGAGGGGCAATAAAATTCTAAGCGAACAGATCTTTTTTAGTCTATCAGGGAGCTGTCAGTCAAAATTAATGCCACCAAAGATATAATTGTCAGAGATTGTCAAGTCGTTTAAAGGCCAAGTCAGTTATTTTTGTGACCTTTTCTCAGTTTCAGCTTCAAATTTTAGACTCTCCATTTTAGTATCCACCCGTTCCTAGAAAGTATCTCTCAAATTCTCATCCTGGAGTTTATCAACGCCAATTTAGTCACAGCGTTAATTAGTTCGTGATCAAAATATATAGGCTAAGGAATGAGCAAGCTGAACCAATAAAGATGATAATGAAGTTAAAAGAGACACTAAAACTCAAAAGGAACTGAAATTTTCTTCAGTATAAAAGAGAAGTTTTGACTTTTCCCACCTACAGTAATGCAATACAACTTTTATGAAAGCAATGTGATAAATAGCTCATTTATTGTTTCACAATCCCTAAGAATTGGATGGGTTTATATGTCCTCAAAAAAAAATGTTCAGTTAGAATTTTTTGAAAGTAAATCGAGAAATTCTAAATTTACAATTACCTACTGTTTGTATTTTTTCACTCTAAAATGTTTTTCGTCAGAAATTATGTAAAATTTAGTGTAAAGAATAGGGGGGTGAGGGGGCTTATTTGAAAGAAACATTTTTTTTTAATTCTATATGAATAATCACCTAAGCTGTTATGAAAAGAGATATGCTTGCATCAATTCTTCCACTATCCCTGAATTTGTTCCCCATACTAACATTACTAAAGATTAACGATTTGTCTTTCGTGTTAACGGTTGTGAACTTACTAACCTTGACTTTCAAGGAGATTTCAGAGAACCTAAATTTCTTTTAAGCAGGAACCCCAAATAACTTGGAGATGGCGAAAGCCCTGACGTACACCATTTTACCGTCACAAATTTTACAGTTTTTAACGATTATGAGAAGTTGAGAATCCTTTCGAAAATCATAGCGTTATTATAAGAATAGTGTTTTGAAACGTTTAGGTCCCTACTTTACTTGGATTTCCCAAGGGTCACCTCTCATTGTTTGTTTGACCATTTTGTCTAAATAAATGATGATGAAGTTGGCTGCGATCTTTTCAGGAATATTTCCCTGACATTAGCCTGGCATGTGGGAGGGTTTTATTTGAATGCCAGACAGGTAAGATGTAACTTCCTAAGGGAATATAACAAGACAAGAAATGGATTGCTGTCTTAAATATCTTGAAAGTGGTATATTGGGATAATGGTGAAGTATATTGGGAAAGATATACTGGTATAATTTATCATTAAAATAATGTTCATAATTGTTTTCATATTATGTCGGTTACGAAACTAATTTTTAAGAGCAATGTCCGATCACTTGCGGATAGGAATTGGATTTACTGGTTACCGTTGTATTGTCTGACGCGACGTAGCAATTTTTATACAAGGGTTGAAGCCACATAAAATCAAATGACGTTTAAAGTCTAATCGTTAGTCTCACTTATTATACGTTATGTTTGTTATATCTTATCAAGCTTTCAAATTTCATAATACATATTATCATAAAGCCGCTAATTGAATAAAATAATTTCAAAGTATTACATTTTACCTTCTGAGATCTATCAGTTAGTTGATTAAATTTCATTTTGATTAAAGTTGATTAAAGTTTCATTTTGTTGAATTGAGTTGAACTTAGTTTTGTTAATAACCTATCTTAAAATGAACAGAAAAAGCACGAACAAGAGAGAGAGAGAGAGAGAGAGAAAGAAAGAAAAAGAAAAGCAGATACAATGAACTGGAAACTACACTCTAGAATCTACTCAGGAAAATGGACCTACTCGTGGGCCGAAAAACCCTAGTTTTTTTTTTTTTTATAAAAATTAAGAATAGCTTCCTCAACTGAACCCCAAGGTTTATCAATAGTACATTTAGCATTTTTATTGTTTAAAAAAGGAGAATTGTGAGAAAGTCAAACTTTAGCGTAAGGAACGAGACTTTGAGGAGGGGACAGCCCCTTTCATATACGGAATAATTTCTGTTCGTTTTGAGTTTTAACGTCGTTCCTTACTTTCAGTTAAAAAAAACTTGTTTTTTTTATTTAATTTTTGAACGTTTTTGAACTAATGCACTGTTGGGACCATTGGCCCCTTTTGTTTCAGAAAAATGTCCTTTTTATAAATTTAACTTCATTTATGTTAAATGTCTAAATCCCGGGAAAGCTTTTATTACGATATCTGAAGAATCCATTAATTAGCTAGTGTCTGAAAAAGCCAGGTGAGCGATGACTCATACAGCTTAAATTTACAGCTTGAAAAGCTTCAAAGGATGTTGGGAATTTAATTTGATTCGGCCATTCATCACCTTTGGTCAGAGCCTTTGGTCATCGCCTTTTCTGTGTGAATACAGATAAGAAATCTTTCTTTATATTTTTGACCTATTTTACTTGGCCTAGGTAGGGTCGGCAACCTACAGCGAGACTGAGATTAGGTTAGCTTGGTATAGAAAAAGAATCGTATACTAAGCCGGAGATCTTTCCTTGAGGGGGAATTGGGGAGTTCGATCTTTATGGTACCTGAGGCCAAATAGTGTGGCACAGTGAAACCACGGGGAAAGTATACTTGCCAGAGAACCCTGACGATTGTTTAAACCGCCAGAGACGGGAAAAGCAGAAATCCGTGGCGCATAGAAGTTACACTGGTTTTGGGTTACCGCCAGATTACTCTGGTGGCATTAGAGGTTTTTCCCCAATATCAGTGCCAAAGAACAGTCATCATCACCCTCCCCCAATACTGGTGGCAGCAATAAAAGGAGCTATTAACAGCACTGATATTAAAAGAATTTCGTGCTTTCTCCCCCAATATGCAGGTTTTGATTTTGGCGAAACTTGTTTAATTTTATTTACGAACATTTTTATTAGAAATAAACATACGTAACTTACGAATTAACTTACGTAATGAACTTCTATATTCATAGATTTTTAATACGTATATTAAGGGGTTCGCCCCCAGTCAATACCTTGCTTTTTAAGCTAAAGTTCAAATTTTGTTCCAATTCTTTACAAATGACCCTTAATCACTAAGGTCGTTAGTGGGGGGTGAACCCAATCATATACGTAATATTTTCTGTTCGTTTTAAGTTTTGATGTTGCTTCTTACTTTCAGTTGAAAATCTTGTTTTTTTTTAAATTTAATTTCAGATATTTTTCTTTAATAATGCTGGGAAATCCGACACCCCCTTCCAAGCAATGTCCCTTTCCCCATGAAAACTTCCTTCGTGGATAGATCCTCCCATATCACCTCCAACTCCCCCCCCTCCACCTACCAGAAAAAATCCCCCCTGAAAACGTCTGTATACTTCCCAATAACCAATACTATATGTTAACATTGGGTAAAGTTCAAAACTTTCAGCCCTCCACCGGGGACGTCGGGGGATTAAGTCATCCTAAAAGACATAGTTATCATATTTTCGACCATGCTGAACAAAATGGCTATCTCAAAATTTTGATCAGGCGACTTTGGGAAAAAATGAGCGTGAGAGGGGGCCTAGTTGCCCTCCATTTTTTTGGTCACTTAAAAAGGGCACTAGAACTTTTAATTTCCCTTCAAATGAGCCCTCCCACGATATTCTACGACCACTGAGTCAATACGATCACCCCTGGGAAAAAAAAACAAATAAACACGCATCTGTTATCTTTCTTCTGGCAAAAAATGCAAAATTCCACATTTTTGTATATATGAGCTTGAAACCTCTGCAGTAGGGTTCTCTGATACGCTGAATATGATGGTGTGATTTTTATTAAGGTTCTATAGCTTTTAGGGGGTTTCCCCCCCTTTATTCTAAAATCAGCCAAAATTTCTCAGGCCAGTAACTTTTGATTGGTAAGTTTAAACTTGATGAAACTTATATATTTGAAATCAGCATTAAAATCTGATTCTTTTGATGTATCTATTGGTATCAAAATCCCGTTTTTTAGTTTCGGTTACCATTGAGCCGGGTCGCTCCTTACTTACAGTTCGTTACCATGAACTGTTTGATAAAGATTTTTCTAGCGTCCAGAAGCTGATGGCGCAAAAACTGAGGTTTATTCGATTTGAACTTAGCTATGGCTGAGCTGATAAGAATTTTTCATTGTCTTCTAATTGGAACCTTATCGGAATAAAGAAGAAACTGCAAAAAAATAGGGAAACTGGAATATATAAGAAATGAAATATCGGGAGGACCTACTAGGGCTCGTAAGGGCTCAATAGCATCTGTCTGACCTGGAAAACAAGGATTACGTGATGTGATATCTAAGATGAAGACAAACCCATGCGATAATCGAGGTTTTAGTTGATTTCAGTTTGAAATTATCCTATGTGAATGGTAAAACCTGATCACTATTGTCATATAATACCGGGTTTTATAAGGGGCCATTCATATTTAATCCCGAGATTTAGCAGGCGCTATTTTAAGCCAATCAGCATTTTAACAGGATCTTGTGATTGGCTAAGAAAAATCTATTTAAATCTCCTATTAGCTTAAATTAGCACTTGCTAAATCTCGTTATTAGTAAAATCTCATTGTGAATGGACCAAAGCAGACTGAATTTCGGTATTAGTAAAATTCCATGGTGAAGGGGCTTTATAATACTTAAATATTTTTCAATATACATTTTGAGATCCATCAAATAATAAATTTAAATTATACCTTATTTGATTGCATCATAGGAAAATTGCGTCAATTCTTTTTAAAACATTCTAGGAAAGCCAATAGCTTTTTGAAACGTCAGTAGAATGTGTATAATGAGTTTGGGTGGAGCTATACGTCTTTCAAAGAAAGTATCCTTCGCTAGCCATGTGATGTCACAATTCCCTAGTCACAGCATGCAGTCATGAACAGAGCGTTGAAATTGTTGCTCTGTACGTTAAAAGGTATACTGATAAAAGGTACTGGGCGAAGACATAAAGTCAGTAACAAGACGACGACATGAAGGTACAGGGTGACGAGAAAGGTACAGGGCAACGACATGCAGTCAGGAACAAAGCAATGACATGAAGGAACATGGCGAGCTTGTCAGAGGGGCGTGGGGCAATGTTTTTTTGAACTTATAAAAAAAATTTTAATTTTTTCAGGACTTAGTTTTTTTAGTTTAGAAATTTATGATCCAAAAAAAAAAAATCAGTTCTGATATTTTTGGAATATCAAACGAAAATGATAAGCGTATGCTGATCATGATTTTTTTATTGCTTCTAAATATGAACAGAATGTTTTGTATGTGTTGGTTTGTTTGTAATCAGCAGTGTGAGAGTCAATTTAAAATAAATGAAGCGGATAAAAATAAAATCTTACGAAGTCCCGCTACTTTGGAAAAATGGTTGAATCAAAATGAAAAATTTCAAATATTGTTGGTGCACAAGAGAATCTTAAGTCAAAGTATGATCGATAATATATAGATAATCGATAAGGTGAATCAATAATATGGAACTTATAATGTAATATTATTTTTCTAAAGTCGTAAACTAATTAAATTTAATGTACATAAAAAAATCCACATGTATATTTCCTATAGCTTTTAGATGATTGCTTTAAATTGGGCGTTGACTTTCTTTTTTTTTGTATATATGTCAAACCATTCAGAATTGAAATCAGTTTCATAGAAACATTTGATTAGTTTACTGATAATATTCAGAATTATTGGTAGTGATTTTGTCACTATGGCTAAAGGTGATGATGGATCAATATTTGAATGTGTTTTCTTAGTAACGAATGAAGAGTTTACGGAAGTAGACATTCACTATTGGAAAGTAAACTATAATTTACATAATTACTCAACTGTAAGACTGGAGTTAGTCTCAACTCCAGAGTGGAATTGCTGCAATGCGTGATTTTATACATATTAAAGTTGTATTTGTGAAGGGGTATGTCACCACGGGCAAGTTATTGTTGAAGAAGTGTAAGGAGAATATCCATCTTTTAAATTTGGAAGACTGCGAGTGCCTTAAGTATCCTTATAAAAAGAAATAATCCAGTGAATGAAATAAGGTTTCTTCGGAATGGATGATGAGTAACAAAATAGAAATTTATGGAAAGGTAACCTTTAGAACTTCCATAAATAATAATAGCAGCTGGGATCCTAGTCGATGGAAGAGCATTAGTGATATCGTGTAACTGAAATATGAAAAACATCCTATTGATGTTTTTCATTTTCAATTATATTAACAACATGTGGTGTAACGTTGTTACATTAAAATTGCTTCTATGCATTATGATATTTTGATTCTTTTATTTTTAGACCATATCTTTTCAAGACAACAGAACAGTTTTTTCTTCGTTAGCAACATTCACATATGGTTTTTTTCTTTACTTCTTTGCCCTATGTCAGATCTTAGCCCATGGTATTTTTTGATCCGTGTCATTTCCTGGTCCATGGCACTTCGTATCCTGTGGATTATCAAGACCCATGACACTCAAAGTCTAAAACATAATATAAGACAAAATTAACAGGAAAAACAAAACATTTATTGCAAATATAAAGCAAAAATATTCTTATAAGAGCCATCAATAAGAAAATATTTCTTAAATTGATAAATTGGAGTTCTTCCAGAACCATGATCAAGGTTTATATGTTCTATTTCTTTTATACGAATCTTCTCTATCATTTCTCAAAGAATGTGAAGAATTCTTGTAGGGGAACTTTTCTTTTCTCGAAGAATAAGAAGATTTACTGCAGGGTGACTCTTCTTTTCTCGATATTTTATTTTGTTCTTCGCGATCCCTTTCTAGGATATTGTACCACCTTTTCCAAGAGCTCCGTTGTGCTTTTGAGCTTTCTTGGCGTAGTAAGAGTGCCCTTTCTTCCGTTTGTTTCTTACTTGGCCAATATAAAGATGTGTTTCTCGCCATTCTCGGTGTTCGTAATGAATTTATCTCATCAGAAAATTTCCTCCTAATCTTTTGGAGATTATCTGTAACTGCTCTAGCGTTCATAAGTTCAAAATCTACTGAGCTAGCCTCTTCAGAATCAGTTGCATTGTCAAAAAGATCTTTGTAGATGCTACAATAACAGTATAAAGATACTTCTATTCCAATATTTTGATGCATACACATCGAGTTTTATTTTCAACCAAATTTGACAATAGCTTTTAAGAAACTGATAAGAAATATCTAGATGGAGATAAGCAGTCTGGGACTTTATCAACAACCTGTAAGATATGAATGAGATTATTGAAGGGGCAAAGACACAGGAACATAAATTTCCATGGATATTTACCGGAGTTTGAGAAAGGTGAACGGGATTTATCCAAAGTCAGAAACCCGTGAACCCTTTTTTTTTCCTAAAAGTTGAAAACTGCACAAAAAAAACTTTTTGGGGTATTTCAAGAGTCAGAAACAGATGAATGGGATTTTTCATGTGTGAAATACATGGACATGGAGCAACATTATCATTTAAATCATTATTTTAATTTTATTATGAATGTAAGACCTGGTGAGAATTTTTTTTGCGGGATTTTTCCGAAGTCATAAACATGTGAGCAAGATTTTTTCAAAAAGCTGAAAAAAGCAAACAGATTCAATGATTTAGGACGGGACCATAGGAAGAACCCTGTTGTATAACTAGTTGCGTAACTGTTGGAGTCAATGGACTGATAAGTGATCTGTGTTATATTTGTGTAATAGACTTCTTTAGTCTTTATTGAAGGGTAAATGAATTGACATGCATGCTTGGAGTCTGGGATATATTGTGAAACAACTTTTTGTAACCTTCAGCGAAGGTGAATGCTTTTCTGGGCAGCGATTTATGATGGTGGCTAAGCAGTTTTCGATGACTTCAAGAGTATTTAACCGCTCTAGGATTTGAACTGGGGACTCTTGAAGCATAAAGGGAGAACGGCCTATCCAACTGAACTAACAATTTGATGGGGTTTTTCAAGAGTCAGAGAAAAGGGAATTAAAAGAAGTCAGAGAAACACATGTAAGAGACATGTTAGATGCCTGACAGCTTACATGTCAGAGACTGTCCATAAGTTCAAATTCCACTGAGTTAGCCTTTTCAGAACCGGTGACATTATGAAAAAGGCCTTTGAAGATGCTACAACCAGAGTAAAATATATTTCTATTTCCATATTTCTATCCATACACAACGGTTTTTTTTCTTCAACTCAAAATTGGTAATATATATACATTTGTCTGTTTTAAACCCCTCTTCATCCGCCCAGGGAACCAACAGACGATAATCTTGCGTGTACTCGATACAAAAGAATAATGTGAATCAAGGACGCAACTTAGTTTACTTTACGTTTTCAGTCAGAACTAATAGTGCTTTGGTAGAAAAACACCAACCATCTTATTTTAAAAAGTGAAGATGAAATGTTTCAAGAAAGTGTCTGTTCATGATAGAGTTATCCTAGTGTTGAATGCTGATAAAGACACATTTTTGAACTACGAAACAAGCACAAACGGTGACATCTTTGGAAACGTATGTGTATGTTGTTATAAAAGTGAGGCGTTAAGTTTCTTTGGATTACCGAAAAAATTCAACTTTACTGACGGCCAATATGCCAGAGTAACATTTCCAGTGAGGATAGCACTCAAAGAGAACGCAAGTCTAAAACGAATTGTTGATGATGATGACAAACCTATTGCTTTTGGTTCTGGTAAAACATCCCCATTCGATAAATCGTACCGTCGTCTTTCTGATATTAGCTTTTAAATGAGAGCAAAGAAAGCAAAGAAAGGCCTACTGCTGTCGTAATATCATAAGCCACATTTTATCTACGCTTCGACACAGTTACCAATGTAAAAATAACAGGGTAATAGACAATGAAATTGTTTCTAAAATTTAAAAGGCACTGGTAGATAATATCACTAAGAAATATAAATACAAATCGTTAAAAGGCAAAACACCCCGAAACGTTAATAGTGCAATTAGTAGTGTACAAAAAGACAAAATACTGATTCTATACCAATGACGACCCTTGTGTTTCTTGAGTCATTCATGAAGAATTGGGACAAAATTCAAGCTTTAGCGTAAGGAACAAGGTGTTAAGGAGGGAGCAATCACCCTCATACACGTAATAATTTGTGTTCGTTTTAAGTTTTAAAGTTGCTCCTTACTTTCAGTTGAAAAAACTTGTTTGTTTTTTTAATTCCTGATCGTTTTTAAGTAATGCCCGAGAATCTGGCCCCAAATCCACGAAGAAATCCCCTCTCCACAGAAATATGATCTAGACAGTTCAAACGCGGTGAAAATTTACCCCGGATCACTACCCTTAACAACTCCACGCGTAAAATTGAGACGGGAAAGACAAAGCGAGAAATTTAAAAGGGATTTTGTATAGGAATTCAGGCAAATTTCCCCAGTGTATAACTTTCCCTGACAGGTTCACCCCCCGGAAGATTCCCTCCCAATAGAAAATCCCCACTTAAAAAAAAACAGCAAAAAATTTGACCCCCCCCCCCACCTGAAAATATACACGTACTTCACAATAACAAATACTAATTGTAAAAAATGGGCAAATTTTATGCCTTAAGGATCTTACCCCTGGAGCCATGCAGGGGGTCATGTTATATCCAAAGGCATATTTATTGGGCCTTTCAATTATGATTTATTGGGCCTTTCAAAAATTTTGATCGCAAGATTTTGGGAAAAAGGGGCGGGGAGGGAGCCAGCCAGCTCTCCAATAATTTTGGTCACTTAAAAAGGGCAATAAAGCTTTTGATTTTTGTTCGAATGAGCCCTCTCACGATATTCTAGGACTGCGGGGCCGATAAGATCACCCAGAAAAACAAACAAACAAACAAAAGAAAAAGCGCGCATCCGTAATCTTTCTTCTGGCAAAAAATACAAAATTCTACATTTTTGCAGATAGGAGCTTGAAACCACTACCGTATGGTTTTCAGATATGCCTAATCTGATACTGTGCTCTTAATTCTGTTTCTAATACTTCTAGAGGATGTTTCGCCCTTTTTTCGAAAATCAGGCAACTTTTCTCAGGCTGGTAGCGTTTAATCGGTAAGACTAACTTAATGAAGCTCATATATTTAAAATCATCATAATAAACCAATTCTTTTTATCTATTTATTGGTATCAAAATTTCATTTTTTTTGGTTCGGTTACTATTGAGCCGGGACACGAACTGTTTGATTAGTATACGCAGTGTCATTTAAAGACATGAAAAAAGGTTAAAAAAAATATAAGTTCAAAAGTAGTTGACCCGCTCCGTTAAAAAAATTGCCCTTTACTTTCATCTTGTCGCCTTGTTCCTGACTTTATGTCGTCGCACCATAACTTCATGTCGCCACCCTATACCTTTTATCAATATACCTTTTAACGGACGAAGCGAAGATGTCAACGCTATTTTCATGACTGAATACTATTATCAATGAAGTGTAAAACCAGATGGCCTTTATACCAGATGGCGTTATCACACCTTTATATCTTAGGTAATTCTTTTTCAGTCCATCAAATTGATGAATTAAATTGTAACTTTTTGATTACAATTATAGGAAAGAGTTTTCTTAAGTATTTTACAATGGACATCGTATGTTGATATTTAAGGAAATGGTCGTTCTTTAATAATCGGAAAATGCCATTGAATTCAAATTCTACTTCATAGAGATAGTGTGTTAAACTTTTTCTTCAATGTAATTAAAAAAATATATATTAGGAACTAGCAGAACACCAAATTTGCTCGAAGTAAAGTAGAAAAAAATAATGAAATCCAAAATTATAAAGTTTAGTTTAATTCAAAAGTCGAGCCTATTCATCAGTCAGAAATAGTGACATCTGAACGAAATTAGGTTTGATCTTATTCTTTACATCGACAGTCAGATTCCAGATTAAAATATGCCGAATCACCTCCCCCCAAGAAAAAGTTTGAGAACGGTTCACTTGACGACCGCAAGCGATCCCATTACAATTCAGTCATTTTCTAATTTGGTTTTGGCCCCAACCTGCTGAGCTACCTCTGAGATAAAATTCTTGCTTTTTTCGCCTATAGTTAACAACCATTGTCCTGTAGGTCATTTTCTTTTGTAATGAACCCATCAGATTTATTCATATATATATATATATATATATATATATATATATATATATATATATATATATATATATATATATATATATATATATAAAACTTGAAAACATGTAATTATATATAAAACTTGAAACTTGCTTGGCGGTGCCATAAAATTTGATGGATTAAGTGGCAGAAATTTACAGAGTGTGGTTTAACCTCATATTCTAATGTAAATTAGTGACTAACCCACAAAGGTATTTGCAGCTACACATGATGTTGTGCATAATTACAGAGGGGAAAAGGATTTGGTCGGACGTTGAAGTCATGATATGTATTTAGAACAACTCAAATATATTTCCGTCGAAGCCTTCATTAGCCCTAATAAATCCTTATCTATAAGTATTAATTGATATCAAATTTAACATGAATTTCAAAGGTGAAAATTAGCTATCTCGAAATTCAAAAAAATCATAGTACATTTACACATATAATCTTTCAAAATTACAGTTAGAAAAAGATTTGAGCAGATATCGAGTTCACGCTTCGGATTTGGAACCACTGAAATACATTTTGTTGAGGTCATTACTTACAAGACCGATTCTTATCCGTAAGCACTAATCGATGTTCTGCTGTTTTAGGATAAAGGTCAGGAACATCCCTCTAGGAAGTAAAAGAGAATTAGATAACTCTTAGAGAAACCACCCGAAGCAAATAAACAAGGGCATATTACCTTTTAACGATTTTCTCTAGGAATATATAGAGATCAAATGTTGAGACTGAAAATGCAAGCTAGATATTTTAATTCAATTTCACGACCCCAAAAAACAAAATAAAAATACAAAAACGCTTTACATATTTTAAATCACATGCTACATGATTATACAGTAAATGTATTTAACACACAATGGAAGATACCAACTCAGGCATATACCTTGCGGAAGTCTGGAGGTTTTGAGGGTCAGCCCTAAGAATCTTACTATTTTCGAATTGCCACTTAAACTTCAATGCTTTCCCTGTTTTATGATTTTTTTGACGATTTCTACCACTCGAACTTCTTCTATTAAAAACTTCTATGCGTGTCTCTGCCGAAATTTTGCAAGCAGCCGACGGTCAATTCCCTGACTTTCCGTATGGTCAATATATATTTTTCCACTTTCAACTTATTGCATATGAACTTTAATATAGTTTTAGATCATCCTGCAAGTTATAATGGACTTTCATTTGGGTCTGATTTCAGAGGCAACGCTGGAGCGTTGCCTATAGCAAAGGCCATACGGCTCCAATGTTTTATTATTTATTAATTTTTTTTCCTAGAGGTACTTAATATGGAAGGGGTCGTCGTAGAAGCTTCAAAGGGGGCTCATTCGATTGGAAATCGAGAGTTCTAGTGCCCTTTTTCATAGTACAAAATGATTGGAGGGCAACTAGCCCCCCCCCACGCCCATCATTCCCCCAAACACATCCAATAAAAATTTTGAGATAGCCATTTTGTTCAGCGTAGTTGATTTCCACATAGAAAATTTATATTTGAGGAGGATACTCCCCCACAACCCTCAGGGCAAGGGTTTTAAGTTATGCCTTGGGGGCATATAAGGTTTTTATAGAAGGCGTTGTCGTAGAAACTTCAAAACAGGCTCATTCGATTGGAAATTGAAGAGCTAGTGCCCTTTTTAATAGTCGAAAGTGATTGGAGAGTAACTAGCCCCCCCCACGCCCATCATTCCCCCAAACACATTCAATCCAAATTTTGAGACAGCCATTTTGTTCAGCGTAGTTGATTTCCAGACAGAAAATTGGTTTTTGAGGAGGACACTCCCCCACAACCCTCAGGGCAAGGGTTTTAAGTTATGCCCTGGGGGCATATAAGGTTTTTATAGAAGGCGTTGTCGTAGAAACTTCAAAACAGGCTCATTCGATCGGAAATTAAAGAGCTAGTGCCCTTTTTAATAGTCGAAAATGATTGGATGGTAAATAGCCCCCCCCCCCACACGCCCATCATTCCCCCAAACACATCCAATCAAAATTTTCAGATAGCCATTTTGTTCAGCGTAGTTGATTTCCAAATAGAAAATATATTTTTGAGGATGATACTCCCCCACAACCCTCAGGGCAAGGGTTTTAAGTTATGCCCTGGGGGCATGTAAGGTTTTTATAGAAGGCGTTGTCGTAGAAACTTCAAAACAGGCTCATTCCATTGGAAATTAGAGGGCTAGTGCCCTTTTTAATAGTCGAAAGTGATTGGAGTGTAACTAGCCCCTCCCCCCACGCCCATCATTTGCCCAAACATATCCAATCAAAATTTTCAGATAGCCATTTTGTTCAGCGTAGTTGATTTCCAGATAGAAAATATATTTCTGTAAAGGACACTCCCCCACAACCCTCAGGGCAAGGGTTTTAAGCTATGCCCCCATGAGTTTCGATTGGAAACTCAAAGGGATAGTGCCCTTTTTAATAGTCAAACGTGATTGGAGGGCAACTAGCCCCCCCCCCTATGTTCATCATTCCCCCAAACACATCCAATCAAAATTTTGAGATAGCCATTTTTGTTCAGCGTAATTGATTTCCAGATTGAAAATTTATTTTTGAGGAGGACACTCCCCCACAACCCTCAAGGCAAGGGTTTTAAGTTATGCCCTGGGGGCATATAAGGTTTTTATAGAAGGCGTTGTCGTAGAAACTTCAAAACAGGCTCATTCGATTAGAAATTAAAGGGCTAGTGCCCTTTTTAATAGCCGAAAGTGATTGGAGGGCAATTAGCCCCCCCCCAGGCCCATCATTTCCCCCAACACATCCAATCAAACTTTTGAGATAGCCATTTTGTTCAGCGTAGTTGATTTGCAGATAGAAAATATGTTTTTGAGGAGGACAATCCTCCACAACCCTCAGGGAAAGGGTTTTAAGTTATGCCCTGGGGGCATATAAGGTTTTTATAGAAGGCGTTGTCGTAGAAACTTCAAAACAGGCACATTCAAATGGAAATTCAAAGGGCTAGTGCCCTTTTTAATAGTCGAAAGTGATTGGAGGGCAACTAGCCCCCCCCCCCACGCCCATCATTCCCCCAAACACATCCAATCAAATTTTAAGATAGTCATTTTGTTCAGCGTAGTTGATTTGCACATAGAAAATATGTTTTTGAGGAGGAGAATCCTCCACAACCCTCAGGGCAAGGGTTTTAAGTTATGCCCTGGGGGGTATATAAGGTTTTTATAGAAGGCGGTGTCGCAGAAACTTCAAAAAAGGCTCATTCGATTGGAAATTCCGAGGGCTAGTGCCCTTTGTAATAGTCGAAAGTGATTTGAGGGCAACTAACCCCCTCTCACGCCCACCTTTTCCCCAAATACATCCAATCAAAATTTTAAGACAGCCATTTTATTAAACATAGTTTTAAGTTCTGGAAATTAGGTCTTTGAGGATTACAACTCCCACAAAGCCCTCAGGGCAAGGGTTGTAATTTAAAGATTACACAAATCCTTCATATTATTTCTTATGGAAGGGATGCTCGTATAAACTTTAGAGAGGGTTCATTTGATTTAAAATTGAAAGTTCTTGTTCACATTTTAAGAGTCAAAAGAGATTGAAGGGCACCTAGTCCCTCTCCCTCCTCCACGCCCTAAATGCATCAGATAAAAATTTTGAGATAGACATTTTGTTAAAATAGTTCAAAGTTCTGATAACAAAAAATTCCAGTGTTGACACAGCCCACCAGGGCCCAGGGGTAGGCGTTGTAAGTAATGCCCAGGGGCATAACTTATTAAGGGGGGTTTATAACTTATGGGAAGGGGTTTAGTATGGGAAGAACACATAGGAAATCTATTATAATTATCCAAATATATGGTTAAAATACATACTCTGTTATAGATGCAAAATTGCTCTGGCACACAAATTCCTATTAAGGTCAATTCCAAACAGTCGTGATCCCTTTGTGTCAGCAAGTGAAATGGTCTAAACCCCCTTATTGGAGCTATTTTTTCAATCCATTCATTGTTGTCAATCGCTGTCCACAAGTTATGCAAGCTGTCTATTGTTCATATACAAGGTTTTTATCAAAGAGGTAATCGTATAGACTTTGAAAAAAGTCTCATTCGATTTAAATTGAAAGTTCTAGATCCGTTTTTTAAAGTCATGAATAATCGGACAGTAAGCACCCCCCCCCCATGCCATAAAAACTTGAAACTTTTTGCAATCAAAAAAGAACAAAAATTAGTTAGTAAAAACTTTCTGAAAAATAAGTTTTTCAAAGAAAAGTAAAGGCCATTTTAAACTTAAGCTCAGGAGATACAAATACCTGTTAAAATTCAGACTCAAAACGACCAGAAATTACTATTAAAGAATAAATGAAACCCAAAACGAACAGAAATTAAATAAACAATCATAGCAAAAAACATACAACAAGTAATAATATAAATGAATAAATAGATCTTAAAGAGAGTAATGCTTAGATTGAATATGAAAATCAAGCTTAAAACGAAAACAAATGTTTTGCTATTAAAGTATAAATGAAACTGAAAACGAACAAATATTAAATAAACAATCAATGCGAACAAACATACAATATATATTAATGTAAATGAATAAATAAATCTTAAAACGAGTGAAACTTAAATTGAATATGCAAATCAAGTTTGAATCGAATAAAAATAACTAAAAACAAGAGTTTGGGTATCGTCTCACTGCAGAAGCCTAAAACCTACTGCGTCATTGGCGCTTTACTGAAAACGAATTATATTACAAATGTTTTCTTTTGTACTTAATATTGAAAATAAATATTAAAATTACAGTAAAATTTTGAACTGATGAGCTTTTAGCAATTATTATCATTATGCATCAAATATTCAGTTTAATTTATTAGTTCTTTTCAAGATTGGTCAAGACAAATATAGTTTCACTACAAGCAAAATTTGGATACTGCCCCCTTCTTTAACTGTAAAAACCTAAAGCCTTCTGCGTCATTGGTGCTTCACTGAAAACGAATTACTTGTATATTAAAAATTTATTATTTTCCAGTTCTTACAGCATTGAAAATGAAAATAAAAATTACAGTGAAAAAAAAACCTTGAACTGATGGATCTTTCAACAATTAATATCATTATATATCTAATATTCAATTTGATTTTGTTTATACTTTCCAAGACTGTTTAAGACTCATATAGTTTTGCCAGTTTTTTGAACTCTGCCATTTTTGTAACTAATCGTGTTAGTTTGTTATGAAAACATTCTATGGCTTCTAGGCATTTCTATTTGAGCGGAAAACTGCACCTCAAACTTTGTGGAACATGCATTTTCTTGCATGAAACACCCAAATATAATAAAATGTCAAGTTTCGGAGTGTTCCACCACTCGCAAGCAAGTGCCATTGGTATTTTTGAATCCGCATGGTCAATTTAGGGGGTGGAGGGTAGCCTAATTCTCGTAGCATCCCCATTCTGTCGTGTTATGGTTCACATTTTCAACACCTGATGTCCGGACTATCATATAATCTACCAAGCATACAACAGCCCCAAATCAGTATCAATAAATAAATGAAACCCAAAACGAACAAGAATTAAAATAAATATTAGAGTCAAACTCAAAACGAGCATAAACTAATGTGAGTAGGGTTCAAAACCCCTATGCTTTCTAAAAGCCAGAATATAATTTGTACTTTACTGAAAAAAAAATTCAAATGAGTTTACTGAAAAAAATGTGTATTGTCAATTTAATATACATATGCTGATATTTATTCCCTAAAATTTTAATTAATTTTTGATTTCTTAAAGTTACAAAAGTGAAAATATTTCAAAGAATTGTTTTCAGTAAAGCGCCAATGACGTAGTAGGTTTTAGGCTTCTGCAGTGAGACGATACCCAAACTCTTGTTTGTAGTTATTTTTATTCGATTCAAACTTGATTTGCATATTCAATTTAAGTTTCACTCGTTTTAAGATTTACTTATTCATTTACATTAATATATATTATATGTTTGTTCGCATTGATTGTTTATTTAATTTCTGTTCGTTTTAAGTTTCATTTATACTTTAATAGCAAAATATTTGTTTTCGTTTTAAGCTTGATTTTCATATTCAATCTAAGCATTACTCGCTTTAAGATCTATTTATTCATTTATATTATTACTTGTTGTATGTTTTTTGCTATGATTGTTTATTTAATTTCTGTTCGTCTTGCGTTTCATTTATTCTTTAATAGTAATTTCTGGTCGTTTTGAGTTTGAATTTTAACAGGTATTTGTATCTCCTGACCTTAAGTTTAAAATGGCCTTTATTTTCTTTGAAAACTTATTTTTCGGAAAGTTTTTTTTTAAATTAATATATAAATATACCGAATCGATTCTTTAAAAGTAATTTGTTTTACGTTAAAAACAAAGAAAGAGAAAAAACCTGTTATATTGTTACGGGTCATAAAAAGTAATATCTTTTTATGTGTTTCGTTGTTTTACAACCCTTGTTTCGCTACATAGGCCTACTTTCATCCCGTAATTCTTATGTCTTATAATAATAATAAAAGATCATTTTATTATGTATACTCATTTTATGTGTTATTATTTTCTAATTTTTTATCTATTTTTACAATATGCCACCTTAAGCTTATCATTTGGGGTGCTGCTGATTAACTCATATTTGCTTCGATTTATAATAAATTATTGTACTACTACTAGGGCTTGTTCTGGATAGCAAATTCGCCAAATTAACAAAAAACATACACACAAAGCGCATTTAAGTTCCGAGTATTGTAAAAATGTCCAGAAAGATAAAATCAATAAAGCCTTCAACATTAACTTGATAAGTATCACATTCCACAGCCCATTTTATTTTATTTCACTACTCCCAGAGCTATCAAAAAGATTTTATTTCCTTTTTGACAACTTTGAACGACAGATCAGCGATTTTAACCAAAATCGGTGAGCAAAAATGTCGTAAATTACGTTTTACAACAGATTATTCGAGCAAGTATTCTGAAAAGGCCAATATAATCAGGAATATTACTTTTCTTGTGGACATTGCTTTTTCCACAGTCAATAGATTGTTATCCAAAGAAAGATATACGAAGGAAAAGTGGAATAATAAACATAAAAAAACTCGTTTAAAAAAAAATTGACATAATTTATGTTGTCGAGAATAAATGTGTGTATAAGTCGAAACAATCAATTACATAACATAGATATCAAACTGATCTAATAGTCCAGGACTTTTAGCTCAAAAAAGTGTCGAACCCAGACAAAATTGCAATATAAACGAAAATGGTACCAAAATGATCAGAAAAAAATTCTGTACAACATTCTAAAAGTCCCCATAAATCCGAGTGGGGCGAGTACCCGAAAAACAGGGGAAAAGGGGGAAATGTGGGGGAAAATGGGAAAAATGCCGAACATGCCCAGAAAATAGTTTAAAGTGAGTTTTCTGAGGTTTTCACATACGCTGATTACGAAATTGACATCTAAAATTCAGTATAGAAAAAGAGTACCACGGAAAACGGGGGAGCAGGGGAAAGAGGGGAGAAAAGAGAAGAATACAGGGTAGGGGTAGAAAGCGGTTTGAAAGATATTTTCTGGGGTATTCCTATCTGGTGATTACGAAATTGAGAACTAAAATGATATAAAAAAAATGATTAACATAAAATGGGGAAATGGGGGGGGGGGGGAGGGGAAAAAGGGAAATATACAGGGTAGGGGTAGAAAGCATGTGGAAATGTTTACAAATGTTAATACAGGAGATCTATAGAGGTTCGGCTACCCCATAGGTTCGGAAAAGGCAAAAAAAAACTCGAGAAAGAAATACGGAAAGATACTGAAATTACTTTATTCCATATTCCTCGCCGTTATCAACAAGCGCGTGGGTTCGTCAACATAATCCTGTTCTAATTCGACATTCAGTAAGAGAAGCAAGGTAGACTAGTCACCGCGGAGTTCTAGTGCCGACGACAAAACCTATCCTGACGGAATGACATCTAGCGGATCCAATAGTCCCCAGTCTGCGTGGATGCTTACACATGTGACATGGTAGCAGGATAAATCAAGGTACGACGAGATTTTTTTGTTAAGTCAAGCATAATTTTGCGTATCGGCAACTCTTCTTTCAGTACTAAGCCAAGTTTAATTCATTATTTTTCCCTCGGTGCCTGAATTCATGGTTATAGTTGCGTTTTGTCAAGATTAAGCAAGAGCGACATCTAGTTTTCAGAGACGGTCTTTCGAGATGGCGCGCCATCTCGAAGGTTCAGAATTCATTTAGAGAGTTACGTTCGCCGTGCGAATGGTGCTGATGAAAGATAAAGCTCTTTGGGAACCCTGCTGCTGTATCAGAAGTGGAAAATTTTCATGTCATGGAGAGCTGACACTGTAATGTCAGCTATCAATGGTTAAAATTCAACACTTCTGTTTGAGCAGCAGGGAGACATGATAGAAACGATATTCAAGGTATCTGTCCTATTTTTACCGAAACTAAGCTGCTCTTCTCTTCCAGTGCAAGATGAGTGGCTCCAACAGACTCTGCATTCTTTGTCAGCAGGACATATCAAGCGATGATGACACATCCGTTGTTCTGACTGCGAAAGGAGCACTATCGGTGAGCACAGCAAGCAAAGACAGAGGCGACCAGATTGCAGCAGAACCAGGTCAGATTGTTCATAAAGCATGCCGAAAATATTATTGCCACTAAAGTACCATTTATTCCTTGAAACGGACATGTGAAGAACCTATCCCTAACGAGAAAACTGAGATCTCAAGATTTCTTTAACGTGCAGGTCTGTTGCATTTTTTGCAACTCTGAAGTGGGGTTCGAGAAGTCGATAAGAAAGGGGGCCAACGGCGAGTGCGTGAAAGCAGCCATGACAGAGCTTAGACACTCAGTGTTGTGGGCATGCGAAAGAAGAGGCAAAGACAATTGGGCGACGACTGTTCTCGGAAGGATGAATTGCATTCTTTCTGACCTCCATGCTGCAGATGCAGTTTACCATAAATCATGCTATGTGAGCTTTAAGACAAACAAAAGTATGCCAAAATGGTACAAAGAGGAGAAAGAAAACGATTCTGCCAAGGCGGGAAGACCAGCCGAAACAGAGAAGCGAGAAGCTTTTGAAAAGTCTCTAGAGCACTTTAAAAGTATAGAAGACCAACACTTTACTCTTAGTGATGTCGCAGAAACATGAATTTTTTCCTTGGAGTCGGTGAAGCTTACAGTGTGAAGCACATCCAACGTCTTTTGCTTGAAAGCTACGGGGATCGTGTGCTTATGACGGATTTGCCTGGGAAAGCTAGTATTGTGACATTCAGAGAGACGGCTCATTTCATTCTGAACGAGCATCGTACGCTTCCTAAGGACCAATCTGAGGACGTAGAGATCCTGAACATGATAAAATAGTTACTAGAATAATAAATAGTGAAGCCAAAAGCCTTCCTCCTTTATCAGAAGAGTATCCAAGTTTCAAGTCTCTTGACAATGTCGCAACGTGCTTAAGCTACCTTCCCAAGTCCTTGCGTCTTCTTCTTTGCGAATTAATACCAGGGGAAACGAGAATATTGCAGTGGCAGATCTTGGTCAAGCAATAGTACAAGCCTGTTTACCTCGAACAGTCCTCGCACCTCTTCAGGTGTTTGTAGCAGTTCAGCTCCACCACCACTTCGGATCACGGTTTCTAATAGACCTGCAAGTCACGGGACTGGTCTTTTCACGCTTAGCGCTGGCAGTTTCTTGCAGTTTGCAGCAGATAACGTAGACCATGATGTCTGCACGATCGACGGTAAAGGCACATTTCACGGAATGGGGATTATTGCAATAGTGAGTCCCAAAACGAAAACGACAATGCCCAGTATTCCTCGAATGGAAATTAATGCAGATACCCTAAAAGGCATCGCAGGCATGACCTTCCACTTCTACAATCGAAGGAACAAAGAGGGCGCTGGCATGGTGTATAAAACCCTCCAGAGCTGTAAAACCTCTGAAAGTAGCTTGGACCTTCTTTGGCACAGCAGCTGGCTTTTTAGAAGCCAAAGACCTGGTTGGAGTGGCCTTATGCAGGCAGTACACGTCGGAGAACATGACGGACGATCCTCAGTTCTGTTTTTACCTATGATAGACTACAAACCTACTGATCAGTCTTGTATTTACTCCACACTCATATTCATCAGTGACCAAGCGCGAAGACTCGGTGTAACTCCCGTTGTCACGTTTGACCAGCCCCTCTTCTGGAAAGCAACAAAGATTGTACATGACGAGCCTCCAGAAAGTCCCCTGAAGAAAATTGTAACAATGCTTGGAGGGTTCCATACACGAATGAGCTTCTTAGGGGCCATAGGCTATATAATGGAAGGGTCGGGCCTGAAAGAGATGTTAGAACTTGTGTACGGGGAGAATACAGTGAAACACATTTTCAGCGGCAAAGCGGTTGCAAGAGCAGTAAGAGCTCACGAGCTAGTCGACGCATCACTGAATATTTCACTTTTGTGCATGGCATATTCGATTCCGTATGGCGAGAGACCTTCCGACCACGAAGATCTTGTACGAGTCTCCAGCGTGTATGGCGATTTGGTGGATGGAAAGATTTCTGTGGAAGAAGCGGCTAATCACGAAGCCCTTCAGGCGGTTTCGCTACGCCTCGAAGCCTTAAAATCGTCTCTGAAATCCAGCAGAACTGCGAAACTATTCATGCAGTATTCCGAAATGGTTTCGATCTTTCGGAAGTTTTTGAAAGCAGAAAGGACTGGAGACTGGGATCTCTACTTATCCTCTCCTTCTGAAATGCTCCCATACCTCGCAGCTGCGGGACATAATCTTTATGCCAAGTCAGTTCGTCTTTTTCTTCAGATGATGCAGGAACTTGAAACATCGAATCCACAGCTCTTCGGACAGTTTGCAAGCGGCAAGTTTATTGCCCGACGAAGTGATCGTTATTGGACTGGATTGGCTCCAGACCTCGTCATCGAGACAGTGCTAATGAAGAGCCTAAAAACAGATGGAGGGCTGACAAGAGGAAAAGGGATGACTGAGCTTCAGAGAAACATATGGACAATGTCTATGCCAGTACTCGCTTCAGTGAATGATCTAATGCAGAAACTGACGGGCCTAGAGTACAGTTCTAGTGAACAGCACGTTACTGCAACCGCAGCACGAATAAAGAGAGATACTAAGGATCTACTGACGTTTCTTGAATTCCTTCTAGAGAACTGTCCTTTCACTAGTTCCACAGAGCTTAGAAGTATAGGTTCCGGGCTGATTGCCGAAAAAGGCGTTAATGCAGAGGATGCTAAAGCTGTAGGTGAGCTGATCTTCCAGCGTATGGATGGCCAATCCTTCGAAAGTTTTTCATTCAGGAAGAAAGACAAAGTCGTTACACTGGCATCCGATGGGTACATAAGGGTAGATGGCGAGATTTTGCATATCGACCCTGCACTGCTTTTTCAACGTCTTTCGACTGCTGCCCATACATCTGAAAATGACATGGCAGAAACTCTACGTTACAAACTGTGCAGTTATCCGCCCGCTTGTTTGAGAATTCTGGCATAATGCGTCAGCCAGACAAACCTGCAATAGCGAAAGCAATATGGAAAGAAGTGAAAACGGACTCGATTCACCACCTGCCAGTGTCAGATCGTGTCACTGTAGTTGACGGAGGTTGGCTGCTTCAGCAAGTACCTTGGAAGATTGGTGATACTTATGATTCAATCTGTGACAGCTATGTTAGTTTTGTTACTCGACGCTGTACCTCCCCTACTGTTGTCTTCGATGGATACAGCGCTGGTCCAACCACGAAAGATGCTACCCACAACCGACGGTGTAAGGGAAGCCAGCATCAAGTGATCGATTTCAGTTTAGGGATGAAGCTCCAGCAAAAGAAGGAAGAGTTTTTGAGCAACTCTCAGAACAAACAGCGAATTATAAGCTACATCGGGGAAACTCAGAGCCAAAGGATTTGAAGTCGTCCATGCGAAGGACGATGCTGACTATCTAATCGTGAAGACTGCCGTAACGAAAGCAGAAAACTCTGAAACAATAGTTCTTGGCAACGACACTGACCTTCTGATTCTACTCTTGTATCAACTCCCGCCTAATGCAAAAACACTTTACTTCGAATCGTCAACAAACGCAAAAGAAGCGATAACACGGTTCTGGTGCCTCAACGAAGTTCAAAAAAAAAATGGGAGAAGTGTCCAGGCTACTTCTGGTAGGGCACGCACTCTTGGGATGTGACACGACCTCACGAGTTTTCGGACATGGAAAGCAAGCTGTGCTACCTCTTTTGAAGAAGAGCGAAGTGTTCAGAAAAAAATGCGAAGTGTTTTCTGGATGAATCATTGTCTAAAGATGAAATTGTGAAAGCGGGTGAATATCTTCTCCTCAGCTTGTATAAAGCACGACCAAACGAAGATCTCACTAAGCTGCGACATCGAATTTTCTTGGAAAAAGTTTCTTCGTCAAATACTACGGCGTTTGTTAGGCCTGAAAGGCTTCCGCCAACCGAAGCTGCAGCTTCATTCCACTCCCAGCGAGTGCGCCTCCAGGTATCCCGTTGGAAAGGTGAACCAGCTGACCTCGACCCGGCTGACTGGGGTTGGGTCCTCAGAGACCATAAATACTCACCTGTGATGACCGATTTGTTGCCCGCACCTCAGACTCTTTTGAGTGTCGTGAGATGCAACTGTAAGACAGGCTGCAAGAACTCGCGATGCAGCTGCAAGAAAAATGGATTAGCGTGTACGTTCGCGTGCGGAGAATGTCTGGGTATCAACTGTTTGAACAGGGACAACGAGATTGTCGAAGACCAGGAGCTCGACTAGTGACATCAATGCTGTGTTTTTCAAGTCAACTCTACTGCCTTAAAAAGTGCAGATTTTACCTATAGTTACTGAAGTTCTTTTTTTTAGTTTTTATTCAACGATATTGCCTTCGAAAGTACAAATTTTACCTATAATAGCTGAAGTTTTATACTGTGATCACTGCCAAGCGGTTGTTTTCTTTATGTTTAGTAATTCAAATGGTTGTAAGAAATGTCTGTGATTCAAGAAAGTAAAAGTTTGATACTTAAGCGAGTTATTTTGTCCATAGGCCTACTTATTAGCCATTAGCAGCTGGCTCAGGAGTCAGGCTTCCCTTCCTCTTTTCCGTTATTTCCACAGGTTTTGTTCGGTTTTCATGGTTCTCGTTTTCTTTCCTTCATTTTAGGTGTCAGTTTCGTGATCAGCAGATAGGAAAACCCCAGAAAACACATTTCAAACTGATTTCTACCCCTGACTTCAATTGTCCCTTTTCTTCCCCTCTTTCCCCCTTTTTCCCCGTTATGGCGGGGCTCATGTTCTTTATTTCATTTAGATGTCAGTTTCGGGATCAGCAGATAGAAAGACCCCAGAAAACATATTTCAAAGTGCTTTCTACCCCTACCCTGTATTTTTAAATTTTTTCCCCTCTTCCCCCAGTTCCCCCCGTTTTCCGTAGTACTTTTATTCTATACTGAATTTTAGATGTCAGTTTCGTGATCAGCGTATGGGAAAGCCCCAGAAAACTCACTTTGAACTATTTTCTGGGCATGTTCGGCATTTTTCCCATTTTCCCCCGCATTTCCCCCTTTTCCCCTGTTTTTCGGATACTCGCACCACTCGGATTTATGGGGACTTTCAGTATGTTGTACAGAACTTTTTTTCTGATCATTTTGGTAAAATTTTCGTTTATATTGCAATTTTGTCCGGGTCAAACCCGAAAAGTCCTGGACTATAAGATGTAAATGCATAAATAAAATAAAAAAATTGTGAGTTGAGGAAAACAAGCGAAAAAGATTAGGTTATGTGAAGCCCAATTGGTTTCGTTCCCATAGTTTTCACTCATGCTCATAGATTTTCGAGAAATAAAAATGTTTTCTAGTTCTTAGTCCATTTTGAAAACTAGTTGGTATTTTTTTTTATTTATTGTTTTCGACTTTTTAGTCTTCTCTAAGACTAGAAATCTTATCTCTAAGACAAAATTTAGTCTTTTTTTGGATTCGACCCTAAATTACCGCAAAGGAGACAAGTGTTCTTACCGCTGCGCTATCAAACCTTGTATAATTAAATAAAAAAATAAGTTTTTTCAACTGAAATAAAGTAGCAACATTAAAACTTAAAACGAACAGAAATTATTACGTATATGAGGGGGCTCGTCACCTCGCCAATACCTCTCTCTTTACGCTAAAGTTCGAATTTTTTCCCAATTCTTTAAGAATGACCTCTGAATCACAAAGGCCGTTTAATTAGAATAAATAGCTCTGTTGAAAGTACTAAAAAAAATTTTAGCATCAATAGCGAGGTATTGATTAGGGGGCAAACCCCCTAATACACGTAATAATTTCTGTTTGTTTCAAGTTTTAATGTTGCTCCTTACTTTCAGTTGAAAAAAACTTGTTTTTTTACTTAATTTCTGATCGTTTTTTAAATAATGCTGGCAAATCCAGCGTCCCCTTCATGGAAATTCCCTTCTCCCATGAAAAATTCCTCCACAGAAAAATCCTCCCACGTAACTCCCTCCCCCAGGCCCCCCTACAAAAAAAATTCTCCCTGAAAACGTGTGTATAGTTTCAAATAACCAACACTATATGTAAACAATGGGCAAAGTTCATAACTTGCAGCCCTTCTCCCAGGGACTATGGGGTATTAAGTCGTCCTCAAAGACATAGTTATTAAACTTTCAACTATGCTGAACAAAATGGTTATCTCAAAATTTTGATCGGGTGACTTTTGGAAACAAATGAGGGTGGGAGGGGACCTAGTTGCCCTCCAATTTTTTGGTAACTCAAAAAAGGCACTAGAACTTTTAATTTCCGTTCGAATGAGCCCTCTTACGATGTTCAAGGAACACTGGGTCGATACGATCACCCCCGGAAAAAAATTAATAAACCCGTAGCCGTTATCTTTCTTCTGGCAAAATATACAAAATTCCACATTTTTGCAGATAGGATCTTGAAACCTCTACAGTAGGGTTTTCTATTACGCTGAATCTGATGGTGTGATTTTCATTAAGATTCTGTGGATTTTAGGGGGTGCTTCTCCCTTTTTTCGAAAATAAGACAACTTTTCTCAGGCTCGTAACTTTTGATGGGTAAGAGTAAAATTGGTGGAACTTATATATTTGAAATCAGCATAATAAGCCGATTCTTTTGATGTATCTACTGGTATCAATATTCTTTTTTCTAGAGTTTCGGTTACTATTGAGCCGGGTTGCTCCTTACTTACAGTTCGTTACCACAAACCGTTTGGTATTGTTTGTTTTATAGTTTGCGCTGTGTCCAATCACCCATTTATGTTTATTATCCATACAAGGGGGAGTATACAAAAGGAAAGAATTTTGATGTAGTATCATTGCATTGTTATCGGAGGAGCATACACAAGTAAAATTTGGAAACAATTGAACATTCGGAACTGGTAAAAAAAAAATTTAATTTTTCAAAAGGGCTTATCAGCAATATCTTAATAACAGCTTAGAGTATTTAGTCGAAACTTATAGGGTATGTAATGGGGATTTCCAACTAGCCGGAAGGCACTATGTGCCTACTACTACTACTAATACTACTACTGCTACTTTTACTGCTACTATTACTACTGATACTACTATTACTAATGCTACTACTGCTACTACAGAGGCTAAGGGTGCTAAGGGGATGCTATTTAGGGAACTTTGAGGAGAGGCTGATCTAAATCAAAACAATATATGCGGATGTAGGTTGTCAAAAGAGCATGTAAGCAGTATCTCAGGAACGAATTAGGAAATTAATTTGAAACTTTCGAGGCATGATGAAGGAGATCTTCAACTGAGCAAATGGCAATATGTGCGTACCACTACTACTGCTACTATTGCTATTGCTACTATTGCTACTACTACTGCTACTACTACTACTACTACTAATACTACGACTACTGCAACTACTACTACTACTACTACTACTACTAGTACTATTATTACTACTACTGCTACACCTACTAAGGCTAATGGTATTAAGGTGAATATACCGGGAAATATTAAAGGAGAAATTCGAATTAGGTAGGCAATATCTTAGGAACAGCTTAGAGTCGAAAGTTGAAACTTACAGGGCTTTTTAGGGGGATAATGAACTAACCAAAAGACGTTATGTTTTGTCCTGCTACCAATCTTCCTGCACTGTAAAAAAAATTGTTTGAATTTCAACAAAATTTGTTTGTAATATCTATTAACAAGAAGAAATTGGAATTTAAACAGCTGAAAATCGTTGGAATGGAATACTTACGGCCTTATTGGAATTCCCCAATTATTGTTTAGTTTCCAACTCATGGAGAAACAAAATATTGGATTTACAAACCCGAGTTGAAATATCAATTCGATTACTGAATTACCTGTAAAACATATTGCTGCGTAAAATATAGTGCTATTTGGTGATGATTCATTAACGGTTGCAACCCCGATTGACATACAGTGAATATAAGCCGATCATCATCAAAATCAAAATAGACCGATCATCATCAAAATCATTAGAATCATCAATTTCCTAGCGAAACTTCAGCAATCATACCATACCACAGAACAGAAATGATTCTAAGAAGTATTATATCCATATTTCATATTCCCTGTCAATATTATTTATAAACTGTCAAAAAGATTGTTTCTCTTTTGTTAATACACTCTATTTATCCCATAGGCCATGAGAGATTAAAAAAAAATCTTATACTATTCTTCCATTTATCCAAAATATTAATTATGATCTAAAAAATTTTCTACCTTGATTTATTCGTGTATATAAAAATGTTTGTACATGCATTTAGTCTAAATGGCACCATGGTCAGATTTTATATACTATTCAAGAAATTTCGATCTAATATTGAAATCCAAACCAGTTTGATTGATAAAACCTATTTACTTCGAGAATTACATTTTTTTTTTTTTACTGAAAAGTATATAAATCTTGATAATTTCCAAAATTTTCGGGACTTCAAACACTAACCTCAGTTTCCACATTAAATTTGATTTTTTTTGACTTGCTTAGATTCCAGCAAAAAAATCATTAGAAATCTATTTTTTTTTTTTTTTTTTTTTTTTTTTTTTTTTTTTTTTTTTTTTTACACTGTGCTTACAACTTCTACTAATACTACGACTGCTACTACCTTTGAGGCTAAGGTTTTTAAGGTGAAACTTTCAGAGAATGTTTAGGGGAATGTTGTACTGGATCAACACACACCATTTGCATGTAAGTTGTCAAAATGGTTTATCAGTAATACCTTAGAAACGACTCAAGAGTATTACATTTAAACATTCAGGGCATGTCGAGGGGGATGTTGAACTAACGAAAGGCGGCTACTATGGTTCCTGCTACTACTGAGACTAACGTTATTAAGGCGAAACTGTATGAGGATGCGTTATTAAGGCGAAACTGTATGAGGTTAAATTCAATGAAAACACGCTGTGTGCATGCATGTTGCCAAAATGACGTCTCAGCAATATCTCACGAATGGCTTAGAGTATTAGGTTTAAACTTTCAGAACAAGTCAAGGGGGATGTTGAACTAGCCGAAAGTCACTAATACTACTTCTACTGCTAGTCTACTACTTCTACTAATGGTAAGGTATTAGGATGACATTTTCTGAAAATGTTAAGAAGGATGTTGAACTAAATCAAAACCTACTATGTGCATGCAGGTTGTAAAAAGCAAGTATCAGCAACATCTCAGGAGCAGATTATGAGTATTAACTTGACATTTTCGGGGCATGCTGAGGGGGATGTAGAAATTACCAAAATGTTTAACGTATTAAGCTGAAACTTTTAGAACATGTTGAGGGGCATATGAACTAACAAAAGGGCACTATGTGGATTATACTACTATTTACTACCACTACTGTTACTGCCATTTATACTATTGCGGCTACTACTACAACTGAGGATAAGGGCATTAAGGTGAAACTTTCAGGGAATGTTTTAAGGAAGATTGAAATAAATCAAAAGACACTATGCACATGCAGGTTGTCAAAAGGGTGTATCAGCAATAACTTAGAAGGGGCTTACAGTATTTAGACGAAACTTTCAGGAAATGTTGAGGGGGATATTGAATTAAACAAAAGGCACCATGTGGACACTACGATTATTGCTACTACTGCTACTACTAATATGACTATTATTACTGCTAATGCTAAGGTTATTTAAGTAAAACTTTCACAAAATATTTAGGGGGATATTGAACCAAATCAAAATACACCATGAGCATGTAGGTTGTCAAAAAGGTATATCAGCAATTTCTTAGCTACGACTGAAGACTACCAACTTGAAATGGTGATGGGGAAGTTTGAACTAACCAAAAGGCACTATGTGCATATGGCTGCTACTATTACTACTGGTACTACTGCTGCTATTACTACTACCGGCAATAACTCAGAGGGGGCTTAGAGTATTTAGAGGAACATTTCAGGAGATGTTGAAGGGGATATTGAATTTAACAAAAGGCACCATGTGGACACTACGATTATTGCTACTACTGCTACTACTAATATGACTATTATTACTGCTAATGCTAAGGTTATTTAAGTAAAACTTTCATAGAATATTTAGGGAAATGTTGAACCAAATCAAAATACACCTTGAGCATGTAGGTTGTCAAAAGGGTATATCAGCAATTTCTTAGCAACGACTGATGACTACTAACTTGAAATTTTCAGGGCATGGTGATGGGGAAGTTTAACTATCCAAAAGGCACTATGTGTATATGACTGATACTATTATTGCTGGTACTGCTGCTGCTACTGCTACTACTACTACTACTACTACTACTACTACTACTACTACTACTACTACTACTACTACTACTACTACTACCACTACCACCACCACTACTACTACTACTACTACTACTACTACTACTACTACTACTACTACTACTACTACTACTACTACTACTACTACTACTACTGCTACTGAGGCTATGGGTACTACGACGAAATCTTTGGTCATTTTTAGTGGGATGTTCGACTAAATTAAAACACACTATATGTATGCAGGTTTTCAAAAGGACATACACCAATGTCTCAGTTTTCATTTTCAGTTTCTGTTGCGCCAGCTTCTCAAGGTATCCGTCGTTTCGTTCCGTATTGCCACTCTTTGTATTTATGAGTTACTTCATTTGACTGTTTTCTTTATTTTATACAGTTTACAAGAGAAAATTATGTATATTGTCAAACAAGGCTGATTAGTAGCTATGTTCCACATCAAACTTGTTGGAGAGGCTTAAAACACGTGGCTCACTTCCACTCAGTAAGTAAGCATGAAAGGGTGGTATGCCCACTTTGAAATATGTTCATTAGGTATACAACGATCATTAAACCAGAATTGTTCGTCTAAGCAACCCATAATAGAGTAAGAAAAACACTAGAAGATAAAGGCAATATTAGGCTAAAATCTGATGACAAAATGAATTGAAATATCTAGAGATATCCCTGAAAGTTGTTAAAGCAGAAGGATCAGTCGGGTTGGGGGTCGAGGATCAAGTAGGTTCATTTTACCCTAAGGTATCGTATATTTACGATGCGTTAGTTGTATACGGACCATCTAGTATCTCCATTGAGAGGAAAACATCTAAGGAGCCCGTTTCAATTGGGACACCATATGCGGGATCAAATCCAAATATGGTCACTGAAAGATAAACTGCGTTTAGCTCCTGAAAAGGTTGAAGTAGTAGTATTCAGCAGAAAGAGAAAATGGAAAGTTCCCGTTGCTCTAGAAATATATGATCACTCGCTACCCCCTAAAGATACAGGTTAAATATCTAGGGGCGATAATTGATCACCAGCTGAACTGGAAAGCTCACTGCCTTGAAAGAGCACGGAAAGCTACAACATCCTTGATTCAACGTTAACGAATAGTGGCAAGGAGCTGGGGCTTGGGTCCTAATAAGATCGTGTATTTATATAAGACGGTAATCAGACCGATTCTGTCACATGGAATAGTGGTTTTGATCAGTTTAACTAGAATTGCAAGCCACAGATCGCCCTAATAAGGATGCAAAGGCTAGCATGTCTAATGGTTACATTAGTATATCATGGAACCGCCATGGCATCCATGGAGATTATCTTGGGACTTCAACCCCCAGAAAATTTTCTAGAGGAGAAAGTAATAAAAAAAAGTGCTGTCAGACTGCAGATAAATGTCCAACGAACCCAAAGACAGCAGATACAAAATGGGAAAAATAACGGCTTTGTTGACGTATGCAGCTCATTGTTTCAGTGCAGGGAGCTGCAGATATCTAAGGACAATTTTATCCCAATAGTAAAACCGAAGAGGCTATTCCAGATTGTCATAAAGGATAGGAAGGAAGTAGAGCAGAGGATAGAGCTGTTCCATCAAAGTAACGAAATAGTCTCTTATAGAGATGGTTCACGGTTTGGGTAGTAATATACCCAAATACTCTCGATTTTGATAAAGAGGTAATTAGTTATCACCTGGGGGATTTGCTACAGTTTTTCAGGCTGAAATATTTGGATTGAAACGGGCGACTGGAAGACTGTCACTAATGTGGAAGCACAAGAAGAAATAAATATAGATATATATCTTAACTGACAATCAAGCATGCCTAAAGGCTATTCAGAATGTAAAGAACCTGCATAAGAGAAAATTAGGGTATCATGACGTCCTGAATAGCTTGGCATCCAAAATGAACCAAATTATCCTGATTTGGTTCCTAGGGTACTGTGGAATAGAGGGTAATGAGATGACAGATGCAGCAGCCAAGGCCGGGCCATCGTTAGGATACTATTTTCAAGAACCTTTCATGCCCATTTCTCAGGGCTACTGGAAGGCGATGATGAGGACTTGGGGTAATGAGAGAGCGGAATAAAATTGATATAGGAGGGTGGGATGTAATAAAACAAAAAAATTGCTCCCAAAGTTTAACCTGATCTAGAGTCAGCATTTTATACGACTGAAAAGGTCTGAGATGAGAATGGTTACAGAAGCCATAACAGGAATTGAAAATTTTGGGAAACATCTTTCTCGAAAAGGGAGGGCTGAATCCAAATTATGCCAAAGCGTGAGATGGCAACTGTGGAAACAAGAAGGCATCTGATAGAAGAATGTCCAGCTAGGATTGGATACCGGTTTGGGGTATTTCATAATGTTTTCCGACACTTGGCAAGATTTGTGGTAAGGATGGAGAGGCCATCCTATTCATCTATCCCTCAAACACTAACGGAGCATAGTTTTCGGCCTTGAAGGCAATGAACAACGGGCCTTAAGGGCCTGAATCTCGATCCAGGAGTAGTGGGGCCACTTCCATAATCAAAATAAGAATAATAATAAGCCTAATGGTTGGAACAGACACCTTTTTGAAAACAAATTTATCTACAAATTTACATTTCATAGTGAAGGCTCATCAACTAACATTAGTATCTAGTGGATCCACTAACACTAACACCCTAGAGAAGTGCGTGCATTTATATTTGCTGTAACCGCCCTTTGTCGTTTTTCTATGGTTCGTTTCAGAGTCATAACTATATTTGTATTTTTATGCCCGTTTTTATTACTATGTTTTTATTTTTATGCCCGAGCATTTTGTTGAGGGTCCTCGCTAGCGGGCAGGTTTATACATTTAGTTGTGCTTTATTTTGAAGATTAAAACCTTGAACCTATTTTATTTTTTTTGTGGATTCTCAGATACACAAGTTGAGACTCCTAGGTAAAACGGCGATGATATCTATAGGGCTTAACTATGTTCATATAGCAAATTCCATCGATGGTTATCAGTTTACTTAATCGATATAACAAATCTGACACTGTTCTGAATATTCTCAAATGTGTCAGTTACGAGCTAAAGAAAGGACGACGACAGTGATTTTCGTAAGACTTGACTAAGTTTACTTTACAAATTTTCTGGAATTACTTCCAGTTTACTTACCTGCTGTAAGAAAAAGTATCGATATTCCAAATTTGACGATGTTCTGACTATTTTCGAATGTCAGTTATGATATTTAGGTGAAAAGATAACGATATTTGAATGAATTTCTAACAAACTTCATCAATAGGGCTTAGTTTTCATATTTGACATCTAAAATTTGACGGTGTTCTGAGCATTCTCAAATATGTTAGTTACAACCTAGGGCGACGATATTTGCAGGGCTTAGCTAAGTTACGTAAGAAGTTGAATCAATAGTATTCAGTTTACTTACCTGCCGTAAAAAAAGTATCGACATTTCAAATTTGACGGTGTTCTGAGCATTCTCAAATATGTTAGTTAAAACCTAGGGCGATGATATTTGCACGGCTTAGCTAAGTTTACCTAAGAAGTTGAATCAATAGTGTTTTAGTTTACTTACCTGCCGTAAAAAAAGTATCGACATTCCAAATTTGACGGTGTTGGTGCAGGAAAAAGAGGTGAAAAGAATTTTCCACTTTTTGAACTTGTGGGTCCGCTTATAAACTGAAAGTCGCATGTTGAGTGACTAACCTTTTTGCCCTCTGTCTTGGCTAAATTTGCTAAAAAAAACAAGGCAAGATATAAGTCACGTAATTAGACAAAAATTCGTGCGAGGGGACAGGAAACATTTTTCTTATAGTCTGGACTTTCAGCATTTATTTCTATTATTAAGTAATATTGAAGCGGCATACAAAGTTGGGTATACTAGCACCTACTCAATATTAAATAAAAAAAACGAATTTTTTCAACTGAAAGCAAGAAACAACATTAAAACTTAAAATGAACAGAAATTGTTATTATATGAGGAGGGCTGCTCCTCCTCAACACCTCGCTCTTTACGTTAAAGTTTTTTAGTAACTTTAAAAAAAGCTTCTTATTGTTATAATTAAACGAACATAGTTTTTCCGGAGTCTTTCTTAAAGAATTGGGACTGAATTTAAATTTTAGCGTAAAGAGCAAGGTGTTAAGGAGGAGTAACCCCCTCATATACGTAATCATTTCTGTTCGTTTTAAGTTTCAATGATGCTCCTTACTTTCAGTTGAAAAAACTTGCTTTTTATTTAATTTCTGATCGTTTTTTAAATAATGCCAGGAAATCTGACTACACCTCCACGGAAAAAATCCCTCCTCCCGATGGATCAATAACAAATACTATACGTAAGCAATAGGCAAATTTTGTAACTTAAATACCTTCCCTCAGGGGCTGTTGTGGGGTTATGAAATCTCCAAAGGTATAGTTATTCGGCCTTCCAACTATGCTGAACGAAATGGCCATTTCAAAATTTTGATCGGATAAATTTAAGAAAAAGAGGCGAGTGAGGCGGCCAAGTTGCCTTCCACCTTTTTTGTCACTTAAAAAGCGCACTAGAACTTTTTATTTCCGTTTGAATGAGCCCTATACAGATATTCTAGGACCCCTGAGTCAATACGATCAGCCCTGGGAAAACCCCTCAAAAAACAAAAACAAACAAAAAACACGCATTCGTGATCTTTCTTCTGGCAAAACCGCGAACTATTTGAAAATGAATTTTGATGAACTTTTGTTTTGATTTTAACATCATATTTATTTTATTCATTTTAGTAATAAAATAGAAAGTTAATTTGCACCTTATTCGATTTTAAAAAGCTTACCGAAATATGAAACATATTTTCATTCGCATTTTTTTCCCCACAGTTGTTTTGTTTGCTGTTTTTAATTATGTTTTTTTTCTTGGTCCATCTCACAATAGTTTCTCAAGCTGGGCAAAATTTTTTGTTTATTTACCAAGGCCGTATCCAGGGGGGGGGAGGGTTACCTGGTTTTAACCCCCCCCCCCCCCCCCCCCGAAATTTTTGACCGACTCGAAAATAAGTCGAAAATTAGTAAAACCTAGGTAAAAATCAGTAAAATTAGTTGAAAACTGAGTAAAAAATTAGTAACCCCCCCAAAAAAAAAGTCAAAAATTAATAACCCCCCCCCTGAACAAAAATCCTGGATACAGCCCTGTTATTTACTATTTCGTTCTGTATCTGTTTTCTTCAAGTATGAACTGAATAAGACTTTAAAAAATTGTTTAGAGAAAGCGTTTTTTTTTTTTTTTTTTTTTTTTTTTTTTTTTTTTTTTTTTTTTTTTTTTTTTTTTTTTGAAAGGTTAGAATATTTTAAAAATGATTTCTTTTATAACATCATTACACACCAATAGGCCGCATTTAAAATCAAAATGGCTGCAGAAAATATATTCTGCTTTGCTTGTCAATGTAAACAGCAACAATTTTTGGGTCAAATCTCTGCTTTCTACTTCTTGTAACACCTGCTTCAGAGTTCACAGCAGGGCTGACATACATTTCTTGTTGTAGAACGCTGAATGACACTGCTGATGATGGAGTCTCGTTTTCATGATCGTGTACAGGTGTAGAAACAGTGAATCTTACTTTCGTCTCAGACGGTATAGATTCAACTTTAACTTGTTCTGTTGAGTCACTCAGAGAATCATCCTTTTCATCACTTGGAGAATCATTGATTTTCTTGCTTGTGCTAGGTTCTCCTTCATCAAAGGCTTCTTTCTTAGACTCGTCAACTGTGTCTTCATGTGCTTTCTCTTTAGTTAATTGATCGTTGACTTCTTTGTCTTCAGTCTCTTTTTCAAGCTTTTCTTCTTGACTTTCTTGGTCCTTGCTTTCAGCTGAAGATATTTTGGTTCTTACTTCTAGTTCTGTTTCTTTGACAGGCTCTTCTTGTATCGGTTCATGGTTATGAATCTCGTTAGAAGAATTCTCAGGCTTCGTCAATCTTTCTGGAAGTTGAGTCTCAGCGAACAATCGGTTCAAGTCATGTAGATTTTCTTCAGACATTTCATGATTCTTGAGCTTTTTCCTTGCCATCCTTCAAAGTACCCAATCTGGGAGATTTCTTTTTGTGACATTCCAAGTCTCATATTTGATTATATTCCAGACAGTCAGCTTTTCTATTTGAACCTTTCTCCTCCTTCTGTAAATGCTCCATACGATCCCTAGCTCAGCTAACATTAAAAGCATAAAGATAAAACAAATGAATGAGTACACATCCACAGATTTGACTCCACCTCCTTTTGGCATAGCAATTGATAAATATCGACTGATTATAATGAAATGGTAGAAAGGCCTTGAACATAAAATAGTCCGAGCAGCAAGTTGGCTTGGAATGATCCAAAAAGAGATGCATTGAGTTAAAACAGCGAGGGTGCCTGGCACATAGTAATCTACAACGTAAATTTCAATTCTTCTATCCAGTGTAAACTCAGTTACCAGATCACTAAAGTATTTTCCTGTAATTAAAAATAACAATTAATTATGCTTTAATTTAGCACCATCATGCTAAATAATTCCTATCTGCCACCTCTGTCCTTGCTGAAATCACTGGTTACATCTCTAGGAAGGGTAAGGCCTTCTGGGTGAACCTTACCATCACGTTAATTAATTCTTATCAGCCACCTATTTCCTTGCTGAATAACTGGTTATATTTCCAGGAAGGGTATTGTCATGAGAAAGCGGTTTTTAAATACTTTCAAAATAGACGAGCTGGCGAAAAGATGAATTGTGCTGACAAAATACTGGCCAAGCAGCAAGTGAACTGGCAAAAAGTTTTGTCCCCCAAAAGCAAAGGTAACTTTCCGATTAGCAGCGTTGTATAAAATTTTTGACTTTCTTACGCGTTGTTTGTATTAAGCATACGTTCTGTTTTGTTTTTCTGTTAATTAATCCTGGTCCTTCAAACATTATTCTGTATAGAGAGTTAAAATAAGTATTATCATTATCGGTAAGTCTAACTTGCTTTCACATCGTACTTTCACATATTTCAGACCTTATTTTCAAACTAAATAAAAAAAAAACATTTTTTTTAACTGAAAGTAAGGAACGACGTTATAACCTAAAACGAACAGAAATTATTTCGTATATGAAAGGGGCTGTCCCCTCCTCAATACCTCGCTCTTTACGCTAAAGTTTTTTATTGTTTTAAAAATAAAGTTGTGTGACAGATTCAAACTATAGCGTAAAGAGCGAGGTATTCAGGAGGAGACAGCCCCTTTCATATACGGAATAATTTCTGTTCGTTTTAAGTTTTAACGTCGTTCCTTACTTTCAGTTAAAAAAAGCTTGTTTTTTTTTATTTAATTTTTGAACGTTTTTGAATTAATGCAGTTTTTGATTTTGGCTCACCGTACATGAATAATTAAAAAAAATTTGCATATAAATTTTACTTTTATTTGGTTAAATGGCTTTCTCGAAACTTGTTTAATTTTATTTACGAACGTTTTTTATTAGTAATAAATATACGTAACTTACGAATTAACTTACGTAACGAATTTCTATGTTCATAGATTTTTAATACGTATATTAGGGGGTTCACCCCCTAGTCAATACCTTGCTCTTTCAGCTAAAGTTCGAATTTTTTTTCCAATTCTTTAAAAATGACCCCTTAATCAAAATCAGTTGATCAGTTGAAATCAGTTGAAAAACTTGTTGTTTTTACTTAATTTCTGATCTTTTTATTTAATAATGCTGGGCAATCCGGCGCCCCCTTCATAGCAATGTCCCTTCCCCCTGAAAACTTCCTTCATGGAAAGATCCACCTATATAACCCCCGACCCACCCACCCCCCCACCTACCAGAAAAAATCTCCCCTGAAAACGTCTGTATACTTCCCAATAACCAATACTATGTGTTAACATTGGGTAAAGTTCATAACTTTCAGCCCTCCCCCGGGGACTTCGGGGGATTAAGTCATCCTAAAAGACATAGTTATCATATTTTCGACCATGCTGAACAAAATGGCTATCATTTTTGTAGAAAGATGCTTGAAACCTCTACAGTAGGGTTCTCTTCTTATACGCTGAATATGATGGTGTGATTTTCATTAAGGTTCTATAGCTTTTAGGGGGTCTTTCCCCCTTTTTCTAAAATCAGCCAAATTTTCTCAGGCGCGTAACTTTTGATGGGTAGGACTAAACTTGATGAAACTTATATACTTGAAATCAGCATTAAATTCTGATTCTTCTGATGTATCTATTGGGATCAAAATTTCGTTTTTAAGAGTTTCAGTTACCATTGAGCCGGGTCGCTCCTTACTTACAGTTCGTTACCACGAACTGTTTGATAATACCTAGCCCATTTAAAATCACTTTTTCCCATTAATCTTATGTAACCTGTTATAAAAAAAAAAGAAAATGAAACAAATTGGTTTGTAAGAACTAAATACGAAATACGTCGTCTGAAACCTCAGTATTTTCTCATGTTCACTAACTGCTATCTGTTTATTTCAAAGGCAATAAAATCCCATAAGATTAGGTCGTGTCAAAGAGGTATTCCCTTACAAGGTAATAAAGTCAGGATAAAATTCTTTGATCTTTCCAGCAGAATTAGATTTGAAATCAACACAATAATGAGAGATAGACTATTCCGCAAAATAAGGTGGAAAAAGAACTGTTGTTGAATAACTAAATGGTGCAACGGAAAAATATAATTACCAATATCACAATCGTATCACTGAATCACTAATATCTCAGTATAGAATGACAAAGCGAGGTTAGAGAAGTAAAGAAAGAAATGTGCCCCAGCGAAGATGCTCAAAGGTTTGGTTGACAAAGACTTGACTCATGAGAAATCTTTTGAATTTTTTACTCGTTTTAATCTTAATTTTTATTTTTGGGTGTAAGCCATTTTTTTTTATTATGTTCAGAATTTTATTAAATTATTTGAATATTATTTTTTTGACGGTTTCACTTTGACGATTTCTTTTTCTCACGCTTAACTGCCGTTCTTTTTTTTCATTTTTTCCATGATAAATGTTTTGGTCCTGAGACGGCTAGTAAGAGTCGCCCGTTGAAAAGTTTGAGTTGTACCATTTTTTTCCTTGACGTAAGGACAGAATAAAAAAATTGTATAAGTTATATAAAGATCACCTTTATATTGTTTTGTCATACAGGTTGTGATGGTCTTTGCCCTTTCGTTCTATTTTATTTCGTGTTATGTTCCTATTTTATGTTCTATTATTTCGTTCTATTTTTAGCTCTATTTTATAATCTATTGTATGTTGGCAAAGGAATTTATATTAAGGGAGTTTATTCATGCTGAGTGAAATAATACAAGATGTAGAATATAGAGAAAACAAAAAACGGAAACTTTTTACTTTGATAATTACGTTGATTTATAACACAATTCAAAACTAAATTAGAGATATATTTGATTTTTTCTGGCTTATCTAGGCTTTCCATAAAATTCACAGTTAGTAACTGTATACTAACAACAAGTTTTATTCCACAAAAAGTTGTTCGTTATAAACATTTTGGATGAATTAAATTTTTGGTAAGAAACGAAACATTTTTTTTAATTAGTGCTTCAGTTCTTGAAGACATAAGAGGTATAATTTTAAAGAATTAAATTCAGTAAATTTCATTGAGACTTCAAAAGAATATGGAGGGAAGAGGTTGGGAACAAAGCATCTTTTTAGATTTCTTTTATTTATCACATCAGGGATCCTGAAAACTCCAAATATTCATTTTTGGTAAGGCAATTGAGCAGGATTTTTTTTGGAGGGAGGGGTATTTCTGGGCAAGAGTTCTGGACGATAAATAATTTAAGTATGCTTATTAAAGAAAAAAAGAATTATTCGAATAATTTTCAAAAATTTAAGGTTTCAAGGAGCAAACAAGCAAAACAGTCTCTCTCTTTACTTACGCTTACTTTTTGAATCCCTCTAGTGTTGTCTTAAATCAAAGAGTTCAGAAACTCCCCGTTTGTCTACAATAGTTAGTGTTCCTTTTTAAAGATACAAGTACTTATTCGATTATTTCTGTGTTGCAGGAAGTACAAGAGTTCACTCCAAAAAAATACGTTGGTGCACTAGCAATAATTTACTAGCAATAAATTACTAGCCGGTAATTACTGGCGGTTTTACTAGCAGGTAATTAGGTATTTACTATCAGTAATTACACAACTGCCAGTTTTTGTTTTATTTTTTCTGAGTTTTTGTCTACCATTTCCTCTGAATTTTCGCTCTGGTTATCTAACTATTATCCTTTCCTACAATTACCTTTATTCTTTTAAAGTTTTCATCTTTCCTTTTCTTTTTGCCTATAATCATTTCTCTAAGTTAACTGAAGTAAGCACTAAGTGAGTGTCATACCTTTGGGAATAAAACGAAAAGTTCCAGTAAATCCCGTCCTCTTGGTCTCATTTTTGGAACTTCTTCCAGAATCTTCCTGCAATAAAAATAAATTGAATAAAAACTGTTTAGAATCTAATACGTATTATTTTTCGTTTTATTTTAGGTGTGACCCCCAAAAGGGTGATTTAGGCCAGACTTTGGCTTACCAGCATTCTGGTACTGCTAAAAACAGTACTGCTAAATAAAACTCTATGCTGATTGTGTACACTGTATTGCATATAAAATAGTTGTGTACCAGAACGAAAATTGCATAAACATAATGGTTCAACTAATTTAGTGAATTGTTTCAACATATTTATTGCCTTTTTTGAGATTTGAGACATTTTAGCCTGTTCTGACAACATTTTCATGGGAACATTTTCTGATAGCCAACAGGAGTAACAATTAGGGAAACAAGAGGCATAGAAGTTGGCCCCCTCCTAAAACTTGAATTGTGCCCTTTTTTACTATTAAAAACAATCGAGAAAAATATAAATGCCCTCCTTAGATTGAAAAAAATATCATTTTTATGTATTCATTAAAAAAAAACAACTGAAAAATAAATCTTTATCCTCCACTAGGATTTCGAAAATTGGCACCCCTGATGGCCATCATTAATTATTTGTTTGAATAGTTAATGTAGAGCATATCAATAAATTTGTAGTCTAATGGAATATGAAATCAAGTGTTTCTGCACTGGAAATTGCATCACTGCACAAGGAAGAAACCTGAACTGTACCTAAGGTCATAATTTAAAAACTATCTACATATAGTCAATTATCCATCAGTAATTACGGAAAAAAGATTACTCTGTATGTGGCTCAGACATGGATTTTTCCATTTTTCATCTTTCATTGCCTTATTTATAACTTTAACAAAACATCCCTCGATGCAATTCTATACTGAGGAAAGACAATTCAAATACTTGGCAATTATTTAACTCACTTTTCACGCTAGAAATACATATGAGGTACATCATAGAAAAAGAAAATGTTTTGCTGATATAAGCTTCATGCTAGTGAGGTTTAAGAAAAAGAATAGGAAAAAATAACAATAAACAATAAAGGGGAAATTAACACAAATCAAGAAGTTCCTGAATCAAGAATTGTTTTTAGAAAAAAAACTTTTTTTAGAAAAGAAAAAAACAAGTCACACAAAAAGAGTAGTATGTGGAACAATCGGAATGCCATAAGCCACATATGCCACAATCCTTGAAATCAGAGTTACATTATTTTGCAGCTTATTGTGAATTCAGTCACACTACAAAAAACACTCAGTCAGTCAGAACAGTTGTTTTGTTGGGAAAAATTTTATTACGGATTGTTATTTTTCACTTTTCACGTTCACATAAATCATTTTTTTATTTTTTTATCATTATATTCTATTAAAAATGATATTCCGATCTAAAATGCTCTATCGTTATAGTCCATGGCCGTTTCTTTCAGACTGAGAGACCGTTTCATCCGTTCCATTTCCTGACTGTTCCGTGATTTCAGTTATTTGTCCTACGCAAAAAAAGAACGCCAAATCATATTAAAATAACTTTAAATCTGTGATTTTAAATAATTTAAGCTTAAAAATATTCACTATCCACCTTGTATTATCCAGCACTGTTTGTCATATGTTCTACTTTTCGTGGTACACTAGAATCTAGATGAATATCTTTCTGAGGGGTCACTCACTTTCCGCCACAGGATATACGTCTCAGGGTGCCGAATGTATGGCTCAGATCTACACGTGATTTTTAAAAGTCGGTAACCCTTCGTATATTCCGAACAATTTGACATGGTAATACAAACATATTAAGTTATCTTTCTAACTTTTACCGCATTCTTTTATTATCATTACTAATGGTGTCGTTTCTTCATTATCATTACTACTAGTGTGGTGTCCTAAAGACGGCAGTAAATAGTAAAACCTATGATTATGTTTCAAGATCTGTTGACGATGATGATTCATTAGGGCGACAATAAAAGCTGTTCCATTAGTTCGTAGGACTTGTGTTCTAGAAGATCTTTCCATTGTCTAAGTTTGATATCGTCCAATCCCAAAATGATGGAGTGTATCTCATCTTGTTTTTCCTAAATTGAGTTGAAATTTAAAATAGGCTCATCAAGTCATCATATAGATTTACACCTATTGATAGATTTTGCATGAATTTATTTGCTTCAAAGGAGGTTCGCTAGACCTGCCAATATTGGAGAAAAAAAAAGTTTTTAACTAGTTACTAGAACAAACATACACCATAAAGTTACGTGCTTTATAACAAAATGATTCCACAAAGTCGATTTTTTTCTTTCAATTTTTCTTTGGTTCATTTAGCCTTATCTACTCTCTCCTGTACGGTTAAAAATGTGAGATAAACCCTTTAATTTTGGGCACAATGGGAACCACAATAGGTATATAAACTCTGACAGAAATATGATGAACAGCCATGACCTGTAGAGTTTATGTCTCAAGAGCTCATTAACTGCGACAGTGAGTTATTTAAGAGAACCCCTTTATAGCCCACACCTTAAAAAATAATTTTTAACTTTAAATTTAAATTTTAGCGTAAAAAGTCGGGTATTGAAAATGGGAGAGCCCCCTCATATACAGAATAATTTCTGTTCGTTTTAAGTATTAATGTTGCTCCTTACTTTCAGTAGAATTTTTTTTTATTTAATTTTTGATCTTTTTCAAAAAATCCTAGGAAATTCACCACCCCAGTGGAAAATTCCTACCCACAAAAAAATCCTCCATACAAAGTTCCTCCTACGTAAAATTCTTCCCCTTGGGAATTATCCCCCGACAATTCCATCCTCGCTGCGAATTCCCCCCAGAAATTGCTTGCTTACGATTCAGCCTGAAAAATACTCCTTAACATACTTTAATTCTAAGAGAAACTTGTTTTTTAGTTAAGTTCTGACTGTCCTTCAGGTCATGACAGAATTTCCCTTGTATGGAAAATATTTCCCGGAAATCCCACCTTTCTAATGGAAAGTTACTCCCGTGCAAAATTTATCCATGGAGATTTTCTTTTGGTGACAATTCCCCCATGGAGAATTTCTCCCGTGGGAACCCTCCCCCCACGTGAAAATTCCTCAGAGGATTCCAACTCAACTGAAAACTTCCCCCGGACAGTTCCCTCACAGCATCTCCACATGTAAAACGGAATCGCTGAGTCGCCAACGAGATAGTAAGACAAATAGAAAGAATTTTGTATATGAATTGTGGCCAACTCCCCCAGTGTGGTATTTCCCTTGTTTTCCTGTTTCCCTTGGAAACTTTCATCCCAATGGGAAATTATCCCCGTAGAAAATTCATCCCCAGAAAATACCCCCAGATAATGTCGGTATACTTCCCTATACCAAATAATATATGTAAATAATGGGCAAATTTTATAGCTTGCAGCCCTTTCTCCGGTGGATCTGGGGGACCATGTCATCCCAAAAGATAGAGTTATCGGACCTTTGAACTATAATTAACAAAACGGCTATCTCACAATTTTGACGAAACGACTTTTCGGAAAAAAAGGCCGTGGAAGGGGGGCTAGTTACCCTCCAATTCCTTTGGTCACTTAAAAATGGCACGAGAACTTTTGTTTTTTGTTCAAATAAGCCCTCTCCCAATCTTCTAGGACTATTGGTTCTATACGATCACCCCTGGGAAAAACAAAGAAAAAAACACGCATCTTTCTTCTGGTAAAAAAAAATAAAAAAATTCCTTTAAGGATGGGAGCTTGAAAACTCTACTAAAGGCTTCTCTGATACTTTGAATCTGGTGGTGCAATTTTCAGTAGTGTTCAATGACTTGGGGGTGGCGTCCCCCTTTTTCGAAAATAAAGCAAATTTTCTCAGGCTCGTAACTTTTGATGGGTAACGTTAAACTTAATGAATTTTATATGTTTAGAATAAGTATAAAAAGCTAATTCTCCTCGTGTATCGAAATCCCGGCGCCGCACCGGCGGATTGACCGAACGCCGCCAAAGAGAAGCCCGGTCGACCACCGCTGAAGTTTCGCTACGCCGCCGGCGCGCCGCAGGCGTGCCGCCACCCGCAGAGGTGGCGGCGTTCGGCTGACTTCAAATTAATTTTGCGGCAATTCTTTATTGCTTCAACCGCAAAGTCGGAGCTTTTCTTTCTCGTTTGATTTAGTATTTCTATTTACCTGATTAGAAATCAAACAGAGCTTGCACTATCCCCCAATTTTCGGGTATTTCCCCGAAAATCTATACGTCACCCCGAAAAAAAATTGGTTCCCCGAATCTTCGAAAATCACGCAATCACGGCGCCACCCCTAGTGATTTATCATTAGTGACTTTCCCTGCCAAATATTATTTTGCATACCATAATTCTTCACTACTCTCTTGTTCGTTAATTTCCGTCTCTTTTGGTACTTTGCGTAAAAACCAGAAAGATGCAAAATGCAATTGCAAATATTGCAATATAAACACTTCTTCATGTGTTGACAAAAAAGTATCGTTTTTATGAAATGAGTTTAAATCATTTCGAATGCAGCTTCCCAATTGCTAGTTCGTACATCATTCGTAGTCAAGAATTTTATTTTCAAGTTGAATAGAATTATAGAACGCATTCCCTACTATGCAGCTTCAGCCTTCAGTTGGATTTTGAAATTGATAACCGACAGATTGTTTCTACAGCTGAATTGTAAGTTTTCAGAATTTTTTTTTCTTTTGCTGTTTTAGATAAGATTTTCTTAATGTTTAATACTCAATTGTTGAACGCCTGATAGATTAAAGAAAATACAATCTTATTTTTGAAAATTTTTTACCCCCCCCCTCCAAAAAAAAAAACCTTCTATTGAGACAAAATTTAGCTATAGACTAAGCTATGTGCAAGATTGGGGAATTAAAGATTGAAACGGAAGTTACCCCAAAAATATGATTCATAAAAAAATTGTAAATTATTGCCTATAGGGGGGGGGATAGGGGGCTATCATTTTTAAAGGATAATACCTAAATTTTTTATTGAAAGCAGGGATACCAAACAGATAATTATTTTTTTCATTTAAAGTGGAGATGGAAGAAAATGATATCAAATTCCCAGGGAAACCATTGAAATATTTTGATAGTCCCAGGGCCCCCCATTGGGACTTGTTCATTGTCTTGTTGCGATTTCTCATAGGCTAATGGTCTAATTTGGCTTTTGTGTGTGCTCCCTTTTAATTAGATTCTTTGGATCTTATTGAATGCTACGGCGGATGTATGATTCAGTTTTCCAATAATTTGAGGTAAAAATACCTCGAAATTTTTTTATTGAAAGCAGGGATGCCAAAAAGTTATTTTTTTATTTCAAGCAGAGACGGTATCCTATCAAGATGTTATCCAGAGGGGAGGGGGCATAGGAAGTTATTATATTTAAGTGATAGTACCTTGATTTTTTTTTATTGAAAGCAGGGATGCCAAAAAGTTGAAAAGTTGACAAAAATTAACAAAATTTTCGTGGGTTATACTTGAAACAGCACTTGTATAGTTTTGTCGTCCAAAGGGAAAGGGACACGAGCGTCCAACCCGTCTTATTGATGAAACGAGTTTACTTTGAAAACATTCATTCATAAGTACCAGGCAGATTCACACTAAAACGAATTGGTCTGACGAAAGCGATATCGACATCCCCACCTAACGTTGTAATCGAGTGACAATGGCGCCCTTGGTCCAGTGCCCAAGTTGCATTAAAACGCCAAGTCATAATATTTCAATTTGGGAGGTTCAAGGAGGAGTCTTTGACAGTCTTATGACCTCAGTGTGCTAGATGTTGCAACGTTCTTACGTCTCTACAATGGTTTAAAAAATTCGATCACCCCACAAATGATGACCAAAAATATGCACAAATATAACAAATGTAACATTTGGAATATTATAAAACTTTTTTAAAGCTTTGAAGAAAAGCAAAAAAGGCTAAATATCCCTAACTACGCTTGAAAGCTATTTTAAAAAGAAACTCTTTGGAGATTTCCATTGATGTGACCATAGCAGAAGCTTTTAGTCTGGGTGGGGATCAAAGAGGAGTCGTTGAGTTTTTTGACCACAGGTGACTTATTGTTGCGACTTTCTTGAATTTGGTAATTTTTGTGAGCATTTGGAAATCAAAGCTTAAACTCAATAACTGATGCTAAGTCTCCTAACATTTTGCTTGGATTAAAAGTGACGAACTAGGAAGAAAATTTCAGCATCTTCTTGGAGCTACTTCAGCCTGCATATTATTTCATTTAATTACACTTAAAACGGATGAGCGTTTCCTTTTCTACCTAAGAAAATAGCTAGCACATCATTTTTCTTCATATCGAATAAACCATTAAGTGTTTTTTGTTTCATTGTAATTGAAGTGTTCTCATGTGAAGTGTTCATCATGTATTTCTTAATTTGATAAATTTACTCCTTTTAGATGCAGTTTATAATTTAGCTGATATTAGGTATTTATGAGTATATAACTTGGAATGAATCCCCAAAAGGAAAAATGAATAATATCCAAAAGAGCAGCCAAAAGCAATAAAAAAAGCAGCAATTCAGCCTTAGCTTACATTACATATTCTATAAATAAGCCAAAAAAACTTTAAAATGTATTTTTTTTAAATTGTTATTAAAAACCAATTTTTAACACAAGGAAAGCTTTTTAGGAATCCAAAAGAGCAAAAAAAAAAAAACAATCGATATCAAAGTCGCCCATTTCAACTGTTTTAAAGGTGACAAAAAAGCTATAGGCAAAGGGCATTATGAGAGAATTAAGCTTCTAAGTTCAAACTTATATTCAAAGTTTTTACCCAGATAACTGACGAATTTTGTGATACGGTATTTTAAGTTTTGTACGCAGTAATGCTCGATGAAAAAACACTGCTAGTTTTGATAATTATTTATGTTAAGAATACATAGCTAATAGATACTTCAACTATTATGCAAGGGTTCTGAAACGCCACAGCCATTTCGTTTCTACCACATTTCTACTTCTCTTGATTAATAACGAAGGAGACCAGTTTCCAGCCAGCGACTTGTAAAGTTTTGAACTCATGATTAGGCTAGAATCTGTTGTAAATTAAATAAAAAATACAAGTTTTTTAAACTGAAAGTAAGGAGCGACATTAAAACTTAAAACGAACAGAAATTATTCCGTATATGAAAAGGGCTGTCCCCTCCTCAACGCCTCGCTCTTTACGCTAAAGTTTTTTATTGTTTTAAAAAATAAAGTTGTGAGACAGAGTCAAACTTTAGCGTAAAGAGCGAGGCGTTGAGGAGGGGACAGCCCCTTTCATATACGGAATAATTTCTGTTCGGTTTAAGTTTTAATGTCGCTCCTTACTTTCAGTTTAAAAAACTTGTTTTTTTTTATTTAATTTCTGATCGTTTTTTTGTCAATGCAGCTTTTATTTTGGCTCGCCGTCATTGAATAAGTAAAAAAAATTTGCATAAAAATTTTACTTTTCTTTTTCCAAATGGCTGTCTCTAAATTTGGTTCTGACGTAATTTACAAATTAACTTACATAACGAACTTCTATATTCGTATATTTTTCTTCTGGCAAAAAATACAAAGTTGCAGATTTTTCCAGATGTGAGCTTGAAACCTATGTTATAGGGTTTTCTGATACGCTAAATCTGACGGTGTGATTTTTATCAAAATTCTTTCACTTTTAGGGGATGTTTCCCCCTCTTTAAAAAATCAGGTAAATTTGTTCAGGCTCGTAGCCTTTGATGAGTAATACTAAACTTAATAAAATTCATATATTTAGAATCAGCATTATAAGCCAATTCTTTTGATACATTTATTGACATCAAAGTTCCGTTTTAAAAGCTTCGATTACTATTGAGCCGTATCGCTTGTTTTTTTTATTGTTTTTTTTTTATTACGTATATGTTATTACGTATATGATGGGGTTCTCCCCTTAGTCAATACCACGCTCTTTACGTTAAAAGTTTAAAAAGTTTTAATTCACAAACCCCTGAATCACAAAGGCCGTTTAATTAGAATAGATAGCTCTTTTGAAAGCACTAAAAAAAAACTGTAGCGTAAAGAGCGAGGTATTGACTTGGGGGAGAACCCCCTCATATACGTAATAATTTCTGTTCATTTTAAGTTCTAATGTTGCTTCTTACTTTCCGTTGAAAAAATTTGTTTTTTTAAATTTAATTTCTGATCGTTTTTTAAATAATGCTTGGAATTACGGCGCCCCCTTCATAGAAATGTCCCTTACCCCAAAGAAACATCCTCCACAAAAAGATTCTCCCAAGTAACCCCCTCCTCCAGCTCCCCCCCCCACCAGAAAGAAATTCTTCCTAAAAATGTCTGTATACTTCCCAATAACCAATACAATATGTAAGCAATGAGCAAAGTTCATAACTTGCAGCCCTTGCCCTGGGAACTCTGGGGGATTAATTCATCGTAAAAGACATATTTATTAGATTTTCGACTATGCTGAAAAAAACGGCTATCTCAAAATTTTGATTGGGTGACTTTGAGAAAAAAGTGAGCGTGGGAGGGGGCCTAGTTGCCCTCCATTTTTTTGGTCACTTAAAAAGGGCACTAGAACTTTTAATTTCCGTTCCAATGAGCCCTCTTTCGATATTCTAGGACCACTGGGTCAATACGGTTACCCCTGGGGAAAAGAAAAAAAAAACAAACAAACAAATAAACACGCACCCGTGATCTTTCTTCTGGCAAAAAATGTAAAATTCCACATTTTTGTAGATAGGAGCTTGAAACCTCTACAGTAGGGTTCTCTGATACGCTGAATATGATGGTGTAAATTTCATTAAGGTTCTATAATTTTTAGGGTGTCTTTCCCCCTTTTTTTGAAAATCAGCCAAATTTTCTCAGGCGCGTAACTTTTGATGGGTAAGATTAAACTTGATGAAACTTATATATTTGAAATCAGAATTAAAATTTGATTCTTTTGATGTGTCTATTGGTACCAAAATTCCGCTTTTTAGAGTTTCGGTTACCATTGAGCCGGGTCGCTCCTTACTTACAGTTCGTTACCACGAACTGTTTGATTTAAGCTGTGATAAGCTGAGAAAGACTGATGAAAACATTAATGTTTGCGGCCAACATTGATCGTGCCGGCGGCACGCCTCCGACATCTTACCGACGGCGCGGCGCGGCGCACTCTTTTTGGCCCCGCCACCGCCGGTCTTCCCGCATCGGCGCGGTGCCAGGGTCTACGTGTATCTATCGTTACTAAAATTCTGTTCTTTAGAGTTTAGGTTACTATTGAATGAGTCACTCTTTACTTACAGTTCGATACTACGAACTGTTTGAAAAGCCAAAAACAAACATTAAAGGTTCAATGACAAAATCTACAAAAACAGAATCTGTAGTTTGCGATGATTCATAATATAGCCTCTTGAAAAATCTACTACAGGGTTCTCTGATACTTTGAATTTGATAGTACAATTTTCAATAAAGTTCTTTGACTTTTGGGGGAGGTTTCCCCCCTTTTTCGACAATCAGCCAAATTTTTTCAGGCTCGTAACTTTTGATGGGCAAAATTAAACTTAATGAATTTTGTTTATTTAGAATCAGTATTCTCCTCGTGTATCTATTTTTACCAAAATTTAGTTTTTTAGAGTTTCGGTTACTATTGAATGAGTCACTCTTTACTTACAGTTCGATACTACGAACTGTTTGAAAAGCCAAAAACAAACATTAAAGGTTCAATGACAAAATCTTTAAAAACAGAATCTGCTATTTGCGCTGATTCATAATATAACGTGACTTAGTAATTTGAAATGTGCTCACCATAAGCTTTTATGCACGCAAATTTGCATAATCTCAGAAAAGTGGATTAAAAAACCCATACTGAGTGCAATTGTGTGTCTATCATTGGAAAAAATAGGTAAGTTTTATTATGTATTAAATATATGTTTGCGTGAATATTGCAATCTCTTATGAACTCAATCATCCCTGGTAGCCATGTCCATTTTTTGAAAAACTAGCAATTGATAATTACATAGTATAAAAGTCATAGCACTTTTTGAAGGGGGAAAAATAGGGTTTTTGTTCGATTAAAGAAAATAAAAGGATCACGCTTTTTGCGATAATATAAAAAAAGGGTGCTTCGACCGATGGTATAAGTAGTGGGGGCATAATGCATTGAAACAGTCAGATAGGGGGTATGCTGTAGGAGAACTAACTTCTCAACACGTTAGTACGTGCACCTGTGTCTTACATAATACCATGGTATGATGGTATAGTACACCTGTTTGTTACGTAGTGGTATAACACACCTGTTTTTTTATATCTTGCGTGACTTGTTAGATCTCAAGGTCCACTAGTCAAGCGGGCAAGCCTACATAATAGGGAGTGTTTGCCTATGCTAGGAAATATATAATCTTGCGTGACATGGTGGATTTATTGAGGATGACGAAATCTAGTGTGTCTTTTTATAGTCAAGTGGGGATTCCACGGTTGTAACTGAGGACGGCGCGAACCTGGGTGTTACGTAATGACGGCACACGGGTCAGTGTTACGTAATGAAGGCGCAAATGTGGGCTGTTACATAACAGGGAGGTTTTTTTTTATTTCATTACGTCATGAAACATACAAAGGCTAGGAAAAAAACCTTCAGGGTCCACCAATCAAGATGCAAACTTAGGTTTTATGTAAAAATTTTTCTTTGATTACTTAAGAACCTAAGGGCGTAGGGAAAACCTTCAGGGCCTGCCTGTGGGGGAACCTTCAATTGGGGTCCTAGAAACCTATTCTAACGGTGGTCCTAACGAGCAATTACACAGGGGCCTAGCAACTAATTCCAACGGGGGTCCTAGTGAGAAATTTCACTGGGACCCTAGCGAGCAATTCGACCGGGGCCCTAGCAACCAATTCCAAGGAGGAGCCTAGAGAGAAATTCCATTGGGGCACTAGCAACCAATCCCAATGGGGGTCCTAGCCAGTAATTCAACAGGGGGCCTATCAACCTGTTCCAACGGAGGCCCAGGATACCAATTCTAACGGGGCCCTAGTGAGTAATTCCAAAGGAGCCCTAGCAACTAATTCCAGCGGGGGTCTAGGCAACCAATTCCACCAGGAGCCCTAGCAGTCAATTCCAACGAGGAACCTAGAGGGAAATTACACTGGGGTCATAGTATCCAATTCCCCCAGGACCCTTGTATCCAGTTTTACCGAGCCCCTAGCAGCCATCTCTAACGGGAGGCCTGCTAGTCAATTGGGGACCCCCCGGCTGTAACTGAAGACGGCGCTTACCTGTATGTTACGTTATCGAAGTTATAAAAAGATGTCTCGAAGAAAAAAATTGTCACAAAGAAAAAAAACGTTTTGAAATAAAACGGTCACGAAGAAAAAAACGTTGCGAAGAAAAAACACATCTCGAAGAACAGAAAACGTCGCAAAAATGTCACAAAGAAAAAAATGTCTCAAAGCGAAAAAATATCACAAAGAAAAAATGTCTCTAAGTTAAAAAAACGTCTCGAAGAAAAAACATCACTTAGAAAAAATTACGTTTCGAAGTTAAAAAACGTCACGAAGAAAATTAGGCAATGCCAAGGAAAAACATTGCGAAGAAAAAAACCTCGAAAAAAATGGTGCAAAGAAAAAACAGTATCTCGAAGGAAAAAAATATCCCAGACAAAAAAACGTCTCTAAGAAAAAACAGTCTTAAAGAAAAAGCGTCTCGAAGTTTAAAAACGTCACGAAAATTGTCTAGAAGTTATAAAAACTTCTTAAAATTAAAACAAAACGCCACGAAGAAAAAAAAACATCTCGAAGTTAGAAACCAACGCTCAGACACACATGCATGGGGAGAGAGAGAGACCAAAAAACCACATAAAAACGCACTGAGTCAGACACAACAACACACAAAGACAGACACAGTGACAGGCAAACACACGCTCAGACATGCAGGCTTAGAGAGAAGGAAAAACAACCAGACAAACACACAGGGTTAGACACACGAACATCTGAAGATAAACACAGAGACATAAAAACAGACGCTCAGACAAAAGCAAACAGAGAGAGAGAGAGAGAGGGAGAGAGAGAGAGAGAGAGAGAGAGAGAGAGAGAGAGAGAGAGAGAGAGAGAGAGAGAGAGAGAGAGAGAGAGAGAGAGAGAGAGAGAGAGAGAGAGAGAGAGAGAGAGAGAGAGAGAGAAAGAGAGAGATAGAGCGAGAGAGAGAGAGAGAAAAACACATACAAACACACACAATCATACACATAAACAAACACAGAGACAGGCAAACAGACGCTCATTCGCACAGGCACGGAGAGAGAGAGAAACAAAAACACATACAAACACACAGAGTCAGACACACAAAAACACAAAGATAGACACAGAGACATGCAAAAAGACGCTCGGGCATACAGGCATGGTTGGAGAGAGACGAAAAACACAAACAAACACACAAAGTCAGACACACAAACACACAGGCACGGTGAGAGAGAGACAAAAAACGCACATAAACAAACAGAGTCAAACAAAAAACGCACAAAGACAGACACAGAGACAGGCCAACACATAGAAAGATACGCAGGCGCGATGAGAGAGAGAGACAACAGAGACACAGAGACATGTAAACAGACGTTCAGACACACAGGCATGGTAGGAGAGAGATAAAAACACACACGAACACGCAAAGTCAGAAAAACAAACACAAAGGCACAGTCAGAGAGAGAATAAAAACAAATATATACAAAAAGAGTCAAACAAAAAAAAACACACAAAAAAAGACACAGAGACTGGCCGACACACAAACAAACACGCGGGCATGGTGAGAGAGAGACAAAAACACACAGAAACACACAGAGTCAGACAAACAAACACACAAACACAGACACAGAGACATGCAAACACACAGATAGACACACAGGCATGGTCAGAGAGAGAGAGAGAGAGAGAGAGAGAGAGAGAGAGAGAGAGAGAGAGAGAGAGAGAGAGAGAGAGAGAGAGAGAGAGAGAGAGAGAGAGAGAGAGAGAGAGAGAGAGAGCGAGAGAGAGAGAGAAAGAGAGAGAGAGAGAGACAAAAAAACACAAAACCATACAGAGTCAGACACAAAAACACCAAAACAAACAAAGAAACAGGCAAACGCAGATTCAAACACACAGGCATGGTGAGAGAGAGGAGAAAACACACACAAACACACAGAGTCAGACACAAAACGCACAAAGGGAGACACAGAGAATGGTAAACACCCAGTCAGACACAGAGGCACAGTGAGAGAGAGACAAAACACAAACAGAGTCAGCCACGCAAATACACAAGGAAAACGCAGAAACAGGCGAACACACAGTCAGACACAAGTAGCATGGTAAGAGAGAGACAAAAGACGTATAAAAACACAGTCAGACACACAAACACAAAAGGACAGACACAGAGACATGCAAAAACACAACCAGACACACAGACATGATGAGAGAGAGAAAAAACAAACAGAATCAAATAAAAAAACACAAAGACAGACACAGAGACAGGCAAAGACACAGTCAGATACACAGGCACAGTGGGAAAGACACTAAAACACACTCAAACACACAGAGTGAAACAAATAAACACACAAAGACGGATACAGAGACAGGAAAACACACACCCAGACACAAAGGCATTGTGAGAGCGAGACAAAAACACACATAAACACACAGATACACAAAGAAAGACACAGAGAAAGGCAAACACAAACTCAGACACAGAGTCACAGTGAGAGAAAGAGAGACAAAAACACACAAACACAGGGTTAGGCACACAAATACACAAAACGGACACAGAGACCACTGAGACAGGCAAACACAAACTCAGAAACACAGGAACGGTGAGAGAGACAATAACACACACATACCCACAGAGTCAGACACATAAACACACAAAGACAGACACAGACACAGGCAAACACATAGTCAGACGCGCTGTCACGCTGAGAGAGACAAAAAAAATATACACAAACATAGAGCAAGACACACAAACACACAAAGACAAACACAGAAACAGGCAAAGATACAGTCAGACACAGGCACGGTGAGAGAGAGAGAGAGAGAGAGAGAGAGAGAGAGAGAGAGAGAGAGAGAGAGAGAGAGAGAGAGAGAGAGAGAGGAGAGAGAGAGAGAGAGAGAGAGAGAGAGAGAGAGAGAGAGAGAGAGAGAGAGAGAGAGAGGAGAGAGAGAGAGAGAGAGAGAGAGAGAGAGAGAGAGAGAGAGAGAGAGAGAGAGAGAGAGAGAGAGAGAGAGAGAGAGAGGAGAGAGAGAGAGAGAGAGGGAAAATCGCACGCAAACACTCAGAATCAGAGACACAAAGACCGACAAAGAGAGAGGCAAACACACAGTCTGACACACAGGCTTGGTGCGAGAGAGAGAAAAAAAACACACAGAGTCAGACACACGAACACATAAAGACAAATACAGAAACAGGCGAACAGACAGTCAGACACAAAGGCATGGTGAGAGAGAGGAAAAATACACACAAATACACAGAGTCACACACAAAACACAAAGTGAGACACAAAGACATGTAAACACACAGTCAGACACACAGGCACGGTTAAAGAGACAAAAACACACACAGAGTCAGACACACTAATACACAAGGAAAAAAACAGAAACAGACGAACACAAAGTCAGACACAAAGAGCATGGTGAGAGAAAGACAAAACACGCATAAAAACACAGTCAGACACACAAACACAAAAGGACAGACACAGAGATAGGCAAAAACACAATCAGACACACAGGCATGATGAGAGAGAGAAAAAACAAACAGAATCAAATAAAAAAAACACTTAAAGACAGACACAGAGACAGGCAAACAGAAAGTCAGACGCACAGGCACAGTGGGAGAGAGACAAAAACACACTCAAATACACAGAGTAAGACAAATAAACACACAAAGACGGATACAGAGACAGGAAAACACACACCCAGACCCAAAGGCATGATAAGAGAGAGAGAGACAAATACACACACAGACGCACGGAGTGAGACAAAGAAAGACACAGAGAAACGCAAACACACACTCAGACACGCAGTCACAGTGAGAGAAAGAGAGACAAAAACGCACACAAACACAGGATTAAGTTAGGTTAAGTTAGGTTTGATGGCTAACTTTACTTAATTTAGGTTATTGTCTCTCTCTTTAGGGTTTTTATGATTTGTCTCTCTCTCACTGTGCCTGTGTCTGACTGTGTGCTTGCCTGTCTCTGTGTCTGTCTTTTTGTGTTAGTTCGTCTGACTTTGTGTGTTTGTGAGTGTTTTGTCTCTCTCTTACTGTACCTGTGTGTCTGACTATGTGTTTGCCTGTTCCCGTGTTTGTACTTGTGTATCTGACTCTGTGTGTTTGTGTGTGTTTTATCTCTCTCTCACCGTGCCTGTGTGTCTGACTGTGTGTTTCCCTGTCTCTGTGTCTGTCTTTGTGCGTTTTTGTGTCTGACTCTGTGTGTTTGTGTGTGTTTTTGTCTCTCTCAAACTGGGCCTGTGGGTCTAACTGTGTGTTCACCTGTTTCTGTGTTTGCCTTTGTTTGCTTGTGTCTAACTCTGTGTGTTTGTATGTGTTTTTCTCTCTCTCTTTCACCATGCCTGCGTGTCTGATCGTGTTTGCCCATCTCTGTATCTGTCTTTGTGTGTTTGTGCGTCTAACTCTGTGTGTTTGTGTATTTTTTTGTCTCTCCCACCGTGCCTGTGTGTCTGACCGTGTGTTAGCCTGTCTCGGTGTCTGTCTTTGTATGTTGGCGTGTGTTTTGTTTCTCTCTCTCTCTCTCTCTCTCTCTCTCTCTCTCTCTCTCTCTCTCTCTGTCACCGTTCCTGTGAGTCTGACTATGTGCTTGTCGGTCTCTGTGTCTGCTTTTGAGTGTTTGTTTTTCTGACTCTGTGTGCTTGTCTGTGTTTCCTCAGTCTCTCTCTTTCTCTCTCTCTCTCTCTCTCTCTCTCTCTCTCTCTCTCTCTCTCTCTCTCTCTCTCTCTCTCTCTCTCTCTCTCTCTCTCTCTCTCTCTCTCACTGTGCTTGTGTCTTTGTGTGCTTGCCTGTCTTTGTGTCTGTCTTTGTGTGTCTTTGTCTGACTCGGTGTGTTTGTGTGTGCTGTGTCCCTCTCTCACCGTGCCTGTGTGTCTGACTGTGTCTTTGACTGTCTCTGTGTCTGTCTTTGTGTGTTTGTTTGTCTGACTCTGTGTGTGTTTTATTTTTCTCTTAAAGTGCCTGTGTCAGACTATGCGTTTACCTGCGTTGGTGTCTGTCTTTGTTTGTTTTTTTTGTCTGATTCTGTGTGTTTGCGTGTGTTTTGTCTCTCTCTCACCATGCCTGTGTGTCCGATTGTGTCTTCGCCTGTCTCTGTGTCTGTCCTTGTGCGTTTGTGTGCATGCCTCTGTTTGTTTTGTGTGTTTTTTCTCCTTCTCTCTCTCTTACCGTGCCTCTGTGTTTGTGTGTCTGATTTTGTGTGTGTTTTTGTCTTTCTTTCACTGTGCCTTTGTGACTGAGCGTCTGTTTTAATGTCTCTGTGTCTGTCTTTGTGTTTTGTGTGTCTGACTGTGTTTTGTGTGTTTATATGTGTTTTTGTCTCTCTCTCTCTCTCTTTCTCTCTCTCTCTCTTTCTCTCTCCCTCTCTCCGTGCCTTTGTGTCTGAGCGTCTGTTTGCCTCTCTGTGTGTGTGTCTTTGAGTGTTTCTGTGTATGATTCTGTGTTTTTGTCTCTCTCTCTCTCAGTTAAAACCAGGGGTTTCCCACTTGACTAGCGCCCCCCCCCCCTTCACAATTGGTTGCTAGGGGCTCGGTAGAATTAGATGCTAGGGCCCCGGTGAAATTGACTGCTAAGTTCTCCGTTGGAATTGGTTGCAAGGATCAGGCGTCTTGGTGTTTCCCCTACTGGTGGGACTTTAGGGTTTTCCCTTGCGCCCTTAGGTTTTTAAGTAATCAAAGAAAAAACTATTACGTAATGCCTACGTTTGCATTTCGATTGGTGGGCCGTGAAGGTTTTTCCCTGTCCCTCGAAGGTGTTTTAAGTAATCAAAGAAAAACACCCCCTTTTATGTAACAGCCCTAGTGTGCGCCATCATTACATAACCCTCACATGTGAATCGTCATTACCTTACACCCCAGGTGTTCACCGTCATTGCGTAGCACTCATGTGTACGCCATCAATATGTAACACCCACGTGTGTACCGTCCTCAGTTAGAGCCTGATATTCCCTACTTGACTATAACAAGTCACGTGAGACTTAGTCATCCTCAATAAATCTACCAAGTCACGCCAGATTACATTATCCTCAACTTAGGCAAATACTCCCAAAATTAACAAACAGGTGAACTATACCGCCACGTAACAAACAGATGTACTATACCATTACATAACAAACAAGTATACTACAATATTGCGTAAGACCCAGGTGCGCGTGATAATGTCTTGGGGGGTTAGTAGCTCCAGTAGTATACCCCCTAGCTGGGTGTTTAAAAGCATTATGCCTCCACTACTGGCATATAACATCGATGACAACTTTTGCAGTGACAGAAAAAAAAATGCACTTTGTCTGATGACAGAAAAAGCATGGCATTTTTTCCAAAGATACATTTGACGACGCTTTTCGTAATGAAGCTTTAATCAATGATTTTGGGACAAAATTTATATAGGAGGGGGACTACACCCCCCTGCCCATTCCTTGCGCAAAATATTTGGGAATATGATAATCGTATTTTTCGCAATGCCTGAAGAGTAGAAGGTCTGATTGATGCATATTTGCTTTAAACCAATTTCGAAGTGTAATTGTTAAGTAAAACACTTTCATTAACCAAATGGCTGTATTTGTTGCAGTCAAAATGATTTCAGTAAAACATAAGTAAAACTTTAGCGTAAAGAGTGGGAGGGGGGGGGTCAGGAGCAAAGAAGAACAAACTGGCACTGCATGTATTAGTGAAAATAGTAGAAACTTACACACTACAAGGAATTTTTTCCTCAATTCGACATTTTTTTTTTAACCTTCAAGACAAACAAAAACGAGAAGATTTCCTCCAAATCTCATAAATTAATACAAGACTATCAACTATTTCTTGTCCGGAACCTTGACTCCTTTTTTGTTATTAGCATGGTTTTTTGAAGATAGTGGCATGTACGAAACTTTATGTTTGTAACTCAAGGTCTATTGAGCATTATGATCCATTAGGTAGACGATGAAAGTTTCCCCCTACTACTCCATCAAAACTTGTGTTCTGGAAAGAGCTTCAAGTCTCTAAGTTAGGCATATATATTCTTCCCTCTAGTCCACAAAAACACTTTGTTTAAATCGTGTTCGACTTCAAGAAATTGACTAAAAATGAACTTTGAAAACTTACCTACCTTAATTAGAAGCTTTTTGCTTATGGCTAGAGGAAAAATCTTCATATAAGAGAAAGGTTATAATTGGGCTACTACTTTTCCAACTTGACGTATTTATTTTTCAGTGAGACAATTTGAAAAAGTATTTATGTCCTTTCAAGTAAACTTTGAAATTCATATTTAAAATATGAAATTGTCCTATCCTGTCGCAACAACTTTCTTCTGAAACTATTCACTCGTTTATAGATGACGGGAGGAACAGGGTCGTTGTAAATTTGTGGTTAATGTTTATTCGTAAAAACAGCGGAAATAAGATGAATTATATAAAATCTTCAAAAACAGTAATGCACCATTACCCTTTCCCTGTCAGTGCTCAAAAATCAGAGAGAGTGGGGGCAATTGGTGTCGGTGACGTCTCCTTTTATTTTGTCCTCATTTTAATGAATCTGAATTCTTTTAAATATCTTCTGTTTTAACTAGTAAAATACCATGTCTTTTATTTTCAAAAGAAACTTGGTAGGGTAAAAATAAGAAAAATAATGATTTTAGCCAAGATGTGCGTATCACACCACTATGCATATGGCTCATATATCTTCAGATTCTGACATTGTTTCAAATGAAGATCTGCTTTTTGTGGATTTTTCAAGCCAGAAAATTCAGCTAGTTCAAATTTCTCAAAATTAAAAACAGACATCAAGCAGTTCTGGTAACGAACCGTACTTAAGGAGCGACGCGGCTGAATACTAGCCGAAACTCTAAAAACCAAAATTTTTATACCAATAGATATACCAAAACAGTCGACTTATTATGCTGACTTCAAATAGATAAGTATGATTAAGTTTAGTCTTACCCATTAAAGGCTACGAGCCTGAGTAAATTCGCCTGATTTTCAAAAGAAGAGGGAAACACCCCATAAAGGTCATAGAATTTTAATGACAATCATACCATCAGATTCAGCGTATCAGGAAAGCCTACTGTAGAGGTTTTAAGCTCCTATCTGAAAAAATCTGGAATTTTTTTTTTCCAGCGATGATCGTATCAACACAATGGTCATAGAATATTGTGAGAGGGCTCATTCGAACGGAAACTAAAAGTTCTAGTGCCCTTTTTAAGCGTCCAAAAATATTGGAGGGCAACTAGGCCCCCTCTCCCACCCTTTTTTTCCAAAATCGTCAGATCAAATTTTTGAGGTAGCTGTTTGTTCATCATAATTTAAAGACAGAATAACTATGCATTTGGATATAACATGAACCCCCCACAGGCCAAAGGGGAAAGATTTCAAGTTATAAAATTTCCTCATTGTTTACGCATAGTATTTGTTATTGGGAAGGACTTAGGCTGTACATTTTCGTATGGGGAGGGGGGGATTTTCTGCTGAGGGTTTTTCCACGGGGGATTTTTCCATGGGGAGGGAAATTCCAGGGGTGGACTAATCAGAGGAAATTATGCACTGGCGGAATTTGCCAGAACTCCTAAATAAAATTCCATTTTTATGTCTTGCTGCTTCTTTTCCGTCTTAATTTTACGCATGGAGTTGTTAAGGGTAATCGTCAGGGGTAAAATTTTAGCTGGGATTAAATTTAGCTAGGCTTTTTGAGAGGATATTTCCGTGGGGAGGAGAATTTCTCAGTGGAAGTGGGGCCAGATTTCCTGGCATTATTTAAAAAAACGATCAGAAATTAAATAAAAAAAGTTATTTCAACTGACAGTAAGGAGTAGCAATAAAACTTCAAACGAACCGAAATTATTACGTACATGAAGGGGATTGCCTCCACCTGAACACCTCTTTTTTTACGCTAAAGTTTGATTTTTGTTGCAATTCTTTAAGAAAGACTCCTGAAACACCAGGGTCGTTTAATTAGAAAAAGAAAAAGCTTATTTAAAAGTACTAAAAAGCTTTAGCGTAAAGAGCAAGCTATTGAGGAGGGGGTAATCCCCTTCATATACGTAACAATTTCTGTTCGTTTTAAGTTTTTTTGTTACTCCTTACTTTCAATTGAAATTTTTTTTTTTTATTAATCAAACAGTTTGTGGTAACGAACTGTAAGTAAGGAGCGACCCGGCTCAATGGTAAACGAAACTCTAGAAAACGGTATTTTGATACAAATAGATACATCAAAAGAATAAGATTTTAATGCTGATTTCAAATATATAATTTTCATCAAGTTTAGTCCTACCCATCAAAAGTTACGCGCCTGAGAAAATTTGGCCGATTTTCGAAAAAAGGGGAAAGACCCCCTAAAAGTTATAGAGCCTTAATGAAAATCACACAGTCATATTCAGCATATCAAAGAACCCTACTGTAGAGGTTTCAAGTTCTTATCTACAAAAATGTGGAATTTTGCATTTTTTGCCAGAAGAAAGATCACGGGTGCGTGTTTATTTGTTTGTTTTGTTTTTTTTTTTTTTTCTTTTTCCCAGGGGTGATCGTATCGACCCATTGGTCCTAGAATATCGTGGGAGGGCTCATTGGAATGGAAATTAAAAGTTCTAGTGCCCTTTTTAAGTGACCAACAAAATGGAGGGCAACTAGGCCCCCTCCCACGCTCATTTTTTCCCAAAGTCACCCGATCAAAATTTTGAGAAAGCCATTTTGTTCAGCATGTTCGAAAATATTATAAGTATGTCTTTTAGGATGACTTAATACCCCGAAGCTCCCAAGGGGAGGGCTGAAAGTTATGAACTTTACCCAATGTTAACATATAGTATTGGTTATTGGGAAGTATACAGACGTTATCAGAGGATATTTTTTCTGGTAGTGGGGGGGGGGGGGGTCGGGAGTTATGTGGGAGGATCTTTCCATGAAGGAAGTTTTCATGGGGGAAGAGACATTGCTATGAAGGGGACGCCGGACTTCCCAGCACTATTTAAAAAAAGATCAGAAATTAAATATAAAAAAAACAAGTTTTTCAGCTGCAACAGCATCATCATCAAAACTTTAAAACGAACAGAAAATGTTACATATATGATTGGGTTCACCCCCTAGTCAATACCTCGCTCTTTAAGCCAAAGATTTTTTAGTACTTTCATAAGAGCTATTTATTCTAAGTAACGGCCTTTTTGATTAAGCGGTCATTTTTAAAGAATCTGAACAAAATTCGAACTTTAGCTTAAAGAGCAAGGTATTGACTAGGGGGCAAACCCCCTAATATACGTAATAAAAATATATAAATATAGAAGTTCGTTACGTAAGTTAATTCGTAAGTTACGTATATTTATTACTAATAAAAACGTTCGTAAATAAAATTAAACAAGTTTCGAGAAAGCCATTTAACCAAATAAAAGTAAAATTAATATGCAAATTTTTTTTTTAATTATCCATGCACGGTTAGCCAAAATCAAAACCTGCATTAATTCAAAAACGTTCACAAATTAAATAAAAAACTCCTCAACGCCTCGCTCTTTACACTAAAGTTTTTTATTGTTTTAAAAAATAAAGCTGTGAGAGAGAGTCAAACTTTAGCGTAAAGAGTGAGGCGTTGAGGAGGGGACAGCCCCTTTCATATACGGAATAATTTCTATTCGTTTTAAGTTTTAACGTCGTTCCTTACTTTCAGTTAAAAAAACTTGTTTTTTTTATTTACTGAAGAAAAGAATCGGAACACCAGCTAAACAAATATCATTGTCCGAACACAATGTGCAAAAATAGTTAAACAATTTAAAAGCTTCTTTCTCTGTGTCATTTTTTTCTAATGTGGTATTTTGCCATTTTTGTCAGAAAAAAGATCACGGATATGTTTTTATTTGTTTTTTTTTTTTTTCCAGGATATGATCGTATCTAAAAGATGGTCTTAGAACGTTAGGATATGGCTCATTTGAATGGAAGTTAAAAATGCTAGTGTTCTTTTTAAGTGACCAGAAAGATAGGAGGGCAACTAGCCCCTCTATCACGCCCCTTTTTTCCCAAAAACGTCCCATCAAAATTTTGAAACAGCCATTTTTTTTAGCATAGTTGAAAAGTCCCAAAAATATGCCTTTGGAAATAATACGACCCCTCCCCTCAGCCCCTGAGGATAGGTCTTTAAAATATAGCATTTGCCCATTGTTTACGTATAGCGTTTCTTATTGAGTATACAGACAGAGTACACAGACATTTTTCGGGGGGGGATTTTGTGCTTGGGGTGAGTTTCCATGGGAATGATTTTCCGTCTGGAAGGATATTTCTGGGGGTGAACTTTCCATGGGAGATTATACACTGGCGGGATTTGACCGAATTCCTAACCGAAATTCTTTTTATTTGTCTTAGTTTTTCCTTGCCTACTTAAATTTGCATGTGAAGATGTTCCTGGGAATTGTCCGGGGGAGATTTTCGGTATGTTCGGATTTCTGAGAAATAGTTTCCACGCAAGGGAGAGTTTCCAAAGTCATTAGAAACACGATTAGAACTTAGAGTCTTTTTCAAATGAAAGCAAGCAAAGGATAATTTTTCAGGCTGAATCTTCTGAAAGAAATCTTGCGGAGGGGGTGGGAATTTTCAGCGAGACTGGAATTGTCCGGAAGGAATTTACCGCAGGGGTAGTTTTTCACATGGGAGGAATACTCCACGGAAGAGTTTCCCGTGAGGGGAAGGAGTTTTTCCAGGAGGGTGAGTCAGATTTACCGGCATTGTTTGAAAAACGATCCGAAATTAAATTAGTTTTTTTTTTCAAATGAAAGCAAGGAGCAACATTAAAACTGAAAAGAAACAGAAACTATCCCGTATATGAGGGATTTGCCCCCTCCACAATGATTCGCTTCTTTAACTTTTTAAAAGGTTATTATTTCAATTAAACGACCCTTGTGTTTCAGGAGTCATTCTTAAATAATTGGAAGCAATTATTCTAATTAAAAACGCATCCGTGATCTTATTTCTGACAAAAAATATAAAATTGCACATTTTTGTAGATAGGAGCTTGAAACCTCTTCATTAAAGTTCTCTGATACGGTGAATCTGATGGTGTGATTTTCATTAAGATTCTTTGTCTTTACGGGGGCGTTTCCCTCTTTTTTCGAAAATCAGGCAATTTTTCTCAGACTCGTAGCCTTTTATGGGTAATATTTAAGTTTAATGAATCTTCTATATTTGGAATCAACATAATAAGCGAATTCATTTGATCTATTTATTGATATCAAAATTCCATATTTTAAGAGTTTTGGTTACTATTGAGCCGTGTCACTCTTTACTTACAGTTCGTTATGACTAACTGTTTGACAATAAATTTTCCATTCAAACGTTTCAAAGAACCCCCAAAAATAAAACACTTACAAAAACCTTTATTGTTGCAACCAAAAATACTTTCAGTAAAGCACTAGTTTAACCTAAGTTAACGTAAAGAGTGGAATATTGAGGAGGAGAGAAGCCCTTCCCTCATTTAGCCTATAGAATAGTTTGTTTGTGTTTAACATTTTAATGTTGCTCTTTTATTTAGTTTGGGTTTTTTTAATTAATTTTTTTGAAGATTATTTTAATCTTATACTAGTATATTTTCATAGGTAACTTCAAGTTGATTAAAAAAAAAAAGAAAAAAATTTTTAGTCCACATTAAAAATACTTCACTTAAGATAATTCATATTGGTTCGATGTAGTGCTAAGAATTTGAAAAAAGTAATTGTACTAATAATGCCAAAATCACGTATATATTGTTTTCTTCCAAATTTTTGGTGAAAATGCTTTCTTACTTGCATCCCAGAATACTCAGGACACTTCATAATTGAATCCAAGCTGGGACATTGACATTGATTGGCATAATTTTTAAAAGATCGCTTTACGAAAGTAACTAGAAAGTCTAAATGCTGAAAACTAAATGAAGAGTTTGTTTCTTCTGCATTTAATCATCACTCTTTTCTTCTCCTTAATATTAGATTCGAGGAATAAGTAACCTGGTGCTTTCCCACTCGTGAACAAAAAAAGAACTCTAGGTAAAGTTCAGTAAGATAGTTCCAGCTCCTAATTCCATGAAGACATGCTTCATATTTTCCAGGGGGTAGGCGCCGGGGGGGGGTAAAGCCTAGGGGCCAAGAGATGGAAGGTAAACAAGATTAGACAAGAAGCAAAATTAGAAAAAAAGACGCTTCACATGGATAAATAAGAGAAACAAAATGACTTAAGACCAGGCAAAATAAAATAATAAAATACAATGCGCAGTGAAACTGAAGACGGAAAAGAATAAGGCGAGCTAAGATCATTTAGGACATCCTCCTATCTACACAAATAATTCAATGGCATAGACTTTGCCTACATATACTTCTCCCCTGTGCTGTAAATAAAAATAATAATATCTTTTCATCCTTATTCAACCCGGTCTTAGACAGACGTGTATAATTTTTTATTTATATTGTATAAATTTAGATAATTGAGTAGATCGTACATCTGAAAAGGAAAGCCGTGTATGTTAGAAGATACTACAGGGTAATGCTGGCAAAACCAAATGTATCTGAAATGCCGAGGGGGGGGGAAGGGAAGGTAAATGGTTTTACAAAAAGGCAAATCGCCTAAAGTTTTGGTTAACTTGTAATTTGTATTAGATTTCTTATTAAAGTCATCATTTTGGTTCGGGTTAAAATTTATTTCAATTTAAAGAGGAAGGATAGGCAATCTATACAAAGATAAAGGGTCCAGTTCATGTAAATACTCGACTGATTAGGAACAAAAAGGGTGTTTTTATATCCCTTTTTATTGAAGTGTCTCTTCCTTCATAAGGAAGGTAATCATTGGAGAATTTACCGATCCCCATCAGGTTCTGTTTCTTCTTTCATGGATATAGTACCTGGAGCCCGGCGGCATTGCCGCCGGGTCCCATCACTCGGCACACGGCAGGCTTCTATATATGGATTCTCACTGTCGCTTGTCTTCTAAAAAAGACAATGTGAGCTTTTTCTTGATGTCATGACGTCCAAATGGACCTTAAGTTTAGAAGTAGTGCTTTTGTAAAACTATGTTTTTCTTATTGGACCTTGAGCTTTGGCCTCGGTTTATCTTTTGTCATTATGAAAGACATATCACCGAACCTTTGTTTATTTTAATTGTTCAGGTAGTGGGACAAAACTTCTTCTTTTCCCTCGGCTTGTTTCTTATCATTTATGAAAGACATTTCGCCGTATCTTTGTTTCTTTTAATTGTTCAGGTGGTGGGACAGAACTTTCTGCTTTTGCTTCGGCTTGTCTTTTGTCATTATGAAAGACATATGGCCTATCCTTTGTTTCTTTTAATTGATCAAGTGACGGGACAAAAACTTCTTTTTATTCCAACGATTTATCTAGTCCAGGTTTTTGATTTTCGAAGGTATGGTAGGCATTGATGACCTTATCCAGGTTAAAATTCGAAACCAAATAATCATCGCTATCATTTTCAATTTGTTTGGATCGTTTTACCTCGACTTGTCTTTCGTCATTATGAAATACATATCGCCGAACCTTTGTTTTTTAAACAAAGGTATAGTATATTTATTTGGTTCGTTTTACATCGGCTTGTCTTTCGTCATTATGATATACATGTCACCGAACCTTTGTTTTTTTTTTTAACAAAGGTATGGTAGGCATTGATGAGCTTATGCATGTAGAAATCCCAAATCCAATCATGATCGCTATAACTATCAATTTTGACACGTTTTGATTCTCGCTGTCTAGGTTGGTTTTCATTGACTTTCTAACATTTTTGGTGTCACCTGTCTTCTAACTGCGTATGTCTTTGCTTTTCATTTTCGTTTTTGACTTGATCACATGCTCGGTGTCGCTTATCTTCTAACCGTGTGGGTCTTTGCTCTTCATTTTCATGTTTGACGTGCCGCAACTGTTCTTTTAGCCACATGTGTCTTTGCTCTTCGTTTTTATTTTTGACACGCTGCCGCTTTTGTTTTAACCGCATGTGTCTTTGCTCTTCATTTTGATTTTTGAATCGCTCACTTGCTCGGTGTCGCATGTCTTCTAACCACGTGTGTCTTTGCTCTTCATTTCATTTTGGACACGCTCTAATTGTCGTTTTCGCATATCTTCTAACTGACCGTATCTTTGCTCTTCATTTTTATTTTTGACACGTTTTTGGATTTTAATTCCTTTTACAATTTAGCAATGGCTTTTGCTTTAGCTGTTCGTATTGGTGTTGTCGCAATTGATCGTCCAGGTTGTCGATATTCACATCTTATCATGTTTGATACTTTAGGTGTTGGTTCCCAAGAACCCCCCCCCCCCCCAAAAAAAAAAAATGTTTGTCTGACTCGTAAAAACGTAACAAAAATGGACATAAACAAATTTTGTATGCATTTTTTGAGTTTTTTGTGTACCCCCCCCCCAAAAAAAAAAATCGAGCAAAACCCCCTTCGAAAAAAAATCCTGGGTACGGCCTAGCCAAAGAAAAATCATTTATAATAACTGTAACTGCAAATTTTTGTTTTTTGGGCCTTTCAACTGACATTATATTATATAAATAATTGATGCGTTGGAAACTCAACAATCTCATTTATGTTATGCATAACATAATATAAGAAAACGCTTATATGATGTCATAAGAAATGCTTATATGATGTACTAACATAAATAATTTCGGAGACCACACTGCCTTTCCATGACGATAAATAAAAGTTCAAATATGGATAAAATCCTTTTAATAGACAGTGATGATGATAACAGTGATAGAAATCCACAAAAATACTAAATATTTCGGTCACATATGCAGTGACCGTCATCAGTAGTAAAACTAAACTAAAACAATTTAAAATAATAGTTTATATACAAAATCAAGTAAAACTACATATTGTTTAATTCTCTAATTCTTTTCAAAGCAAAGGCGGAAGCTAGCCTCTTTGACCTTCTTGGATTCGGTTAATTAGCGTTCAATGATATAACACTTGTACAGAGGTCAACTACATTAGGTGAAATGAACTTTACTCTGTCAGATTTTAATAAATTATCGTAGATAGAATTTAGCCCAAATTCACCTCTGTCTCGATTCAAAGCAATGTTCTCGAATAAGATTTTCTTTATTTCAAGAGTTTCACGGAAATTTTGCTTTAAACCCCGATCCCTAGAAATCAAAGAGACACTATCGAACAAAATAAAATGGTCTGGAAAATTGAAAATATGTTCTGAAAGGGCTGAAGTAAAATCTTCAGACTTAGAATCTGGCTTTAAAGCCGAAGAAATAGAATCTTTATGCAGTAACAATCTCATTTCTAAATTCTGGTTAGCACGTCCCACATATGACCTTCCGCAAGTACATGGGATCTGGTAGACCCCACTTTGTTGCCCCAATGAAGTTAGATCCTTCCCAGAATTTAGAAAACTACCCAAAGTATTATTACTCTTTAAGGCCTTAAATTATGGGGAAAGAATATGTGAACTAAAGTTTCAAAGAATTCAATAATATATTTGCAACTCTATACAAGGCACATTGCTCCATAGGCAGCGCAAAAGCGCTGCTTAACTAAAGAGCGATGTGGGCACAATGTATTCATTTTTTTTTAGACGAGGGCACTGCGTATCGACAGAGTTGTCTTATTGAAACTTCAATAAGGGCTCGTTCAATTGGAAATGGAAAGGGCTAGTGCTCTTTTTGATAGTCGAAAGTGATTGAAGGGCAACCAACCTCTCTCCTGCGCCCACCATTCCTATAACAAATCCAATCAAAATTTTGAGATAGCTGTTTTGTTCAATCAGAGGCAACGCTATAGTAAAGGCCATATGGCTCCAATGTTTTATTATTTATTATTTTTTCCAGAGGCACTTCATATGGAAGGGGTCGTCGTAGAATCTTCAAAGGGGGCTCTTTCGATTGGAAATCGAGAGTTCTAGTGCCCTTTGTAAGGGTCAAAAGCGATTGGAAGCCAACTAACACCCTTTCCACGCCCACCATTTCCCCAAACACATCCGATCAACATTTTGAGATAGCCATTTTGTTCTATGTATTTGATTTCCAGATAGAAATTATGTTTTTGAGGATGACACTCCCCCCACAGCCCTCAGGGCAAGGGTTGTAAGTTATGCCCTGGGGGCATATAAGCTTTTTATAGAAAGCTTTGTCGTAGAAACTTCAAAAAGGGCTCATTCGATTGGAAGTTCAAAGGGCTAGTGTCCTTTTTAATAGTCGAAAGTGATTGGAGGGAAACTAACCCCCTCTCACGCCTACCTTTTCCCCAAACACATCCAATCAAAATTTTGAAATAGCTATTTGTTCAAGGTAGTTTAAAATTATGGAGATTAAGTCTTTGAGTATGACACCCCCCCCCTGATACCTCAGGGCAAGGGTTGTATCCCTCGGGGCAATGCCCTGGGGGCATATAAGCTTTTTATAGAAAGCTTTGTCGTAGAAACTTCAAAAAGGGCTCATTCGATTGGAAATTTAAATGGCTAGTATCCTTTTGCATAGTCGAAAGTGATTGGAAGGCAACTAATATCCCTTCCACACCCACTATTTCCCCAAACACATCCAATCAAAATCTTGAGACAGCCATTTTGTTCAACGTAGTTGTAAGTTCTGGGAATTATATCTTTGAGCAGGACACTCCCCCCACAGTCTTTAAGGCAAGGATTATAAGTTATGCCCTGGGGGCGTATATGGTTCCTATGAAAGGAATTCTCGCATAAACTTCAGAGAGGGCTCATTTGAATGGAAATTGAAAGATCTAGTTCACTTTATAAGCGTCAAAAGATATTGGAGGGTAACCAGTCCCCTCACGCCCTTTTCCCAAATGCATCCGATAAAAATTTCGAGATAGCTATTTTGTGTAAAATAGTTCAAAGATCCTATAACAAAAACCCCGTTGTCGACACAGCCCCCGGGACCCGGGGGCAGGCGTTGTAAGTTTTGCCCTGTGGGTATATATTGTTCTTATGGAAAGGATGCTCATATGAACTTCAAAGAGGGTTCATTTCACTGGAAATTGAAAGTTCCAGTTCACTCTTTAAGGGTCAAAAGAGATTGGAGGGCACCTGGCAACCCCCCTTCACGCCCTTTTTTCTCAAACCCATCTGATAAGAACTTTGAGATAGCCATTTTTTAAAAAAATAGTTCAAAGACCATATGACGAAAACTCCGGGGCCGACAGAGCCCCCCCCCCCCAAGTCCCAGGGGCAGGCGTTGTAAGTTTTGCCGTGGGTGCATATATGGTTCTTATAGAAGGGATGCTCGTATAAACTTCAGAGATGGCTCATTTGATTGAAAATGGAAAGTTCTAGTTCAGTTTTAAGAAGTCAAAAGAGATCGAAGGGCAATTATTCCCCCCCCCCTCCGGCATTTTCCCCCAAACCCATCCGATAAAAATGTTGAGATAGCCATTTTGTTAAAACTAGTTCAAACATCAGACAATAAAACTCCAAGGTGGACAAAACCCCTTTTTTAACGCTCATGATTGTGAGCGCTCATGATAAGCTAACCTAACCTAACTTAAACACGGAGAAATGTTTCTATTTATTTATGCCTAACCTAACCTATGGTTTTGGAGATTAGATGAACGAGCTTGAAAAATTGTCGTTAATAATAGAACGACGAACTCATTTTCTAATTTAGAAATTTGAGGAGTAAATCCCTAAGACAAAGGAGCTAAAATTTAATTTAAAGGTTAGCTTATGGCTCAGGAAAAAAATCGGTAAAATTGTCCCTGAAAATTTCATCCTTGTAAAACCCCCCTCCACATGTAAAATCAATCCCTGTGCAAAATCCTTCCACTCGGAGATTTTTTATTTTCTTTGGAGAAAATTAGAATTGGTCTATAACTTTTTTCTTTTCTTTGAGAAAATTCAGAAGATTCAGAAGAGAACTTGAACTTTTCTTCACTTCGTTGTGAAAAGTTATAATTAAAGTGGAACCTTTTCTCTTCTCTGGGAAAACATTCAGAATGGAACTTGAACTTTTCTTCACTTCTTTGAGAAAATATAGAATTAAAGCAGAACCCTTTCTCTTCTTGGAGGAAAAATTCAGAATCAAAGTATCTACAGAAAAATTTAGAACAGAACTTTAAATTTTTCATCTCTTCGAGAAAAACCAGAACTGAAGTGGAACCTTTTTATTTTCTTGGAAAATTTAGAAGAGAACTTGAACTTTTCTTCACTTCATTGAGAAAATTTAGAATTAAAGTGGAACTTTTTATCTTCATGGTAAGTATTCACATCTAAGATATAACTTTTTCTATCTTCTACGGAAAAATTTGGAATGGAACTTTAATTTTTTATGTCTTTGGGGAAATAAGAACTGAAGTGGAAGCTTTTTATTTACTCGTGTGAAATTAGAATTGAAGTGTGTTCTTTGGTAAAATTCAGAATCGAAGTGGAACTTTTCTATCTTCTATGAAAAAATTTGGAACAGTATTTTAAATTTTTCATCTCTTTGAGAAAGATCTGAACTGGAGTGTAAAATTTTTATTTTCCCTGGAAAAATAGAATTGATCAATAACTTATTTCTTTTCATTGAGAAAATTCAGAAGAGAAGTTGAACTTTTCTTCACTCCGTAGAGAAAATTTAAAATTGAAGTAGAGCTTTTTATCTTCATAGCAAATATTCACAACTATGGTATAGCTTTTTCTATCTTCTATGGAAAAATTTAGAATATCACTTTAAATTTCTTTGTGTCTTTGTGAAATTAAAAACTGAAGTGGGAGATTTTTATTTTCTCTGGGGAAATTAGAATTGAATTGTATTCTTTGGTAAAATTCAGAAGAGAACTTGAATTTTTCTATCTTCTATGAAAAATTTAGAACATTATTTAAGACTTTTTCAACTCTTTGAGAAAAATCTGAAGTGAAGTGGAAAATTTTTATATTATTTTGGAAAAATAGAATTGATCAATAACTTATTTCTTTTTCATTGAGAAAATTCAGAAGAGAACTTGAACTTTTCTTCACTTCGTTTAGAAAATTTAAAATTGAAGTAGAGCTTTTTATCTTCATAACAAACATTCACAACTATGGTATAGCTTTTTCTATCTACTACGGAAAAATTTAGAATAGAACTTTAAATTTCTTTATGTCTTGGTGACCTTAAAACTAAAGTGGGAGATTTTTGTTTTCTCTGGAGAAATTAGAATTGAATTGTGTCCTTTGGTAAAATTCATAAGAGAACTTGAACTTTTCTATCTTCTATGAAAAATTTGGAACATTATTTTAAATTTTTTCATCTCTTTTAGAAAAATCTGAACTGAAGTGGAAAATTTTATATTATTTGGAAAATAGAATTGATCAATAACTTATTTGTTTTTCATTGAAAAAATTCAGAATAGAAGTTTGACTTTTCTTCAATTTGTTTAGAAAATTTAGAATGGAACTTCAAATTTCCTTGTATCTTTGTGAAATTAAAAACTGAAGTGGAAGATTTTTATTTTCTCTGGAGAAATTAGAATTGAAATGTGTTCTTTGGTAAAATTCTTTTTATATTATTTGGAAAAATAGAATTGGACAATAACTTATTTCTTTTTCATTGAGAAAATTTAGAATTAAAGTGGAAATTTTTATCTTCAAGGTAAGTATTCGCATCTAAGGTATAACTTTTTCTATCTTCTACGGGAAAATTTAGAATGGAACTTTAAATTTGGTGTCTTTGGGGAAATAAGAACTGAAGTGGAAGCTTTTTATTTTCTCTGGTGAAATTAGAATTGAAGTGTGTTCTTTGGTAAAATTCATAAGAGAACTTGAACTTTTCTATCTTCCATGAAAAATTTGGAACATTATTTAAAATTTTTTCATCTCTTTTAGAAAAATCTGAACTGAAGTGGAAAATTTTATATTATTTGGAAAAATAGAATTGATCAATAACTTATTTCTTTTTCATTGAGAAAATTCAGAGTAGAACTTGAACTTTTTTTCACTTCGTTGAGAAAATTTAAAATTGAAGTAGAACTTTTTATCTTCCGAGCAAATATTCACAACTACGGTATAGCTTTTTCTATCTACTACGGAAAAATTTAGAATAGAACTTTAAATTTCTTTATGTCTTGGTGAACTTAAAACTGAAGTGGAAGATTTTTATTTTCTCTGGAGAAATTAGAATTGAATTGTGTTCTTTGATAAAACTCAGAAGTGAACTTGAATTTCTATCTTCTATGAAAAATTTGGAACATTATTTTAAATTTTTTCATCTCTTTGAGAAAAATCTGAACTGAAGTGGAAAATTTTATATTATTTGTAAAAATAGAATTGAACAGTAACTTATTTCTTTTCCATTGAGAAAATTTAGAATTAAAGTGGAACTTTTTATCTTCAAGGTAAGTATTCGCATCTAAGGTATAACTTTTTCTATCTTCTACGGGAAAATTTAGAATGGAACTTTAATTTTTATGTCTTTGGGGAAACAAGAACTGAAGTGAAAGCTTTTTATTTTCTCTGGAGAAATTAGAACTGAAGTGTTTTCTTTGGTAAAATTCAGAATCGAATTGGAACTTTTCTATCTTCTATGAAAAAATTTGGAACATTATTTTAAACTTTTTCATCTCTTTTAGAAAAATCTGAACTGAAGTGGAAAATTTTTATATTATTTGGAAAAATAGAATTGATCAATAACTTATTTCTTTTTCATTGAGAAAACTTAGGATCAAAGTGGAAATTTTTATCTTCTATGAAAAAATTTGGAACAGTATTTTAAATTTTTTCATCTCTTTGAGAAAGATTTGAATTGAAGGGGAAAATTTTTATATTTTCCCTGGAAAAATAGAATTGATCAATAACTTATTTCTTTTTCATTGAGAAAATTCAGAATAGAACTTGAACTTTTCTTCACTTCGTTGAGAAAATTTAAAATTGAAGTAGAACTTTTTATCTTCCGGGAAAATATTCAAAACTACGGTATAGCTTTTTCTATCTACTACGGAAAAATTTAGAATAGAACTTTAAATTTCTTTATGTCTTGGTGAACTTAAAACTGAAGTGGAAGATTTTTATTTTCTCTGGAGAAATTAGAATTGAGTTCTTATCTTTGATAAAATTCAGAAGTGAACTTAGACTTTTCTATCTTCTATGAAAAATTTGGAACATTATTTTAAATTTTTTCATCTCTTTGAGAAAAATCTGAACTGAAGTGGAAAATTTTTATATTATTTGGAAAAATAGAATTGAACAGTAACTTATTTCTTTTTCATTGAGAAAATTTAGAATTAAAGTGGAACTTTTTATCTTCAAGGTAAGTATTCGCATCTAAGGTATAACTTTTTCTATCTTCTACGGGAAAATTTAGAATGGAACTTTAATTTTTATGTCTTTGGGGAAACAAGAACTGAAGTGAAAGCTTTTTATTTTCTCTGGAGAAATTAGAACTGAAGTGTGTTCTTTGGTAAAATTCAGAATCGAATTGGAACTTTTCTATCTTCTATGAAAAAATTTGGAACATTATTTTAAACTTTTTCATCTCTTTTAGAAAAATCTGAACTGAAGCGGAAAATTTTTATATTATTTGGAAAAATAGAATTGATCAATAACTTATTTCTTTTTCATTGAGAAAACTTAGGATCGAAGTGGAAATTTTTATCTTCTATGAAAAAATTTGGAACAGTATTTTAAATTTTTTCATCTCTTTGAGAAAGATTTGAATTGAAGGGGAAAATTTTTATATTTTCCCTGGAAAAATAGAATTGATCAATAACTTATTTCTTTTTCATTGAGAAAATTCAGAATAGAACTTAAACTTTGCTTCGCTTCGTTGAGAAAATTTAAAATTGAAGTCGGACTTTTTATCTTCATAGCAAACATTCACAACTATGGTATAGCTTTTTCTATCTTCAACGGGAAAATTTAGAATGGAGCTTAAATTTTTTATGTCTTTGGAGAAATAAGAACTGAAGTGGAAGCTTTTTATTTTCTCTGGAGAAATTAGAATTGAATTGTGTTCTTTGGTAAAATTCAGAAGCGAACTTGAACTTTTCTATCTTCTATGAAAAATTTGGAACATTATTTTAAATTTTTTCATCTCTTTGAGAAAAATCTGAACTGAAGTGGAAAATTTTTATATTATTTGGAAAAATAGAATTGATCAATCACTTATTTCTTTTTCATTGAGAAAATTTAGGATCGAACTTGAACTTTTCTTCACTTCGTTTAGAAAACTTAAAATTGAAGTAGAACTTTTTATCTTCCGGGAAAATATTCACAACTATGGTTTAACTTTTTCAATCTACTACGGAAAAATTTAGAATAGAACTTTAAATTTCTTTATGTCTTGGTGAACTTAAAACTGAATTGGAAGATTTTTGTTTTCTCTGGAGAAATTAGAATTGAATTATGTTCTTTGGTAAAATTCAGAAGTGAACTTGAATTTTTCTATCTTCTATGAAAAATTTGGAACATTATTTTAAATTTTTTCATCTCTTTGAGAAAAATCTGAACTGAAGTGGAAAATTTTTATATTATTTGGAAAAATAGAATTGATCAATCACTTATTTCTTTTTCATTGAGAAAATTTAGGATCGAAGTGGAACTTTTTATCTTCCCTGGAAAAATAGAATTGATCAATAACTTATTTCTTTTTCGTTGAGAAAATTCAGAATAGAACTTGAACTTTTCTTCACTTCGTTGAGAAAATTTAAAATTGAAGTAGAACTTTTTATCTCCCGGGAAAATATTCACAACCATGGTATTACTTTTTCTATCTTCCATCGAAAAATTTAGAATTTGTAAAATTGGTTTAGGAAGGATATTAAGAAAAGAACATGTTCTGAAAAAATATAATAAAGCCTTTTGAAAATTATTGGTTGGTGTTGTGGTATTGAAAAAGCCATAAAGTAAAGTTGTGTGTGAAAAGGGTGAGTACTTAAACTTGTAAAATTGGTTTAGGAGGGACATTACATAAAGAACTTATTCTGAAATAATATAATAAAGCCTTTTGAAAAGTGTTGCTTGATGTTGGGGTATGTAAAAAGTCGTAAAGTAATGTTGTGGGTGAAAAGATGAGTACTTCAAGTTGTAAAATTGGTTTAGAAAGGACATTACGTAAAGAACTTGCTCTGAAAAGATATAAAAAAAACCCTTTGAATAGTATTGCTTGGTGTTGGGGCATGTAAAAAGCCGTAAAGTAAAGTTGTGGGTGAAAAAGATGAGTACTTCAGCTTGTAAAATAGGTTTAGGAGGGATATTAAGAAAGGACCTTGTTCTAAAATAATATAATATAGCCTTTGAAAAGTATTGCTTGGTGTTGGGGTATGTAAAAGGTCGTAATGTACTGTTGGGAGTGAAAAAGATGAGTACTTTAACTTGTAGAAATGGGTTTATCATTGATTTCGACTATGAAATTACTTTATTTCAAAATTAAATATTACTAATATAATCAAATATATTTTTATCGCAGATGTTCCTACTTCCGAAAACTAAAACCGAAGCTTTAATAAAAATAAGTATTATTAAAATTTAATGCATTTCAAACGTGGATGTTCTTATTTCTGGAAACTAAAACCCAACTTTATTATAAAATCAAATTTTATTAATAGAAAGAGATGTATTTTAAAGTTGGATGTTCCTGTTTCTGAAAACTAAAATTTTCTCTGCTGTGTGTCAGGATGAGTGTTTGCTTGTTTGTGGAGATTTTGGGAAAAAATTCTGCTCATCTCTCTCAGACATTGGTAAAAGTTCTGTTAAAGTATTTCATTTTCTAATATATCCACTATGAACCTGCTAGTAGTATGTTTATCTCTAAAAATTCCTTTTCTTAAATCTCTGACCTTTTTAATAGATATTCTGAACGTTTGACGTTCTAGCATACCCTAAAAATAACGAACACTTAAAACAGTAATACATAAGATATTTTTAATGAAATAACGACATTTAGAATATTAATATAAAAATATGTTAAATACATTATTATACATTATTAGTACACTTGCGCTTCACTTTCCGTCAATTCATCTTTATATTCATTGATGCTATTGTCTGCTAATGTCCTTTTTATTCTGCCTGCGATTTCACTATCTACTGTCATATTATTTTTACATAGATAACAGTTTTGGCACATTGACAAGATATGATTAATTACAATAGTGCAGGAGTATGCTTGTCTTCTTCTTGTCTTCTTTAAAATGCTAATACCGGAAAGATGACGATAAGATGTATCAACAGGTAATGTGTTACCAGCAACAGTAGCAAGGAGTTGTCCCCGATCATCGACAATTATTTTTATGTTTGCATTCTCTTTGAGCACTAATTTCTCTGGTAATGTTACTCTCGCATATCCACCGTTTACACAATTGAAATTCTTGGGTACTCCGAAGAAATCTAACTTTTCGCTGTCATGACAACGCATGCATACATTTCCCATAGTGTTACCACTTGTACTCGTTTCATAGTTCAGGTATTTCTCCTTGTCAGCATTCAATGCGACGATGATTTTATCACGTGCACATACTTTCATCGAATAATTCATCTTCACTTTTTTACAGATATGAATTATGTGTTTATCCTTCCACTGAGTAAAAAATACTGATTTAATACATGCAATAAACTAGGTAGTGTCGATAACCTGCCATAGAGTACCAGTGGGAAAGCCGCGTCGTGTCTATGAACAAGCACAGAGTACGATTGGTAGAGCCGTAAGCATATTTCATGTCATTTTAAGATACGTAAAAAAAAGTTGAAAAAATACCATGTTAAAAATAATATAAAAAAAGTAAAAAAACCCTCAAAAAGTGTAAAAGAAAATTGGGATGGGGGTATTTGGGGTCCGGGGGGGGGTATTTGGGGGTCCAGGGGGCATTTGGGGGGCCGGGAGGCCTTTGGGGGCTCGGGGGGCATTTGGGGGTCCGGGGGCATTTGGGGGCTCGGGGGGCCCCGGGAGAGCCAATTGGGGTGAGGGGGGGGGGGTGGAACCCTTTGGGGTTGGGGTAGGGGGACCCTTTGGGGTTGGGGTAGGGGACCTCACAAGACTGTTCAAATGGAACTTGTGTATTACAACGACCACAGAGTTTCACCCTCAAATCATCTTCTAAATCATCTTCTAAAATCATCTTCTAAAATACCTCAAACGGTTTTGCTTAAATCATCTTCTAAAATGTCCCAAAACTGTTTCGCCCAAATAATCCCTAAACGTAATTTCTGCGTGTTCTTTTTGTTTTGGCATCCCTGCGCTGTCACATTTGAAATTCCTAGGAAACCTTTTCCCGTGTTAATCTCTTCATCTCTAAGATGTTCTTGGTTACACTATTATGGCTTCGATAGAATATCAATTTATCGCTAAGTCTAATGACCAGAGAAGCCGTATTTAAAAATAGAATTTCTATCTCTTTAAAGTCCCGTATAATTCCTAGGAAACAAGTGATGTCATTTCTAATTTCCCTTTCGTGAATCAATACTCTCCCCACCGATTATGCAAATCAATTTCTCGGAAATTCACTCCCCTCGATTATGCAAATCAAGTTCTCGGAAATCCATTTTCCCCCTCGAGTCCTAGATCAATACATTCCCCATCGATTATGTAAATCTAGTTCTCGGAAATTCACTTGTCCTAGATCAATACATTTCTCCCTCATTAATGCGCATGTGCAAACTTTGCCCCGGAGACAATTCCCCTGGACGAACAACAACAAATCAATTGACCTTGACCTCATTAGACTCGATCGATAATCCTTGAATAAATTATGTCCCGTTGGCGTTAGACTAAATTGTAGATGGCAGCACAGTGTGGGTTTTGTACTGGTACCCCCTTTTCTACTGGTGCATAACACACAAGTACCAGAATTCTTTCCCCTATGGAAAATAGAAAAACAGAGTTCAATTAAAATTCTCCAATTTGGAAAGCTTTATTTTCCACAGGGGGGGGGGTATTTCCCAGGGGGTATTTTCTGCAGGGGGTATTTTCCACGGGGGGATTTTCGCTGGGATTTTTTCCGGGGGAGTATTTTCCGTGGGGGTTATTTTCCACGGAGAGTATTTTCCGGGGAGGGGGTAAACGTCAGCCACCCTCAAAACACACTATGCTCACACAGGTTGTCAAGCGGGCGCAACAGAAATGCTTCAGGAGCGGTTGATGGTATTAAGCTGAAACGTTCAGCGTGGGTTGAAGGTGATGTTGGAGAAACCAAAGGTATTATGTGCATAATGCTACTGATGTTGCTAGGGTTATTGCTATTGCACAGGCTAAGGGTATTAAGGTGAAGCTCTTAAGGCATATTTAGGTGATGTTGAACTAAATCAAAACAAACTATGAGCATATGGACTTTCAAAAGGTGACACAGCAATATCTGAAGAACGACTTACATTATTAAGTTAAACCTTTAAGGGCAAGTTGTGGGGGATGTTGAACTAGCCAGAAGGTACTAAGTGCATACTTATAACACTACCACTACAGTTACTGTAACTAATAATGCAAAGGGTATTAAGGCAAAACTTTTAGGGAACGTTTAGGAGGAGTTTCAATTAAACTAAAAAACTGTGTGCAGGCAGGTTTTCAAAAGGGCATACAAGCAATATCATAGGTAGCACCAATCTATAATAGCTAGAAATATCATTGAAACTTTTAAAGGAGCTAATTTGATTCAAAATTAAAAGTTCTGGAGACCTCTTTAAGAGTAAAAAGAGATTGGAGGGCAAGCAGCCCCTCTCTTAAGCTCATTCATTTTCCAAACGCATCCAGTCAAAATTTTGAGACAGCCATTTTGTTCTGCATACTAGAACGTTCGAGTAATAATGTTTTTAGGGATATTGGGCAAGTCAACACCCCACAACTATGCAATTGGCTCATTATGCTTTAAAACTAAATCTTGCTTTAAACTAAAGCAAAAGGCATTGTGTTAATACTTGCCAATAAGGCACCTCAGACACCTCAAATCGAGAACGACTGGGTGTATTATGTTGAAACTTTTGGGGCTACTACTATTACTATTTCTGCTCTTACAAATTAAATAAATAAAAAGAGTATAGGTGTATCCAGGTTTTCAACGAGCATAGATAGAATCTCTTGGAAATGATATCAAGTTTATTTTTCAGGTCAGCTTCAGAAGTTATAATATTAAATTAAAAATTACAGTTTTTGTCAGGATTAAAAATTGTTGAAAATATTTCTTCAGCATACAAATAGCAACCTAAACAATGGATTCTTATAGAAAAAAAAAGAAACAGAAAAGATATAAAATATTATTTTTTTTTTCATGATAAAGACTAGGTCTACTTCAATAAAATACGAACAGAAATTAATTGAGAAAACATTTTCCACAAAACAAGTTGTTCAAAGAAAAGTAAAGAGCTCCATAAACAAGTTTTTTCAAAATCAGGTAAAGAGCTCCATTAAGCCAAAAATGAGCATAAATAAAGTCAAATGATCTTCCAAACATAAAACTACCACATACCATTATCAATAAATAAATGAAATTCAAACGAACAGAAATTACAATAAATAGACGAGTCAAACTCAAAACGAGCAAAAATTAACATGAGTTGGGCTGATAACCCCATGTTGCCTTCGCAAGACCAGAACACAATTTGGGCTTTACTGAAAAAAAAAACAAAAAAAAAACACAACAACAAACAAATGACCGTGGATTGTCAGTTTAATCGACATAACCTTATATTTATTCCTTAAAAGTTTTGATAATTTTTATTTATGAAAGTAAGAAAAGTGAAAACATTTCATACGTATTTTGTTTTTATTAAAGCGCAAATTGTGTCTAGTCTTGAGACCATCTCGCTATAGCACCATGTTTTTTGCCACCTAACAGGGCACCACAACCATTAATTTCTATTTGAATGACAATTCTACTAATTTCAGAGGACTCTGGGTTTAATGCTATCACCTCAGAAAAACTAAACAAAAAACAAAGAAATAAATGATCCCCAGGGAAAATAGAAAACAATCCAAGATCATTCATTTAGGAAAAATACAAAATTTTGTATTTTTATAGATTGGAGCTTAAAAATGCTTCAATCTTGTCTTCTAGTACGCTAAATTTTATGGTGCAGTTTTCATTAATATCATAGGGGGGAGGGTTATGCTCCATTTTTGAAAATGGGTTAATTTTTCTAAACCTGGTAATTTAGGATGGGTAGGGTAGCTATAAATTTAATGAATATTTAATATTTAAAATAAGCATACAAATTCGATGTTTTTGTGATATTCCTAACGAAACGCTACTTTCGAGTTTCGGTTACTATTAACACGTGTTGCTCCCCATTGTTCCTTACACATACAAGTGGTAGTTGCTCACCAGTCCGACTAATGATCGTTCTAAATGATTGTATGTCAATCATTGCAAGTTATTCACATTGCAGTTTTCCTATCCTGAATTTAAACACTCCCAGTTCTTACTTCATATATGGTGTTTTTGATTTCTACAAATCCCGTGTTTAAAGCTTTCTTAGATTGATGATTACAAACAAGAGGCTAATGTTGCAATGGAGAAGTCTAAAATCAAATTAAGTATGTTTTAGAAAATAATCTTTTATTCTCATGAAACCTGGCATTTAAAGAACTATGATATCTGTTATTGAAAATTTAAGGGTAGTAATGAAATTTCAAAGTCCGATATCAAAACTTATAAATCGGGATAAAGGATTTTATCCCTATTTAAACTTTTATTTATCGTCATGGAAGGGCAGTGTGGTCTCTGGAATCATCTACAAAACATATAAGTATATATTTCATAGACAGGGTTGGATTTTCGAAAAATTTGATATTTAAGAATTTTTGAATTTATAAACTTCAAATTTGAGGCTAATATTGCTACATAGAATTTCACCATTATTGTGTTGCTATTCTTACAACGATTAATTTCACTCTAACTGGAAATAGCACGCTTCTACTATTAATTAATTTAAAAAACGTTGTCCAAAGAAAATTTCCAGAGAAAAGTGAAGAACGATAACAAAGCCTAAAACAGACAGAAATAAAGTCAACTAATAATTCAAATTCAAAAGAAAAAATGGCTAGAAATAAATTAATGAATATTTAAGCCAGATATATGAAGCCATATTAAAATGAATAACTGAGTTACACTTAGAGTAACCAAAAATTATCGAGTGAAAATTTGGAATCGGTACTGTGACTTATGCCGGTTTTAATAAGTCTCTTTCTTTATTTGCAAAATAAATTCAGACCTATTAGTGATTGTCAATGCACCATTAAATGGATAAAAAATTGCTTTCATTCACTATATAATATGTAGCCAAGCTCTGTAAGTCATTCCACAGGTTTGTTAAAAAAAAGAAAATCTTTCTGCCTTCTGCAATCACATAAGTCACGTAACATCAAACATGCAGAAGCATGCTTCCACGAATTTCTGTCTTGATGAATTTCCCTCACGGTTTGAGATATAAGAACAAAATTATCACCAGCGTACTTAAAGACAAAATTGTACTCTTGACATTTTGTTCCAGCATCATAACCCTAGGTCAATCTTTACCATAGTCATAGCCAGAGCCAACAATATCAATAGCCATAATGACTATAGCCATAATAGAATAGTCCTGAATGGCATATAGCCTAGTCTAGTTTGATCAATGAGCTTGCAAGCTATATTCTTGTCTTCTTGTACTTGATTTCTTGTCTTCAAAAAAGTTCTAAATCAACTACTGCTTTGGTTAAAAGGCCCCTAAAACCAAAATTTCCCTATCAATTTTGGAGCCCAACAACATATTCTCAGATTTTTTGGCTGATTTTCAAATGGGAAACAAATCTCTCCTAGTAAATGTCAGCAGTTTTCTAAGTCTCCCCTGCATTAAAAGTTCTTTAGCCAATAAGTATCTAATAATATACATTTCATCCAACAAAAAAAAAAGGTTTCTTTCTCAGGACTGAATTATACTGAGTATTTCCTGTTCCTTTTTTCTTTTATTAGAAAAGTAATTTCTTGAGCAAGTCAAAACACAATTAAGAAATTCCAGAATATTGCCATTCTGTGTTCTTTGTTAGGTTATAAGATGCAGACACAATATAATACTATTCTTATCTTGTCGATGAACGAATCACTCCAAGCAACCCATAAAGACCGATCATTTGATAGACTGGAAATAATATCCGACAAAAGCGAAGAAAAAAGGTACTGGTGCATTATGCGGGCACCGCGAAGAAGTCAAGTTTGGTTAATGCTATAAAATAAAATAGGATGAATATATAATAGTTTAGAAACAAATTTGGGCTATATATTTGCACATTAGGGGGGGGGGGGTAAAGCACGGCATATATTAAATACGTAACTAACCTAACCTAGGTACCTTTCTCCCTCCTAAGCCCTAAAAAAACAATCGTTTAAATATTGAGAAACCACGCTTTGCCATCAATTTATCTAGCAAATCACCCGTTGTCTGCTAATGAAATAGCAGTTTGACGGGTTTCGTGACAGGTTTCTTCGGTACAGTATATAGCGATGCCCGTATAATGCACCAGTACCGAAAAAAATATACAAACGAAACGAGAGTGATTTTCAGCCTGTAAAAAAAGAAGAAGAAAAGCCAGAGCAAATATTTAGGAAATATTTGGTGCTAAAAAAACGAAAATACAATCAAATTTTTGACAATTACTTCCGCTTAGCCTTCCTAGGCACTATATAAAAAAAATTTTCTCCGCTTTTTTTTGTCGAACGTCATGCTGATTAGCATGGCACAAATAAAGAGAGATATTTGCTCCTTACTAAGTAAAATCGATCTCCAAGATTTGGAGGAGGGCAATGTCGTATCCATGATTTTTTTTTCGGAAGAATTTTGCAAAAGGATTTTTTCAGGGGGAGGGGAGGGTGAGCTATACGAAAAATAGTCTCGAAAAACGAATACAAAATTTTTCAAAGTTCATTTTGTTACGTTTTTATAAGTCAGAAAAACATTTCGGGGAGGAGAGGTGACTTGGAGGAGGCTATAAATAATAGAATATGTTACTATCGAGGATGGAACAAAAACGTCTTAAAACAAGGTACCAGAACACCAAAACAAAACATTTTTGCCACCGAACCCGACTTAGATTTATTCGGTACTTACGCATACCGTATAGAGTAATGCAACGCAAAGCGTGGTTTTCATTGCGTTTACGATATTTAAACTGTTGTTTTTTGGGGTTTAGGGGGGGAGAAGGTACCTAGGTCAGATTAGGTAACGTGTTTAGGTACTGGTGCGTTATATGGTCACTTCTAAAATTTCAAGTTTGGTTAATGCTAATTAAATAAAATAAAATATGATGAATATATAATAGTTTAGAAACGAATTTGGGGCTATATATTTACACATTAGGGTGGTGGGGCGGGGGTTAAACCATAGCATATATTAAATACGTAACCTAACCTAACCTAGGTACCTTTTCCCCCCTTAAACCCCAAAACACAATAGTTTAAATATCGTAAACGCAATGAAAACTGCTCTTTGCATTCTATTTCTCAATAGTGGTCTCTTGAAAATAGCCACTCTGTCGGGCTCCGTCCCTCATTAGTATATAAAAGTGACCATATAACGCACCAGAACCCTTATTTAATATATGCTAAGCTTTACCCTCCCCCCAACCCCTTAATGTGCAAACATATAGCCTAAATTCGTTTATAAACTATTATAGATTCATCCTATTTTATTTTATTTCATTAGCATTAACCGAACCTGACTTTTTAGAAGGGTCCATATAATGCTTAAGTACCGTTTATTCATATCTGAATAAATTTAGAGATAGAAATTTAGCAACTCTTTTTGTCGATGAAGATTCAAACACTCATAACATTTTTATTCCCAAAGACAACTAAACATTCAAAGGAAAGTTAAACTTTCTAAAACTGTTTGATGTCATATTTTCTTTGCTTATTTTTTCCTGATTGTTCACCCACGCTTTTTTTGTGATTTGGCGCACGGTACTACCAAAATTCATGTAACTACATCTGGAGGACTATTTCGTCAAAAACTGAATTCAAGATATTTTCAAATCTGTTAAGATGCATTAATTGAAAAAAAAAACTTTCCGAAAAATAAGTTTTTCAAAGAAAAGTAAAGGCCATTTTAAACTTAAGCTCAGCAGATACAAATATCTGTTAAAATTCAAGTTCAAAACGATCAGAAACTACTATTAAAGAATAAATGAAACTCAAAACGAAAAGAAATTAAATAAACAATCATAGCAAAAACATACAACAAGTAATAATATAAATGAATAAATAGATTTTAAAGCGAGTAATGCTTAGATTGAATATGAAAATCAAGCTTAAAACGAATAAAAATATTTTGCTATTGAAGCATAAATGAAACTTAAAATGAACAGAAATTAAATAAACAATCAATGAAAACAAACATACAATAGATATTAATGTAAATGAATAAATTAATCTTAAAACAATTGAAACTTAAATTGAATATGTAAATCAAGCTTGAAACGAACAAAAATCACTACAAACCTGAGGTTGGGTATCGCCTCCTTCTCTCGCTATATAAGTCTAAAACCTACTACGTCATTTGGGGATGGGTTTGAGTAAAAAAGGGCGTGGGGGGAGGTTAACTGCCCTTTAGTCTCTTTTAACTCTCTAAAAGTGAACTATAACTTTCTATTTTCAATCAAATGAGCCCTTGCTGAAGTTTATACGAGCATCCCTTCTATAAGTACAATATATACCCTCAGAGTATAACTTACAACGTCTGTCCCTGGGCCCTGGGGGGTTGTGTCAACCATGGATTTTTAATATCTGACGTTTGAACTATTTCTAACAAAAAGGTCACATCAACTTTTTATCAGATGGGTTTATCCATCCGATAAACCCAAAGGCGTGGAGGGTGGGAAGGCCTAGTTGCCCTCTGTTCTTTTTTTACTCTGAGACCATGAACTAGAACTCTTAATTTTCATTCAAATGAGCCCTCTCTGAAGTTTATACGAGCATCCCTTTCATAAGAACCATATAGGCATTGTAAGCCCCAGGACATAGCTTACAATGCCTGCCTTCTGAGCCAAGGGGGTTATGTCGACACTGGAGTTTTTTTTTTTATCTGACCTTTGAACATTTAAAAAAAAATGGCTATCTCAAAATTTGTATCGGATGGATTTTATGAAAAAAAGGGCGTGGGAGGGCTAGGGGCCCTTCGATCTCTTTTGACTCTTAAAAAATGAAATAGAACTTTCAATTTCAGTTCAAATCAGCCCTCTGAAGTTTATACGAGCATCCCTTCCATAAGAACCATATATGCCCCAGGGCATAACTTGCGACGCCTGCCTTCGGGCCCTCTGTGGTTGTGTCGACACCGGAGTTTTTTTATCTGACCTTTGAACTATTTTTAACAAAATAGCTATCTCAAAATTTTTATCGGATGCATTTGGGGGAAAACGGGCGTGGGGGGGAATAGGTGCCTTCTGATCTCTTTTGACTCTTAAAAACTGAACTAGAACTTTCAATTTCCAATCAAATGATCCCTCTCTGAAGTTCATACGAGCATCCCTTCCGCAACAGCTGTATATGCCCCTAGGCATAACTTACAACTCCTACCCCGGTCCCTGAAGGATTATGTGGACCCCGGAGTTTTCGTTACATAATCTTTGAACCATTTTGAAAAAATGGCTCTCCAAAAGCTCTTATCGTTTGGGTTTGAGAAAATAGGGCGTAGAGAGGGGAGGGGAGATAGTTGCCCTCTGATCTCTTTTGACTATTAAAAATTGAACTAGAACTTTCGATTTCCAATCATACGACCCCTCTCAGAAGTTTATACAAGCATCCCTTCCATAAGAACTACATATGCCCCCAGAGCATTACTTACAACGCCGGGCTCTGGGCCCTGGGGGTTGTATCAACCCCGGAGTTTTCATTATATGATCTTTGAACTATTTAGAAAAAATTGTTATCTCAAAGTTCTTATCGGATGGGTTTGAGGAAAAAAGGGCATGGAGGGGGGGGGGGCTAGTTGCGCTCCGATATCTTTTGACTCTTTAAAAGTGAACTAGGACTTTCAATTTTTAATCAAATGAGCCCTCTCTGAAGTTTATACGAGCATACCTTCCATAAGGACCATATATGCCCTTAGAATAATACTTACAACACCTGTCCCGGGCCCTGGGGGGTTGTGTCGGCACAAGAGTTTTTCGTATCTGACCTTTGAACTATTTTTAACGAAATGTTCATACGTAAAGGAGTTTTTGTTATATGATTTTTGGACTATTTTTAACAAAATGGCTACCTCAAATTTTTTATCAGATGTATTTGAAGAAAAGGGATTGAGAACTCTTAAAAAGGGCACTAGAATTCTCAATGTCCAATCGAATGAACCCCCTTTGAAGTTTATACGAAAACCCCTTCTATATGAAGTGCCTCTGGGAAAAAAATAAATGGAGTGTGGGGAAGGCTAGCTGCCCTCCGATCACTTTTGACTCTTAAAAAGTGAATTACAACTTTCAATTTCCAACTAAATGAGCTTTCTGTCAAGTATATACGAGCATCCCTTCCATAACAACCATATATGCCCCCAGGGCATAACTTAAAACGCCTACCCCGGGGCCCTGGGGGGCTATGGTGACACTATAGTTTTTGATATCTGATCTTTGAACAATTTTTAACAAAATGTCTATCTCAAAATTTTTATCTGATGCATTTAGGGCGTGGAGGGGAGGGAGAGTTAGTTGCCCTATGATCTCTTTTGACTCTTAAAAAACGAACAAGAACTTTCAATTTCCAATCAAAAGAACCCTCATCAAAGTTCATACGAGCATCCCTTATATAAGAACTATATCCCCAGAGCATTACTGACAACGCCTACCTCCGGGCCCTGGGGGGTTGCGTCGACACAGGTGTTTTTCTTATTTGACCTTTGAACTATTTTTAATGAAATGGCTATTTTGAAAATTTTATCGGATAGGCCTGGGGGAAAAAGGGTGTGTGGATGGGGGGGGGTGCTAGCTGCCCTTGGATATCTTTTGACTCCTAAAAAAAGAACTAGAACTTTCAGTTTCCAATCAAATGAGCCCTCTTTGAAGTTTATATGAGCATCCACTTCATAAGAACCATATACGCCCCCAGGACAACACTTACAACGCCTACCCCTCGGGCCCTGGAGGGTTATGTTGACACCGGAGTTTTTGTTATCTAATTTTTTAATAATTTTCAAAAAATCAGCTATCTCAAAATTTGTAGTGGATGGGTTTGGAAAAAAGGGCGTAGGGAGGGTGGCTAGTTGTCCTTAAATCTCTTGACTCTTAAAAAGTTAAGAGTCAAGAACTTGTTGGAACTTTCAGTTTCCAGTCAAATGAGCCCTGTATGAAGTTTTTACGAGCATCCCTTTCATAAGAACCATACATGCCTATAGGGCATAACTTAGAAAGCCTTCCTCCAGGCCCTGGAGGGGGTTGTATTGACACTGAAGTTTTTTCTTATCTGACCTTGAAACTATTTTTACCAAATTTCTATCTCAAAATCTCGTCACATGGGTTTGGAATAAGAAGGCGTGGGGGGGCCTAGTTGCCCTCCGATCTCTTTTGACTATTAAAAAATGAGCTCGAACTTTCAATTTCCAATCAAATGAGCCCTCGCTGAAGTTTATACGAGTATCCCTTTCATAAGAACCATATATGCCCCAGGGCATAACTTACAAAGCCTGCCCCAGGCCCTGGGGGATTGTGTCGACACCTGAGTTTTTGTTATCTGATTTTTGTACAATTTTGAAGTTACTGGCTATCTCAAAATTTTTATCGTTTGCATTTGGGGAAGAAGTGGCGTGGGGGGGGGAGGAAGGGCTAGTTGCCCTCCAATCCCTTTTGAATCTCAAAACATGAACTAGAACTTTCAATTTCCAATCAAATAAGCCCTCTCTGGAGTGTTTACGAGCATCCATAAGAACCGTATATTGCCCCAGGGCATAGCTTCCAACGCCTGCTTTCAAGCCTTGGGGGGCTGTGTCAACCCCGGAGTTCTCGTTATAGGGTTTTTGAACTATTTTTTTTTTTTTTTAATGGCTATCTCAACGTTCTTATCGGATAGGTTATATGGAAAAGGGGCGTGGAGTGGGTGGGGGCTAGGTGCCCACCGATCTCATTTGAATCTTAAAAAGTGAACTAGAACTTTCAATTTCCAATCAAATGAGCCCTCTCCGAAGTCATCCCTTCCATAAGAACCATATATACCCCCAGGGCATAACTTACAACGCCTGCCCTGGGTGGTTGTCTCGACACCGGAGTTTTTGTTATATGATCATTGAACTATTTTTTATCCAATAGTTATCTAAAATTTTTATCGGATGCATTTGGGAAAAAAGGGCATGGGGGGGGGCTGGTTATCCTCCGATATCTTTTAACGCTTAAAAAGTGAACTAGAACTCTCAATTTCCAATCAAATGAGCCCTCTCTGAAGTTTTTACGAGCATTCCTTCCAAAAGAACTATATATGCCCCCTGGGCATAACTTGCCAAAAGTATGTGGGGGGACTGTCCTGCTCAAAGATATAATTTCCAGAACTTTCAACTACGTTGGACAAAATGGCTATCTCAAATTTTTTATTGGATGTTTTTAAGGAAATGGTGGGCGTGGAAGGGGTTTTACTTGCCTTCCAATCACTTTTGACTATTAAAAAGGGAACTAGCCATTTAAATTTCCAATCGAATGAGCATCTTTTGAAGTTTTTACGACAATGTTTTCTATAAAAAACCTTATATGCCCCAAGGGCATAATTTACAACCCTTGCCCTGAGGGCTGTGGGGGATCTGTCACCCTCAAAGACCTAATTTCCAGAATTTTCAACTACGTTGAACGAAATAGATATCTCAAAATTTTGATTGGATATTTTTTGGGAAAAGTTGGGCGTGAGAGGGGGGTTAGTTGCCCTCCAATCACTTTTGACTATTAAAAAGGGCAATAGCCCTTTGAATTTCCAATCGAATGAGCCTTTTTGAAGTTTCTACGACAAAGTTTTCTATAAAAAGCTTATATACCCCAGGGAATAACTTAAAACCCTTGCCCTGAGGGCTGTCAGGGGAGTGTCCTCCTTAAAAACATAATATCTATCTGGAAATCAACTACGTAGAACTAAATAGCTATCTCAAATTTTTTATTAGGTGTGTTTAAGGAAATGGTGGGCGCGGTAGGGGTGTTAGTTGCCTTCCAATCACTTTTGACTATTAAAAAGGGAACTAGCCATTTAAATTTCCAATCGAATGAGCATCTGTTGAAGTTTCTACGACAACGTTTTCAGTAAAACCTCATATGCCCCCAGGGCATAATTTACAACCCTTGCCCTGAGGGCTGTGGGGGATTTGTCATCCTCAAAGACCAGATTTCCAGAATTTTCAACTATGTTGAACAAAATGGCTATCTCAAAATTGTGATTGGATGTGTTTGGTGAAAAGGTGGGTCGGAGAGGGGGGTTAGTTGCCCTCCGATCACTTTTGACTATTAAAAAGGGCAAAAGCCCTTTGAATTTCCAATCGAATGAGCCTTTTTCGGAGTTTCTACGACCAAGCTTTCTATAAAAAGCTTATATGCCCCAGGGCATAACTTAAAACTCTTGCCCTGAGGGCTGTCGGGGGAGTGTCCTCCTTAATAGCATAATTTCTTTCTGGAAATCATTTACGTAGAACATAATGGCTATCTCAAAATTTTGATTATATGTGTTTGGGGAAATGGTGGACGTGGAAGGGGGTGTTAGTTGCCTTCCCGTCACTTTTGACCCTTAAAAAGGGCACTAGGACTCTTGATTTCCAATCGAATGAGCCTCCTCTGAAGTTTATGCGACGACCCCTTCCATACGAACTGCCTCTGGGAAAAAATAAATAAATAATGGCAATAATAAATAATAAAACATTGGAGCCGTATGGCCTTTACTATAGGCAACGCTATAGCGTTGCCTCTGATATAGCAGTGTAACTTTTAATTTGAAAAATTCTAACATTCAGATTTTATCTTTATGGTCCTGTGTACTTGAAAATTTTTATATCATATATTATTATATTTGCTTTAGTAATTCGGAAAATTGAGCTTTCCAAACTAGATAAAAATCGCTACCATCCAAAATACTTGTAGGTTTAAATTTTGTTTTAGTTCTCAATCCCAAAGGAAATTATCGATCTGTCTATTCACTTTAAACAATTAATATGTTTACCTACATCTCCCATTAAGCTCAGCACAAGACAAAAAAAAAAATTAAAAAAATTAAAACAAAACCTAAGGAGTTCGCACGAGTTTTCATTATAGTACTTGGGGAATATTTAATTGTTCGCATTAAATTCGAAAAAGGTTCAGAAACCAAATTTAAAGAAAACAAGTTTTTTCTACTGAAACTAATGAGCACCATTAAAACTTAAAAACGACCAGAAATTATTCCGTGCATGAGGGAGGCTACCCCCACCTCAATACTTCTCTCCTCACGCTAAAGTTTTTGTAAGCACTTTTAAAAAGGGTCCTGATTCTAATTACAAGGCCCTTTTGTTTCAGAAATCGTTCTTAAATAATTGACACACAAGGTTGAACTTTAGCATAAAGAGTGGAGTATTGAGGAGGGGTCAGTCCCGCTCAGATACTGAATAGTTTCTTTTCCTTTTAAATGTTAATGTTACTCCTTACTTTCAGTACGAAAAGAAAACTTGTTTTTTTAATTTAATTTCTGATCGTTTTACAAATAACCCTGGGAAAATTGGCCCCTCCACGGGAAATGCTCCCACGAAAAAACCCTCTACAGAAATTTCCTCCCACATAAAGTTCTTCAAACATGAAATTACCCCCCAGACAATTTAATCCTTGCTGAGAATTCCCCCATAAAATTTCTTGCTTACGATTCCGCCTGAAAAATACTCCTTAGCATAATTTCATTTGAAGAAAAACTTGTTTCTATTTAATTTATGATTCTTCTAAAGATCATGGAGGAATTGCCCTTGTGTAGAAAATATTTTCCGAATCCCCCCCGGAAGTTTCACCTGGCGACAATTTCCCCATGGGGAGTTTTTACCCTGGGAAATACCGCCCGCTAAGAAAAATTCCCAGAGAGTTTCAATGCCGGTGAAAGCTTTCTCCGAACTTTTTTCCCAGAGTATCTTCAAATGTAGAATAGGGTCGCCAACCAGAAAGTAAGAAAACACAAAGCTAATTTTGTATACGAATTTTGGGAAATTCACCGTGTGTAAAATTCCCCTTGGAAAGTTCAACCCCGGGAACTTCCATTCCAAAAGGAAATTCTCCCCTTAGAAAACACATCCCCAGAAATTCTTCCCCCATGAAAAAAGTCGGTATACTTCCCTATAACAAATAAATATGTAAACGATGGGCAAATTTCATAACTTGTGGCCCTTCCTCCGGTGGTTCTAGGGGTTATGTCATCTCCGAAGACATACTTATTGCACCTTTGAATTTTAGTGAATGAAATGGCTATCTCAAAATATTGATCAGACGACTTTTGGGAAAAAGGGCATGGGAGGGAGTTAGTTGCCCTCCAATTTCTTAGGTCACTCAAAAAGGGCACTATAACTTTTAATTTTCGTTCAAATGAGCCCTCTTGTGATATTCTAAGATCCCTGGTTCGATACGATCACCCCTGAGGAAAAAAAAGCAGAAAAAACAAGTAAACACGCATCCGTGATCTTTCTTCTGGCAAAAAAAAACAAAAAACAAAAAAAAACACATTTGTGCAGATTGCAGCTTGTAATCTCTACAGTAGGATTATCTCACACGCTAATCTGCTGGTGTATTTTTCATTAAGATTATTTTACTTTTAGGGGACCCCCCCCCCTTTCGAAAATCTGACAAATTTTCTCAGGCTCGTAAGCATTAATGGGTAACACTAAACCTAATGAATATTATAGATTTTGGAATCAGCATAATAAGCTAATTCTATTGATATATTAAATAAAAAAAACAGGTTTTTTCAACTGAAAGTATGGAGCAACATTAAAACTTAAAACAAACAGAAATTAATACGTATATGAGGAAGTTCACCCCCTAGTCAATACCTCGCTCTTTACGCAAAAGTTCGAATCACAAACCCCTGAATCACAAAGGCCGTTTAATTAGAATAGATAGCTCTTTTGAAAGTACTAAAAAAAATTTTTAGCGCAAAGACCGAGGTATTGATTAGGGGGTGAACCCCCTCATGTACGTAATAATTTCTGTTCGTTTTAAGTTTTAATGTAGCTCCTTAATTTCAGTTAAAAAAAACTTTTTTTGTTTAATTTCTGATCGTTTTTAAAATAATGCTGGGAAATCCGGCGCCCCCTTCATAGAAATATCCCTTCCCCCAGGAAACCATCATCCATGGAAAGATCCTCCCACTTAAATCCCTCCTCCGACCCCCCCCCCTCCCAACCAGAAAAAAATTCCTCCTGAAAACGTCTGTATACTTCCCAATAACCAATGCTGTAAGTAAACATTGGGCAAATTTAATAACTTACACCCCTTCCCCCGGGAACTGTGGGGGATCAAGTCATCCTCAAAGAAATATTTATTATATTTTTCGACTATACTGAATAACATGGCTATCCCAAAATGTTGATCAGGTGACGTCGGAAAAAAATGAGCGTGGGAGGGGGCCAAGCTGCTCTCCAATTTTTGGTCACTTAAAAATGGCACTAGAGCTCTTAATTTCCACTCGAATGAGCCCTCTAACGATATTCTAGGACTACTGGATCGATACGATCACCCCTGGGAAAAAAGAAACAAACAAACAAATAAACACGCACCCGTGACCTTTTTTGTGGCAAAAAATACAAAATTCCACATTTTTGCAGACATCTACAGTAGGGTTTTCTGTTACGCTGAATCTGATGGTTTGATTTTCATTAAGATTCTATCAATTTTAGGGGGTGTTTCCCCCTTTTTTCGAAAATAAGGCAATTCTTTTCAGGATTGTCACTTTTGACGGGTAAGACTAAACTTGATGAAACTTATATATTTGAAATCAGCATAAAAAATCCGATTCCTTTGAAGTATCTACTGGTATAAAAATTCCATTTTTTAGAGTTTTGGTTACTATTGAGCCGGGTTGCTCCTTACTTATGGTTGGTTACCACGAACTGTTTGATATCTATTGATACCAAAATTCTTTTTTTTAGTTTCGGTTTCTACTGAGTCGTGTCGCTCCTTACTTATAGTTCGTTACCACAAACTGTTTGATCACCAATGATACATCCTTTTTGTACAGCATAGTAAGTTATCCATATATTTGTGCGTGAGTACCCTCCTTACATATTCAATCAATTTTTAAAAATGCTACTTATTTACTATTTTTCCCTAGAAATAGCACGGGTCGGACACTTCCTACCCTTACCCCTATATATATATGTCCATGAGTAAGAAATGAGAAACCGTTGGGCTCTAATTTTGAAGTAAATGTCTTGTGAGACCTATATAAGCAAAATAAAACAATTTGCAGTACTTGCTTATACCGTGTGTGGTTTTGGGAATCTCGAGGAAAAATAAAATATTGTTTTTAATCTTGTTTTTTAAAGGGTGCTCAGAAATTGACGGATTTCCTCAGTCAGTTTCTTATATTTATAAAAATAGTGAAGCGTTTTTTTTTTTTTTTTTTTGTTTTTTTTTTTAATCCTGAAATAGAAAAAAAGTTGGACCTAAGAATATTTTCTGGTTTCAGCTAAGCTTCACTTATCATTTTAATTATCAGAGCAATTACCACCAAGGAAAGAGAAGCATTTGTTCTTAAGTCATTGAAACTTAAAACTGAGAGTCAGGGGAAGATAAATGAATAAAATGCTTCGTTTCATCCATGTACAAATATTTAAATAAGATTCGAGATGCTAATTAGAAGGAATTTGCATGATAAGGCTTGCATGATTGAAAAAAAAGGCGAATCCAAGAGGAAGTGATAATTATTCGAAAAAAAAAATCATGTAACTGAGCATGGGGAATCTGGAAACCAATGAATAAAACTTCCAGCCCTTCAATTTATGCAAAATGTGGAGTTCTTTAAATTATTCTATAAGTGTTTTTATCCTTCTAGTTTAGTAGCCAAGTTTAAACATAGCTATTTTTCAATGACAGCCGGTTGTGCGATTCAGGTTTAAAGGCAGTAGATACTTGGGTAAGACATGAAACGTTTCAATTTCATACTGTAAATATATCATGGAACAATTACTCCTTACTTAAGACACGATGAGCTCGGATAACATTTTGTGTTCCAAATCTTATGTGTTCTGAATAAATGGACCTTTATTTTAGAATTTAGAAAGGGACCCCTTACCTTTTTGAGGCCTAATGCGTCCTGTATATTTTTTAATTTCTGCTGTTCTCATGAAATTTTAATTGGGAAAAAATTACGGAAAAAAGAGAATTTTTTTAATCCTAAATAGGCAGCACGAGGTTAATTAAATATCAGAAATTAAATATCAAATAATTAAATATCACTTGTCTTTTATCGAGGTTTTTGATGACCCCTGAAGCTTCTGAGAAAGTCAACTGAGGAACTTTTAGGGATGACTTACCAGGAAAATCATCCCAGATGGAAGTGCACCGTCGAATAAAGCTGTTCTTCAGATGCTCTGTTCTTGGCATGCCAGCCTCAAGATAATTAGACCGAGCTATATGCCATCGTGTCTGCCGTGTATGTTGGGCCATGGGAGGGGAGGGGGGTTATAATACGAGAAAGCTGTAGATGAACTTATGTACTTGTAAAAAAACAGCCATCGACGACACATCAAACCTCTCTCTAACCGACTAGAGAGACTAATGGGGAACGACTGAACCTGCCCTATTAATCCTATTCTGGATCTTTTGGGGTAGTGCCAATAATATTTTTGAAGCAAAAGCATACAGCGGACAACCATTCTTTCCGATGGATCTCATGCAAGACTTGTAAAGAGGGATGACCAAGCTGAGCAGCAGAAGGTTTTGCAGTGAAGTGTGTTTGTTTTTAGTACCAATTTTTTTTATTGGTTTATAAATTGAATATTTCTACTGTTGTTCACACCTTAGACAAAAGCAACACTTATAAGACTTATAACTTACAGACTTATAACTTACAACCCTTGGCTCCAAGGTCTAAAGGATTGTGTGAACCCCGAAAACATTGTTATATGATCTTTGGATTATTTTGAACAAAATGGTTATCTAAAAATTTCGATCGGACGCATTTGGGGAAAAGAAGGTATAGAGGGAAGCTAGTTGTCCTCCTATCTCCTTAAAATCTTAACGAGGGGACTAGAACTTTCAATTTCCAATCATTTGAGCGTCCTCCAAAGTTTATACAACCACCCCTTCCATAAAAGCCGTATATGCCCTCACAGCATAACTTAAAACCCTTGTCCATGGGCTCTGGGAGCCGGAGGAGAGGTTGTGTCAAGACTGGAGTCACCATTACACAGTCTTTGGACTATTCAAAAAAAAATGATTATCTCACAATTTTGATTGGATTCATTTTGGGAAAAGAGGGCATGGGAGGGTCTAGTTGCCCTCCGATCGCTGTTGGCTCTCAAAAAAGGAATTAGAACTTTCAATTTCCATACCAATGAACTTCCTTCAAAGTTTATGCGACCACCCATTCCGTAAAATCTTATATGCTCCCGGGGGTACTTGCCCCCCTCCTCGGCTCTGGGGAGTATATTCAACCCAGAGCTTTGTTATCTGATCTTTAGACTATCTGAACAAAATGGCTATGTCACAATTTTGATCGGATGTATTTGGAAAAAAGAGAGCGTGGGAGGCAAATTGCCCTCCGATCACTTTTGATTCTTTTGACAGGCACTTAACTTCTGATTTACAAGCAAAACAGCCCCCTCCGACGTTAATCACCCTTCCCATATGAAGTGCCTTTGGGGAAAAAATAGAAATGGCCTAAATAATAAAACATTGAAGCCTTATGGAGGCCTCAATGTTTCAATGTTTAAAGAGGCAGCGCTATAGCGTTTAGTCTGACATATAGAATTTTAAAAATAGATTATTATTGATTATCCAATATTTTAGTATCCGGAATTGAAGCTGATGGATTAATTTTAATCTAGACTACCCTGTTTTGGTGATGTTTTCCCCTTTTTTCTACAATTTATTAATTTTGTTACTCTAACAACGTTTGAATACGTAATTTTACATTCCTATTTGTTACCGATAAGAGATCAACACCAAATTAAGTTTTTTAATGTATATCATGTTTTCAAACTTCCTTTTATATGCCTTTCCCACTATGATGATGGACATTCACCATCACAGTGGGCCATATTTGGCCTTCGACATAAGAGCCTTATGTATGTATGTATGTATGTATTTATTTATGACCCATCATACAAAAAGAAAAAAGAAGGATGGAGTACATTCAAAACAAAGAAAAGAGAAGAAACTCAAACAGTCAAAAGCAAAAACTAACATTAAACATCAAAAAATGACATTTTGCCATTCATGGCCAGTTTCCTTACTGCACATATGAGCTTTAAGCTCACATAGCTTGACATATGGATCCGATAGGCTATATTTTCTTATAAGGTACGTGTTACCGGTCCATGGGGGGACTCACGGTAGAAACTTAGCATATCTAGAAAACGCACGCTTCATTCTAAGACGATCAAATTCACTAAATATTCGGTAAAACGGCACTAAATAAAGAATATGTGGCAGGGCTACATTATTATAAATCCTTGCGAGAAGGGCTCTATTCAAATGGAATTGGGAACTAACAATCGCACCATATGAACGACAGATTTTACTCTCCATATTTTCCAACATTAGTTGCTTAGTTTTCTTAAGATTCTTACCAATTGGGAGACCAAGATATGTCAACTTATCACAAGGCTTTACTCCAATACCATTCAAATCTATAGATGCATCATCAACTCTAGTCACACCTAACTCATTGAAAATCAAAACTTCACATTTTACTGCGTTTAGGAGAAGCCCAATTTCGCGGTAATTTTCAGAAATTTCTCGGAAACCTTTTTCTAACCCGCTAGTGCTCCAACTAACATTAAGAACATCATCTGCATAAGAAAGTATCGATAAATCCATCCCTTTATAAATATTAAGTAAAAAAAAATAAGTTTTTTAAACTGAAAGTAAGGAGCGACATTAAAACTTAAAACGAAAAGAAATTATTCCGTATATGAGAGGGGCTGTCCCCTCCTCAACGCCTCGCTCTTTACGCTAAAGTTTGACTCTGTCTCACAACTTTGTTTTTTAAAACAATAAAAAACTTTAGCGTAAATAGCGAGGCGTTGAGGAGGGGACAGCCCCTTTCATATACGGAATAATTTCTGTTCGTTTTAAGTTTTAATGTCGTTCCTTACTTTCAGTTTAAAAAACTTGTTTTTTTTATTTAATTTCTGATCGTTTTTTAGTTAATGCAGCTTTTATTTTGGCTCACCGTCATTGAATAAGTAAACAAAATTTGCATAAAAAATTTACTTTTCTTTTGCTAAATGGCCGTCTCTAAATTTGCTTCTGACGTAATTTACAGATTAACTTACGTAACAAACTTCTATATTCGTATATTTTTATTCTGGCAAAAAATACAAAGTTGGAGATTTTTGCAGATATGAGCTTGAAACCTATGTAATAGGGTTTTCTGATACGCTGATGCTGACGGTGTGATTTTCATTAAAATTCTTTCACTTGTAGGGGATGTTTCCCCCCTCCTTAAAAAATCAGGTAAATTTCCTCAGGCTCGTAGCTTTTGATGAGTAATACTAAACTTAATAAAATTTATATATTTAGAATCAGCATTATAAGCCCATTCTTTTGATACATTTATTGACATCAAAATTCCGTTTTTAAAAGTTTCGACTACTATTGAGCCGTATCGCTTGTTTTTGTTATTGTTTTTTTTTTTTTATTGCGTATATGTTATTACGTATATGAGGGAGTTCTCCCCTTAGTCCCCTTATTCCGTATATGAAAGGGACTGTCCCTTCCTCAACGCCTAGTTCTTTACGCTAAATTTTGACTTTCTCATAACTTTTTTTTAAACAATAAAAAACTTTAGCGTAAAGAGCGAGGCGTTGAGGAGGGGACAGCCCCTTTCATATAGGGAATAATTTCTGTTCGTTTTAAGTTTTAACGTCGTTCCTTACTTTCAGTTAAAAAAAAACTTGTTTTTTTTTTTATTTAAATGAAAGGGGCTGTCTCCTCCTCAACGCCTCGCTCTTTACGCTAAAGTTTTTCATTGTTTAAAAAAATAGAGTTGTGAGAAAGTCAAACTTTAGCGTAAAGAGCGAGGCGTTGAGGAGGGGACAGCCCCGTTCATATACGGAATAATTTCGGTTCGTTTTAAGTTATAATGTTGTTCCTTACTTTCAGTTAAAAAAACTTGTTTTTTTATTTAACTTTTGAACGTTTTTGAATTAATGCAGGTTTTGATTTTGGCTCACCGTACATGAATAATTAAAACAAATTTTGAATATTAATTTTACTTTTATTTGGTTAAATGGCTTTCTCGAAGCATGTTCAATTTTATTTACGAACGTTAGTAGTAATCTATATGCTGATTTCACGAGCACAAGAATATACAGTGTAGTTTGACGAGCACATTGCAAAAAGCGACCAAACCATTTATATTATATACCTATAAAGTGATCAAACAGGTTTTGAAACTATAATTGTGATTGTATAACGCAACCAGACGGGTTTTTCAGGCAACACCCATTTTTTATGGCCATCAGAGAGAGCGGAGGTTACTCCATATGCGATAACTTGATTGGTAATTGGATTCGAATAAAAGGAGTGATTTTCATTGCAATTCATATTAGTAAGAGAATTGAATTCAGAGAGAATAGTTTGTTTGAGAGGATATTAGTAGAGAAAATGAGTGGAGCATTCACACTATTGGAGGTTGATGGTGGAGCCGGCAGCAGCAAAGATATACGAGTACCAAACGTGGCTGTGGAAATAACTAGAGGCTGTAGAATATGCCTTGAATGGGATGATATGTATGCTAGATATGTGATATCATTGCGTAAATTTAAAATGGAGGAGCAATTATGTTTTGCTGCGAAACTGAATATTGTGCATATAAATAGACTTTAGGCAGCACTAGACGCACTAGTGAAATATATTGATGAAAACAAATTGAATCAGTGATTATTATTGTTGTACTTATGTTCAATAAAACAAATCAAAGATATTTTTCTTTCTATAGTAGGCTAGCGTGTATTTTTTAGAGTAGAAAAAATCTCTGGTTAGTCTGAAGTTGGTTGTGAGAGTGTTAGGACTCTAAAAAATGGATAGATTTGAGAAAGAACGCATCATGGGGAATCTTGTGTTTATGGAAAAACGTTTGATTCTAGATGATGATTTTCTAGAGCTGTCTATTCAAAGGAAGATATTTTCTCAGGGAATGCTTGTCGATATAATGAAAACTGATTCTCCATCATTAGACTATTGCATGAAGCTTTTACGTTATGATAGTAATGCATTTACACAATTTATTGACATATTAATCACGACACAGCAAAATGATATTGTGGATATGCTTTTAAACACTAGTTTAGAAATTTAGGACTTTTTTCTCATGAGAAAGATGGAGTTCAAGGATTATTTACTCCTCTTTCTCTCTATCCCACTCAATTTGTTGTTGGTAGCTCAGTTTCATTGTGGCAGTGAGAGTGTCAACACATGAAAAAATGTTCCATACATGTCCGCTATGTATGTACACACTGGGCAGCTGGTCATCATGTGAGAATTGCACAATGATTGATGAGTATGATGAAAAGTGCAGATTATGCAACCCGTGTAAATTGCGTAGAGGATATGCTGTACAAATGAAAGGTTGTAATTCCTGTCTTGAAGAGGTGTGTGACTCTCATCCTAGAGGGCACCTATGCTCCAATTGCCACTATGATAAATGTAATCAGTGGGAGAATACATATCCTGGTATGATTGGAAAGAATCCTAAGCGTGATTTTAGTTTATTGCTAAGAGATTGGTATCGTCGTGGCTTTAGATTGTTCTGGGAGGAGGAACCGGGTCAGCGATTCAACTGTTGGAACAATAAAAGAATTTGGTTTCTACGTCATCGTTGTGAAGACAGTGGCTACTATGATTACAAACCCACTTATTTTTATTTGGCTGTGACAGAATGTGATTCGCCACTTGAGGACACTGTTTATGACATTGCTTCAAATAAGCAAATTGAAACATGTGAATTCTACAGAATGAATGAGAATAGTATCATTGACTATACAAAGAGATATGACAAGAGTGAAGTTACACTCTACTGTAGACAATGCGACCCTGACATTGCAGCACATCAGGATCAGTATACTGTGAATTCAGATAATCTACCGCATTAGTTGTTATCGACAAATACCTATACCTAGTAGAAGATGAAATCTAAAGAGTAGAAAAGTCGTTTTTATCACGTACATACATTTTTCATTTATAAATAAACAATTTCACATACATTTTTAGAACATTTTATTCGTAGGGCACTAAAATCAATATAAAACACGCTTGTAAGTATATTTTCCACTAGAAAGTCGTTCAATCGAGGTAAGTCAACGTAGATGTCGAGAAACTGCTTGTAAGTATAGCCACGACATCTGAACATGAAAAAGAGTAGAGCATGAAAGCCACATGTCTTAGTCGTTAAATCCTGTACTCTCCTTTGATTTTGAATAATGTTTTCCCACTGCTTTCAATAAAATTGCTGATGTATGGAGTGTAGAATTTATACGATAGGCCAAGAGGATCAAAAAATTCAATATTCTTCGCTGTTTGAAAGATGCATAGCCAATGGTCTGTCTTCAAAGTCGATGGACTGCTATCAACAATGATTAGGGTATTGTTAACACTTGGAATTTTTTCAATAAAGTCCGATGGTATGCAATAAGACTTGTACTGGGACATGTATGGATCCATACTAAATACGTTGATTATTTGGTTTGTGTTCATGGTGCTAGGTCTAGTAGAACACTGCCGTCGGGTGCGATTTCCCAATAGGTTTCAAATTGACTCAATGATATTAGCGTGATACTCTCAGTCAAAGCATCGGAAAATGTACACTCTAAACGTACATTCCCTGTTCGTACTATGCTCATATCCTGGGTCCCCGACAAGTCCAAAACAATTACGCCATGATTTTTTGAAAACATTGAATCGGTTATTCCATTTTCAAATTGTTGGGAGTCATGATCTAGGGATTGCATGGTCAACTCGTACAGAGTTCTATAGGATTTTTTGTCAAATGATATAGTGTATAGTGGAATACCATTCACTTTACACACAAGGCTAGATAGACCGAAAAAATTAAAATCATGGGGGGATTCAGTCCAGGATCCAACGGCACTGCCACTCTTCACAAAGGCCAAAGCCAATTTTGATGGGATTTCTCCATTGATAAATGATGAATCGGTATAGCTACGAGACCCGGTGGCAATTTGACGTCGATTGGTGATCGTATGGGGGACAAGAAGTTTAATGTTGTTGCCATTGGCTCTTAGCTTTTCCACTGCCAATGCAACAGAGCTCATAACCTGTTGATTTTGGACGTGGAGAATTGCCGATGGGATAATGACATATGCATCGGGTGCCGCAGGAAGTGTTTTTCTCAAAATGAAATTCGATGGGGCCAGTTGCAACTTTATGTCAGTCTTGACATTGGGGGGTAACCAGTGGGATATTTTGAATATCTCATGATTTAATTTTCCAACTAAATGATATTCCTGGGTCACTGCAGTAGTCAACTCACCGTCAGTATCAACAACTTATCAATTTTCATAGCCCAATGACTGTCCTCTCAACTCCTTATATGCCTTTGGTGTCATCATCATAAATTGTATGTAGCTTGCATAGTTGGATAAATTATTGCTAGTGCTCACCAATGTTCAATTAATAAATACATTAATTTGTTTGAACAGGTTGTGTAGAATACAGTTTTCGTAGGAGAGACCATCGGCAGCAGTTGGAGTTGTATTATCTGACTTTTTCTTCACCGCAACATTTAAGTTAATAAATGTTTATGACAAATCAATGAAATAGTCTTCATTGGAAAATATTTGAAAGTGTATATTTTCCGAGAGGGGTTGCTGGGGATGAAATTGTTCATAGTAGCCATACCTGACATTGACATCAACATTTTCAGCATTGAACAGATTCAATGAGGAACTGATTGATGGATGTGATTCCTTGTGAGGGAGATAAGTCATCTTAAGAGAAGAAATCCTTCTTTGATCTAACAATCTTTTTCTTTTTCTTCTTATTGGTCTTCCTCGTTTTATTCCTCAAAGTCCCTGTTGATGTCCTTCGCTTCCCGCCTGGGTAGAGACTGATGAGTGAATGACGTGCACGCATCCTTTTCAATCCCTTCCCATTTTGCTGAGATTTTAATTGGTCACCAACGGCTTTTGCTGAAGATCTAATATTTTCCTTAACTCTCTCCTTGAAATTCTTACCCGACCCCCAGTCCTGTGGTGTTGAGGCAGCAAAATTTGATGCAGCAGGTACAAGATATTTTCTGGCAAGGGGTAGTGCAGAACGAAATAGCCTAGCAAACCAGCTACCAAGACCATAGCCAGACATTGTAGTACGCCTCTTGTAGTAGCCCAATCCATTGCCTATTTGACGTGGACTCAGGGCACCAACATAGCAATTGATATCGGGACAGACAAATGGAATTCTTCTAGTGTTCATTTTAGGTGGTGCTGGTGACGTCGACGATGGGTCGAAAATGACATGTAATCACTGCTAAGCCTTTTGTTATTGCTAGAGGATCACCCAATTCACTTCTTAGTGTTAACTGAAAGAGTTCCAAATACGAAGTGTTTACAGGAACATACTGAAGATGCTTTATATTATAGTGATGAACAAGTTCATGAGTTGTTTTTCGTTCAAGAACACGTAGGAGGGGGACATTTGAATTACCAACTCTCGATGTTTCCACAAACGATGCATAGAGAAATATGCAAGAGTCCGAGGCGAAACCAGGTGGATAATCAGCAAAAATAACTTGATCCATCCCGTAAACGCTGCCAGCGTTTTTCCCATTGATCATATTCAGTTTAAAGCCAAGAACGTCTCTCAGATTATCATTGAGATGAATTATTTCAGTGTCAACAGGTGAGGTAATGTAAATCCTATCGTGTTCTATTGAATAATTAAAATGGAATGTACCATTCCTACGATATGAGATTTTTCTATTGATTGTACGACACAAATCTGTCATACAATCATATTCATTATATTTCAATTTGACATGTGGATATTCGCTAGATTTAAGTGCTTCAACCCATTCATACTCGACAAAGAGTGACCAATCGAATGGTATAACTTTTATATCATACACACGATCCTTTCTCAGGATTTCATAGGTATTTTTGAGAATACAATCGACAATAGCCACTTCATACTTTCCGTCATCGAAGTTGATGGCGGGGAGAGTTTCGTCCAAAAATCACTTGTTTTATTCAAGTCATTGTACAGAGGATCGGAAACGTTGGACATAAATGTTACATAGAAATCAGTGGGCATTGTCAATATCTTCAACACTGATCCAAGAATCAAAATCAGAGTTGTATCCTAGCCACCGAACAAGTAACTGTTTCTTGCCCCTGCGAGTACGAGTCTTTAATATCTTTTCAATTTGATAGATTTCACTATTATTTTTAACTTTTGTAGTTCATAGTCATAAAAGCCGCCGAGAATCTCTTCATCTTTGGTATCGCGCAAACGATAAGTTATGGGTTTAGTGTCTAGGATTTTTGCCACTTTAAAAAGTTCTGTGGACCACAAGTAATTACCCTTTTCAAAAACATTAGTTGTTCTATTAATTCGAACAGTATCACCAACATTGAATTTTTTTCTTGACAATCGTTTCATTGGAATATTGTTTAAGATAGGTATCAATTGAATCATGATCAGAATGATGAACTTCCGTTGGGGTTGAGTTGGACAATGATCGATGAGGTCGTTGATTATAAATCAACATGATTTTATCTAAATCATGAATAAAAGCAGATGTATTTTTCAATGTGCAATATCTTGAAATTAAAAGTCGAATAGTTCTTATCAATCGTTCGGCCAATGCAGCCTTTATAGGACTATGACTATGATAGAGCAGGTATTATATTTCACTAGTACTTTTGCAACATGGGGATTAACAAATTCACTACCGCGATCCGTTTGAATTTTTTTATACGAATCCTGTTCGAGAATACTTTCTATAGCCTGAGCAACTTCAACACCTCTCTTCGAGCGCAATGGAATGGCATATGCATAACGACTATATTGCAAGTAGAATGTACTTGTACGGTGTATTGTGACGTCTTTGAATCTCATCTAGAGTTAAGAGATCTGCTTGCATTATATGCAATGGGAAAAAGGCTTTAGTTTTTCGATAATGATTAGCACGAAGTCTATGATTTCTATGCAGAGTGTAACTTGATTCATTTTGTAGATAGTCTTGTACACTTTTAGCGTGAACACCAGTGACTTTGGAAAGAGTGGTGGGGGAACTTAAACTTCCCACTTCACCAATATTTTCATAAACACGTTTCAGAACTTCAACCATTTTGAACGTAAACGTGTAGTGTAACGTCCGCTACCCTTTTGTATACTAGTGGTTGGTAGGTGGTTGTGGTGACATTGACTTGATACGTCTTCGCTTTTGTCTAGCTATCAGTGGTGTGCTCCTCCTCCTCATTGTCAAATCAATGTTTCCACTAGGTTTGCTAGTATTTTCCAAGATTGATTTAAAATCTTCTTCTTCTTCTTCATGTTCATATTTTAATGGTGTTGAGGGTGCATGTTCATTTAATTTTTTTAGAATTTGCCTATTGCTAATAAGGCTTTTGGGGAAGTTTAATGTATTTAGAAAGTTGTATAGATGAGCGTCAAATGATAATAGTCCTTTACGATTTGTAACCATATCATAGATTAAATCAAGTAGATTATAGCTCTTGCCCTGAATTATAATCCCTTTCCCATTGCTATCAACTTGAATATGATCTTGACCACTTTCCATGAGATATGTTATGAGTCGTTTACTTTGTTCACGATATGAGTGGGGCATTAGATTTCCAATGTTCGACACAATTGAATCCAATTCCTCCTTCTTTAATTGTGTTCCAGCAGCAGCAGCAGAATCCTGAGGAGATGATTCTTTTTTGTGATCAATACCACTGGTCTTCGCACGATAGGGCTTATGTTTGTCCACTCGGCGAAGTGCATCTTGAAGTAAAAGCAGTTTTTTATCATCCTCAATATTCTCGTTGTCAATGAATTTACTCAGATTGTTCTCAAAGTGTTCCACGGGTGAGAGAGCGAGTTCTATTGGAGTCAATTTATAGGGTTTTGCCATTCTCTAGAGAAAACTGTTTACAAGTCCTGCAATTATCGGCAGTAAAAGTGTGAAAAAGCTACCGCCCGCCTGAAGAAGACGTTTCCTTTTAAAATTCTTTCCTTTGTTTTTAGAGGCCAATGTACGTACAATGGAACGATGTTGCTTTGCCTGTTGCTTAACTACTTCTGGCAGTTGAACATTGCCCTCGGTCAAATTTAAACAAAGTTCGGATATTAGATTAATGAAATCATTGTCAATACCATGTTTGAGTATGGCTTTCCTAAGCGAGGGTTTTGAAGTGCTTAGAACTGAAAATAAATGTCTATTTTCTTGTAGTTTCTATAGTGTCATGATGGCAACTAATAGCCTTTTTACTGTTCACGGGGAGATATACTGTAATTTCATTGTCAAAAATATCTGTGACTACACGCAGATCCTCGGGTGTATTTTGATTAAGATCCAATAGGATATAGCCGTAGGGTTTATTAGTTGCCTGATTGTATGCTGAGAGCAGAAATTTAGGTGCGCCGGGGTATATTTGTTTATTGAGAGTTATTAGCGAGCTAGAATCACGAAAAACTCTGTAGATGATATAGTAGGTGCAGTTCAATGCAAGTGTTCGCATACATTTGCTCTGGTGAAAGAGATTGTGTAGAACCAGAGTAACGGAAATCTGTTCATGATGAGAGCGAACAGTGAACAGTTGTAGCATTTCCTGGGATAATTGTTCAGCAGATTTAGCCAGATCGTCAATAATCAGCCAAGAGTTCGGTTCAATAATGCTGAAAACGTCAAGTCCCTGTATGAATTGTATCTGCACCAAACCCGATATGCCAATTGCTTTTATTTTATCGTATGACTCCTGCCAAATACTGTAACAATAGTAGATTTTTTCGGCTTTTCCACAAACATTTATCGCAATTTTTAATTATTTTAGTTAAGAGTGTTGTTTTGCCTGACATTGATGGCCCACACAGAAACGATCTGAATGGTGTTTTAAATTGATACATGTTCCCTTCAACAGTTCACCTACAACTAACTGTAGACTATAGTTGTCTAAGGACTAAATAATTTCCCTACTAGTCCGTTCAAGAATAATGAGAAGAAGAAGAAGAAGAACAAAGAAAAAATCAATAAAGAATCATATTTTCTTTTATTATACATAAAAGTAATAGCACTTTATAAATACTACATTGAACATGAAAAAAGCACATTAAACATGAAAAAATACACTTTTTTTATTTATTATATAAAAAATACAACATTTGTTTTACATAAGCACTGGAAAAACACTTTAATAAATACACTTTTTTTATTTATTTGTAGAAAAAATACATCATTTATTAGAATATACACACTTTAAATAATATCACACTTTTATTTACAACATTTAAATTTGAAATGGGGTCCCCCGGGGGTGGCCGCTGCGGCGGCGGAAAGGCGCCGGCGGAAGCGCCGCGGGGCCCGCTGTGGGGGCCTGGAGGGGGGCATTAAATAGTGGAATTCGTGATGAAATTTCTCTGCCTTGCACACATTGAAAATTGTTTGTGATAAAAAAAAAAAAGAATTTAAAAACACCCATCACCCAAAAAACCCTCCCACCCAATTTGTACTTTTAAAGAAATTTAAGTTAATTTTTGTAGACCGAGTTGTTTTCTGTACTCTACACATTCAACTCGGTCTGAGATTAAATAGTGACCGTGTGGTAGTACCTTCACACCATCCTCAAGTACATAGACTTTGTCCGATATGGCCGACAGGGCGTTCTTCTCAACTCTAACTGTGTAGTTTTTAAATTGTAAAGAGCGAATCACCATGACTTTCGCTCTTGGGACCAAACTACGTTCCACACAGTTTCTATACACACTCATGTCGAAATTATTTTTTACAAAGTGTGTAGGTACCCCCTTGCAAACTTGTTTGATATCCTTGTTGTGCGTTTCCACACAGTATACCTTCGGCCCAGGAAACACACCACTGGATATCAGATCGCTACCCGTTTCAGATTTTAACATTAACAATTGATTTGGGGCCTGGCGTTTCACTAGCTCTGGGTAGCGGGATTCATCCCAATTGGTGTAGTCCATTCGTGAGCTAATGTACTCGCCATTTTCCAAATCATTCAATAGATTTTCAGTTTTAACTTTTAACAGGAGTGAATCAGTGTCCCCATAATACACTTGAACTTGTCACTCAATCGGCCACTGTACCTTGCATACATTATAATAAAATGACAACATGAGTTTTTTAGATATTTCAGTTATTGCACTCTCGCCTGCAATATTTTTATTTAAAACAATGTTTCTTTTCTTGCGATGTAGGAGCACAATATCAGAGTCTATGATTGTGAACGATGTGAAGTTTGGATTCGCAATGATTCGAGCACAATCTTTGGGATTGGTTACAATGTCACATCGACTTCTGTTTCGTACGCTTTCGCAAAATTTACCGAAGGCTGAGTTCAAAATGAGTTTATAGACTTCTTTTTCAACTTTCGTTTTCGCTTGTGAACGCTTACTGACAAAGGTGTCAATAAACGTTTTCATGTAAGGCTTTTGATCAATTGGAGGGCTCTATGAAATCTTTGTGACTTTGAAACCATTGGACACCATCCATTTCAATAGCACGTGATGAACAACGATATTCTGTTTCGGGTTGAGGTCGGCAATTAGTTTTTGTTTTGAAGGTACCCAGTGCATACTCCGTCCTCTACTAAAGATAAATTGTAGGGGCTCAGAGAGTCCCTACCCACCGGTCTATTTATGCACGGAAAAACAAAGTCTTTTACCGAGTCATGGATTTCCATGGGTATTTCACCGTCAATTTAAAAAAACCATCCCTGTGCCCCATTCTCCTCAACGCTAGCAATGTCGGGGAAATTCGAAGCACAGGATTGTTAAGCCATTTATAATTGCCACACGGCAAACAGTAGTGAGACATTGCCGATGGGTAAAGGGAATTCATATCCAAAAAAACTGCGTCTGACTTTTCATCGGTGTGCTGTCCGGTCGGATCAGTTTTCATGATACGGTCCCCGTGAAAAAACATACCCACCCCTCATTGATCTCTCTACAAACAGATGCTGATCCACATCGGCGATCAGACCTATTTCTTCTTTGCTGATTTTAAGTATCAAGTCCATCACCAGATGAGGAGTGGAAAAAATAATAACCTAAATCCAACCCAAATTCCCCATAGATTTTATCCGTATTTTTGCACACAATGTCCAGAAGAGTGAGTACGTCACTGGCCAAGTATAGTTTACAATAATCCCACCCATTTTTACATCCTCCCTTTGCCCAAACCCTCTTAGCAAATTCATAGTCGCTAGTGGTGCACTCACTCTCAGTAAGAGAATTGTAAAAAGCTTCAATGGGCGGTAATGACACCTCATCTAGCCTCGAGGCAGAGTTGTAATAATCATATGCATATATGCCCTTACACGTTAATAAATCATACATTTCATCATCGGGAAAGCGCTGTTTAAGGAGGGGGAAGCTATCAAAATTGTCACTTTTCTGTACCTGAATCAATTGACTTAAGGATTTGGGGAAGAAGCTGAAAGAGTCTAAAAACCGGATTTTATTCAGGCACGTGTTACCCTTGTCAACTGTTTTCCACATGAATTCTAGCAGCAGTAGCTTCTCCGATGATTTGGGTATGATATTATATGAAAAAGAACCATCTATCCATGCGTCATCTACAACTCCACCCTTGGCAATGCGGGCCAACGCCGGTAGAACAAACTTTAAGTCATAATTGGAATTGTGTAAAAACTAAAAAAGAGCTTTGAATAAAAACACCTATTCAATAAATGTCATTTATTTATTTGAATTTTAATTAAAATAATTGAAATTTTTACTTGAAAATTCTCAAAGATAAATATAATGACACGTCCCATAAACTTTCTGTTTACGTAAAGTTGCGCATATTACGTGTGAAATTTGAGGGATGTTAGAAGTAATGCCTATATTTAATGGTCCTAGGGAAGCCATGTTTACTTGTTTAGTTCATCGCCATAGTTCAACAGTAATTTCTTGTAAAGTTAGATTTGTGTATATTTAAAAAAAGAGCAAAAATTTATTGATTTTTTCTTGCACAAGTAAAAAATAAAGTCTAAAGTCGAAAAATTGAACATTCTTGCGTCAAGTTATAATTTTTTTTCAAGTTTTAACTTTACTGTTTACTGCCGTAAAAAAACCTTTTTAAAAGTTAATAAAGAAAACGAAATAAATATGATATTTATTTTAAACCCTTGGACACCTGACTTCTTTTTTTTGTTCATCACGTTGATTTTTGCCAAAAAGAGGCTGAACTCGTTTGTATTACTTGGCATACTGTGCCCTGGGGGGTTCTATTGACACCGGATTTTTTTTCTTGTCCGACCTTTGAACTATTTTAACAAAATGTCTATCTCAAAATTTTCATCAGAGGGGTTTTGAAAAAGAAGGCTAGATGGAGGGGGGCTAGCTGCCCTCGGATATCTTTGACAATTAAAAAATGAGATCGAACTTTCAATTTCCAATCAAATGAGCCATCTCTGAATTTTTTACGAGCATCCCTTCAATAAGAGCCATATCTTCCCCAAAAGCATAACTGACAAACACCTGCCCTCGGCCCTGGGGCTGTGTTGACCCCTGAGCTTTCCTTATATGGTCTTGGAACCATTGAAAAAACTATCTCTAAGGTCTTATCGGATGGGTTTGAGGAAAAAGGGCGTGGAGGGGGGGCTAGGGGCTTTCCAGTCTCTTTTGACTCTTAAAAAGTGAACTAGGAATTTCTATTTCCAATCAAATGATCCTTCTTTGAAGTTAGTACGAGCATCCCTTCCATAAGGCCCATATATACCCCCAGGGCATAACTTACAAGGCTGCCCCGGGCCCGGGTGAGTTGTGTCGACACCGAAATTTTTGTTGTATGATCTTTGGAACAATTTTTAACAAAATAACTATCTTAAATTTTTATTGGATCCATTTGGGATAAAAGGGTTTGGGGGGGAGCTGGTTACTCTCCAGTATCTTTTGATGCTTAAAAAGTGAACTAGAACATTCAATTTAAAATCAAATGAGCCCTCTCTGAAGTTTTGACTATTAATTACTTTTGACTATTAAAAAAGGAACTAGCCATTTAAATTTCAAATCGAATAAGCCTCTTCTGAAGTTTTCTTCTGGCAAAAAATACGAAGTTGGAGATTTTTGCAGATATGAGCTTGAAACCTATGTAATAGGGTTTTCTGATACGCTTAATCTGACGGTCTGATTTTCATTAAAATTCTTTCACTTGTAGGGGATGTTTCCCCCTCTTTCAAAAATCAGGTAAATTTCCTCAGGATCGTAGCCTTTGATGAGTAATACTAAACTTAATAAAATTTATATAGTTAGAATCAGCTTTATAAGCCTATTCTTATGATACATTTATTGACATCAAAATTCCGTTATTCAAAGTTTCGATTACTATTGAGCCGTTTCGCTTGTTTTTGTTATTGTTTTTTTTATTGCGTATATGCTATTACGTATATGAGGGAGTTCTCCCCTTAGTCCCCTTATTCCGTATATGGAAGGGGCTGTCCCCTCCTCAACGCCTCGTTCTTCACGCTAAAGTTAGACTTTCTCATAACTCTATTTTTTTAAACAATAAAAAACTTTAGCGTAAAGAGCGAGGCGTTGAGGAGGGGACAGCCCCTTTCATATACGGAATAATTTCTGTTCATTTTAAGTTTTTAACGTCGTTCCTTACTTTCAGTTGAAAAAAAACTTGTTTTTTTTTATTTAAAATGAAAGGGGCTGTCTCCTCCTCAACGCCTCGCTCTTTACGCTAAAGTTTTTCATTGTTTAAAAAAATATAGTTGTGAGAAAGTCAAACTTTAGCGTAAAGAGCAAGGCGTTGAGGATGGGACAGCCCCTTTCATATACGGAATAATTTCTGTTCGTTTGAAGTTATAACGTTGTTCCTTACTTTCAGTTAAAAAAAACTTGTTTTTTTTTAATTTAATTTTTGAACGTTTTTGAATTAATGCAGGTTTTGATTTTGGCTCACCGTATATGACTAATTAAAACAAAATTTGAATATTAATTTTACTTTTATTTGGTTAAATGGCTTTCTCGAAACAAGTTCAATTTTATTTACGAACGTTAGTAGTAATCTATATGCTGATTTCACGAGCACAAGAATATACAGTGCAGTTTGACGAGCACATTGCAAAAAGCGACCAAACCTTTTATATTATATGCCTATAAAGTGATCAAACAGGTTTTGAAACTATAATTGTGATTGTATAACGCAACCAGACGGGTTTTTCAGGCAACACCCATTTTTTAGGGCCAATCAGAGAGAGCGGAGGTTACTCCATATACGATAGCTTGATTGGTAATTGGATTCGAATAAAAGGAGTGATTTTCGTTGCAATTCATATTAGTAAGAGAATTGAATTCAGAGAGAATAGTTTATTTGAGACGAAATTAGTAGAGAAAATGACTGGAGCATTTACACTATTGGAGGTTGATGGTGGAGCGGCAGCAGCAAAGATATACGAGTACCAAACGTGGCTGTGGAAATAACAGGAGGCTGTAGACTAGGCCTTGAATGGGATGATATGTATGCTAGATTTGTGATATCATTGAGCAAATTTAAAATGGAGGAGCAATCATGTTTTGCTGCGAAACTGAATATTGTGCATATAAATAGACTTCAGGCAGCCTTAGATGCACTAGTGAAATATATTGATGAAAACAAACTGAATCAGTGATTATTATTGCTGTACTTATGTTCAATAAAAGCAAATCAAAGATATTTTTCTTTCTATAGTAGGCTAGCGTGTATTTTTTTAGAGTATAAAAAAATTCTGGTTAGTCTGAAGTTGGTTGTGAGAGTGTTAGGACTCTAAAAAATGGATAGATTTGAGAAAGAGCGAATCATGGGGAATCTTGTGTTTATGGAAAAACGTTTGATCCTAGATGAAGATTTTCTAGAGCTGTCTATTCAAAGGAAGATATTTTCTCAGGGAAGGCTTGTCGATATAATGAAAACTGATTCTCCATCATTAGACTATTGCATGAAGCTTTTACGTTGTGGTCCAAATGCATTTACACAATTTATTGACATATTAATCACGACACAGCAAAATGATATTGTGGATATGCTTTTAAACACTAGTTTAGAAGCTTAAGGACTTTTTTCTCATGAGAAAGATGGTGTTCAAGGATGATTTACTCCTCTTTCTCTCTATCCCATCAATTTGTTGTTGGTAGCTCAGTTTCATTGTGACAGTGAGATTGTCAACACATGAAAAAATGTTCCATACGTGTCCGCTATGCATGTACACACTGGGCAGCTGGTCATCATGTGAGAATTGCACAATGATTGATGAGTATGATGAAAAGTGCAGATTATGCAACACGTATAAATTGCGTAGAGGATATGCTGTAAAAATTAAAGGTTGTGATTCCTGTCTTGAAGAGGTGTGTGACTCTCATCCTAGAGGGCACCTATGCTCCAATTGCCACTATGATAAATGTAATCAGTGGGAGAATACATACCCTGGTATGATTGGAAAGAATCCTAAGTGTGATTTTAGTTTAATGCTAAGAGATTGGTATCGTCGTGGCTTTAGATTGTTCTGGGAGGAGGAACCAGGTCAGCGATTCAACTGTTGAAACAACAAAAGAATTAGGTTTCTACGTCATTGTTGTGAAGAAAATGGCTACTATGATTATAAACCCACTGATTTTTATTTGGCTGTGCCGGAATGTGATTCGCCACTTGAGGACACTGTTTATAACATTGCTTCAAATAGGCAAATTGAAACATGTGAATTCTACAGAATGAATGAGAATAGTATCATTGACTATACAAAGAGATATGACAAGAGTGAAGTTACACTCTACTATAGAAAATGCGACCCTGACATTGCAGCACATCAGGATCAGTATACTGTGAATTCAGATAATCTACCTGCATTAGTTGTTATCGACAAATACCTATACCTAGTAGAAGATGAAATCTAAAGAGTAGAAAAGTCGTTTTTATCATGTATATACATTTTTCATTTATAAATAAAAATTTCACATACATATTTAGAACATTTTATTCGTAGGGAACTAAAATCAATATTAAACATGCTCGTAAGTATATTTTCCACTAGAAAGTCGTTCAATCGAGGTAAGTCAACGTAGATGTCGAGAAACTGCCTGTAAGTATAGCCACGACATATGAACATGAAAAAGAGTAGTGCATGAAAGCCACATGTCTTAGTCGTTAAATCCTGTACTCTCCTTTGATTTTGAATAATAGTTTTCCCACTGCTTTCAATAAAATTGCTGATGTATGGAGTGTAGAATTTATACATAGGCCAAGAGGAACAAAAAATTCAATATTCTTCGCTGTTTCAAAGATGCATAGCCAATGGCCTGTCTTCAAAGTCGATGGACTGCTATTAACAATGATTAGGGTATTGTTAACACTTGGAATTTTTTCAATGAAGTCCGATGGTATGCAATAGGACTTGTACTGAGACATGTATGGATCCATACTAAATACGTTGATTATTTGGTTTGTGTTCATGGTGCTATGTCACACTGAATATGCTTTATATTATAGTGATGAACAAGTTCATGAGTTGTTTTTCGTACATACTGAAGATGCTTTATATTATAGTGATGAAAAAGTTCATGAGTTGTTTTTTGTTCAAGAACACGTAGGAGGGGGACATTTGAATTACCAACTCTCGATGTTTCCACAAACGATGCATAGAGAAATATGCAAGAGTCCGAGGTGAAACCAGGTGGATAATCAGCAAAAATAACTTGATCCATCCCGTAAACGGTGCCAGCGTTTTTCCCATTGATCATATTCAGTTTAAAGCCAAGAACGTCTCTCAGATTATCATTGAGATGAATTATTTTAGTGTCAACAGGTGAGGTAATGTAAATCCTATCGTGTTCTATAGAATAATTAAAATGGAATGTACCATTCCTACGATATGAGATTTTTCTATTGATTGTACGACACAAATCTGTCATACAATCATATTCAATATATTTCAATCTGACATGTGGATATTCGCTAGATTTAAGTGCTTCAACTCATTCATACTCGACAAAGAGTGACCAATTGAATGGTATAGCTTTTATCAAAGGCAACGCTGTAGCGTTGCCTATAGTAAAGGCCATACGGCTCCAATATTTTGTTATTTATTATTATTTTTTTCCCCAGAGGCACTTCATATGGAAGGGGTTGTCGTAGAAACTTCAAAGGGGGGTCATTCAATTGGAAATCTAGAGTTCCAATGCCCTTTTTAATAGTCGAAAATGATTGGAGGGCAACTAGCCCCCCCCCCCCACGCCCACAATTGTCCCAAACACATCCAATCAAAATTTTGAGCTAGCCATTTTGTTCAGCATAGTTGATATCTAGATAGAAAATATACTTTTGAGGACGATACTCCCCCACAACTCTCAGGGCAAGGATTTTAAGTTATGCCCTGGGGGCATATAAGGTTTTTATAGAAGGCGTTGTCGTAGAAACTTCAAAAAAGGCTAAATCGATTGGAAATTAAAGGGCTAGTGCCCTTTTTAATAATCGAAAGTGATTGGAGTGTAAAAAGCCCCCTCCCCCCCCACGCCCATCATTTCCCCAAACACATCCAATCAAAATTTTGAGATAGCCATTTTGTTCAGCGTAGTTGATTTCCAGATAGAAAATACATTTTTGAGGAGGACACTCCCCACAACCCTCAGGGCAAGGGTTCTAAGTTATACCCTGGGGGCATATAAGGTTTTTATAGAAGGCGTTGTCGTAGAAACTTCAAAAAAGGCTCATTTGATTGGAAATTCAAAAAGCTAGTGCCCTTTTTAATAGTCGAAAGTGATTGAAAGGCAAGCAAACCCCCCCCCCACGCCCATTATTCCCCCAAACACATCAATCAAAATTTTGAGATAGCCATTTTGTTCAGCGTAGTTGATTTCCAGATAGAAAATATACTTTTGAGGAGGACACTCCCCCATAACCCTCAGGACAAGGGTTTTAATTTATGCCCTGGGGGCATATAAGGTTTTTATAGAAGGCGCTGTCGTAGAAACTTTAAAAACAGGCTCATTCGATTGGAAAATCGAGAGTTTTAGTGCCCTTTTTAATAGTCGAAAATGATTGGAGGGCAACTAGCCCCCCCCCCTCCCACGCCCATCATTTCCCCAAACACATCCAATCAAATTTTGAGATAGCCATTTTGTTCAGCGTAGTTGATTTCCAGACAGAAAATTATTTTTGAGGAGGATACTCCCCCACAACCCTCAGGGCAAGGGTTTTAAGTCATGCCCTGGGGGCATATAAGGTTAGAAGGCGTTGTCGTAGAAACTTCAAAACAGGCTCATTCGATTGGAAATTAAAGAGCTAGTGCCCTTTTTAATAGTCGAAAGTGATTGGAGTGTAACTAGCTCACCTCCCACCCCCCACGCCCATCATTTCCCCAAACACATCCAATCAAAATTTTCAGATAGCCATTTTGTTCAGCGTAGTTGATTTCCGGATAGAAAATATATTTTGAGGAGGATACTCCCCCACAACCCTCAGGGCAAGGGTTTTAAGTTATGCCCTGGGGGCATATAAGGTTTTTATAGAAGGTGTTGTCGTAGAAACTTCAAAACAGGCTCATTCGATTGGAAATTAAAGGGATAGTGCCCTTTTTAATAGTTGAAAATGATTGGAGGGCAACTAGCCCCCCCCCCCAGGCCCATCATTCCCCAAAAACATTCTAATCAAAATTTTAGATAGCTATTTTGTTCAGCGTAGTTGATTTCCAGATAGAAAATATAGTTTCAGGAGGGACACTCCCCCACAACCCTCCGGGCAAGGGTTTTAAGTTATGTCCTGGGGGCATATAAGGTTTTTATAGAAGGCGTTCTCGTAGAAACTTCAAAACAGGCTCATTCGATTGGAAATTAAAGGGCTAGTGTCCTTTTTAATAGTTGAAAGTGACTGGACTGCAACTAGCCCCCCCGCCCCCCCCCCCCCCCCGACACCCATCATTTCCCCAAACACATCCAATCAAAATTTTGAGATAGCCATTTTGTTCAGCGTAGTCGATTTCCAGATAGAAAATATATTTTGAGGAGGACACTCCCCCACAACCCTCAGACCAAGGGTTTTAAGCTATGCCCTGGGGGCATATAAGGTTTTTATAGAAGGCGTTGTCGTAGAAACTTCAAAACAGGCTCATTCGATTGGAAATTAAAGGGCTAGTGCCCTTTTGAAAGTGATTGGAGTGTAACTAGCCCCCCTCCCCCCCCACGTCGATCATTTCCCCAAACACATCCAATCAAAATTTTGTTCAGCGTAGTTGATTTCCAGATATAAAATATATTTTTGAGGAGGACACTCCCCCACAACCCTCAGGGCAAGGGTTTTAAGTTATGCCCTGGGGTTATATAAGGTTTTTATAGAAGGTGTTGTCGTAGAAACGTCAAAACAGGCTCATTCAATTGGAAATTAAAGGGCTAGTGCCCTTTTTAATAGTCGAAAGTGATTGGAGTGCAACTAACCCCCTACCGCCGACGCCCATCATTTCCCCATACACATCCAATCAAAATTTTGAGACAGCCATTTAATTAAACGTAGTTTTAAGTTCTAGAAATTATGTGTTTGAGGATGACAACTCCCCCACAGCCCTCAGGGCAAGTGTTGTAATTTAAGGATTCTCCGAATCCTTCCCATTGTTTCTTATGGAAGGGATGCTCGTATAAACTTTAGAGAGGGCTCATTTGACTGAAAATTGAAAGTTCTTGTTTGCTTTTTAAGAGTCAAAAGAGATTGGAGGGTAACTAGCCCCCCCCCCTCCTCCAAGCCATAAATGCATCAGATAAAAATTTTGAAATAGACATTTTGTTAAAATAGTTCAAAGTTCTGATAAGTTCGGATTTTTTCTTGTCCGACCTTTGAACTATTTTTAACAAAATGTCTATCTCAAAATTTTCATCAGATGGGTTTTGAAAAAGAAGGCTAGATGGGGGGGGCTAGCTGCCCTTGGATATCTTTTGACAATTAAAAAGTTAGATCGAACTTTCAATTTCCAATCAAATGAGCCATCTCTGATTTTTTTACGAACATCACCTGCATAAACTGACAACACCTGCCCTCGGGCCCTGGGGGGCTGTGATTACCCCTGAGCTTTCGTTATATGGTCTTTGAACCATTAAAAAAAAACTATCTCAAAGGTCTTTTCGGATGGGTTTGAGGAAAAAGGGCGTGGATGGGGGGGGGGCTAGGGGCTCTTCAGTCTCTTTTGACTCTTAAAAAGTGATTTAGGAATTTCTATTGCCAATCAAATGATCCCTCTTTGAAGTTAATACGAGCATACCTTCCATAAGGCCCATATATGCCCCCAGGGCATAACTTAAAACGCCTGTCCCCTGTGGAAAGAGTGGTGGGGGAACTTAAGCTTCCCACTTCACCAATATTTTCATAAACACCTTTCAGAACTTCAACCATTTTGAATGTAAACACGTTATGTAACATCCGCTACCCTTTTGTATACTAGTGGTTGGCTGTGGTTGTGGTGACATTGACTTGATACGTCTTCGCTTTTGTCTAGCTATCAATGGTGTGCTGCTCCTCCTCACCATTGTCAAGTTTCCACTAGGTGTGCTACTATTTTCCAAGATTGATTTAAAATCTTCTTCTTCTTCATCATGTTCATATTTTAATGGTGTGAGGGTGCATATTCACTTAATTTTTTTAAGATTTGCCTATTCCTAATAAGGCTTTTGGGGAAGTTTAATGTATTTAGAAAATTGTATAGATGAGTGTCAAATGATAATAGTCCTTAACGATTTGTAACCATATCATAGATTAAATCAAGTAGATTATAGCTCTTGCCCTGAATTATAATCCCTTTCCCATTGCTATCAAATTGAATATGATCTTGACCACTTTCCATGAGATATGTTATGAGTCTTTTACTTTGTTCATGATATGAGTGGGGCATTAGATTTCCAATGCTCATCACAGTTGAATCCAATTCCTCCTTCTTTAATTGTGTTCCAGTAGCAGCAGAAGAATCCTGAGGAGATTGTTCTTTTTGTGATCAATACCACTGGTCTTCGCACGATAGGGCTTATGTTTGTCCACTCGGTGAAGTGCATCTTGAAGTAAAAGCAGTTTTTTATCATCCTCAATATTCTCGTTGTCAATGAATTTACTCAGATTGTTCTCAAAGTGTTCCACGAGTGAGAGAGCGAGTTCTATTGGCATCTTTATATAGGGTTTTGCCATTCTCTAGAGAAAACTGTTTACGAGTCCTGCAATTATCGGCAGTAAAAGTGTGAAAAAGCCACCGCCCGCCTGAAGAAGAAGTTTCCTTTTAAAATTCTTTGCTTTGTTTTAGAGGCCAATGTACGCAAAATGGAACGATGTTTCTTTGCCTGTTGCTTAACTAGTTCTGGCAGTTGACCATTGCCCTCGGTCAAATTTAAACAAAGTTCGGATATTTGATTAATGAAATCATTGTCAATACCATGTTTGAGTATGGCTTTCCTAAGCGAGGGTTTTGAAGTGCTTAGAACTGAAAATAAATCTCTATTTTCATGTAGTTTCATCAGTGTCATGATGGCAACTTATAGCCTTTTTTACTGTTCACGGGGAGATATACTGCAATTTCATTATAAAAAATATCTGTGACTACAAGCAGATCCTCGGGTGTATTTTGATTAAGATCCAATAGGATGTGGCCGTAGGGTTTATTAGTTGCCTGATTGTACGCTGAGAGCAGAAATTTAGTTGTGCCAGAGTATATATGTTTATTGAGAGTTAATAGCGAGCTAGAATCACGAACAACTCTGTAGATGATATAGTAGGTGCAGTTCAATGCAAGTGTTCGCATATATTTGCTCTGGTGAAAGAGATTGTGTAGAACCAGAGTAACGGAAATCTGTTCATGATGAGAGCGAACAGTGAACAGTTGTAGCATTTTCTGGGACCATTGTTCAATAGATTCAGCCAGATCGTCAATTATCAGCCAAGAGTTCGGTTCAATAATGCTGAAAACGTCAAGTTCCTGTATGAATTGTGTCTGCACCAATCCCGATATGCCAATTGCTTTTAAGTTATCGTATGACTCCTGCCAAATACTGTAACAATAGTAGATTTTTTCCGGCTTTTCCACAAACATTTTATCACAATTTTTAATTATTTTAGTTAAAAGTGTTGTTTTGCCTGACATTGATGGCCCATACAGAAACGATCTGAATGGTGTTTTAAATTGATACATGTTCCCTTCAACAGTTCACCTACAACTAACTGTAGACTATAGTTGTCTAATGACTAAATAATTTCCCTACTAGTCCGTTCAAGAATAATGAGAAGAAGAAGAAGAAGAAGAAGAACAAAATCAATAAAGAATCATATTTTCTTTTATTATACATAAAAGTAATAGCACTTTATAAATACTATATTGAACATGAAAAAAGCACATTAAATATGAAAAAATACAATTTTTTATTTATTTATAATAAAAAATACAACATTTATTTTACATAAGCACTAGAAAAAAGCACTTTAATAAATAGACTTTTTTTTATTTATAAAAAAACAACATTTATTAGAATATACACACTTAATATAATATCAAACTTTTATTTACAACATTTTAAATATGAAATGGGGCCCCCCCCGGGGGGCGGTCGCTGCGGCGGCCGAAGGCCGAGGGCGGCCGCTGTGGTGGCCAGGAAGCACCGGGGGGCCCGCTGCGGCGGGCCGAAGGGGGGCATTAAATAGTGGAACTCATGATGAAATAGCTCTGCCTTGCACACATTGAAAATTGTTTGTGATAAAAAAAAGAGAAAAAAGAATTTAAAAACAACCATCACCCAAAAAACCCTCCGACCCAATTTGTACTTTTAAAGAATTTAAGTTAATTTTTGTAGACCGTGTTGTTTTCTGTACTCTACACATTCAACACGGTCTGAGATTAAATAGTGACCGTGTGGTAGTACCTTCACACCATCCTCAAGTACATAGACTTTGTCTGATATGGCCGACAGGGCGTTTTTCTCAACTCGAACTGTGTAGTTTTTAAATTGTAAAGAGCTAATCGCCCTGACTTTTGCTCTTGGGACTAAACTACGTTCCACACAGTTTTTATACACACTCATGTCAAAATTATTTTTTACAAAGTGTGTAGGTACCCCCTTGCAAACTTGTTTGATATCCTTGCTGTTCGTTTCCACACAGTATACCTTCGGCCCAGGAAACACACCACTGGATATCAGATCGCTACCCGTTTCAGATTTTAACATTAACAACTGATTTGGGGCCTGGCGTTTCACTAGCTCTGGGTAGCGGGATTCATCCCAATTGGTGTAGTCCATTCGTGAGCTAATATACTCGCCATTTTCCAAATCATTCAATAGATTTTCAGTTTAACTTTTAACAGGAGTCAAACAGTGTCCCCATAATACACTTGAACTTGTCCCTCAATCGGCCACTGTACCTTGAATACATTATAATAAAATGACAACATGAGTTTTTTAGATATTTCAGTTATTGCACTCCCGCCTGCAATATTTTTATTTAAAACAACGTTTCTTTTCTTGCGATGTAGGAGCACAATATCAGAGTCTATGATTGTGAACGATGTGAAGTTTGGATTCGCAATGATTCGAGAACAATCTTTGGGATTGGTTGCAATGTCACATCGACTTCTGTTTCGTACGCTTTCGCACATTTTACCGAAGGCTGAGTTCAAAATGAGTTTATAGACTTCTCTTTCAACTTTCGTTTTTGCTTGTGAACGCTTACTGACAAAGGTGTCAATAAACGTTTTCATGTAAGGCTTTTGATCAAATTGGAGGGCTCTATAAATCTTTGTGACTTTGAAACCATTGGATACCATCCATTTCAATAGCATATGATGAACAACGATATTCTGTTTCGGGTTGAGGTCGGCAATTAGTTTTTGTTTTGAAGGTGCCCAGTGCATACTCCCATCCTCTACTAAAGATAAATTGTAGGGGCTCAGAGAATCCCTACCCACCGGTCTATTTATGCATGGAAAAACAAAGTCTTTTACCGAGTCATGGATTTCCATGGGTATTTCACCGTCAATTTCAAAAAACCATCCCTGTGCCCCATTCTCCTCAACGCTAGCAATTTCGGGGAAATTCGAAGCACATGGATTGTTAAGCCATTTATAATTGCCACATGGCAAACAGCAGTGAGACATTGCCGATGGGTAAAGGGAGTTCATATCCAAAAAACTGCGTCTGACTTTTCATCGGTGTGCTGTCCGACCGGATCAGTTTTCATGATACGGTCCCCATGAAAAAAATACCCACCACTCATTGATCTCTCTACAAACAGATGCTGATCAACATCGGCGATCAGACCTATTTCTTCTTTGCTGATTTTAAGCATCAAGTCCATCACCAGATGAGGAGGGAAAAATAATAACCTAAATCCAACCCAAAGTCCCCATAGATTTTATCCGTATTTTCGCACACAATGTCCAGAAGAGTGAGTACGTCACTGGCCAAGTATAGTTTACAATTATCCCACCATTTTTACATCCGCCCTTTGCCCAAACCCTCTTAGCAAATTCATGGTCGCTAGTGGTGCACTCAGTCTCAGTAAGAGAATTGTAAAAAGCATCAATGGGCGGTTATGACACCTCATCTAGCCTCGAAGCAGAGTTGTAATATTCATATGCATATATGCCCTTACAAGTTAATACATCATACATTTCATCATCGGGGAAGCGCTGTTTAAGGAGGGGGAAGGTATCAAAATTGTCACTTTTCTGTACCTGAATCAATTGACTTAAGGATTTGGGGAAGAAGCTAAAAGAGTCTAAAAAACAAATTTTATTCAGGCACGTGTTACCCTTGTCAACTGTTTTCCACATGAATTCTAGCAGCAGTAGCTTCTCCGATGATTTGGGTATGATTTTATATGAACCATCTATCCATGCGTCATCTACAACTCCACCCTTGGCAATGTGGGCCAATGCCGGTAGAACACACTTTAAGTAATAATTGGAATTGTGTAAAAACTAAAAGAGCTTTGAATAAAAATACCTAATGAATAAAATGCCATTTATTTATTTGAATTTTAACTAAAATAATTGAAATTTTTACTTGAAAATTCTCAAAGATAAAGATAAGGACACGTCCCATAAACTTTCTGTTTACGTGAAGTTGCGTATATTACGTGCGAAATTTGAGGGATGTTAGAAGTAATACCTATATTTAATGGTCCTAGGGAAGCCATGTTTACTTGTTTAGTTTCATCACCATAGTTCAACAGTAATTTCTTGTAAAGTTAGATTTGTGTATATTTAAAAAAAGAGCAAAAGTTTATTGATTTTTTTCTTACACAATTAAAAAACAAAGTCTACAGTCAAAAAATTGAACATTCTTGCGTCAAGTTATAATTTTTTTTTGTTTCAAGTTTTAACTTTACTGTTTACTGCCGTAAAAAAAACCTTTTTAAAAGTTAATAAAGAAACGAAATAAATATGGTATTTCTTTTGAACCCTTGGACACCTGACTTCTTTTTTTTTGTTCATCACGTTGATATTTGCCAAAAAGAGGCTGAACTCATTTGTATTACTTGGCGTACTGTGCCCTGAGGGGTTCTATTGACACCAGATTTTTTCTTGTCCGACCATTGAACTATTTTTAACAAAATGTCTATCTCAAAATTTTCATCAGATGTGTTTTGAAAAAGAAGGCTAGATGGGGGGGGGGCTAGCTGCCCTCGGATATCTTTTGAAAATTAAAAAGTGATATCGAACTTTCAATTTCCAATCAAATGAGCCATCTCTGATTTTTTTTTTACGAGCATCACCTGCATAACTGACAACACCTGCCCTCAGGCCCTGGGGGGCTGTGTTTACCCCTGAGCTTTCGTTATATGGTCTTTGAACCATTAAAAAAACTATCTCAAAGGTCTTTTCGGATGGGTTTGAGGAAAAAGGGCGTGGAGGGGGGGGGCTAGGGGTTCTTCAGTCTCTTTTGACTCTTAAAAAGTGAACTAGGAATTTCTATTTCCAATCAAATGATCCTTCTTTGAAGTTAATACGAGCATCCCTTCCATAAGGCCCATATATGCCCCCAGGGCATAACTTAAAACGCCTGCCCCCGGGCCCGGGTGAGTTGTGTCGACACCGGAATTTTTGTTATATGATCTTTGAACTATTTTTAACAAAATAACTATCTTAAATTTTTATTGGATCCATTTGGGATAAAAGGGTTTGGGGGGGGGGGGGAGCTGGTTACCCTCCAATATCTTTTGACGCTTAAAAAGTGAACTAGAACATTCAATTTAAAATCAAATGAGCCCTCTCTGAAGTTTATACGAGTATTCCTTCCATAAGAACTTTCCATAATATCCCCCCAGTGCATAAATTATAACCCTCGCCCCTGAAGACTGTGGGGGGAGTGTTCTGCTCAAACATATAATTTCCAGAACTCTCCACTACGTTGAACAAAGTGGCTATATCAAAATTATGATTGGATGTGTTTGGGGAAATGGTGGGCGTGGAAGGTGTGTCAGTTGCCTTAGAATTACTTTTGACTATTAAAAAAGGAACTAGCTATTTAAATTTCAAATCGAATAAGCCTCTTCTGAAGTTTTTACGACAACGCTGTCTATACAAAACCTTATATACCCCCAGGGCATAATTTACAACCCTTGTCCTGAGGGCTGTGGGGGATTGGTCTTCCTAAAAGACCTAATTTCCAAAACTTAAAACTTCATTTAATAAAATGGCTATCTCAAAATTTTGAAGAAATTACCTAAAAATATTCGCTTATGAGATATCGAAGCGATAGCAAAGATTAGAAAAGAGTGGTTTCTTTGCAAAAAAATTACATTTAGATATCTCCGAGGGAGATAAATTTAAAACAATGGTTGGGGGGTGAGGGGTTAATATCCCGCTGAGATAAGTTTATTTTGGGATTGAAAAAGAAAAAAACATTGGAAGAAATAGATAGGTAGGAAAAAATGCTTACATTTGCATAATCCGTCTGGGCTTGGGCACCCGAAGGACCAGGTAACGTGTGTTGGAGGGCGGGCGGGGCGGCAGCGCTATGTTCTTGCGCGGCTGGGCCGGCTATTTCATGATCTTGCGTAGCTTCGGCATTGTAGTTATCCGCCCACTCTCTCTTTAACTTTCTGCCAGGCTGCATTGGGGCTGCCTCGTCATCTCTTGCTTTCTTGGAAGGTGGGGGCACGCATTCTTCATAATTTGCCTTAAAAAGAAGAGAAAAAATTAGTATCAAAATAATTTGCCCCTTTTTTACAGAAAGAAAGTTAGTACCCTCATCCATATAATTTTGTTTAGAAAAGCATTTATCTCTTTTCAGTAAAGCAAAAAGTAAAAATTTCGCAGAAATATATTAGGCTTAGAAATCAAACGTTTTTATTAGACAATCAGTAGTCTATAGCCATAGGATAGGAATCATTGTTTCTATTTTTACCATTTAGAAAAATATTAAATTTTCCGGTCTATAGGCTTTAAATTAGATCGTTAACCCATCGACCTGTAGGCCTATATTTTGCAAACATAGGTTAAAATGCTATTCAATTTATACATAATATTAGCTTCATGCAACTCCCAAAGACTTTTCTAGCCCTGCACTGTTTGTTTTCATTTTACACTGATGGCGGTAGAATTGAAGGCATTGCCCTCCCCCTTTACATAATTTACTTACAACGAAGCTGTTAGAAGCAATGTATTGCCCCCTCCTCCCTTTCACATAATGTTCTAAATATATTGTTAAACTTAATTTGAAAATAATCTCTTTCACCGGCTCTCTGACAAATACAAGGTTACGAAACTACAAGCTTAATATACAGCAATCTCTTTTTGCTTAAAACTGTTTTAATTTGACAGCCAAAACAAAACCCTTTGACTAGACCGATAGCGTGAACACACCGGAAAAGGGTGACAGCTAATTATAGGCCTCACATTGGAGTCTTGTGTCAAATCAGAGCGAGCTAATAACAACAGAGCGATGGATGTCTCAGTTAGAGAAAAGATTACAATTGAGAAAAGTCAAACTTAAACGAAAAGAGAATTATTTCTTTTTGCGAGAATTTGATTGTAAAACAGTGGGGGGGGTTAGGTTTCGAGGGTAAAAGAATATATTTTGTGTTTTCCATTGATTATAATGATGTTTGTATGGTTTGGGGGGGGGGGGGCTTTGGGGTAAAGGAATATATTTACGTTTTAGCTGAATATACCGGAGGATGTCCATGGAAAATTCGTTTGAAAATAAAAAATGTACTTACATTGCAAATTGAAGTTGACATGGCTTCTAATTCATCAAATTTATCCATTGTTGTTTCAATTGTGTCACAATACTTTCTGATAATTGAATTACATTGCATGCCCGTTATATACGAAATCTCAAGGGCGAATTGTTATGTAACGGGGAAAACCATATGTAACAAGCCCTCTGATTGGTTGAGAAGGGGGATGTAACCGACTCGCTGATTGGCTGAGAAGGAAACACGTGATCTAACTGTTTCCGGGAAACTCATAGCATTTGGCTCGAGCAACAACAACAAATACTATTTCTGGATCATAACATTCGCTGAGAGCATGTACATGTCCAAAACAACAACAAATACTATTTCTGGATCATAACATTCGCTGAGAGCGTGCACTTACAACAACAACAACAACATTGACCTTGACAATTGCCTCGGAAACAACAACAACATCGACCTTGGAAAAAGAGGTCATTGACCCCATTAACCACGTGTTCTCCCTAATGACTCTATGCCCATATTTGGTGTGGGGTTCGGAGTCTATGCCCATATATGGTGTGGGGTTCGGAGATATTATGGCCATTCTACTTACGAGAAGAGCAGTATTGTTGTGGCTATGGTATTTAATAGATTTGTGCTATGGACGAGATTTATGCTATGATTTGTGCTAAAATTTAATAGATTTGTGCTATGTACGAGAAGAGCAGTATTGTTGCGGCTATGGTATGATGCTATGTTAGTAGTTAGTTTAGTGTTAAATCAGGAGCAAAGCAGGATTTTGTTCTTTCTTCATTTATATGATATTTTGATAAAGTTTGCTCTAAAGAACACGGCAAAGACTAAGAAAGAGCTCGGAATAAAATGGGGAGGTAAAACTCTCTTATGCTTAGATTGTGCAGATGATTCGAATGTCCCAGGTAAAAATGTGAGCAAAATGAATTGATTTCTGGTTTAAAAGTTAGGGGTGCAAGAATATGTTTGAAAATTCAAGTTAAGGCGACTTAGATTGTCCAGATGATTTGAATGTCAATTCAATTCAATTTATTATTCGAATAAAAGCACAACACAAACATCAAACACAATAAAGATCCTAGAAGAGAACTTGTTAAGGACAAAAAATATATAAATAAAGTAACACTGAAATAAAAGATCCGAAGGTAAAAATGTGAGCAAAATGAATTGATTTCTGGTTTAAAAGTTAGGGGTGCAAGAATATGTTTGAAAATTCAAGTTAAGGCGACTTAGATTGTGCAGATGATTTGAATGTCAATTCAATTCAATTTATTATTCGAATAAAAGCACAACACAAACATCAAACACAATAAAGATCCTAGAAGAGAACTTGTTAAGGACAAAAAAAATATAAATAAAGTAACACTGAAATAAAAGGTCCAAGGTAAAAATGTGAGCAAAATGAATTGATTTCTGGTTTAAGAGTTAGAGGTGCAAGAATAGGTTTGAAAATTCATGTTAAGGGGAATAAGACGCTCAGATTAAGAATAAACAAAGAGGAAGAGGTGATGCTGGGTAACAAAAAGATCAACAAAGTGATTTGCTCGACCTACCTGGACATACTTATTAGTAAAGATGCTGGACGCGGTGAAGATATAAAACTAGAGTCACCTAAATCTGAGGGTTTTTTCACAGTTTAAATTTTTTGGAAGAATAAGTCTCCTAACCAAGATTAAAATATCGGACGCTACGGTTAAGTTTAAGTTTACGACGGCGGTTAAGTTTAGTTGTGAAACATGGGCGCTTGAAAAGGCAGAGGAAGATTTGTTAATATTTTTCCAGAGGAATTGTATACCGACAGTTTTAGGTATCCGTTTGACTGACAACGTCAAACGGATAAACGTCAAACGTCCAACAACAAGCTGTAAGAAAATTGTGGTACTATCAAACGTTCCAGGAGTATAATGAAAGAGAAGCTGAGATGGCTTAGAAATGTCTCACAAATGAAGGACGACATATTTCTAAAGATTATAGTCTTTGGCCTATCTTGGCCAAATGAAAAGCAGTTTGTCCGCAAATGGGATTGGAACAAAATATATTAATGGCTTTGAAGGAGTCTGAAACTTTACAGGGGATGGTAAAGAGTTAAGATAAGAACAGCTCAGGATGGAGACAAAGTATGCACAGCTATTTTAACCGAAGAGGGCTGGCTGCTGCAGTGAGCTTTCAGTGATAACAGTTGTAGTATCATGGGCAGCGCGATAGCGCTGCCTAAGTAAAGAACGATATGGGCACAATGTATTATTTTTTTTCTTTCTCCATACCTGGGCACTTCGTATCGAAGGAGTTGTCATAGAAACTTCGAAAAGGGCTCATTCGATTGGAAATTGGAGTGGCTAGTGCCCTTTTTAATCGTCGAAAGTTATTGGGGGAACTAGCCCCCACACTCATCATTCCCCCAAACACATCCAATCAAAATTTTTGAGATAGCCATTTTGTTTAGCGTAGCTGATTTCCAGATAGGAAATATGTTTTTGAGGAGGACACTCCCCCACAACCCTCGGGGAAAGGGTTTTAAGTTATGCCCTGAGGGCATATAAGAACGATGTTGGCACAACGTGTAATTTATTATTTTTGTCTTAGAGCAGGGCACTTCGTATCGAAGGTTGTCGTAGAAACTTCCAAAAGGGCTCAATCAATTGGAAATTGGAGTGGCTTGTGCCCTTTTTAATAGTCGAAACTGATTGGAAGGCAACTAACACCCCTTCCACGCCCACCATTTCCCTAAACACATCCAATCAAATTTTGAGATAGCCATTTTGTTCAGCGTAGTTGATTTCCAGATAGAAATTATGTTTCTGAGGAGGAAACTCCCCCACAGCCTTCAGGGCAAGGGTTGTAAGTTATGCCCTGGGGGCATATAAAGTTTTTATAGAATGCTCTGTCGTAGAAACTTCAAAAAAGGCTCATTCGATTGGAAATTCAAAGGGCTAGTGCCCTTTTTAATAGTCGAAAGTGATTGGAGGGCAACTAGCCCCCCCCTCCACGCCCATCATTCCCCCAAACACATCTAATCAAAATTTTGAGATAGCCATTTTGTTCAGCGTAGTTGATTTCCAGATAGAAAATATGTTTTTGAGGAGGACACTCCCCCACAACCGTCGGGGCAAGGGTTGTAAGTTATGCCCTGGGGGCATATAAGGCTTTTATAGAAGGTGTTGTCGTAGAAACTTCAAAACAGGCTCATTCGATTGGAAATTCAAAGGGCTAGTGCCCTTTTTAATAGTCGAAAGTGATTTGACGGAAACTAACCCCCCTCTCACACCCAGATTTTTCCCAAACACATCCAATAAAAATTTTAAGATAGCCATTTTATTTAATGTAGTTGAAAGTTTTGGAAATTAGATCTTTAAGGATGACAACCCCTCCCCCCACTGCCCTCAGGGCAAGGGTTGTAAGTTCTGCCCTGGGGGCATTTAAAGTTTTTATTGAAAGCGTTGTCGTAGAAACTTCAAAAGGGCTTATTCAATTGTAAATTGAAAGGGCTAGTGCCTTTTTTTATAGTTGAAAGAGATTGGATAGCGACTAATGCCCCTCTCACGCCCACCATTTTCCCAAACACATCCAATCAAAATTTTGAGATATCCATTTTGTTCAGCCTAGTTGAAAGTTCTGGAAATTAGGTTGTTTAGGATGATCAGAGCCCTCAGTGCAAGGGTTGTAAGTTATACCCTGGGGGAATGTAAAGTTTTTATTGAAAGCGTTGTCGTAGAAACTTCAAAAGGGCTCATTCAATTGGAAATTGAAAGGGCTAGTCCCTTTTTTGATAGTTAAAGTGATTAGATAGGGACTAATGCCACTCTCACGCCCACCATTTTCCCAAACACATCCAATCAAAATTTTAAGATATCCATTTTGTTCAACGTAGTAGAACGTTCTGGAAATTAGGTCTTTTAGGATGATAACACCCTCAGAGCCCTCAGTGCAAGGGTTGTAAGTTATGCCCTGGGGGCATATAAGGTTTATATAGAAAGTTGTTGCATAAATCATATGCAGCACGATCGCACTGACTAAGTAAAGAACGGGGAAACTCGAGAACAAGACAAGAAATGGGGACAAAGTAAAGAGGAGGACACTTCCCCGCATCCCTCATGGCGAGGGTTTAAAGTTATGTTCTGGGGGCATATAAGAACGATGTTGGCACAATGTTGGCAGCAAAACTGATTTTTACTTTCACCCGGTTACCTACAGCCAACGTAAAATACCACCCCCTTTTTTTAAATAACTGCATTCAAGTTAGATTCATTTAGGTTCACTTAGCGTGGTGCGCCACGCTAAGTGAACCTAAATGAACCTACTTGAATGCAGTTATTTGAAAAAAGGGGGTGGTATTGTAGGTTGGCTGCAGGTACCAGGGTGAAGGTAAAAATCAGTTGTTCTGCCATCTATGCCTAAATTGAAATAGATGGCAGCACTTGGTTTAGTAGATGGCAGCAAATGAAATATTTGAAGTGCGCCTATTATTAGTGTCTCTGTCATAAAATTCCTCTTGCATCTCTGACTTTTGGATACATATTTAAAATGATGGAGTGGCAGGCGTATCCCTAAAAATATTGGAAACATAGAAAAGTAATTCAATGAAATATTTTTATTGAAATAATTGCACATACAATACTGCATGTTATTGATATCAAAATAAAATTTTGAATGCTTTGAATCCGTCACAAAAATAATACATCATGTTTTATCTTAACTCTTAACGTTCACTGGTGCTTTGCTTTCAGTTGAATTGTCTTTAATTTTCTTGGCGATATAATATGCTAATGCCATTTTATTTTACTTGCGGTTTCATTGTCTATTGCAATACTATTTTAACACAGGTAAAAGTTTCGAGATGTAGACAGAATATGGTTTATAAAATTGGTGTAGCGATAGACTCTTCTTTTTCCCTTTTTCTTCGGTTGAATGCTAATACCCGAAAGATGGTGACAGGATCTATCAACAGGTAATTTGTTACCAGAAACACAAGCCAGAAGTTGCCCCTCGTCATCAACTATTAGTTTCAAGTTTTCATTCTCTTTGAGCTCTATCATCTGTGGAAAAGTTACTCTCGCATATCCGCCGACATAAGTGTTGAATTTTTTTGATACTCCAAAGGATCTAATCTTTCATTATCATGGCAATGCACACATACGTTTCTAATAGTGTTACCACTAGTACTTGTGTCATAGTTCAAATATTTGTCCTTGTCAGCATTCAATGCTACAACAACTTTATCATGAACACACGCTTTCTTGAAATATTTCATCGTAACTTAAAAAAAAGAAAAATTACTGTTTATCCCTCCAATTTACGAATAATACTGTTCGAAAAATATGATAAACTAAAGATTGTCAATGACCTACCATAGAGTACCGCGGGGACCAGCCGCATAAAAAAAACTAAAAAATAAACCATGTACACCAATGATTACAACGACGACGATTTTTTTTTTATGACCTATTTCTTTTATAAAAAGCATCTCTGTCATTTCTCAAAGAACGTGGAGAATTCCTGTAGGGGAAAACTACTTTTCTTGATCTTTTATTTTGCTCTTTGTGATCCCTTTCTAGTATACTGTACCTTCTTTTCCAAGACGTTTGTTGTGCTTTCGAGTTTTCTTGGGGTAGTAAGGGTAGCTTTTCTTCCAATAGTTTCTGGCTTGACCAATCTAAAACTGAGTTTCTCTCCATTCTAGTTGTTTTCATTTCATTCAATATTTTGTCCTCATCTCTTCCAGATTCTCCTCATGATTTCTACTGTCCACGTGTTCTAAATTGACTGCATTGGACTCATTAGAATTGGTGAAATCATGATAACGACCTTTACAGATGCTACAATCGCAGTAAAAAGATATTTTTATTTCAACATTTTCATTCATCATAGCTTAGTTTGAAACTTGCAGAGAGATTGCTTCTGGTAACAAACTCACTAAAGCATGTTGCTGAAATGACGGTGGGTTCTCCTGAAATATAGATAAAACTCTGAAAATTCCAATTTTTAATATCTCTCACTTTTTGAAGAAAATTCAGTTGGCACCTTTCCAGCTTTGGATGAAAAAAATATCCTGTTCATCTATCTCAGACTCCTTGTGAAGGAGGGGAGAGGGTATACCTAGAGTAGGATTTTACTTATGAACTAGAACTATTCTAAAGAATAAAGACGGGTTAAGCTTAAAGATATTTATTGCTTGAACATATTAAAAACGATTTTTTGGAAAAACACATGTTTATATATAAGTAATACTTAAAGTTCACTGTTAAACATCCACAAACGAGGATCCCATGATGTAGAATAGTTTTCACCGTGTCTTATGCACTTTTTGCGATCAGGTATGTCCCTATGTGTCCACTGTGCAAAGAACCTAACCTCGTCTTCAGGACGGTGATAAGTCCCTTCAAATTTAGGACACTTAAATTCTTCTAAGTTGAAAAGTGGAATTCTAGGGTCACAGTGTTGAATTAAAACTTTATCTGTAGGTACATTACCCTTTACGTACAGTGCTTCAACCGCGAAAAATCTGCAATTTTCACTGACTTCTTCCTGAACATTTCTCAGTTCTTGACCACTTTTATGATGTGGCGGAATCACTCTATCGTAGAATCCCAGTCTGTTTATATGGCGTAATGTAGTACTCCACAGGGTTTTATCATACTCAAACATATTATAGTTCACTATCCAATGATAAGAGTCAATTTCTTCGAGTTCCATAGACAATAATAAAAATGCGTATTCAAATATAACACCACAAGGTGATTTTTTTAAACAAATAAATTCTGTGTCATATAGTCCTATCATCCTGGAAGCTATTAATGTAGTACTTAAGCAGAAAAGTAGCTCATCAAACTTTTATACCTTTGCTCAAGGTTAAAAAGACTTATGGCTAGGGGGGGGAGTCATAAAACCATTTGAATTCATTGTGGGGAGGAATCATAAAATACGTAGAATTCCTTGCAGGGAGGAGTCATAAGACTCTCGGTATCTATTGCATACAAATAAATCTCAGAAATTGTTACGTAACTTAGCTTGTAAATTTTTTTTCTGAAATCGTTAGAAAGTGCTTAGTGAATGTCTTAGATCATTACGTAACCAAACATCCGCTTAAGATAAGGATACGTTATTAATATTATTGAACAATTTATATCTCGTGCGCCCACAGACTTTGAAAAAATCCAAAGCAGCAAGACTAGTAAAGATTTTTTTTCCCGCTTTATTCCTTTTGAATTGATTCTCATTGTGACCGGAAGAAATATTTGAAACTCAAGTTATTCAGACTCATGTGCCTCTGCTTTGAAAAAAAAATCCAAAGTGGCAAGACACCACAAGGTTTTTTTAAAAATAATTTCTGGTTTATTCATTTTGAATTGACCCTCATACTGCTGATTACAAACAAACTAGCACACAAAGAATATTCCGTTCTACTTGAACAAAAAAAAATAATGACCAGCATACACATTCTAATTTTATTTCTTATTTAAAAAATATCAATATAATGTCGTTAAGAAAAAATGCATTCCATTGTCCAAGAAAGTGTGCCCCTTACAAATAAACGAAACAGCAACGTGATGTAAAGGAACATTTTTTATTCCGATAATGACACATAAAATATTACACCTTATTAATATCTTTGAATAAAAACGTTCTTATTCTAACATCCTCTCATTTAAGAGCAGTACATTCTTCTTGTGACAGTAATGGTTTGGAGGTATATCTTGCTGATTGCAGTCAAATATTGATCTAGTTTTGACTATAGCTTCTTGACCCCGTGTATCGCTCACAAATGTCATAGCCTTGAGTTAAAGCTGAAGGTTTCCCTGGAATGTTTTTCCCATCAACTCCTTGAACAAAAGAACAAGTTTCAAAGCGCCTTATGTGTTCATCTATAGGAAAATCACCCCTTTCCCAGTTCCCAACCACAGATGCACAAAAAGCACACTGAACCTGGTCACTAAGGTCAACAAAAAAGAATCCAGCTTTTGCAAGTTCTTTGGTAGCAATGAAATCCTTCGACCACCTTCCATTAAACATCCTTAGTCTAACATCCTCTCGTTTAAGACCAGTGAATTTTTCTTGCGATAGTAAAGATCGGGAGGTATATATTGGTGGTTGCAGACGAAGATCAATATGGTTTTGACTAGAGCTGCTTGATCCCATGTATCGCTCATAAATGTCATAGCTTCCAGTTAAAGTAGAAGGTTTCACTGGAATGTTTCTAACATCAACTCCTTGAACAAAAGGACATGTTTCAAAGTGTCTATTATGTTCCATCTATTTTAGACTCTAGTGCACCACTTGTAAGTCTGGCAGTAGTTTCTGTGTCTGACTGAATTTTGATAAATTCTCCCTTAATGTGTCTCTAACTCTAAAAAGAATCCGGTTCATCTCTCTTTCTTAGGACTATATGATTGTGCAACTAACACCCAAAACCCGAGAAATCGGTTATGTAAGAGTTCAGTGAATCAAGCCACTCTTTTTGCTAGAAGTATATTTGTCTTTTAACTCTAGCCTGTGTGACTGGGTGGGTGGTTGCTTGTCCCAGTGTCCGTCTTTGTCTGTTTGTATGTCTGAATTGAAAAAAATTCTTCGTGACATTTTTTTTAACTAAAAAGGGCTTTTTTCTTCGAGATTTCGTTTTTAGCTTCGAGACGTTTCGTTTTCTTTGCGACATTTATTTTATTCGCGACGTTTTTTTAACTTTGAGATATTTTTTTCTTCGAAAAGTTTTTTTCTTTGCGACGTTTTTTCCTTTGAGACGTTGCTCTTTTTCTTGGAGACGTTTTTGTTTTCTTTGCGACGTTTTTTTGCTTTGTAATGCTTTTTGTGACATTTTGTTTTTAGCTTACCCGTTTTTTTCTTTGCGAATCATTTTAAAACATAAGAAAAAATTTTGAAAAAAACTTCAGTTTAAAAAAATTCTTTGTGATATTTTTTTTCTTCGAGACATTATTTTTTTAGCTTAAAAAGGATTTTTTCTTTGAGAAGTTGTTTTTAGCTTTGAGGTGTTTTTGTTTTCTTTGTGACATTGTTCTTTTTATTCGCGACGTTTTTTTACTTTGAGACGTTTTTTGTCTTCGAAATGTTTTTTGTTCTTTGCGACGTTTTCTTTTCCTTCGAGACGTTGCTGTTTTGTTTGGAGACATTTTTGTTTTCTTTACGACGTTGTTTTTTTCGCTTTGTGACTTTTTTATTTGTGGCATTTTGTTTTTCGGCTTGACTTTTTCTTTGTGAATCATTTTAAAACGTGAAAACCTTGGTCTTTTCGTTGGATTCGTCTAGAATAATAAAATATAACATGAGTGAATTGTTTCGATTTTAACTGAAAAAGTTGATAGTAAAAAAAATTTACTTCAGGACATTAAAAAAAATTTGGGAGGGGGGTACTGAAGGAGGGGGAGGGGTGGAGGGTGGGGGGTTTGGACCCTTTTAAGTGAGGGATCCTTGTGTGGGACTTGGGGCCCTGGGAGTGGTGTCAAGGTATCCTATCACGTTCATTACTATACCATGACCTTTTCTAGTTCATAACTAGAAAAAATTTAAATAGGGATATGGGCACTGTCACATTAATAATACTTCTTCTACTAAGGCGCTGATTCGAAAAATTTGGAGGAATTGGGGAGGGGGTTATAGAACCAGTTATATTGATTGTGATAATGCATGTATTAATTTCTAGAACTTTCACAACAAAATGAGGAAGGTTGTACTCGCCGGGTGTAATAGGAACTCACTACTGATATTTGTGTCAATTGTAGAAAGGGTGATCGTATATACTTCGTAGGGGACTCGTTGGATTGGTAATCGGGATTTTTTTTTGTCTTTTTAAAGATTCAGAGCGGTTTGAGGTTGCAAACTCCCCCCTCCCCCAAACCGATATTTTCCCAAAAGGTAACTGATAGAAATTTTCAAATGGTCATTTGTTGTCATAGGAACTTCGAAAAAGGCTCGTAAGGCTGGAAATTGAAAGGATTAATGCACTTTTATTTTCCAAAAGTGATTAGAGGGTAACAACTCCTCCCCACGTCCATCATTTCCCAAAACATATCTAATCAAAGTTTTGAGATAGTCCTTTTGTCAGTGCAGTTGAAAGTTGAGGAAATTTTGTCTTTGACAGCCCCCATACATTGGAATTTGGTTTTTCCATACGTTGGAGAAATTTGCCCTACTTATCTTGAAGTTTTTAAACTGGGGTCTGCGTTATGGCTTTTGAAATTAAAAGGCATTACGCTACATTACAATCATTATTTCTGATCCCCTATTTGCAATACAAAATAATCATATCCCACCCTCTCCCCCCATTTCAGTCATAGTAAGAACGTTCGAATTTTTGCTGCAGAAATTTTAGACGTGAGCAATTTGCCAGAATTCCAATACAAAATTATTTCTATTTGTCTTACTTTATCGTTCTGACTCAATTTTACACCTGAAAATGTTCAGGAGAATCGTCCGGGGATAATTTGTACCAGGTTGGAATTGTCTAGAGTACCTCTCTGTAGGGTGGCGGATTTTCAATGGGAGAAATTCTCCATAGGAGAGTTTTCCATGGGATAAATTTTCCATGGATGATAGGATTTCAAGGATGATTTAAAGACAGATAGAAATTAAAGTCTTTTTCAAATGAAAGTCTCATTAAGAAAAAAAAATTTCCCTTTTGTCTAACGACAACTTAGCGAAGCCCTATCCTGTGTCAGAACATAATTTGCAGTTTTTTTTTTACTTGAATAATTTTAAGGCATAAATATCTGTAGGCTATACACTTACAGAATCTATTACACCACAAATTCTCTATGTCAGAGAAATCAGTTTAATTCCTCCCCCCCTCCTTTTTGAAGTATCGCTTTCCCTGCAATATATGAGCCCCAAACCAGAAATAGCCGTCTTTAGTACTTAAGATTCCACTATGTAATTACCCTTTTGAATGGATTCAATAGCTTTTTTTGTCTGCCTATACAAATATCTTTGACGACGTAATGTAGATAGAGTGTTAATTCATCAATTATATTTAGAGGAAGTACTTTAGATTCAAAATTTAGGCAAGTCAATGTCAAGTTGTGTAATTTTTTTCATCAAACAAAAAACTATATTAACTTCCATTGGAATATCATTTTTTTATCAATTCTAACATGAATAACGAAGAAAATGCTGTTGAAGAGGATCAGACTTCAATTGTGAGTTATAGTTTCTTTACCCCTCCTTTTTCCTGTTTATCTAATTTTCTTTTCTTTTCTTTCTCAATCTCTCTTCATTATTTCTCTATAGATACATAACTGTATGAAAAGGAGAGACGGCTTATTCGAATAAAAATCAAAAGTTATAGTGCCCTTTTTAAGCGACCAAAAAGATTATGCTACAGTAAAGTAGCATACTTTACTACCATTTTCTACCATTTTGTGGTACTGAACTACAATTTTAACTCAAAGAGAAAAAATTTGCAGTTGATTGAAAATTGTGATATCAACTACTTGTCAAGTAATTTACATCCATACCAAGGCCGAAGAAATCTGTTATGTAAGAGTTCAGTGACTCAAGAGCAGACGATAGGTTCATTGCGTAACTAACGCTCAAAACCAGATTATGCAAGAGTGTCTTAGGAATAGCCTTGATAAAGCTCGTTCAGCCTCAATAGAAGATGGTCTTGACATGTGCCCTGGAAAGGAGCCAAGAAGCAATCCGTTATGTAAGAGTTCAGTGATCAAGAGCGCTCCCTAGGACCATTGCGTAAGTAACGTTCAAAACCACATTACGCAAGAGTTCACAAGAGTGTCTTTAGGAATGGCCTTGATAAAGCTCGTTAAACCTCAATAGAAGATGGTCTTGACATGTGCCCTGGAAAGGAGCCAAGGAACGTAGTCCCAGCAAAGTATTATCTATATGTGAGATTATGCAAGAGTGCACAAGAGTGCCTTAGGGAATAGCCGTGATAAAGTTCGTTCAACCTCAAGAGCGCCCAAGGGGATAGCCTTGACATCTGCCCTAGAAAGGTGCCAAGGAACATAAAGGCCCCAAATAGCAAAGCAAGGAACATAAAGGCCCCATAGTATTACCTATATGCGAGATTATGCAAGAGTTCATAAGAGTGTCTTAGGGAATAGCCATGATAAAGTTCGTACAACCTCAAGAGCGTCCAAGGGGATAGCCTGGACATCAGCCCTGGAAAGGTGCCAAGGAGCATATAGGCCCCAAATAGCACGGCAAGGAACGTAAAGGCCCCTAAGTATAAGGTCACATTCTACTTATAAGTTCCTTTTACCCGTACTTTAGAGTCATTTTAGATCCATGTTTTTTATCTAATCCTCTAGAAGTACGTTGGCTTTGCATAAATAGGATCATGATGTGGGAGAATGATGTTAAAAGCCTGTGAACTGGTAATGGGATTAAAGCCATCCCTTCCCTGAGTTGTCGCTGTTCGACTGGCCCGTAAAAGAAGCTTTACTTTTTTTGTGTTTACAGGGTTCACAGTTAGTTCGTAATAAGTTCTTAATGAGTTAAACTTTTCGTATCTTTATGAAAATCTGGTGAATTAAAGTGAATTATATTTTCTTTTAAAGTGAATTATATTATATTAGCTTTTGGTTCATCCTCAGCCTAGCACCGAGCGATGCGGCCTGTGGTAGCGATAAATTAATAGCGTCTAGGAGAGATTCCGAGCGTGGGATTTTTCCTGGGACATTTTACCGTAGGTCATAAGGAATTTAGATTCTTTTATAGAATCAAAATATCATCACGTCATGATCACATCGGACATGTCATGATTATTTTGTACACAAGTTCGAATTAAGGCCATCTTGATAGTATTAGGGCTATAAACTAGCTTTAGAATTTGCATCATAGCTTGAAATTCACTCTTGTATAGAGAGAAATAATCGAATTTCCAGAGTTCATATTATGTCTTATTTAATCTTCATTTCAAGTGATACTAAAGCATATTTCTTACAATTTAAGACTGTATGTTACCCCCTATTGGTATTATAGCTGGTGAGAGTAAAATGCTGCTTGATAAATCAATCCAATATTTCTGTATGCTGTTCAATTACTTTGCGGTTATTAAAAAATATTTAGTTTTACGCTTATGTTTTTAAGATAATTTTAATTGTATACTGAAAGTTACTAATGTCACAACTGGTGTAAGACTATGATAAGCTTTATAGATTCGTATAGTGTTGTGAGGCTACATACTCACTTTTGACTCTTAAATCAAATAATCTAGTTGCCCTCCACTTTTTGGGTCACTTAAAAAGGCACTAGAACTTTTAATTTCCGTTCGAATGAGCCCTTTCCCGAAATTCTAGAATCATTGGTTTGATCTGATCACCCCTGGGGAAAAAATAAACAAACAAACATTCATCCATGATCTTTCTTCTGGCGAAAGTACAAAATTCCACATTTTTGCAAATGAAAGCTTGAAACTTCTGTAATAGGATTCTTGGATACGGTAAATCTGCTGGTGTGATTTCGATTGAAATTTCTTAACTTTTAGGGGGTGTTTTCCCTGTTTTTCGAAAATAAGGCAAATTTTCTCAGGTTCGTAGCTTTTGATGGGTAACGCTAAACTTAGCAAATCTTATATATTCGGAATCAGCATAATAAGTCAATTCTTTTGATATATCTATTGATATCAAAATTCCGTTTTCAATAGTTTGTGTTACTACTGAGCCGTGCCGCTCCTTAATTACAGTTCGTTACCACGAGCTGTTTGATATTGTACAGGGCTTCTGTGATAGGAGGAGAGGCAGAGATATTTTCAGCTTGGCAATAAATAATAAATAACCAAATGGTTGGGTATACAATTTTATCGTGTTTTTTTGTTTTTTGTTTTTTCGTCTTGCAAAAATAATATCTGATAAGTCAAGTGGATGGGTTTGTTTTGGTAATAAATGATTGGAGTAGTTATAAATAAAATAAATTTTAAAAATTTTTACTTACCCTTTCTAATGGATTTCTCGCTCTTGCAGCCTGTGCATAATCTGACTTCAACGAAGCCAAAACGGAAAGTTCAAGTATAAGAAATTGGTCTTTACTAAAATGCTTAGTTTTAATGTCTCTCCGATTTCCACATAGAACCGTTGTGGGTATACTTCTTTCATTTACTTCTGCTTTATCTAAATGCTGATACAACTTCACATTGTCACTGCCAAAGCATCTGCAAAAAAGCCATATGAATAGTTTAGAATTAATTAAATAAAATAATCCTTTATTATAAACTGTACATAATTAGTTTTTATAAATCATTAGTAAAAACTAAATAGGATTAATTTGTTCCCTTTTTTCTTGGAAACATTTGCAATTTATTACCTAAGCATCACACCATTTGTATGAGAATTTATGAGTTTATTTTCCTTTTGTTTCTCCGTGACTATTTTACATTTAAGAATTAAAAGCTTTGACTATAAGCTTAAATATTTTTCTTTATGTTTTCTTAACAAGTATCTGAGTATGGAAGTCATGTTTAAATTAGAACACTAAGCCTCTTACTCCGTAAGTATTAATAAGGTATTCAATAAATTTTGTAGCCCTGACGCTACTTCCCCTGTCTTCAAGACAAAACTACGTAGAATTGTGATGATAAAATCTTTTTATAACATTTTTATTTTGAGGGTTAATTTCTTTGAATTTGTTTTAATAGGCATAACTTTCTTAAGACCCTTTAAAAGAAGAAAATATAAGAATACTGATGTTTCAAATACATATACAGTTCTTCACTGACTTGACTTACAAGACTCCTGCCACATGGTTAGTGGCGTAGAGAGCACCACAAACTTTATTTTCCAGACGTACTAATCTGCTGCTATGAGAGGAGCCTTATCAATTGCCATGTCAGCTGTTTTGAGTAACTACATTAGGCTCTACTTCCACCTGGTCCGAGGTCTGCTCCTCGGATGTGACCAAACATGCGATACGGGGTTGGATTCGTAGAGAATTCAAGCAGGACCTGCTGGGTGGAATCCAGAGGAAGTTCACAAACTGTCTGAGGGTTTTCCGAGTAATTTGAGTTGAGAATGGTACTGGGCGAATAAGGACAATGAGCCTTTTGTTGCTCATAAAATAGCCCTTTTGAAGCATCTCGATTCAACAGAACTGTTACGTTATTCACTAGATTATTTTCAGAAGGAGTTCATTTTTACATTTGGGCATGACAAAAGAAGAAAATTTACATCAAGAAGTTTGAATGAAATTTGTCAATGAACTCTCTCTGAAAATAATCTAGTGAATAATCCGGAAGTTTATTATTTTGGGAATGACCCAAAAAGTTATTTATTTTGTTGTATATAAATATGCTAGTTTCAATTTTATTACTTTAGTATTTCTACTGAAGACGGTCGCTGTATATGTGACCGAAATATCTGGACTTTTGTACCTATTTTTCCACTGTCTAAATAAATGAATTTATCCCCATTTGAAAGTTTATTTGAGAGCTATTTTTTGTATTAATTGCCATCTTTTGGATGAAATTACATGAGATCAATATGCCATAATAGTCAAGTAAAAGTACGGAGAAAAGTGGGTCGACCCGGACAAAATTGCAACGAAAGGTTTTCTTTACACCAAAATGTTCAGAAAAAATTGCTGAACAACATATCCAAAACCCGCTAAAATCGCCCGCCGGTAAAACCTTCTGGGGCTGCTTGAAGGGGGTGGAACGGGGCGAAAAATTAGGTATCTACATTTTTGACATTTAGGAAGCTTTTTTTACGCTAAAATTTTCAAAAAAATCGCTGAACAATATATCCAAAATCTGCTAAAATCGCCCACCGGGAAAACCCTCTGGGGCTGCTTAAAGGGGGTGGAAGGGGGCGAAAAAGCAGGTTTTTTTCATTTTTGACATTTGGGAAGCTTTATTTACACTGAAATGCTCGGAAAAAATCGCAAAACAACATTTCCAAAATCCGCTAAAATTGCCCGCCGGGAAAACCTTCTGGGGCTGCTTAAAGGGGGTGAAAGGGGTGAAAAATCCTTTTTTCGATTTTTGTTATTTCGGTACATTCGGAGACTCGATTCTGGTATAAATCAACTCGCTGAAACCAAAAATGATGTTACTTTTATTGTAACACGTCTGTAACTTATATTAAACTATAAATAAGATTTTAATAACTCCATTGCAAAAATAAAGGAAATAGCTTTTTTTCCGAAGTGTTAGAAAGATCAAATCAATGGAAACCTGAAATACTTCAAACAGCAACACAGGAAAATCTCGAACGGCAATTTAAAGTAGCAGAGAAGTACCCCACTCTTTGTTGCTTCGCTAATCGTTGGAAGCCTGGTTATCCGATGAGAATCAACCGTGTGAAGACCAGACTGCAGAAAAAGGGAAACTATAGGCATAGACGCATAGAAACTTGAAAAATCATTCTTGTTATCGGCTTCTTTTACAGTTGAAAAACAAAAACATTAACACGTCTACATATAAATCACAGTTTTGAAAATCATTATTTTTAGATCACATAATATTGAGAATCATCATTTCATTAATGAGCACTACAAAAGAGCACAACCACCGTTATTGCAAAAAACTAAAATTCTTCTTCTTCTGGAGAGTTGGTTCAGAGTTATTACAGCTTGTTCCCATGCACTCTCCGCAAGCAAGTGTGCAGGGCATGTCATTCTTACGGCAAGCGCATCTAGCCGTATCGCAACCTGATTTGCATTTGCAGTGGATAATTTGAAGAAGACTTTGGGGAGCTGTTTTCTTCTCCGTCATTACTGGGATGTAATTATCAGCAGAGAGTCGCCATCCCCAGTTTTCCGGTTTCATCGCAGCAGCCTCGCTTTTCCATTACCATTACCTCACTTTTCCATTCCATTACCTGCAAATACACGCGAAAAGAATGGAATTTCGCAGCTGAGGGTGTGGGAGGCATCCGATCAGGGCAGACAAATGCGGAAGAGGAAGCGAGCTTGGCGAAGAACCGACGATGTCTCAAGGACACAAGAGTTTCTCCAGGCTTTCCTTTATAAATTCTCAAAAGAGCTTGTTCACCAGCTACAATGAGCTCGTCTTTCGTAGCCTTCGAGTCCATAAAGACCTTAGCGGCCTCACGGAAAGACGGATCGGACCGGTACGATGACAGTCCGACAGATTTACCAATTCCTTGTAATCTCGAAGTAGTGTCACAGCCTAGGAACGCGTGCAGAAATAGAATTGCACCACACATGTCCCTTATTTTTTCTTTGATGGAGCAAATATTCCATAGCTTATGTTCGTTTGAAACTTTCGCTTCGGCTCTGAAATATAGGCCTTTGTGGGTGGCAGTGACATGATAGAGGAGAAGGATAAGGAGGTCAGTGTCGTTGCCGATGAGACACGTCAACTGAGTTCTTGCATTATGAATGGCTGTGGTTTCAATCAGGGCATCCGCGTCAGCATAGGCATGTTGTACCAAACAACCTGCTTAGGACAATTTTTCTCCAATCGCTAGAATTATCCGCTGCTTGTCTGTGCAGTTTTGCAAGAACTCTTCTTTCTTTCTTGTTAACTTTGTTGTACCAGTGATTTCTACCACTGGGCACTATTTACCCCTGGAACGTTTGAAGTGAGCCATACCTTTCGTCGAAGGACCATTGTCATATCCATCAAAAACTACCGAAGCTTTTCCAAATCTAGTGGTGACATACTTGACGTAACTTTCGCAAATGAAGTCAAATGTAGAGTTGGGTTGCCAAGTCAATTTCTGGAGCAGCCAGCAGCCGTCAACGAGATAGTGGCACAAGTCTAAGCGCTCATCCGAATGGTCCCCTGACGCCTTTCAAATTGCATTTGACAGAGATGGTTTGTCGGCAAGACGCAGAACTTCATAGGATCCAAAAAGGGATGGGGGATACGTAAAAAGCTCATAAGACAAAAGGTCTTGAAGATCGAATTCTTCCCGGTTTGCCACCTTAGCTAAGCGCTGGAACAGAAGCCCTTGATCTACATGAACCGGTTCACCATCGATGTAAACAGCTGATTTGGATGCCATTGCAACAGCCTTGTCTTTCTTCCGGAACGAAAATGAATCAGCTGCCTTCCCAGTCATTTCGTTTAGAATTTGGGCTCCAACTTCTATCGCGGTGTCTGCATCTACATTAGCTGATGCAGTTACGCCGGTAACTATGTTGAGGAGCCTTCCGTGTTCTCTGAACGGAATCAGGGTTCGCAAAAAGTCTAGGCGTAAATTTGCTCAAGCACTTCTTCTAATCCAGTGTCTTCCATAATGTGTTCGATTGAACCCAAAAAGCTCATGCGAGCGTGAAATCCTCCAAGTAAGATAGTGAGGTCTTTTAAAAAGCTTCCAGTCGGCTCAGAGTTCGCAATTGTCATAGGCTTCCAGTAAAGGGGCTGATCAAAAGTCACTACAGCCGCGACATTTTGTTTCCTTGCCTGTTCACACACGTAAAGCAAGGTTGAGTAGACACAAGACTGGTCACTTGGGTTAAAGTCAATCATTGGATGGAAGAATACAGCTTTGCCAGGGTGACATACCTTGTGTACTGATTGCATTGTGTACATCCTTGGATCTCTGATCCTTGTGTACAGATGGCGGTCATGTTGTGTGCGCTGTGCAGCCTGTGTTTTCGAAACCTAACTGTACCTAGTCTTTAATGAGCCGTATAGACTAGAATATTCAAGTCTCTATGCGTCCATGCTTAGTCTCTCTTTTTCTAAAGTCTAGTTTTCACAAGTTTGATTCTCATCAGATAACCAGGTTCCTGACAACTAGCGAAGATAAAAAAGAGTAAGGTACTTCTCTTCTCCTTTAAGTTCTATATTTTCCTCTATTGCTTTTCGCAGGCTGTTCGAAGTATTTAAGGCGTCCTTGATCTGATATTTCTAACACTTCGGAAGAAAAGCTATTTCCTTTATTTTTGCGATGGAGTTATTAAAATCTTATTTATAGTTTAATATAAGTTACAGACGTGTTACAATAAAAGTAACATCATTTTCGGTTTCAGCGAGTTGATTTATACCAGAATCGAGTCTCCGAACGTACCGAAATAACAAAAATTGAAAAAAAAAATTTCACCCCTTACACCCCTTTTAAGCAGCCCCAGAAGGTTTTCCCGGCGGGCAATTTTAGCGGATCTTGGATTTGTTGTTCAGCGATTTTTTCTGAACATTTTAGTGTAAAAAAAGCTTCCTAGATGTCAAAAATGTAAATACCTAATTTTTCGCCCCCTTCAAGCAGCCCCAGAAGGTTTTCCCGGCGGGCGATTTTAGCGGATTTTGGATATGTTGTTCAGTGATTTTTTCTGAATATTTTGGTGTAAAAAAAAAACGTTTGTTGCAATTTTGTCCCGGTTAAACCGTACTTTTACTGGCCAATATGGTAAAAATAAAACGTCCCAGAATGATACTGGAGTAGGAGCCAAAGAAGAGGAAGACTTAATATACGCTTATTGGCATCTTAACGGGGTTTGAAACAGATCCAGACAATGGTCCAACCCCATTGTGAAGACATTTGGGAAGCAGTACGTATGATGATGATTGGTGACTCTTTCTGGATGCCCTGGGTGCCTCTAGTGGCACAAGAAAAACTAAGATGTAAGTAGAAAGGGGGGTGTTACTCCCAGCGGGAGTCCATATATGGGCATGGAATCCCCAGGGAGAATGATTGCGTAATCGAAGTGGGTCAATGACCTAAATTTCCCAGGTCGATTTATTGTTGTTGTTGTTGTTTTGGCCAAGTGCACGCTCGGGGCGAATGTTAAGATCCAGTAATAGGAAACAGGATCACGTGTTTCTAACAGATGATGTCATGGTTGATTGATTAGTCACGAAAGGGGAATTAATTTGTTGTTTCTAAGGGGAATTATTGATTCACGAAAGGGGAATTAATTTATTGTTTCCAAGGAGAATTGTCTCCGAGACGAAGTTTATTAATATCTTTGGAGTTCGACCAGAATGTTTCCAGGGCAAAGTTTATTAATGTATGACAGGTGATGTCAAGGTTAATTGTTTCCGGGCGAATGTTTTGATCTTAGAGATGAAGAGATTAACGCGGGAAAGGGTTTCCCAGTAATTTCAAACGTGACAGCGCAGGGATGCCAAAAACAAAAGGAACACGCTGAAATTACGTTTAGGGGTTATTTGAGCGAAACCGTTTTAGACATTTTAGGGAATTATTTCGGCGAAACAGTTAGAGACATTTTAAAAGATGATTTTAGAAGATGTTTTAGAAGAGGTTTTGAGTGTGGTCGTTATAATACACAAGTTCCATTTGAACAGTGTCGTGAGGTCCCCTACCCCAACCCCAAAGGACTCCGATCCCCCTACCCCAACCCCAAAGGGCTCAGATCCCCCTACCCCAACCCCAAAGGGCTCAGATCCCCCTACCCCAACCCCAAAGGGCTCAGATCCCCCTACCCCAACCCCAAAGGGCTCAGATCCCCCTACCCCAACCCCAAAGGGCTCAGATCCCCCTACCCCAACCCCAAAGGGCTCCGATCCCCACACCCCAACCCCGAAGGAAGCCCCCAGTCCCCGAAGGTCCCCCGGGCTCTCAAAGGTCCACCCGGCCCCCAAGGGCCCCCCGGACCCCCAAAGGCCCTCCCGGGTCCCCAAAGGACCACCCGGCCCCCAAGGGTCCCCCAGACCCCCTAATGCCTCCCGCCGGGCCCCCAAAGAGTCCCCTCCCCATTTTTTAATAATTTTTTAAGGCTTTATTATATCTTTTCAGAACAAGTTATTTTCTTAATGTCCATCCTAAACCCATTTTACAAGTTGAAGTTCCCATCCTTCTCATCCACAACTTTACTTTACAGCTTTTTGAATACCTCAACACCAAGAAATACTTTTCAAAAGACATTTCAGAGGAAGTTACTTTCTTAATATCCCTCCTAAACCAATTTTACAAGTTGAAGTACTTATCTTTTTCACCCAAAACTTTACTTTACAGCTTTTTGAATACCTCAACACCATGAAATACCTTTCAAAAGGCATTTCAGAGCAAGTTACTTTCTTAATGTCCCTCCTAAACCCATTTTACAAGTTGAAGCATCCATCCTTTTCACCCACAACTTTATTATACTGGCTTTTTGGATACCTCAACACCAAGCAATACTTTTCAAAGACCATTTCAGAGCAATTTCTTTTCTTAATGTCCATCCTAAACCCATTCTACAAGTTGAAGTACCCATCCTTTTCACCCACAACTCTACTTTACAGCTTTTTGGATACCTCAACACCAAGCAATACTTTTCAAAGACCATTTCAGAGCAAGTTCTTTTCATAATGTCCATCCTAAACCCATTTTACAAGTTGAAGCATCCATCCTTTTCACCCACAACTTTACTTTACAGCTTTTTGAATACCTCAACACCATGAAATACCTTTCAAAAGACATTTCAGAGCAACTTTTTTTGTTAATGTCCCTTCTAAACCCATTTTACAAGTTGAAGTACCCATCCTTTTCACCCACAACTTCACATTGCAGCTTTTTGGATACCTCAACACCAAGAAATGCCTTTCAAAAGGCATTTCAGAACAATTTCCTTTCTTCGTGTCCCTTCTAAACCCATTTTACAACTTGAAGTACCCATCCTTTTCACCCACAACTTTACTTTACAGCTTATCAGTTACCTCAACACCATGAAATACTTTTCAAAGACCATTTCAGAGCAACTTTTTCTCTTAATGTCCCTTCTAAACCCATTTTCCAACTTGAAGCATCCATCCTTTTCACCCACAACTTTACTTTACAGCTTTTTGAATGCCTCAACACCATGAAATACCTTTCAAAAGGCATTTCAGAGCAACTTTTTTTCTTAATGTCCCTTCTAAACCTATTTTCCAACTTGAAGTACCCATCCTTTTCATCCACAACTTTACATTAGAGCTTTTTGGATACCTCAACACCAAGAAATACTTTTCAAAAGGCATTTCAGAGCAAGTTCCTTTCTTAATGTCCATCCTAAACCCATTTTCCAACTTGAAGCATCCATCCTTTTCACCCAAAACTATACTTTACAGCTTTTTGAATGCCTCAACACCATGAAATACCTTTCAAAAGGCATTTCAGAGCAACTTTTTTTCTTAATGTCCCTTCTAAACCTATTTTCCAACTTGAAGTACCCATCCTTTTCATCCACAACTTTACATTACAGCTTTTTGGATACCTCAACACCAAGAAATACTTTTCAAAAGGCATTTCAGAGCAAGCTCCTTTCTTAATGTCCCTTCTAAACCCATTTTACAAGTTGAAGCATCCATCCTTTTCACCCACAACTTTACTTTACAGCTTTTTGGATACCTCAACACCAAGAAATACTTTTCAAAAGGTATTTCAGAGCAACTTCCTTTCTTAATGTCCCTTCTAAACCCATTTTACAACTTGAAGTACCCATCCTTTTCACCCACAACTTTACTTTACAGCTTTTTGGATACCTCAACACCAAGAAATACTTTTCAAAAGGCATTTCAGAGCAATTTCCTTTCTTAATGTCCCTTCTAAACCCATTTTACAAGTTGAAGCATCCATCCTTTTCACCCACAACTTTACTTTACAGCTTTTCGGATACCTCAACACCAAGAAATACTTTTGAAAAGGCATTTCAGAGCAAGCTCCTTTCTTAATGTCCCTCCTAAACCCACTTTCCAACTTGAAGTACCCATCCTTTTCACCCACAACTTTACTTTACAGCTTTTCGGATACCTCAACACCAAGAAATACTTTTCAAAAGGCATATCAGAGCAAGTTCCTTTCTTAATGTCCCTTCTAAACCCATTTTCCAACTTGAAGTACCCATTCTTTTCACCCACAACTCTACTTTACAGCTTTTTGGATACCTCAACACCAAGAAATACCTTTCAAAAGGCATTTCAGAGCAATTTCCTTTCTTAATGTCCCTTCTAAACCCATTTTACAACTTGAAGTACCCATCCTTTTCACCCACAACTTTACTTTACAGCTTTTTGGATACCTCAACACCAAGAAATACTTTTCAAAAGACATTTCAGAGCAAGTTCCTTTCTTAATGTCCCTTCTAAATCCATTTTCCAACTTGAAGTACCCATCCGTTTCATCCCACAGCTTTACTTTACAGCTTTTTGGATACCTCAACACCAAGCCATACTTTTCAAAGGCATTTCAGAACAAGTTCTTTTCTTAATATCCTTCCTAAACCAATTTTACAAGTTGAAGTACTTATCTTATTCACCACAACTTTACTTTACAGCTTTTTGGATACCTCAACACCAAGAAATACCTTTCAAAAGGCATTTCAGAGCAAGTTCCTTTCTTAATTTCCCTTCTAAACCCATTTTCCAACTTGAAGTACCCATCCGTTTCACCCACAACTTTACTTTACAGCTTTTTGGATACCTCAACTCCAAGCAATACCTTTCAAAGGCATTTCAGAACAAGTTCTTTTCTTAATGTCATTCCTAAACCAATTTTACAAGTTGAAGTACTTATCTTTTTCACCACAACTTTACTTTACGACTTTTTGCATACCCCAACATCAAGCAATACTTTTCAAAAGGCTTTATTATGCCTTTTCAGAACAAGTTCTTTACGTAATGTCCTTCCTAAACCAATTTTACAAGTTGAAGTACTCATCTTTTCCCCCACAACTTTACTATAAGGCTTTTCGAATACCCCAACATCAAGCAATACTTTTCAAAAGGCTTTATTATATCTTTTCAGAACCAGTTCTTCGCGTAATTTTCTTCCTAAACCCATTTTACAAGTTGAAGTACTTATCTTTTTCCCCACAACTTGAAAAGTTCAAGTTCTCTTCTGAATTTTACCAAAGAACATAATTCAATTCTAATTTCTCCAGAGAAAATAAAAAGCTTCCACTTCAGTTTTAAGTTCCCCAAGACATAAAAAATTTAAAGTTCAGTTCTAAATTTTTCCGTGGAAGATAGGAATAGTTATACTATGATTGTGATTATTTTCCATGAAGATGAAAAGTTTCACTTTAATTCTAAATTTTCTTAAATTCAGTTCCGACTTTTCACATAGAGATGAAAAAAATTAAAGTTCTGTTCCAAATTTTTCATTGAAGATAGGAAAAGTTATACTTTGATTGTGAAAATTCAAGTTCTCTTCTGAATTTTACCAAAGAACATAATTCAATTCTAATTTCTCCAGAGAAAATAAAAAGCTTCCACTTCAGTTTTAAGTTCACCATGACATAAAAAATTTAAAGTTCAGTTCTAAATTTTTCCGTAGAAGATAAGAAAAGTTATACTATGATTGTGATTATTTTCTATGAAGATGAAAAGTTTCACTTAAATTCTAAATTTTCTTAAATTCAATTCCGACTTTTCTCAAAGAGATGAAAAAATTTAAAGTTCTGTTCCAAATATTTTCCCGGAAGAAGAAAAGTTCAACTTCGAAACTGAATTTTCTCAATGAAAATGAAATAAGTTATTGATCAATTCTATTTTCACAAAATAATATAAAAATTTTCCACTTCAGTTCAGATTTTTCTCAAAGAGATGAAAAATTTAAAATACTATTCCAAATTTTTCATAGAAGATAGAAAAGTTCAAGTTCTCTTCTGAATTTTACCAACGAACAAAATTCAATTCTAATTTCTCCAGAGAAAATAAAAAGCTTCCACTTCAGTTTTAAGTTCACCAACACATAAAAATTTAAAGTTCAATTCTCAATTTTTCCATAGAAGATAGGAAAAGTTATACTATGACTGTGATTATTTTCCATGAAGATAAAAAGTTTCACTTTAATTCTAAATTTTCTTAAATTCAGTTCCGACTTTTCACATAGAGATGAAAAAATTTAAAGTTCTCTTCCAAATTTTTCATAGAAGATTGGAAAAGTTATACTTTGATCGTGAATATTCAAGTTCTCTTCTGAATTTTACCAAAGAACACAATTCAATTCTAATTTCTCCAGAGAAAGTAAAAATTTTCAACTTCAGTTCAGATTTTTCTCAAACAGATGAAAAAATTTAAAATACTGTTCCAAATTTTTCATAGAAGATAGAAAAGTTCAAGTTCTCTTCTGAATTTTACCAAAGAACATAATTCAATTCTAATTTCTCCAGAGAAAATAAAAAGCTTCCAAGTCAGTTTTAAGTTCACCAAGACATAAAAAATTTAAAGTTCAGTTCTAAATTTTTCCATAGAAGATAGGAAAAGTTATACAATGATTGTAATTATTTTCCATGAGGATAAAAAGTTTCACTTTAATTCTATATTTTCTTAAATTCACTTCCGACTTTTCACAAAGAAATGAAAAAATTTAAAGTTATGTTCCAAATTTTTCATAGAAGATAGGAAAAGTTATACTTTAATTGTGAATATTCAAGTTCTATTCTGAATTTTACCAAAGAACACAATTCGATTCTAATTTTCTCCAGAGAAAATAAAAAGCTTCCACTTCAGTTTTAAGTTCACCAAGACATAAAAAATTTAAAGTTCAGTTCTAAATTTTTCCGTAGAAGATAGGAAAAGTTATACTATGATTGTGATTATTTTCCATGAAGATAAAAAGTTTCACTTTAATTCTAAATTTTCTTAAATTCAGTTCCGACTTTTCTCAAAGAGATGAAAAAAATTAAAGTTCTGTTCCAAATTTTTCATAGAAGATAGGAAAAGTTATACTTTGATTGTGAATATTCTTCATGAAGATATGGAGCTCCACTTTAATTCTGAGTTTTCTCGAAGAAGTGCAAAATGTACAAGTTCTCTTCTGAATTTTCAGAGAGAAGAGAAAAAAAAGTTAGCTCAATTCTGAAATTTGCCAATGAAAATGAAAAAGCTTCCATTTCAGTTCATAATTTCTCAAAGACATAAAAATTTAAAGTTTAATTCTAAATTTTTCCATAGAAGATAGGAATGGCTATACTATGATTGTGATTATTTTCCATGAAGATAAAAAGTTTCTCTTTAATTCTAAATTTTCTTAAGTTCAGTTCCGACTTTTCACATAGAGATAAAAAAAATTTAAAGTTCTCTTCCAAATTTTTCATAGAAGATTGGAAAAGTTATACTTTGATCGTGAATATTCAAGTTCTCTTCTGAATTTTACCAAAGAACACAATTCAATTCTAATTTCTCCAGAGAAAGTAAAAATTTTCCACTTCAGTTCAGATTTTTCTCAAACAGATGAAAAAATTTAAAATACTGTTCCAAATTTTTCATAGAAGATAGAAAAGTTCAAGTTCTCTTCTGAATTTTACCAAAGAACATAATTCAATTCTAATTTCTCCAGAGAAAATAAAAAGCTTCCACGTCAGTTTTAAGTTCACCAAGACATAAAAAATTTAAAGTTCAGTTCTAAATTTTTCCATAGAAGATAGGAAAAGTTATACTATGATTGTAATTATTTTCCATGAAGATAAAAAGTTTCACTTTAATTCTATATTTTCTTAAATTCACTTCCGACTTTTCACAAAGAGATGAAAAAATTTAAAGTTCTGTTCCAAATTTTTCATAGAAGATAGGAAAAGTTACACTTTGATTGTGAATATTCAAGTTCTATTCTGAATTTTACCAAAGAACACAATTCGATTCTAATTTTCTCCAGAGAAAATAAAAAGCTTCCACTTCAGTTTTAAGTTCACTAAGACATAAAAAATTTAAAGTTCAGCTCTAAATTTTCCCGTAGAAGATAGGAAAAGTTATACTATGATTGTGATTATTTTCCATGAAGATAAAAAGTTTCACTTTAATTCTAAATTTTCTTAAATTCAGTTCCGACTTTTCTCAAAGAGATGAAAAAATTTAAAGTTCTGTTCCAAATATTTTCATAGAAGATAGGAAAAGTTATACTTTGATTGTGAATATTCTTCATGAAGATATGGAGCTCCAATTTAATTCTGAGTTTTCTCGAAGAAGTGCAAAATGTACAAGTTCTCTTCTGAATTTTACCAAAGAACATAATTCAATTCTAATTTCTCCAGAGAAAATAAAAAGCTTCCACTTCAGTTTTAAGTTCACCAAGACATAAAAAATTTAAAGTTCAGTTCTAAATTTTTCCGTAGAAGATAAGAAAAGTTATACTATGATTGTGATTATTTTCTATGAAGATGAAAAGTTTCACTTAAATTCTAAATTTTCTTAAATTCAATTCCGACTTTTCTCAAAGAGATGAAAAAATTTAAAGTTCTGTTCCAAATATTTTCCCGGAAGAAGAAAAGTTCAACTTCGAAACTGAATTTTCTCAATGAAAATGAAATAAGTTATTGATCAATTCTATTTTCACAAAATAATATAAAAATTTTCCACTTCAGTTCAGATTTTTCTCAAAGAGATGAAAAATTTAAAATACTATTCCAAATTTTTCATAGAAGATAGAAAAGTTCAAGTTCTCTTCTGAATTTTACCAACGAACAAAATTCAATTCTAATTTCTCCAGAGAAAATAAAAAGCTTCCACTTCAGTTTTAAGTTCACCAACACATAAAAATTTAAAGTTCAATTCTCAATTTTTCCATAGAAGATAGGAAAAGTTATACTATGACTGTGATTATTTTCCATGAAGATAAAAAGTTTCACTTTAATTCTAAATTTTCTTAAATTCAGTTCCGACTTTTCACATAGAGATGAAAAAATTTAAAGTTCTCTTCCAAATTTTTCATAGAAGATTGGAAAAGTTATACTTTGATCGTGAATATTCAAGTTCTCTTCTGAATTTTACCAAAGAACACAATTCAATTCTAATTTCTCCAGAGAAAGTAAAAATTTTCAACTTCAGTTCAGATTTTTCTCAAACAGATGAAAAAATTTAAAATACTGTTCCAAATTTTTCATAGAAGATAGAAAAGTTCAAGTTCTCTTCTGAATTTTACCAAAGAACATAATTCAATTCTAATTTCTCCAGAGAAAATAAAAAGCTTCCACGTCAGTTTTAAGTTCACCAAGACATAAAAAATTTAAAGTTCAGTTCTAAATTTTTCCATAGAAGATAGGAAAAGTTATACTATGATTGTAATTATTTTCCATGAGGATAAAAAGTTTCACTTTAATTCTATATTTTCTTAAATTCACTTCCGACTTTTCACAAAGAAATGAAAAAATTTAAAGTTATGTTCCAAATTTTTCATAGAAGATAGGAAAAGTTATACTTTAATTGTGAATATTCAAGTTCTATTCTGAATTTTACCAAAGAACACAATTCGATTCTAATTTTCTCCAGAGAAAATAAAAAGCTTCCACTTCAGTTTTAAGTTCACCAAGACATAAAAAATTTAAAGTTCAGCTCTAAATTTTCCCGTAGAAGATAGGAAAAGTTATACTATGATTGTGATTATTTTCCATGAAGATAAAAAGTTTCACTTTAATTCTAAATTTTCTTAAATTCAGTTCCGACTTTTCTCAAAGAGATAAAAAAAATTAAAGTTCTGTTCCAAATTTTTCATAGAAGATAGGAAAAGTTATACTTTGATTGTGAATATTCTTCATGAAGATATGGAGCTCCACTTTAATTCTGAGTTTTCTCGAAGAAGTGCAAAATGTACAAGTTCTCTTCTGAATTTTCAGAGAGAAGAGAAAAAAAAGTTAGCTCAATTCTGAAATTTGCCAATGAAAAATGAAAAAGCTTCCATTTCAGTTCATAATTTCTCAAAGACATAAAAAATTTAAAGTTTAATTCTAAATTTTCCCATAGAAGATAGGAAAAGTTATACTATGATTGTAATTATTTTCCATGAAGATAAAAAGTTTCACTTTAATTCTATATTTTCTTAAATTCAGTTCCGACTTTTCACATAGAGATGAAAAAAATTTAAAGTTCTCTTCCAAATTTTTCATAGAAGATTGGAAAAGTTATACTTTGATCGTGAATATTCAAGTTCTCTTCTGAATTTTACCAAAGAACACAATTCAATTCTAATTTCTCCAGAGAAAGTAAAAATTTTCCACTTCAGTTCAGATTTTTCTCAAACAGATGAAAAAATTTAAAATACTGTTCCAAATTTTTCATAGAAGATAGAAAAGTTCAAGTTCTCTTCTGAATTTTACCAAAGAACATAATTCAATTCTAATTTCTCCAGAGAAAATAAAAAGCTTCCACGTCAGTTTTAAGTTCACCAAGACATAAAAAATTTAAAGTTCAGTTCTAAATTTTTCCATAGAAGATAGGAAAAGTTATACTATGATTGTAATTATTTTCCATGAAGATAAAAAGTTTCACTTTAATTCTATATTTTCTTAAATTCACTTCCGACTTTTCACAAAGAGATGAAAAAATTTAAAGTTCTGTTCCAAATTTTTCATAGAAGATAGGAAAAGTTATACTTTGATTGTGAATATTCAAGTTCTATTCTGAATTTTACCAAAGAACACAATTCAATTCTAATTTCTCCAGAGAAAATAAAAAGCTTCCACTTCAGTTTTAAGTTCACCAAGACATAAAAAATTTAAAGTTCAGTTCTAAATTTTTCCATAGAAGATAGGAAAAGTTATACTATGATTGTGATTATTTTCCATGAAGATAAAAAGTTTCACTTTAATTCTAAATTTTCTTAAATTCAGTTCCGACTTTTCTCAAAGAGATGAAAAAAATTAAAGTTCTGTTCCAAATTTTTCATAGAAGATAGGAAAAGTTATACTTTGATTGTGAATATTCTTCATGAAGATATGGAGCTCCAATTTAATTCTGAGTTTTCTCGAAGAAGTGCAAAATGTACAAGTTCTCTTCTGAATTTTCTTAGAGAGGAGAAAAAAAAGTTAGCTCAATTCTGAAATTTACCAATGAAAAATGAAAAAGCTTCCATTTCAGTTCATAATTTCTCAAAGACATAAAAAATTTAAAGTTTAATTCTAAATTTTCCCATAGAAGATAGGAATGGCTATACTATGATTGTGATTATTTTCCATGAAGATAAAAAGTTTCACTTTATTTATAATTTTTCTTAAATTCACTTCATTCATCTAACCACCAAAAACAATAGGTTAGGTTAGGTATAAATAAATATTAATAGATAATTAGAAACATTTCTCCATGTTTAAGTTAGGTTAGGTTAGGTTAGCTTATCATGAGCGCTCATGATAAGTTAACCTAACCTAACCTGACTTAAACATGGAGAAATGTTTCTAATTATTTATTAATATTTATTTATGCCTAACCTAACCTATTGTTTTTGGTGGTTAGATGAATGAAGTGAATTTAAGAAAAATTAGAAATAAAGTGAAACTTTTTATCTTCATGGAAAATAATCACAATCATAGTATAGCCATTCCTATCTTCTATGGAAAAATTTAGAATTGAACTTTAAATTTTTATGTCTTTGAGAAATTATGAACTGAAATGGAAGCTTTTTCATTTTCATTGGTAAATTTCAGAATTGAGCTAACTTTTTTTCACTTCTCTATGAAAATTCAGAAGAGAACTTGTACATTTTGCACTTCTTCGAGAAAACTCAGAATTAAAGTGGAGCTCCATATCTTCATGAAGAATATTCACAATCAAAGTATAACTTTTCCTATCTTCCATGAAAAATTTGGAACAGAACTTTAAATTTTTTCCTTTCTTTGAGAAAAGTCGGAACTGAATTTAAGAAAATTTAGAATTAAAGTGAAACTTTTTATCTTCATGGAAAATAATCACAATCATGGTATAACTTTTCCTATCTTCTACGGGAAAATTTAGAGCTGAACTTTAAATTTTTATGTCTTGGTGAACTTAAAACTGAAGTGGAAGCTTTTTATTTTCTCTGGAGAAAATTAGAATCGAATTGTGTTCTTTTGTAAAATTCAGAATAGAACTTGAATATTCAGAATTCAAAGTATAACTTTTCCTATCTTCTATGAAAAATTTGGAACATAACTTAAAATTTTTTCATCTCTTTGTGAAAAGTCGGAAGTGAATTTAAGAAAATATAGAATTAAAGTGAAACTTTTTATCTTCATGGAAAATAATTACAATCATAGTATAACTTTTCCTATCTTCTATGTAAAAATTTAGAACTGAACTTTAAATTTTTTATGTCTTGGTGAACTTAAAACTGATGTGGAAGCTTTTTATTTTCTCTGGAGAAATTAGAATTGAATTATGTTCTTTGGTAAAATTCAGAAGAGAACTTGAACTTTTCTATCTTCTCTGAAAAATTTGGAACAGAGTTTTATATTTTTTCATCTGTTTGAGAAAAATCTGAACTGAAGTGGAAAATTTTTATATTATTTTGGGAAAATAGAATTGATCAATAACTTATTTCATTTTCATTGAGAAAATTCAGAATCGTAGTTGAACATTTCTTCACTTCTTTGAGAAAATTTAAAATTGAAGTGAAACTTTTTATCTTCATAAAAAATAATCACAATCATAGTATAACTTTTCCTATCTTCCATGTAAAAATTTAGAACTGGACTTTAAATTTTTTATGTCTTGGTGAACTTAAAACTGAAGTGGAAGCTTTTTACTTTCTCTGGAGAAATTAGAAATGAATTATGTTCTTTGGTAAAATTCGGAAGAGAACTTGAATATTCACGATCTAAGTATAACTTTTCCAATCTTCTATGAAAAATTTGGAAGAGAACTTTAAATTTTTTTCATCTCTATGTGAAAAGTCGGAACTGAATTTAAGAAAATTTAGAATTAAAGTGAAACTTTTTATCTTCATAGAAAATAATCACAATCATAGTATAACTTTTCCTATCTTCTATGGAAAAATTTAGAATTGAACTTTAAATTTTTATGTCTTGGTGAACTTAAAACTGAAGTGGAAGCTTTTCATTTTCTCTGGAGAAATTATAATTGAATTGTGTTCGTTTGTAAAATTCAGAAGAGAACTTGAACTTTTCTATCTTCTATGAAAAATTTGGAATAGTATTTTAAATTTTTCGTCTCTTTGAGAAAAATCTGAACTGAAGTGGAAAATTTTTATATTATTTTGTGAAAATAAAATTGATCAATAACTTATTTCATTTTCATTGAGAAAATTCAGAATCGAAGTTGAACTTTTCTTCTTCCGGGAAAATATTTGGAACAGAAATTTAAATTTTTTCATCTCTTTGAGAAAGGTCGGAACTGAATTTAAGAAAATTTAGAATTAAAGTGAAACTTTTTATCTTCATAGAAAATAATCACAATCATAGTATAACTTTTCCTATCTTCTATGGAAAAATTTAGAACTGAACTTTAAATTTTTTATGTCTTGGTGAACTTAAAACTGAAGTGGAAGCTTTTTACTTTCTCTGGAGAAATTAGAATTAAATTGTGTTCTTTGGTAAAATTCAGAAGAGACTTTGAATATTCACGATCAAAGTATAACTTTTCCAATCTTCTATGAAAAATTTGGAAGAGAACTTTAAATTTTTTTCATCTCTATGTGAAAAGTCGGAACTGAATTTAAGAAAATTTAGAATTAAAGTGAAACTTTTTATCTTAATGGAAAATAATCACAATCATAGTATAACTTTTCCTATCTTCTATGGAAAAATTTAGAATTGAACTTTAAATTTTTATGTCCTGGTGAACTTAAAACTGAAGTGGAAGCTTTTTATTTTCTCTGGAGAAATTAGAATTGAATTGTGTTCGTTGGTAAAATTCAGAAGAGAACTTGAACTTTTCTATCTTCTATGAAAAATTTGGAATAGTATTTTAAATTTTTCGTCTCTTTGAGAAAAATCTGAACTGAAGTGGAAAATTTTTATATTATTTTGTGAAAATAGAATTGATCAATAACTTATTTCATTTTCATTGAGAAAATTCAGAATAGAAGTTGAACTTTTCTTCTTCCGGGAAAATATTTGGAACAGAAATTTAATTTTTTTCATCTCTTTGAGAAAGGTCGGAATTGAATTTAAGAAAATTTAGAATTAAAGTGAAACTTTTTATCTTCATAGAAAATAATCACAATCATAGTATAACTTTTCCTATCTTCTAAGGAAAAATTTAGAACTGAACTTTAAATTTTTTATGTCTTGGTGAACTTAAAACTGAAGTGGAAGCTTTTTATTTTGTCTGGAGAAATTAGAATTGAATTGTGTTCTTTGGTAAAATTCAGAAGAGAACTTGAACTTTTCTATCTTCTATGAAAAATTTGGAACAGTATTTAAAATTTTTTCATCTCTTTGAGAAAAATCTGAACTGAAGTGGAAACTTTTTATATTATTTTGGGGAAATAGAATTGATCAATAACTTATTTCATTTTCATTGAGAAAATTCAGAATCGAAGTTGAACTTTTCTTCTTCCGGGAAAATATTTGGAACAGAACTTTAAATTTTTTCATCTCTTTGAGAAAAGTCGGAATTGAATTTAAGAAAATTTAGAATTAAAGTGAAACTTTTTATCTTCATAGAAAATAATCACAATCATAGTATAACTTTTCTTATCTTCTACGGAAAAATTCAGAACTGAACTTTAAATTTTTTATGTCATGGTGAACTTAAAACTGAAGTGGAAGCTTTTTATTTTCTCTGGAGAAATTAGAATTGAATTGTGTTCTTTGGTAAAATTCAGAAGAGAACTTGAACTTTTCTATCTTCTATGAAAAATTTGGAACAGTATTTAAAATTTTTTCATCTCTTTGAGAAAAATCTGAACTGAAGTGGAAACTTTTTATATTATTTTCGGGAAATATAATTGATCAATAACTTATTTCCTTTTCATTGAGAAAATTCAGAATCGAAGTTGAACTTTTCTCCTCCGGGAAAATATTTGGAACAGAACTTTAAATTTTTTCATCTCTTTGAGAAAAGTCGGAATTGAATTTAAGAAAATTTAGAATTAAAGTGAAACTTTTTATCTTCATAGAAAATAATCACAATCATAGTATAACTTTTCTTATCTTCTACGAAAAAATTCAGAACTGAACTTTAAATTTTTTATGTCATGGTGAACTTAAAACTGAAGTGAAAGCTTTTTATTTTCTCTGGAGAAATTAGAATTGAATTATGTTCTTTGGTAAAATTCAGAAGAGAACTTGAATATTCACGATCAAAGTATAACTTTTCCTATCTTCAATGAAAAATTTGGAACAGAACTTTAAATTTTTTCATCTCTATGTGAAAAGTCGGAACTGAATTTAAGAAAATTTAGAATTAAAGTGAAACTTTTTATCTTCATGGAAAATAATCACAATCATAGTATAACTTTTCCTATCTTCTACGGAAAAATTAAGAACTGAACTTTAAATTTTGTATGTCTTGGTGAACTTAAAACTGAAGTGGAAGCTTTTATTTTCTCTGGAGAAATTAGAATTGAATTATATTCTTTGGTAAAATTCAGAAGAGAACTTGAACTTTTCAAGTTGTGGGGAAAAAGATAAGTACTTCAACTTGTAAAATGGGTTTAGGAAGAAAATTACGTGAAGAACTTGTTCTGAAAAGATATAATAAAGCCTTTTGAAAAGTATTGCTTGATGTTGGGGTATTCGAAAAGCTTTATAGTAAAGTTGTGGGGGAAAAGATGAGTACTTCAACTTGTAAAATTGGTTTAGGAAGGACATTACGTAAAGAACTTGTTCTGAAAAGGCATGATAAAGCCTTTTGAAAAGTATTGCTTGATGTTGGGGTACGCAAAAAGTCGTAAAGTAAAGTTGTGGTGAAAAAGATAAGTACTTCAACTTGTGAAATTGGTTTAGGAATGACATTAAGAAAAGAACTTGTTCTGAAATGCCTTTGAAAAGTATTGCTTGGAGTTAAGGTATCCAAAAAGCTGTAAAGTAAAGTTGTGGGTGAAACGGATGGGTACTTCAAGTTGGAAAATGGGTTTAGGAGGGACATTAAGAAAGGAACTTGCTCTGAAATGCCTTTTGAAAGGTATTTCTTGGTGTTTAGGTATCCAAAAAGCTGTAAAGTAAAGTTGTGGTGAAAAAGATAAGTACTTCAACTTGTAAAATTGGTTTAGGAAGGACATTAAGAAAAGAACTTGTTCTGAAATGTCTTTTGAAAAGTATTTCTTGGTGTTGAGGTATCCAAAAAGCTGTAAAGTAAAGTTGTGGGTGAAAAGGATGGATGCTTCAACTTGTAAAATGGGTTTAGAAGGGACATTAAGAAAGGAAATTGCTCTGAAATGCCTTTTGAAAGGTATTTCTTGGTGTTGAGGTATCCAAAAAGCTGTAAAGTAAAGTTGTGGGTGAAAAGGATGGGTACTTCAAGTTGGAAAATGGGTTTAGGAGGGACATTAAGAAAGGAGCTTGCTCTGAAATGCCTTTTGAAAAGTATTCCTTGGTGTTGAGGTATCCGAAAAGCTGTAAAGTAAAGTTGTGGGTGGAAAGGATGGATGCTTCAACTTGTAAAATGGGTTTAGAAGGGACATTAAGAAAGGAAATTGCTCTGAAATGCCTTTTGAAAAGTATTTCTTGGTGTTGAGGTATCCAAAAAGCTGTAAAGTAAAGTTGTGGGTGAAAAGGATGGATGCTTCAACTTGTAAAATGGGTTTAGAAGGGACATTAAGAAAGGAACTTGCTCTGAAATGCCTTTTGAAAAGTATTTCTTGGTGTTGAGGTATCCAAAAAGCTGTAATGTAAAGTTGTGGATGAAAAGGATGGGTACTTCAAGTTGGAAAATAGGTTTAGAAGGGACATTAAGAAAAAAGTTGCTCTGAAATGCCTTTTGAAAGGTATTTCATGGTGTTGGGGCATTCAAAAAGCTGTAAAGTATAGTTGTGGGTGAAAAGAATGGATGCTTCAAGTTGGAAAATGGGTTTAGGATGGACATTAAGAAATGAGCTTGCTCTGAAATGCCTTTTGAAAAGTATTTCTTGGTGTTGAGGTATCCAAAAAAGCTGTAATGTAAAGTTGTGGATGAAAAGGATGGGTACTTCAAGTTGGAAAATAGGTTTAGAAGGGACATTACGAAAAAAAGTTGCTCTGAAATGCCTTTTGAAAGGTATTTCATGGTGTTGAGGTATTCAAAAAGCTGTAAAGCAAAGTTGTGGGTGAAAAGGATGGATGCTTCAAGTTGGAAAATGGGATTAGAAGGGATATTAAGAAAAAAGGTTGCTCTGAAATGGTCTTTGAAAAGTATTTCATGGTGTTGAGGTATCCGAAAAGCTGTAAAGTAAAGTTGTGGGTGAAAACGATGGGTACTTCAAGTTGGAAAATGGGTTTAGAAGGGACATTAAGAAAGGAAATTGCTCTGAAATGCCTGTTGAAAAGTATTTCTTGGTGTTGAGGTGTCCAAAAAGCTGTAATGTGAAGTTGTGGGTGAAAAGGATGGGTACTTCAACTTGTAGAATGGGTTTAGGATGGACATTAAGAAAAAAAGTTGCTTTGAAATGCCTTTTGAAAGGTATTGCTTGGTGTTGGGGTATTCAAAAAGCTGTAAAGCAAAGTTGTGGGTGAAAAGGATGGATGCTTCAACTTGTAAAATGGGTTTAGAATGGACATTATGAAAAGAGGTTGCTCTGAAATGGTCTTTGAAAAGTATTTCATGGTGTTGAGGTATCCGAAAAGCTGTAAAGTAAAGTTGTGGGTGAAAACGATGGGTACTTCAACTTGTAGAATGGGTTTAGGATGGACATTAAGAAAAAAAGTTGCTTTGAAATGCCTTTTGAAAAGTATTGCTTGGTGTTGGGGTATTCAAAAAGCTGTAAAGTAAAGTTGTGGGTGAAATGGACTTCTAATGGAAATCCAAATTCTATTGTTACAAATAAGATTGTTTTGACTCCCCCCTCCTCCAGATCTGCCGGATCTTAGTAATTTAGTGGATAAAACTCTTGAAAGCTATAACAGACGCATATTTTCTGTTGAATCTTCATTGGCTACTTTAGAGTCATCCATGATAGACCTTAAAAACTCTTTCCAGCCTATCCAGTCTAACCTGGCAAGATTAAATGACCGTTTTGAACAGCAGGCTTTGAGCAACCAAATTATTGTCTTTGGGGTGAAAGAGGAGACCTCCATTGAAAACACTGAAAGTCAATTCCTGTCACTATGTGCTGGGAAATTTCCTGGCATATCAATTATTCAGTCTGATGTTGTATCAGCCAAAAGAATTGGCAAACCATCTGCAAAACCCAGACCCATAGTTGTTGAATTTTGCAACTTACGAGTTCGTCAACTGCTTCTCAGACAAAAGAAGGATTTGAAAGGATCAGGGATTCTATTTTCTGAGACACTTACAAAACCACGCTTACAACTTCTTTCATATGCCAAGTCAAAGCTTGGCTTACGTAATGTTTGGTCCAGTAAAGGTGATATCCTGTATAAAGCCCAATCTGGAAGAGTGGTTAAGTTTAATAATCAGAGTGAAATTGATTTATGTGCTGCAAATGCAGATAAATTAAAGTGATGGATTTAGATTTATTTTCTTATAATATATTGCATTGTTTCTGTAGGGATTTACTTGCTGTTCTTAAAATATTCCTCTATTATTCTTTACTGTCCTCACATAATTTATCCTGGTACCATATTACACTTTGTGCCAATAGTTTGGACGATATGTCCCTTCCCACTAATATTTCTTTATGTTTGTTTGTGATTCTGTCACCTTCACGTTGTCTTATTTACATTATATTCTTGTTGTGTCATTATACTTGTAACCCCCATAATATCAACTGGTCACACATTATAGTTTGTGCTAATACTTATAATAATATGTGCCTTCCCACTGATTTTTCTTTATGTTTGTTTATGATCCTTTCACCATCATGTAGCTTGGCTTCTATAATGTTTTTGTCATGTCAGCACATTTGCAGCTCATATAATTTTCACTGGTCCTATATTGCATTTTGGGCAAATATTATGAATCATATATGTTATCCCACTGTTATTTATTTATTTATTTTTTTTTTATGTTTGTTTGTGATGCTATCACCTTTATGCAGGCTGATTTCTTTCATATTTTTGTCATTTCAGCATAATTGCAGCTCATATAATTTTGACTGGTTCCACATTATACTTGGGGCCAATATTTTGATGAATATGTGCCATGCCACTATTATTCCCTTATCTGGGTTAGTGATCCTATCACCTTCCTGTAACCTGAATTTTATCATATTTTTTTCATGTCAGCACACATGCAACTTGCATAATTTTGACTGGTCCCATATTATGTTTTTGGTCATTATTTTGAATAATATATGCCATCTCATTGATATTTCTTTATCTTATTTTTTGATGCTATCACCCTTGTGTACCTTGAATTCAATCATATTTTTGTCATGTCAGTATATATGCAGCTCTCATAATTTTTTACTACCCATAGTATACTCTGGGCTAATATTTGGAATAATATGTGTCATTCCATTGATATTCATTTATATTTGTCTGTGATCCTATCACGTTCAGGTAGGCTGACTACTATTATATTTATTTTTTTTTCTCTCTTTCTTTCTCATGTCAGTTACAGCTTACATAATTTTCTGGTCCCACATTATAAATTGGGCCAATACTTTGATTCTACTTTCATTTTACTGATATCTCATTATGCTTTTTGTGATCCTCTCACCTTCATGTAGCCTAACTTCTATTATTTTTTTGTCAGTCCAGCACACTTGCAGCTCATGTAATAGCAACTGGTGTCACATTATACTTTGGTCCAATACTTTGGATAATTTGTGCCATCCCACTTATATTTCTATTTGTATATTTATTATTTGTGATAATTATGGGTGATTTCTCTTTTCTTTTGAATTCTTCTATTCTTAATTCGGTTATATTTGATCAACCAATTAGGGCTGGTAAACAAGAGACTCACACGCTTGACCCTCTCCTTGAATCTATGGTTAATTCTAGCTGTAATTATCACACTACCATTGATTATTGTGATAAAATTATACCCTCACTGTCTTTAAATAGTAGCTTTAATGTATTTTGTTTGAATGTGCGTAGGATAAGAGATAAATGGGATAGTCTGAAATCGTATTTGTGGTCTGATAATTCTTGCCCTTTTGATGTAATTGGTTTAACTGAAACATGGTTATCTGATGGTGAAAATTTTACAGCCAATGATATGCATGGTTATGTTGCTGTCCATATCCCCAGAATGGTAACAAAGTGCTCAGGAGGTATTTCTTTATTTATAAAGTCTGATATTGAGTTTAGAAGAAGGTCTGACCTTGAATTCTTGTTTACATCAGTAGTGTCAAATAGTAGGACAGTTTATTCTCTTGTTATTGATCTGAAAAGCCAGTTTGCATGTGACACTGTTTGTTTGTTTTATAAGCCCCCTCCTTTTCCAACACATTTGTTCTGTGATTTGCTTGATCAACTTTCTTGTGTGGGGTCTTTCTCTAAAAAACGTATTTGTGTTTTGGGAGATTTTAATTGTAATATGTTAAATATTGGATCAAGTGATGAATGTGACCATCTCTTTGATGTGCTTTCTTCTGCTGGTCTACTTCCTTCAATTTTTTTTCCTTCTCGTGTTGACCCTACTAGAAATTCTGCCACTTTAATAGACAATATTTTTCATTTCTCATTCTTCTAATTTGAAGTTTACTTCTGGTCTTGTTTTCACTGATCTTTCTGATCACTTCCCTATTTATGTTTCACTTTTTGTGCCTCAAACTGAGATTGTTGTGGATGAGCAGGGTGAGTTTTCTTTAGAACTTCCACAGATAAAGAAATTTCTAATTTAATACATAGTCTTCAGAGTAATGATTGGTCTAGTGTTCTTGAAGCTAATGATGTTGATTGTGCAACGAGTTTATTTTTGTGTCGTATGGGAGCTCTGTTGGATAAGCATTTTCCTCTTAGAAAGAGGCCAAGGAATTCCATACCTAAATGTCCATGGATGTCTAGAGGTCTGATCAATGCTACACATATGAAGGCGTCTCTGTTTAAGGCTGCATGTAAAAGTAAGACACAGGATGATCTTTTGAAGTATAAACTTTATAAAAATGTGCTTACTTCTTCAGTACGTGCAGCCAAAAAGCTATATTTTTCGCGTCGAATTGATGAGTGTAAAGGGAATTTGCGAAAGGTTTGGACTGTAGTTAATGAAGCTCTTTCCCGCAAGAAACTCAAACAGTCCCCCCCTTGTCACTACAGGAAAGCTGATGGATCTTTCGTGGACAAAAATTCTTCAGCAAGCGCCTTCAATTCGTATTTCACCTCACTTCCTTCAGTTCCTAATCCACCCTACAGCAGAGTAAGTAGTTTTCCCTTAGCAGAAAAGTCATTTTTCCTTTTTCCATGCAGTGATACCGAAATTTCTAACATTATTTCTCAGCTTTCAAGTAGCCGTGCAGTTGATGGTTTTGGTTTGAGCTGTAATGTTCTTAAAAAAATTGGTCAGTTTGTTTCTAACCCCATCTCACACATAACTAACCTCTCTCTTTCTTCTGGTGTTTTTCCTCATTTATTTAAGGTTGCTAATGTTGTACCTTTGTTTAAAAAAGGTGATTCATCTCTAATTTCAAACTATAGACCTATTTCTCTCCTTCCAGTAATTTCTAAGGTTGTTGAAAAAGTAGTGTTTTGTAGACTCTCTTCATTTGTATTTAGTACTAATACGACTGCAGGTAATTCTCTCATAACTAACCATCAGTATGGCTTTCGTCCCAGTTTCTCTACCTTGCATGCACTTTCAGATGCAACAGAGTTTGTGCGTGTGAATCTTGACAAGGGCTTGTGTGTTTTGGGTCTATTTCTTGACTTTTCAAAGGCATTTGATATGGTCGTTCACTCTGTTCTTTTGTCTAAATTATCTTCATTTGGAGTGCATGGAGTCCCACTTGAATGGTTTAGGTCTTACCTCTCAGGGAGATCTCAGTATGTTTCGGTTAATGGTACTTCTTCCTCTTCCTTGCCTATTGTGAAAGGTGTCCCACAGGGCTCTGTGCTTGGACCACTTTTGTTTTTAATTTATATTAATGATCTTGTTGATGGTCTTCATCCCCTTGTGCACCCTATACTTTTTGCTGATGACAGTAACTTCTTCATTGCTGCAGTGGACCTGCCATCTGCCATTTCCCTAGCTCAAGGTCTTCTTGATAAAGTAAAAGATTGGTGCTGGTCAAATGGTATGACTCTCAACAGCCAAAAAAGTGCCATTGTACACTTTAGAACCCCTTATCGTATGAGAGACGCAGGGGAACCAACCATCCTGACTTATGGGAATGATATTATACCGCAAGCTACTATAGTGAAATTTCTTGGTGTGTATCTTGACTGTTTTCTTTCTTTTAAACCCCATATAACTCATACCCGTTCCCTTGTCCTCCGCCAATCTTCAATGTTATACAGGGTTAACTCATTTCTTCCCCCTGATGTTATGCTTTCTCTTTATTATGCTTTTATTTTTCCTTACCTTTCTTATTGCTGTTCTGTCTGGGGTAGTACTAATAAATCTCTTCTCTGCTCACTTCAAAGAGCCCAAAATAGGGCAGTGAAGGCTACTTTTCTTCTTCCTCGTTTTTACCCTTCCTCTGATCTTTATAATGATACTGGAATAGCTCCGCTGGATCGTATTGTGGGTAAAAGTTACCTTTATTTAGCACATTCTGTTTTTCTAGGTAGACTCCCACCATCGCTGCAGCAGTTTTTCTTTCTGTCAGGCTCAGGTAGGTACTCTTCTTTTTTACGTAGCTCTTATCGCAGGTTCATTTTACCTAAGCGTTCATCGACAGCAGGTCAGAGGTCTCCTGTTTATCAATCTATTTTACTATGGAACTCCATCCCTCCTGATGTCCCTCTATCTCTTTCTGCGGAGGCACTTTCTCGCTGGGTATTTCCAGTATAGTATTTTCCCCCTTTTTTCTTCATTTTTTGCATTCTATCCACATTTATGTCTTTTTTCTTTTTTTTTTTTCATTCAATATATTTCAAATAATTCTCCTATTTTCTCCTATTATTTCTCCTATTTTCATAAATGTCTCTTACCTAATTTTTTTTTTTTTTTTTTTTTTTTTTTTTTTTTTTTTTTTAGTGTTTTATAATAGTGTCTTACTTGTTTTGTTGGCCCTGTACAAGCTTTGCTTCTTGGGCGTGTTTAAATTTTTAAGTTTGTAATTGTATTGTTTTTTTTTTAGTATTAATAAATTGATTGATTGATTGATTGATTGATTGAAAAGGATGGATGCTTCAAGTTGGAAAATGGGTTTAGAAGGGACATTAAGAAAGGAAATTGCTCTGAAATGCCTTTTGAAAAGTATTTCTTGGTGTTGAGGTATCCGAAAAGCTGTAAAGTAAAGTTGTGGGTTAAAAGGATGGATGCTTCAACTTGTAAAATGGCTTTAGGATGGACATTATGAAAAGAACTGGTTCTGAAATGCCTTTTGAAAATTATTTCTTTGTGTTGAGGTATCCAAAAAGCTGTAAAGTAAAGTTGTGGATGAGAAGGATGGATGCTTCAACTTATAAAATAGGTTTAGGATGGACATTATGAAAAGAAATTGCTCTGAAATGGTCTTTGAAAATTATTGCTTGGTGTTGAGGTATCCAAAAAGCCAGTATAGTAAAGTTGTGGGTGAAAAGGATGGATGCTTCAACTTGTAAAATGGGTTTAGGAGGGACATTAAGAAAGTAACTTGCTCTGAAATGCCTTTTGAAAGGTATTTCATGGTGTTGAGGTATTCAAAAAAGCTGTATAGTAAAGTTGTGGTGAAAAAGATAAGTACTTCAACTTGTAAAATTGGTTTAGGAGGGACATTAAGAAAGGAAATTGCTCTGAAATGCCTTTTGAAAAATATTTCATGGTGTTGAGGTATTCAAAAAGCTGTAAAGTAAAGTTGTGGGTGAAAAAGATAAGTACTTCAACTTGTAAAATGGGTTTAGGAGGGACATTAAGAAAGTAACTAGCTCTGAAATGTCTTTTGAAAAATATTTCTTGGTGTTGAGGTATTCAAAAAGCTGTAAAGTAAAGTTGTGGATGAGAAGGATGGGAACTTCAACTTGTAGAATGGGTTTAGGATGGACATTAAGAAAATAACTTGTTCTGAAAAGATATAATAAAGCCTTCAAAAAGTATTAAAAAATGGGGAGGGGACTCTTTGGGGGCCCGGGGGGAGGCATTAGGGGGTCTGGGGGACCATTGGGGGCCGGGTGGTCCGTTGGGGACCTGGGAGGGCCTTTGGGGGTCCGGGGGGCCCTTGGGGGTCCTGGTGGACCTTTGAGAGCCCGGGGGACCTTTGGGGACCGGGGGCTTCCTTTGGGGTTGGGGTATGGGGATCGGGGCCCTTTGGGGTTGGGTTAGGGGGATCTGAGTCCTTTGGGGTTGGGGTAGGGGGATCTGAGCCCTTTGGGGTTGGGGTAGGGGGATCGGAGCCCTTTGGGGTTGGGGTATGGGGGATCTGAGCCCTTTGGGGTTGGGGTAGGGGACCTCACGACACTGTTCAAATGGAACTTGTGTATTATAACGACCACAATCAAAACCTCTTCTAAAACATCTTCTAAAATCATCTTTTAAAATGTCTCTAACTGTTTTGCCGAAATAATTCCCTAAAATGTCTAAAACGGTTTCGCTCAGATAACTCCTAAACGTAATTTCAGCGTGTTCCTTTTGTTTTTGGCATCCCTGCGCTGTCACATTTGAAATTACTGGGAAACCCTTTCCCGCGTTAATCTCTTCATCTCTAAGATCAAAACATTCGCCCGGAAACAATTAACCTTGACATCACCTGTCATACATTAATAAACTTTGCCCTGGAAACAATTCTGGTCGAACTCCAAAGATATTAATAAACTTCGTCTCGGAGACAATTCTCCTTGGAAACAATAAATTAATTCCCCTTTCGTGAATCAATAATTCCCCTTAGAAACAACAAATTAATTCCCCTTTCGTGACAAATCAATCAACCATGACATCATCTGTTAGAAACACGTGATCCTGTTTCCTATTCCTGGATCTTAACATTCGCCCCGAGCGTGCACTTGGCCAAAACAACAACAACAACAATAAACCGACCTGGGAAATTTAGGTCATTGACCCACTTCGATTACGCAATCATTCTCCCTGGGGATTCCATGCCCATATATGGACTCCCGCTGGGAGTAGCACCCCCCCCCCCTTTCTACTGATGTAAGGTATGGTAATTGCAATCTTTCCGTTTATTTATTTTCCAAAGTATATAATCAAATCCAAAGAAAAGAAAAAGCATGGCAAGTACAAAATATGGATTTATATTGGTAGGGTAGCTCAGGGAATACCCATGAGGACTGTTTTAGTCAGGATTAAAAGTAATGCAGAGAATAAAGAGGATCTAAAATTTTTAGTTCTTGGACAACACTGTACTTTTTTAGAATCATAATCAACGTGGTATCGTTGGCCCCTCAAATAACAGTATAAACAGTATTTTTAATGTTCCCAGCCACTTGCTATCGAAGAGATGGTAGTAGAAACTAGAGAGGAGCTCATTTGAATGGAAGTACAAAGTCAGCCCTTTTTTTCAACCCCTCTGAAGACGGATCAAAGTTTGAGGACTATTAAGGTTAAGCATACTAAGGTGAAAATTTGACAGAACATAGAGAGGAAATTTGAACCAAATCAAAACACGCTATTTGCGTGCAGATTGTTGAAAGAACGTATCTCTAAAATGGATTTGGATATTAAGTTGGAACTTTCAGCGAATTCTTAAAGGAGAAGATCAATTTTCCAAAAGATAACATTTGCATGTTACTACTAATGCTACTAGCACTGCTGCTCTTTCTGCTACCACTACTGCTGCTAATGGCACTAATCTACTCCAGCTACTACTTTAATCGCAACTACTTGTAAGTCTAAGAGTATTAAGATGAAAATGGTGTCAAAAGGGTGTAAAAAAGGGCGCATCAGTAATATTTTTGGAATAGCTTACCGTATCAATATGAAACTTCCGGAATACCAAGAGGGGACTGTTCAAGAGCTACTCGTCTATTTTTTCTTCTGTTAATTACCGTGTGCATTCTTTGTATACTCATTCTCTTTCTGCCATTTTTAGTACCCCCTATCTCAGCATCTTTGTATTCCCATGCCTATGCACAAACAGGTTGTCAAGAAGACGTATCAACAATGCTTCAGGAATGGTTTTTGGTATTAAGTTGAAACTTTCAGCGAATGTTGAGAGGGATGCTGAAGAAAACCAAAGGTTCTATGTGCATGCTGCTACTAGTGCTGCTACTGCCACTACAACTACTGCCACTACACAAGCTAAGGGTATTAAGGTGAAGCTATCAAGAAATATTTAGGTGGATATTTAACAAAATCAAAACGAATTATGAGCATGTAGATTGTCAAAATGGTGATACAGCAATATCACAAGAACGGATAGCAATACTAAGTTGGACCTTGTATGGTAGGTCGCGGTGGAATTTGAACTGGCTAGAAGGTACTAGTGTATATTTGTACTACTACTTCGATTGCTATAGCTAATGATGCTAAGTGTATTAAGGTGAAACCTTTAGGGCTCGTTTAGGGGAGTTTAAATTAAACTGGAAAATCTATATGCATACAGATTTTTAAAGAGTATATATGCAATATCATAGGTAGCTCAGCGCTATCGTAGATAGCAACATCATAGAAACTTTTAAAGGAGCTAATCCGATTGGAAATTACAATTTCTAGTGCCCTTTTTAAGAGTAAAAAATGATTGAAGGGCACAAAAGCCCTTTTCCCATGCCCATTAATTTTCCAAACACATACAATAAACATTTTGATATAGCCATTTTGTTCAGCATAGTTGAACGCTCCAGTAACTATGTCTCTATGAATATTGGGTATGTCAACCCAGTTGTTCAATGTATTTATTATGCTTTAAAACTAAATTCAAAAGGTACTGTGTGTATGCTGACTGCCAATAAGACATCTCAGCAATATTCCAAAAACAACTGAGGGTATTAATTTGTTATTTCAGGGCTACTACTATTACTACTTCTGCTCTTAAAATTTAACTAAATCAAAAGAGTGTAAATGTATCCAGTTTGTCAAAGAGCATACATGGGTGAGAGATGAAAGGAGTGACTGCCCAAATTCGGTACAAAAACATTTCGGAGCTATCAAAGAATTACTGGAAAAAAGGATCGCAAACCCTGATAGCAAAAAAATCAACAAAACGGATATGAAACAATGGTTCATTTTGCAAGAAAACCTACCTCCAGCGAAAAATCTAGAGACGAGTGATCTTGACGATGAAAAACTGAAGAAAATGTTCGACCTGATACACTCTCGTTTCTTACCGCTGAAGGTTAAGGAGCATGCGTTTTTCTAAGTTCACAAAATACTGCCAACTGAAGAGAGAAAACACAGGATAGACCCCACCAAGTCGACTGGAATGTGTGGAAGGTGTGGAAATCAAATTGACACACTTGAACATTTAATTCTTCAGTGCACAAGTGTAAAAACAGAATTAGAAGAATTGAAACAACTGCTAGGTAGTGAAATACAAGAAAATGAGGAAGTGGTCACCGCAGAAAAGGTTATAGAATTAAAATTACGCACGGAAACCAATCAAACGAAAAAACGCGAAGATTTGGCCTGCATTTTCACACATTTCAGCTACTATGTTTGGAAAGCGAAAATGAAAGATACGAACCCAACAGAGGTAATGAAAAAGGTAAGAGTTCAGTGGGATAAGCTAGTAAATATAAGGAAAGGCAAACAGAAAGGAGAAAAGTGAAGGTAAAGGTGAAAGTGAGTTTTTTTTATTTATTTTTTTTTAGAAGAGAGTAAAAAAATGAAAAACTTTCTATAATTAGAAATTGAAATGTTGTTATTTAAAAAAGGAATAAAAAAAATGATAAAGGAAGAAGTATTAAAAGAAGGATAAAGACAAAGTTTTAAAGAGATTTGAGAAGGATTGAAAGTAGGATAATGATAATGTTTTAATGAGGATTGAGCAGCCAAAGAAGAAATGAAAGATGAGTAATAAGGGTAAAGGAAATGAAGTAGGAAGATAATGAAAGATTCTACTTATTTGTTTTTATTTGTAAAGGTGGAGTATTTCATTTCTTTCTTACTTTATTTATTTGTTTTATTTATTTTTTTTATATTCTTATTTTGGGGGACGGGGGTAAAAGTGAATTATATATCGGGGGAAATATAGGTTGATGAAAATGATTATGAAAGGTGTAAATAAAGGTCACGATGCAAGGGGTGCTCTAAGGGGGAAGGGCAGCCTGAGATATCGGATGAACCTAAAAGGTTTAAGAAATTTGAAATGTAGTATACCTCTATTTTTATACCCTGGTATATTTTGGAATGCTCAATTTTTATATAATATTAATAATTTAAATTTTTTGAAGATGTTGTTTTTATTAAGAAAAGAGCAGGTGGCATTAGATAAATTATGAGATATTTTTAAAGAAATTTTGAAGGTCACCGAGAGGAGAGGAGGTGGGATTAAAAACAGAAAAATAAAAAAAAATAATAAAAAAAGAGCATAGGCTACATACAGTTTTTTGGGAATGATATTAAGTTTCATTTTTCAGGTAGATTAAACAATTCTATTGAGTCCAAATTTTCAAAAGGCTGCATGTTGTTAAAAATTGCTGAAACTTTATCCCCAACATACAAATAGCAAGCCAAACTATGTATTCTTATAGAAAAATCATTAATTAAAAAAAAAAAACTTTTCCACAAAATAAATTTTTAAAAAAAAGTAAAGAACTACATTAAACCAAGAATGAACAAAAATAGAATCAAATAATCTTCCAAGCATACAACTACCACAAATCAGTATCAATAAATAAATGAAACCCAAAACAAACAGAAATTAAAATAAATAACAGAGTCAAATTCAAAACGAACAGTAATTAATATGAGTAGGGTTCTGAACCCCCTATGCTTTCTAAAACCCAGAATATAACTTGTACTTTATTGAAAAAAAATCCAAATGAATTTATTGCAAAAAATGTGCATTGTCAGTTTAATATACATATGCTGATAGTTATTCCTTATCATCTTAATTAATTTTTGATTTCTTAAAGCTATAAAAATGATAATAAGCATTTAATTTTTTTTTCTCAAAAATTCTCAAAATTTCTATTAGATGCGTTTCGGGATTATATGATGTGTGTGTGTGGAGAGGGAGATACCTGCCCTCCGATCACTTTGACTCTTAAAAAGAGCACTAGAGCGTCTGATTACCAATCCAATGAGCCCTGAAGTTTATATGACCATGCTTTCTATAAAAACCTTATATGCGCCCGGGGCATAACTTACAACCCTTGCCCTGAAGGCAGGGGCAATTGTTATCCTCAAAGACATAATTTCAAAGTGTTTGTGATCGGAAGTGTTGGGGAAATGATGGGCGTGGGGGAGGGGGGGAATTCGCCCTCCAATCACTTTCGACTAATAAAAAAAGGCACTAGCCCTTTCAATTTCCAATCGAATGAGCCCTTTTTGAAGCTTCTACGACAAAAATTTCTATAAAAGCCTCATTAGCCCCAAGGGCAAAACTTACAACAATTGTCCTGACTGCTATGGGGGGATGGTTGAAAGACATAATTTGTAGACCTTCCAACTACGTTGAATAAAATGCCCATATCAAAATGTTGATCATAAACGTTTTTGGAAATTATGGGCGTGGGGTGATTCCCTCCGATTACTTTGACTATTGAAAAGAGCAATAGCTCTCTCAAATTCCAATCGAATGAGCCCTTTTTGAAGTTATTACGACAACGTTTTCTATAATAACTTTATATACCCCATCGGCATAACTTAAAACCTTAGTCCTGAGGGCTTTGGGAGGTTATCATACTCCAAGACATAATTTCCAGACCCTTCAACTACGTTCAGCAAAATAGCTATATCAAAATGTTGATCGGTAGTGTTTGGGTAAATTATGGGCGTGGGGTGGAGGCATTCGCCCTCCAGTTGCTTTTGACTATTAATAAGGGCACTAGCCGTCTGAAATCCCAATTGAATGAGCCCTTTTTGAAGTTTCTACGACAACGCTTTCAATAGAAACCTTACATGCACCCAGGGTATAACTTACAACCTTTGTCCTTAGGGCCATGGGGTGTTTCTCATCCTCAAAGACATAATTTCCGGACCTTTCAATAACGTTGAAAAAAAGGCTATCTCAAAATTTTGATTAAATGTATTTGGGGAAATTGAGGGCGTGAGGGGAGGGGGAGGGGGTATTTGCCCTCCAATCACTTTCTATTATTGAAAATGGCACTAACCCTTTCAATTTCCAATCAAATGAGCCCTTTTTGAAGTTTCTACGACAACCCTTTCTATGGAAACTTATATGCCCCAAGAACATAACTTACAACCCTTACCCTGAGGACTGTGAGGAGTTGTCATCCTCAAAGATCTAATTTTCAGAACTTTCAACTACGTTGAAAAATAGCTATCTCAAAATTTTGATTGGATGTGTTTGGGGAAATGGTGGGCGTGAGAGGGGGTTTAGTTACCCTCCAAATGCCTTTTATTATTAAAAAGGGCACTAGGCCTTTCGATTTCCAATTGAATGAGCCCTTTTTGAAGTTTCTATGACAAGCCCTTCTATAAAAACCTTATATGCCTCCATGGCATAACTTACAACCCTTATCCTGAAGGCTGTGGGGGGGAGTGTCCTCCTTAAAGACATAACTTCCAGATCTTTCAATTGTGTTGAAATAAAATGGTTATCTCAAAATTTTTATTGGATGTGTTTGGGAAATGGTGGGCGTGGAAGGGTTGTTAGTTGCTTTCCAATCACTTTCCGTTATTAAAAAGAGGCACAAGCCTTTCCAGCTTCCAATCGAATGAGCCCTTTTCGAAGTTTCTACGAAAACTCCTTTGATACGAAGTGCCCTGGTCTAAAGGATAAAAAAAAATAATACATTGTGCCAACATCGTTCTTTACTTAGGCAGCGCTATTGCGCTGCCTATGGTTTCTCTTTATTTTATTTATTTATTGAAAAACCCGTCAAATAAACACAACAAGCCGGAGCACTTAAAGAAAAAAAGAAAAAAAAAGAAGACACAAACTATAACAAACTGAACCAACAAATAAAACGAGTCACTGAATCACTGAATGAGCAGATGGGACCATTCGTGTAGGTTTCGGCTCATTTTTCTATTATGCTTCGCTATTCGTCTAGCGATGGCGACGCCAGGGCCTGCGACTTTAAAGTTTTCAATTACGTGCGAATTCCTATACCACGGAGGTAGACAAAGCAAATACTTCGCAAAACGAAAATACATCGCTCTGATTATATTCTGGTCAGTTTTAGTGAGAAGTTTCCAGAAGGGCGTGGCATATAAAATGTGAGGAAAAGCGATGGCGTTATATAAGCTTGCTAGAAGCAGCCGGTTGAATCGGAGTTTGCACGATACAACTGAAGCGTAAGACGCTGAAATTCGTCATTTAAGCTGTTCGAGGAGAGGTTTTCGGGTGTTACGGATAGACAAAACTATGGGTAAACCTAGATAAATGAGGTGCTCCGCTGGCTGGACAGAGCTAGAACCAAGGGCAATGGTAGGAACACAAAAATCAGATTTCCAATTGAATAGGACGATTACCGATTTTGAAGAGTTGAACTGAAGTCCAACTTTAAGATATTCAGTTTCAAGGATTTCGAAGGTATCAATTGCCCGCTGAAGGGTTCGGCTAAGATTCAGGATGTCGTCCGCGTAACATACCAAAGACAAGTTAGCAGATCACAAAATCAGTGAATATGGACATTGATCTTGTGCATCAAGGACACAGTTATTGAAAAGGTCGGGAGAGGTGACTGCTCCTTGACTCGCTTCTTTCTTGACTGGAACTAGTCGGGTGCACGGAATGGGGGTCAAACCTTTGTCAGGAGGTAGTTTCAGTCGTATCCGTAATCTAGAATACAGATTCCTGAGAGAACAAATGACAGCTAGATTCAACCCACGTTTACCGGCCTTCAAAAGCATTGCAGCATGGATTAGAGAGTTGAATGCACGTGTAATGTCGTGTCCTGCCATAGAAAGGCTCTCTTCAGAAGATTCGGCATCTATCAAGACATTAGCAACGACTGTTAAGGCATCAGCACATCCAGTTCCTCGCTTGAAGCCGAACTGATGCGGAGGAGTGTAGCATACTCTTTCAAGTTCCTGTATAAACAGTAACTTGAAGAGCTTACACAGTGACGTAGCTACAGTTATCGGACGGAATGATGTATATTGAGTTACAGATTTTCGCTTTTTAGAAATGGGAGTCAGATCTCCGATGCAGAAAGAGGCAGGAACAATCCCTTGAGAGAAAATCATCTGCATAAGCAGAGAGAGATGTGCCGTGAGAAGTTTACCTCCGTGTTTCAAGTGGATCGCACTGACTTCGTCAATGCCCGATGAGCCTTCCCATTTGAGTCTACAGATGGCATCTTCAACAGAGTGGGTACTAACGATAAAATCTTCATCGGGATGAGAAGATAGAAACTAATCCAAGGCAGCCTCGTAAGGTTGTTCGATGGAGCGGTCAGGAGCTGAGAAGTCCGATTCGTAATGGCATACCATTCATCTTCAGGGATGTTGAGGATGGTGAAGAAGAATTTTTTGCAGAACGAGAGACAAATTTGAAGATCATATTTCTATCTTGTTTGCCACGGGCAGACTAATGATTTACTAGATTTTTCCGATTCCGAGCCAGGGCCTTAGAAAACTTTCGCGTCGTGAAAATCTGTATGCTGTTCACAAGACCCATATTCAGACGTCCACAATCTTTCCATACTGAAAACCAAAATTTTGCTTTACTACATGAAATGACGAGATCTGGATTTGACGACCACCCGGGAATGATTCCTTTACGAATTCGTTGCAAAGAAACAGCTTGTTTTTCTGCGAAGCGGAGAGCATGGCAGATTTCTGCGCAGTATATATCTAGACAAATCAAAACCTCTTTTTGAGGTAATTGGAGTGACTTCTGAAGGAGATGAAATGGGTCGCTGATTTTATTCAGGACTGAATCTACCGACTCGATGAATAAGGCTTGATAAATTTTCGACTAGTTACGACGGCATCGAGGTGCTGAAGGAGTAAGAGATTTGGTTTGGTGACCAGAAGATGGCATACCGACAGAGCAAGTTATGGGAAGATGATCAGAAAACTGATAATCAAACACAACCTTTACTATATCCGCTCGCAAATCTGACGATACTACAACGTGGTCCAGGTTGGAAGTTCGCGAGGACGTGTGAACATATGTAAAATCGGACGATTTATCTAAAACACACAAAAAATCACTAAATAAGCCCTTAACTAGTGTTGTACGCGGTGAAGTTTGAGAATTCGGCTCTGACAGATTGCAATTGAAGTCACCGGCTGTAATGCAAGGTAAACCTAAGTGTCGAATTTTGTCTATACATGAACCTAGTTTTTCGCAAGATAGCGCAAATTTACGCTCAGACTGGCCATTATTGTAGTCTGTGGGAAGATACACACTAATACGCACAGAACAATCCACTCTCACAGCTAGATAATAATCATTTGCTTCGAAGATACTAGAACGGAGAGCTGATTTCACAAACGTAATAAATCCACCCGAGGGTCGGCCTCTATTGTTCAGCTGTCTAGCGGGTACACAATAAGTTGCCATATCCTCAAGCTCAAGTATGTTCAGACCATGTTTAGTAACAAAATGTTCCTGGAGACAAATCACACTAAATTCAGAACGAAGGCTTTCCAGAACCGGAAGTTTATTAATAAAAGAGCCGTTTATACTCCACTATAAAAGAGTTAGTGACGAGGTCATTAGTTCGAGGGTTTACGGTTTTTCGGGCACTTCACACTATAGTAAGTATGACCCTGCTTCTTGCAACCAACGCAAAAGGCTGCTTTCTGACACAGGGTATCGGGCGTAGATTTGTGATCGGCGGAGCCACATTTGGAACATAATGAACCATTCTTACAATCTGCTGCTAGGTGACCGATTGCGCGGCAGTTAAAGCAGCGCCGAGGTAAGAACACGAACTCTTCAGCTGGGAGGCGTTCATATCCGATTTTCACTGAAACTTTGAGAAAGGTATCGAGGTCATTTCGTGTCGGAAAGTAGACTTTAAATGTTTGAGACTTGCCACACTGTAGGGTTTTATTACACTTGGGGATTAGCTGTTTAAGAGACTGTTCGTCTAGATCCTCTGGCACTCACTTGATCGCAGCTAAAAAAGCTGGTTCCTTGAGGGAGATGTTGAGCGACGGTTTCGCACGTTTAGCTTCATCCACTATCTGGCTCGCGGTTTGCTTGGAACGAACCACGAGTTTCCACTCGGTATTAGGGCAGCGTAACTCGGTTACATCGCCGTCTGGACATGGGCACAGTTTGTCGATAAATGCTTTGCGTTCGCTTGGGCATTTTAAGTCTGTTGGAGGGTCTTTTAGTATCACAGAGTAAACCGACCTCGGGGGTGTGGTCTGGGATGATTGAGATTTATCTGGCAGGGTGACTGTAGAGCGGCTAGTATTTAGCATAAATCCATCCAATTTTCTGGAGAGTTCGTTTACTTTGGACGAGTTCGTTTTCTGGATAGTTCGTTTAGCGTGAACTGCCTCACCGGTGGCAGGTACTTCACACGGACTAAATATAACAAATTTCGGGATCGGGACATTTTGCTTTGCCGCAGAGACTAGCGACTTGTACATATCAGTAATGTTGTCCTCATCTTTGCCATACAAATCCATCCGGCTTTGAATGTCCAACTCGCTGGGAAGGGTCTTTTTAGCTTGTATGATTGTATCATGTTCGAAATAGTTTACTGCGCTTTTAACAATCTGATTGAATTTCACCCCTTCAGTGAGTGATCTGCCCAAAAAGTTCAGAACTGGGTTGAGTACCAGCTTTTCAGTGATCACTTTCACACAAAAACAGCCGAAGTCCACTGAATCACACAATACTAGGAACAAGGAAAGCGTCAGGACCCACTCACCAATTCCCCGAAATTTAAGGGTAACTAAATACCGGCAGGCACATGCGGTGCTTGCGGCAGGACCCCCCCCCCTCTTCTGCTTATTGCCTAATATATGTTATCAGTATCGCTGCTATGCACAAATAGTACAATCCTCTAAGGTAATTAAATCGTTCTGTCTGAATCTCAGTACTTACTAAGTCACTAAATCCCAAGGGAATTTAAATTCAAGCAGCAAAAATTTCAATAGCAAGTAAATAAAATAAGCCGATTAGAAATCTCTGTAGGGAATCGCATAGGTTGAAACCTTACTTTATTAAAAGGTTAATATCCAGAAACAAGGTGTTAACACAACGAACTCTTAATCAAGACTGATTCGTTTAATTCATTTATTGATGGTGATTTGTGGTAGTTTTATGCCTGGAAAATTGTTTGAATTTATTTGTGTTCATTTTTGGCTTAATGAGGCTCTATAGTATTCTTTGACAAACTTGTTTTGTAGAAAAAGTTTTCTGAATTAATTTCTGTTAATTTTTTATTGACATAGTCTTTTTCATAGAAAGAATTTTGTATCATTTTGTTTTTGTTTTGTATTAGACTCCATAATTTTGCTTTGAAGATTACTTGACTTTATTTCTGCTCATTTTTGATTTAGTTAGGCTCTTTACTTTTCTTTAAAAAACTTGTTCCGTATGTTTTCCATTAACAAATACTATCTATAAGTAATTAAATTTAAAAGTAACAAGTTTTCAACTGAAAGTAAGTAGCAACCTCAAACCGTAAAACGAACAGAAATTATTACGTACATGAAAAGGGTTGCCTCCTCCTTAAGACCTCGCTCTTTACACTAAACCTTTTTTTTAATTTTTGAACAAAGCTTATTGTTCTAATTAAATGACCATTGTGTTTCAGGAATCGTTCTTAAAGAATTAGGGCAAAAAGTCAAAACTTTAGCGTAAAGAGCAAGGTATTGTGGAAGGGGCAGCTCCTTTCATACACGTAATAATTTCTGTTCGTTTTAAGTTTTTATGTGGCTCCTTACTTTCAGTTGAAAAAACTTCTTTTTTCAATTTAATGTTCTGATCGTTTTGAAATAATGCCGGGAAATCCGGCTCTCTCTCCGTGAAAAATTCCTTTACTTGTGTATTATACGCCACTCATTCAAGTTAACGATGCGTAAAACTCGACAACAAACCGGTTTTTTCGTTAGTTTCTTCGTTTCTTTAGAAACAATTTCGGGCTATATATTTACACACTAGGGGTGGGGGGCTAAAGTGCAGCGGGTCTGCATGCAAAATGTATTAGGAACAATTATTTTGCATAATATTAAGTAAGAATTGTTTTCTGACTTCAAACTTTACCTCCCCCCCTTATGTGCAAATATATAGCCCAAATTATATATTTCCCATCTATTCTGTCACTTGAGTTTTTCTTGAATCACGCTAAGCTGAAATAAACAAACGAAGAAACAGGTGTGTTCTCGAGTTTTACACACCGTAAACTAAAGTGAGTTGCTAATACATAAGTGCCGAAATTCCTTCTCTTTACGGTTAAAAAAAATTAAGACAAATTCTCAAACTTGGAAATCCTTATTTTATATGGAGGGGTATTTACCGGGGGGGGCTATTTCCGCGGATTGGTATTTTCCAGGGGATATTTTCCGTGGGGAGGTATTTTCCACGGGGGAATTTCCCTTGGGCTGTTTTCCCACGGGCAGGGTGGGTATTTTCCACGGGGGGGGGGGGTATTTTCTTCAGGGGAGGGGTATTTTCTTCGGGGGTGGTATTTGCGGGGGGAGGGGGGGGGGGGTAAAGCCTAGAATCGTTCTTAAATACCCCTAGAAACATAAGAATTCACAATTCTTAGAACATAATTATTATTCATTATCATAAATCTCATTCATTAAGAAGTAAGAATTTTTAATATAAAAGCAAAAGAAATACTTTATAAATAAATATGTGTGCAGGGTTACTTTCAAACACAACATGGAACATTATTTTTGGAAGAAAGTGTTAATAAACTCGAGAAAGAAAAGGTAATGCTGAAATGTCTTTTTTGGCGGAAGAAATAGAACTTCCTCTTTCGAATTTACTTTTTGAAGCTCTACGTGAAATTATTACTGACAAAATCAGAATATTACGGCTGTTTAAATCAAAAGTTGTAATACGTAAGCTTTCTCATGGTACGAAAACGGACCGACAAAAGGGATTAGCTCAGTAAAATATAGTTATCTTTGGCTTAATAAATAACTTATAGTCACGCAAGCTGACAGCTTTTGATAAGGAAAAGGTGTTTCTTGCAGTGATACATTCCCATAAAGTAGAAGACATAAATTCAAGGACGAAGGGAACCTTGAACTACCACTCCAATAAAGATAAAAAACATATTTCTTAGGCTTGTGTTTGTTTTAGTGTTTCATAGTTTTGTCGAAACGAAAAGAAAAGAAGAAGCCACAACAGTTACATACATTTACTCTTATAAGATGTGAAGTTACATCCATATTCTGCCTTCCCCTCGCTATTTTCTTTCGAGAATAAAAGTTTATAAAACGTTGGACTGCAGTATCACTAGGACTGCAGTTCATAGTGATATTTCCGATAGAATTGTTTCGAATTTTGATTCTATGTATGAAGAAATAGTGTTTGAGTTCCTCCTTGTTGATATTGATTTCGGGACTGATAAAGTTTTGTGATAATTTTTTTTTCTCAGGGGTGATCGTATCGATCCAGTAGTCCTAGAATATCGTGAGTGGGCTCATTTGAACGGAAATTAAAAGTTCTAGTGCCCTTTTTAAGTGACCAAAAAAATTGGAGGGCAACTTGGCCCCCTCATTGATTTCCTGCTCATTGATTTCCCTAAGTCACCCAATCAAAATTTTGAGATAGCCATTTTGTTCAGCAGAGTCAAAAATGTAATTAATATGTCTTTGAGGATGACTTAATCCCCCGCTGTTCCGGGGGGTAGGGGCTGCAAGTTATAAACTTTTCCCATTGTTTACATATAGTTTTGGTTATTGGGAAGTATACAGGCGTTTTCAGGAGGATTTTTTTCTAGTGGAGGGTCGGGGTCAGAGTAGGGGTTACGAGGGAGTATCTTTTCATGGAGGATATTTCCTTGGGGGAAGGGACATTTCTATGAAGAAATGATTTCCCAGCATTATTTAAAACACGATCAGAAATTAAATAAAAAAACACAGTAGTTGATTTCTAAGTATACCTAAGGATTGTTCTGAATTTCTTTATTAAAATTCTTTTCTTGTCATCTACATCGCTATTAGTATCAAATTTTTAGTATACTACAATGTTAGAGCATATTTTATATTGACAACACGGTTCAAGTGGTACTTTTGTATTATACAGAACACATCCGAGAAGTAAAGCTAGGTCAAGTCACAAGGTCATCTTGTCTTCGTTTAATCGTATCCGTAGATTTATGCCAACGATGTTATTCCAAATTTATATTAAATTGCCAATGAGTTAGCAACCCCTTCGGGGTGACCTTAACTGGTAAGCAGTTTAACCCTTTTTTACCACTTTCATACACTCCAATTAAAAATGTTACCTAGCTCTGTTTCACCCCTATTATTGAATCACCAATTAAGATCACTTATAGCAGAGTTATGCCATGGAATACCTTTTTTCGCAAATAGAGCTATTTTACGCAAATGATACAAATTTTTGATACCTAATACCATATGCTATCATTAAACCTTCCGTCGAAAGCTTGTCTGTTAACCATTTTACAGGAAAGTCCAATAAACCTTTGAATACGTTGAAAATCACTCCTTATATTTGAATCCGATTACTATACTAATCAGGTTACCGTATATGGAGTCCCGTTAGTAGAAACGTCTCTGATTGGCCTAGAAAAATGGATATTGCCTCATAAACCAGTCTGGTAAAGCATATACCGTCTGTAGTAATAGATGCCTGCTCGTGGTAAGCCTTGTACCGGTGAAACTGCACACATATCAATGCCTCAGGGTTGTAGGCGTCAAATCTATTACACTTTTGAGCATATTATACCGAGGAAATCCCTTTAGTTTGAGCTAATGAACCTAAAAAACCTGTCTGAATACTTGGTCGCATTATAGGACCATAATATAACGTATTTGCTCGCTTGGTCGATTTATAAAACCTGTCTTGAAAGTGCATACATGCTTACTATTGAGGAGGGCTATCACCCCAAAATTTGGGCTCTCTATGGCTAAAGTTAGCTTACGATATATTGAGAGTATAATTTGTATATTTTTGCAATTTTGTGACTTAAGCTTAAACCACAAAGTTTGCAATTTTGTGACTTGTGACTTAAGATTATGCCATGAAATTTAACATGTCTGAGAGCCCCAGAAAAGAAATTTAATTTTTATTAAAAAAAAAAAAAAAATTAGCAGGACCAGCCGCATAAAGTACCCAGTCATCTAGTCATTACCCAGTTAGACAGTTAAAATCTAGCTATCTGTTTGGGCCTACCTTGCCAGGCTTAAGCGTCTATACTTGTCGACATTGAGTTAGGCTGAAACAGCACGTGCCGATTCTCAAGTATCTAGCCGATCGTTTAAAAAATTATTACAAGATTCTAAAGGCCTATTGAGCCTTCGCGTGAAAGAACCAACAAATGGATTTGATGACAATACCATCAGGGTGTTGTTTCCACTTGATTGTAAAGTACCGGAAAAGCCGTTTTCAACCTAGGCATTGCCTAGATAACATAGAGCTGTGCCCATACCCGATAGCAAGGACGGAGGAAAAGACATAAAATCAAATGCAAAGTTGGTGCTATAGGATGTGGGGTTTGAAGTACAAAGTACCCTAAACAAACAAAAGACAGTGTAGATGCCCTTTTTTCGAAATAATTACAATAATTTCGAATTGAGCCTCTTAGGAGCCAACATGACGAAGTTTTGTTTGTTTTTTTCTATCCTCAACACAATTAAACTTTCCCAAAACTAACTAACATTTTCAAGTTGCCTGTAGAGAAGCAATACAAATACTCAAAAGAAATCACCACAAATGAAAGTCCATTAGAACATTGGATTGGGCACGAACTCTTTCCCTGGCGATTAGTGCAGCCTATTTGTTGAACTGATCTGAGGCGCGTTTTCAGGCTCAGCGGGTTCGAACACGGGTTGTTCTCGTCTAGTTTCAAGTTTCTAGTTTTTCGCCTAGTTTCAGCGGGTTCGAAGTTTCAACCCCGTGTTTGGTGCCCTAGATGCACTGATGCAAAACGCTTGATACACTAGACGAGAACAACCCGTGTTCGAACCCGCTGAGCCGTGAACAACCCGTCTTCGAACACGGGTTGTTCTCGGGTAGTGCATCAGGCGTTGTGCATCAGTGCATCTAGTGCATCAAACACGGGGTTGAAGCTTCGAACCCGCTGAAACTAGACGAAACTAGACAAAAAACTAGAAACTTGAAACTAGACGAGAACAACCCGTGTTCGAACCCGCTGAGCCTGAAAACGCGGCTCTGTCTTAAGACGACTAATTGATCTATTTCTTAAATGAGAAGAAATAGCCTATGGATTGATTTCTTTTATATTAAATTTGTATTAATAGGTTTACGAATATATCCCAAATATCTCCGTTAAAAGTGACACTTTTATGAATGTATTTTTTTATATTATTAAAATTGCTTCCATAAAAAATTAAGGTTACTTCACTAAAAAACACGGACTGGTCTGGATGTTGAAGCGTGTAGAGGGCTTAATACATATTGATTAAACTAGACAAGCTGTATTATTTGCCAGAGAAAGATGGCACGCCCAGTCCAACTTATGAACTTTTTTTTTGTAATTTTTTTTTCCTTCCGTAGCCTATATGCAACTTCAAAAGTTTAATTATTTTTTTTTTTACTGGGGACGGATTTAACCAAAGTTTATTACGAAATATCATCTTGTCTTTTCGTTTTGTACACTTGTTGAAAATTATCGAAGTTAAATTTTGTCTTTGTCTTAATTATTTTGTTTTCGTTCTTCGTTTTTTGTCGATATATATTGTGAAAATAACCGTTTTCAATTTGCTTTGAACTGCATTTTAAGATAAAATTAATGATAATAAGCTATCTTATTGTAGTGTGAATGACTTTGTGTTTTGTCCATTAAGAATAAAAATTCTCTTCGAATTTTACTCGCCTAGGTGCGCCTATTTAGAGCGTTGGCCCCTGCATTTTTTATTAAAGTATATGAGATTTTTTTTGTTCCATTCTCCCTGCAAGTGCACAACATACACTGAGATGGTAGGGCCACCTCCTTCGAATGTCAGAAAAAAACCCCTTGTCAAATTTAATATGATTTAAACCATGAGGTTTAAAGGAGATGATCAGTGAAGGATAACCCCTTTCATCAAGGGGGTTGTCCCTTCCCGCCACCTGGTGTACGTCTCGGAACGTTTCATTTGCCACACAATTCCACCACTCTTGGCACAGTCCCAAATTGCTAGGCCCAGTTCCAACAAAGTTTTAGATATATCCAGATTAATCTTCACGCATCTTAACAAAGACTCATTTTTTCTTGGCCATCTGTGAGATTTTCTTTTGCACTTTTCGTCAGGTTTTAAGGAAATTGAGTAAGCGTTTCTTACTTCATGCTTATTTTTAGCCAATGCAACGGCCGAAACGCTATCTTATTCACAAATTCACAATGCAGTGTTTTGACACCAGTTTATCTTATAGAGGTAAAAGTTTTACACAATACAAATGTAAAAAAAATCTTTCCAACAAACGTTATATCATATAAGTTACAAGACTAATATTTTCATATTTTGAAAGTGGTGTTGCCTACTTCGAGACGTTCGGTGTATACATGCCTCATAGCCTCGGCCTACAGCAATAATAAGAAAAATTTCCCCACCGCATCTTAACATCCGTCATAATTCTCCACTAATAGTCTTGTGGGGGATAGGTCCTTAGCTATCTAAGAACCATTAACTTGGTTTTATCTTCTTTAACCTCTCTTTTTCTAGTATTTCCAGTTCATAAGGTTCCCCTGCTCGGGATTTAGGATGCACTTCGCTTCTAAACGACTCCATTACCATATCAAGACTGCCTGCTATGATGTTTATTTGGCTCCAGAGTCCAGTAAGGTGGAGCAAAAGTGTCAGCTACTCCTCACAGCTTATCTGTTGTTCTAAAAGTGTTCATATATTGTATTGAAAGAACCACGATTGTCTTTTTATTAAATTGTGTTTGTAGAAACATTTTGTTAGCTAAAAACACATTGATTTTATAGGCCTTTCTTCAAAACAATAATAAAAATAAGAGTTTGGTGCATCTCAAGAACTTAAAACTTCTGTACGAGAATAAGAAGAAGTATAGAATTCATATATTTATATATTTTTTTATTAAGCCTAAATAAATATCTTAGTTAGGCAAGCCCACAGAAATGTACCCAGCAGATGGCTGTTAAAAAATAAGAAGAAGCAAAACTAAGAAAGTTTTAAGTGGAAAAATAAAAACCTAAAGAAAACCTTAAAAATCTCGAGGGTCAAGATTTAAAAGAATTGCGTTGGGCTTAAAGCCCCCTCCTCCTCCTACATATGCTTTTTATCCTAGTTTTTCTCATCTAAGAAGTTAGAAGAAGTCAATCTACCTTGCAGGTTAAAGGATGAGTCAGTTCAACCTTTCATTTATTCTTTGAGAGGGGAGGAGGGGGATGTACAATCATTTATTGACCGAACTATAAGTACCATTCATATACTTAATCTATGACTTGGCAGGTGAAATTTATCACTTCAATCAACTGTTGAGGGAGGTGAAGCAGAAAGTAACAACTTGGAGTTTGTAATCGACTTTGCAGTCCCTAGCAGTGATGCCAATCCTCATTCAATGGCCCTTCAGCCAGGAAGTGTAATGAGGGGTTGGAGGCTAGTTCACAGGCGAACGTTTCAATGTTGATCAAGTTCTAACGGAGTACTTTATTTTCAGAATTAATGTATAAAAGTGCATTAATTTTTTTTTTTTTTTTACTACAGCACTTGATTTGTTGGAGAAACCTGCTTCTCCTCTCATTTTTAATAAAATTAAATAAAAAAAAAGGTGTTTTTTCAACTGAAAGTAGGGATTAACATTAAAACTCAAAATGAACAAAGATTATTACGTATATGAGGGGTTCACCCCCTCGTCAATACCTCGCTCTCTACGCTAAAATTAGAATTTTGTTCAGATTCCTTAAAAATTACCCCTGAATCACAAAGGCTATTTAATTAGAATAAATAGTTCTTTTGAAAGTACTAAAAATACTTTAGCATAGAAATTGAGGTATTGACGAGGGGGCGAACCTCCTCATATACTTAATAATTTCTGTTCGTTTTAAGTTTAGTGTTGCTCCTTACCTTGAGTTGAAAAAACTAGTTTTTCTTAATTTAATTTCTGACCGCTTTTTAAATAATTCTGGAATAATTCTGGAATAAAGGGCGCGATAACCGATGCCCCCTTCATTGGAAATGTTCTTCCCCCTTGAAAAATTCCTCGATTGAAAGATACTTCCACGTATCCCCCCGAACCTTCCCCTCCCTCCCCCATCAGAAAAAATCCCCCCTGAAAACGTCTGTTAACTTACCAATAACCAATACTAACTGTAAACAATGGGCTAAGTTCATAACTTGCAGCCCTTTCCCCGGGGACTGTGGGGGATTTAGTCGTCCTCAGAGACATAGTTATTAGATTTTTAGACTATGCTGAATAAAATGGCTATCTCAAAATTTTGATCCGGTGACTTTGAGGAAAATGAGCGTGGGAGGGGGCCTAGTTGTCCTCCGATTTCTTTGGTCGCTTAAAAGGGGCGCTAGAACTTTTAACTTCCGTTCGAATGAGCCCTCTCGCGACATTCTAAGACCACTGGACGGATGCGCTCACCTCTGGTAAGAAAAAAACAAAAAACATGCATCCGTGTTCTTTCTTCTAGCAAAAAATACAAAATTCCACATTTTTCCAGACATGAGCTTGAAACCTCTACAGTAGGGTTCTCCCGTACGCTGAATCTAATGGTGGGATTTTCCATTAATATTCTGTGACTTTTAGGGGTTATATTACCTTTTTTTTAAAAAGATAAATTTTCTCAGGCTTCTAACTTTTGATGGATGAGACTAAATTTGATAAAACTTATATATTTATAAGCAGCATAAAAATCAGATTTTTTAATGTATCTATTGGTATCAAAATTCCGTTTTGTAGAGTTTTGGTTACTATTGAGCTGTGTCGCTCCTTACTTACAGTTCGTTACCACGAACTGTTAGATAAACAATTTTATATGTAGAGTTTCGGTTACTATTGAGCCGGGCCACTCTTTATTTACAGTTCGTTACCACGAACTGTTTGATAAACAATTTTATTTAGTATCTGTTTTTTGGCTAAGAATTAAATGTAGAGATTTAAACTAGGAAATGTATATGGTGTCCAAATTATGATTGCTAGTAAAATATGTCGTCTTTATTCTTGTACAATATCATTGTATTTTTAGGCTAGTTCGCAAACAAACGTTTTAATGTCAACAAAGGTTTAACAGAAGACTTTATTTTCAGAACTAATGTATAATAGTTCATTAACCTTTTAACTACAGCACTTGATTTGCTGGAGGAATCTGCATCTGGATTCTCGTTTGATTTTTAATTAATTAAAAAAACTTTTTCCACAAAATAAGTTTTTCAAAACAAAGTAAAGAACTCCATTAAACAAAAAATGAACAAAAATAGAATCAAATAATTTATCAAGCATAAAACTACAAGAAATCAATATCATTGAATAAATAAAACCCAAAACAACCAGAAAGTAAAATAAATAACAGAGTCAAACTCAAAACGAGCGGAAATTAATAGGAGTAGAGTTCAAAACCCCTATGCTTTCTAAAAGCCAGAATATAGTCTATACTTAACTGGAAAAAATCAAATTAATGTGCGTTGTCAGTTTAATATACATATGCTGATATTTATTCCTTAAAACTTTAATTAATTTTTGATTTCTTAAAGTTATAAAAGTGTCAATATTTAAAAGAATTTTTTCAGTAAAGTACAAACTATATCCTGGCTTTTAGAAAGCATAGGGGTTTTGAGCCCTACTCATATTAATTTCAACTTGTTTTGAGTCTGACCCTGTTATTTATTTAATTTTTGTTCGTTTTGGGTTTCATTTATTTTTTGATATTGATTGGAGGTAGCTGTATGCTTGGTAGATTATTTGATTCTATTTTTGTTCGTTTTTGGTTTAATGGAGTTCTTTAATTTTTTTGAAAAACTTATATTATGGAAAAGGTTTTTTTAATTAATTTCTGTTCGTTTTGTAATGACATAGTCTTTTTCAGGGAAAAAGAAAATAATAGTTTGAATCTTTCCGGTTTCCCTTTAAGAATTTATAGTTTGGCCTGCTATTTATGTGCCGGAGAAACTTTTTTAGTAATTTTTAACAACATAAACTCTTTTGGAAATCATGACACAAATATTAGTGTTTAATTAAGTCATGTACACCCTCTAGGTGACTTGATAAATAAAAGTAAATACCATTCCCAAAAAATTATATCTACGCTCTTTCACAGCCTGGATGCAATTAGACTCTTTTCATTTATTAAAATTTTGAAAGGAGAAGTAGTAATAGAAGTATCCCCACAAATTTGAACTTAAAACCCTCAATTGTTTATTGCTGAGATGTCTTATTGGCAACCAGCATACAAACAGTGTGTTTTGATTTAATTTTAAAGCAACATTTAGTTTTTAAGCATAATGGGCAAATTACATATTTGTGAGGGGTTGACCTACCCAATAACCCTAGAGATATAGTTACTAGACCATTCAGCAATGCTGGACAAAATGGCTGTCTCAAAATTTTGATTGAAAGAGTCTGGAAAATTATGAGCTAAAGAGGAGGGTTGATTGCCCTTCAATCAGTTTTGACTCTTAAGAGGGCACTAGAACTTTTAATTTTCAATCAAATTAGCTCCTTTAAAATACCAATGATATTACTAGCTATGATAGAGCATCACTGCCTATTGCCTTATACGCCCTATGGTGCTTATATGCCCTTTTAATACATGCATGAATATAGGTTTTTCTTTTAATAGAAACTCCTCCTAAACCTTCCCTAAAAGTTTCAACTTTACGCCATTAATGTCGCTAGTTACAGTAACCGTAGAAGCAGCATTAAATGAATACACACAGTGTTTACTGGCTAGCTCAAAATCCATAACCTATGAAGGTATGAAGGGAAATTCTTAGAGAATATTTCTATTGTACGGATAAAAACCTGCCACCCGTATGCAGGTTGTCAAAAGGGCATATCAGCAATATCTTAGGAACAGTTTCGTATGTGAAATTAAAACTTACAATGCTTGTTATGGGGGATATTGAACCAAAAGACAACATTTGCATCATAATGCTAATGCTTCTACTCCTACAACTATTGCTACTATTGCTATTACTGCTACTACTACTACTGCTACTAAATCTAAAACTACTAATATTAACTGTACTCCTACTGCTACTACTATATTTACTGGTGCTACTACTACAACTAATAAACCTGAGGGTATTAAGACAAAAATTTTGGGCAATATTGTACCTATATTGAAAGAAATCGAAGCGCATTAGGCCCATATAAGTTGTCAAGAGGACGTATCAACAATGCTTCAGGACCGGTTGATGGCATTAAGTTAAAAATTTCATAGTGTGTTGAAGGAGATGTTGAAATGAAGGTGCTATTTGCATACTGCTACTAATGCTACTACTGCTAAAACAACTATTGCTACACATAAGTACTGAACCTTTCAACAATGCTAAAAAAATTGATGTCTCAAAACTTTGTTTGGATATTTGTTATGGGAAATGATGAACTTGGGGGGAGAGGAGGGGCAGGTTTCTCTCAGATCATTTTGACTCTTAAAAAGGCCAATATGACTACTAATTTAAAATCAAATGAGACCCATACGAATTTATTACGACCACCCATTCCATAAAAAACTTATATGCCCCCAGGGTATAACTTAAAACCCTTGCCCCAGCTCTATAGGGGGTTGTGCCAACCCTGAAAGCATTGCTATATGTTCTTTGGCCAATTTTAAACAAAATTGCCATCGCACAATTTCAATCAGATGCATTTGGTGAAAACAGGGGTAGTTTGGTGGGGTGCTTCTGACCTCCATCACTATTGGCTCTTAAAAGGGAGCTAGAACTTCCAATTTCAACCAAATTAGCCACCTCTAAAGCATATACAACCATCTCTTCCATAAAAACCTTAAATGCCCCAGGGGCATAACTTACAACCCTCCTCCTCAGGCTCTGATGGTTTGTATCAACCACAAAAGCCTTGTTATATGATATTTCGACTATTCTGAATAAAAAATACTGTCTCAAAATATCTATTGGATACATCTAAGAAAAACACGACGTATTTGTGTGTGTGTTGGGAGGGGTAGCTGCGCTCTGATCACTTTGATTCTTTAAAAGGGCACTAGAACTTATGATTACCAATCCAATGACTCCCCTCCAAAGTATAGACGACCACTCTTTTTATAAGAACCTTATACACCCCAAGCGCATAACTTTCAATCCTTTCCCTGAGAGCTCTAGGGGGGGGGGGTGTCTTCCTCATAGACATAATTTCAGAAACTTTCAATGAATAAAATTGTGATGAATAAAATTGTTATCACCAAATTTTGATTGGAGGTGTTAAGGCAAATGCTGAGCGTGGAGGGGGGGGGGGTGTTTGCTCTCAAATCATTTTTACTTTAAAAAAGGGCACTATAGATTTTAATTTTGAGTCAAATAAGCCTCATCAGATGGTTGTAGGGCCGCCCATTCAATGAAAACCTTATAGGCCCTCAAAAAATAACTTACAACTGGGGGGGGGGGTTATCCCTAGAGACATTATTATGCGTTCTTTCGACTATTTTGAAAAAAAAACCTTATCTTATAATTTATATCAGATGCATTTGGTAAGGAGGGGCTGTAGAAGAGGCAGGAGGGGATAAATGCCGTCCATCACTTTTGACGCTTAAAAAGGAAATAGAACTTCCAATTTCCAACCAAATGAGCCTCTTCTAAAGTTAAACAGCCATCGCTTCCAGAAAAACCTTAAATACCCACTAGGCTTAACTTACAACCCTTGCCCCTAATCTCTGTGTTCCAACCCCAAAAGCCTTGTTATATGATATTTAGACTATTTTGACTATTTAGACTATTTTGAACAGAATGAGAATATCAAAATTTCTATTAGATGTATTTCGGGACAATGCGACGTGTGTGTGTGTGGGAGGAGTTGGGCTGCCCTCCGATCACTTTGACTCTTAAAAAGAGCACTAGAGCGTCTGATTACCAATCCAATATGCCCACTCCGAAGTTTATATGACCACTCTTTTTGTAAAAACCTTGTATGCCCCCAGGCTATAACTTACAACCCTTGCCTTGAGGGCTGGGGGGATTTCTTATCCTTGATTACATAATTTCCAGACTTTCTTAAATACGTTGAACAAAATGTCTATCTAAAAATGTTGACTGGAAGTGTTTGGGGAAATGATGGACGTGAGGGGGGAGGGACGTCATTTGCCCTCTGATAACTTTCGACTAATGAAAACGGCACTAGTCCTCTCAATTTCCAAACGAAAACTTTTTGAAGCTTCTACGACAAAAGTTTCCATAAGAACCTTATATGCTCAAGGGCATAACTTACGACATTTGTCCTGAGGGCTATGGGGGGGGGGAGTTCCATCCTCAAATACATAATTTCCAGACCTTTAAATTACGTTGAACAAAATGGTCATATCAAAATGTTGACCGGAAATGTTTGAGGAAGTTATGGGCGTGGGGGGGGGGGGTTGATTCTCCCTCTTGGGAATCAGAGGGGGGGGTGATTACTTTCGATTATTGACCAAAAAGGATAATAGTTCTCTCAATTTCCAATCGAATGAGCCCTTTTTGAAGTTTTTACGACAATGTTTTCTATAAAAACATTGTATGCCCCCAGGGAATGACTTACAACCTTAGTCCTGAAGACTGTGGGGGGGGGGGGTTGTCATGCTCGAAGACATAATTTCCAGACCCTTCAACTACGTTCAAAAAATGGCTAGATCAAAATATTGATCGGAAGTGTCTGGGAAAATGATGAGCGTGGGGGAGCATTCTTCCTCCGATTGCTTTTGACTATTAATAAAAGCACTAGCCCTCTCAATTCCCAATTGAAGTTTCCTTTTTGAAGTCCTTTTGAAGAGTCCTTTTTGAAGTTTCTACGAGAACACTTTCTATAAAAACCATATATGTGCCCAGGACATAACTTAAAACCTCTGCCCAGGGGGCTTTGGGGGGTTTGGCATCCTCAGAGACATAATTTCCGGATCTATCAACCACGTTAAACAAAATGGCTATCTCAAAATTTTGATTGGATGTGTTCGGGGAAATGGTGAACGTGAGAGGGGGCAAGTCACCCTCTTATTACTTTCGACTATTAAAAGCGGCACTATCCCTTTCAATTTCCAATCAAATGAGCCCTTTTTGAATTTTCTACGACAACGCTTCCTATAAAAACCTTATATGCCCCCGAGGCATAAATTATAGCCCTTGCCCTGAGGTTTGGGGGGGGGGGGGTGTCATCCTCAGAGACCTAGTTTCCAGAACTTTCAACTACGTTAAACAAAATGGCTATCTCAAAATTTTGATTGGATGTGCTTCTACACTTTCTACATAAGCCTTATATGTCCCCAGGGCAAAACTTACAGCCCTTGCCCTGAAGACTGCGGGGGTTGTCATCCTCAAAGATCTAATTTCCAGAAGTTTTAGTTGCCCTTCAATCACTTTCGACAATTAAAAAGGGCACTAGCCCTTTCAATTTACAATCGAATGAGTCCTTTCTGATGTTTCTAAGACAACGCTTCCTATAAAAACCTTATATCCCCCCGGGGCTTAACTTACAGACCTTGCGCTGAGGTCTATGGGGGGGGTGTAATCCTCAAAGACCTAGTTTCCAGAACTTTCAAATACTTTAAACAAAATGGCTATCTCAAAATTTTGATTAGATGTGTTTGGGGAAATAGTGGGCGTGAGAGTGGGGTTAGCTGCCCTCCAATCACCTTCGACTATTAAAAAGGGCACTAGCCCTTTCAATTTCCAATCGAATGAACCCTTTTTGAAGTTTCTATGACAACACTTTCTATAAAAACCTTATATGCCCCCAGGGCATAACTTACAATCCTTGCCCTGAAGGCTGTGGAGGGGGGGGAGGTTGTTATCCTCAAAGACAGAATCTCCGGACCTTTCAACAACTTTGAACAAAATGACTACCTCAAAATTTTACTGGACGTGTTTGGGGAAATGGTGGACGTGGGAAAGGTATTAGTTTTCCTCCAATCACTTTTGACTATTAAAAAGGGCACTAGAAATTCCAATTTCCAATCGAATGAGCCCTTTTCAAAGTTTCTACGACACGAAGTGCCCTGGTCTAATACATTGTGCCAATATCGTTCTTTACTTACGCAGCGCTATTGCGATGTCTATGATAAACTGAATAACTTTATTATATATCTGTTGTTTGGCTAAAAATTCAACCCGGAGATTCAAATAAGAATCGTCTTTAGTGTCAAAATTGTGGTTACTATGCAAATATATCTTCAATTTTCTTATATAAGGTCATTGTATGAATTCACAGAGCTTCACTCTATTTAGAATAAAAAACACTATAATAGATCTTAGGAGCTAAAGACTGATACTTTTTCATCTTTTTGGAAATGATGGATGGAGTATTTAATGTAAATTCATTGGTATTTTTGTCAGAGAAAATGCATAATATAAATGGCTATCTTTTCCTCTTTTTATTTTACTATGGTCAACTTCTTAAATATTTTTCTTTTGTACTAGAATTTATACCAAAATTCTTTTAGATTTTTTATCTTTCATATCCATTTCTTGCAATTTTCTCGTAGAAGCTGCATTCTCTTATATTAATACACTTGAGAATACAAAACAGTTAATGTGCTGTAAAAGGTTCAATAAGATGACTTTGGGAAAATTTATTAAAAAGAAAGAAATCTACATAAAACCTCTAGAAAAAGTTAACATGTCTTAGCATTTAATTATGTCACATTGCAAGAAAATATCTTACCGTTGTGTTTAATATTTTTTCTACACTACTTGGCACCCAGAATAATAATAATAATGATAATAATAAAACAAGTATCCTGCATTTCCCGCCGAGTTGCCCCATCTGACTTGCAGCTATCTCTGAAATAGATTAGATACATATTCTTCTCATATATTTCAAGGCGTTCATGTCTCCATGTGTCCGATACAGGTAATTTTTTTTACTGTCATATAAAATAATAGCCTTATTAAACTTTTTTTTTCAAAAAATCCTTTCAAAATCGCGGTAAGAGCTCTGCTGATATAACAACAATCAAATTCCGACCAGAAACTATCGTTTTCCCAAACCAGCATGAAAAACCGTTTCTGAACATTGTAGTCAAATGTTAAGCAGATACTTAGAATTATTATGACCTCGAATTTCTAGCATAACCTAACCCTAAACATGTAAATTTTCTTGGATATAGCTCAATTCCTTAAAGATCTTCGAAGTTTAAACTCCCCTACAAAGCTGAAAAAATGTTGTTAAAGCGAGATGACCAGTCGTAGATAGGATATTAAATAAGCTTTTCAGTTCGTTCAGCCAAATTCCATCAGGATTTAAAAGTAATTCAATCAAAAAAGAGCTTTGAGCTTTCATCATTTCTTCTTAGAGTCATCTCAGGTTTCCAGCAAGGAATGTACATTGGGGATTTATTATTTGAAAACAGATTATGACGTGAAAGAATTCCTCACATGTAAATGTGCAACTTCTATATTATAGTAATGATGGAAGTTGATTAGCAGTCACATTATTTAGATCAAAGTTGTGCTTTCATGCACCGGATTTGAACCGTGTTTGGAGTTACTACTACTACTACTACTAACAATTCATCGCAGCACCAAGCCACCTGAGGCCAACACAGCTACGCACGCTCCTCCTCCATCCCAATCTATTCAAAGCCTCCCTTTTTACACCCGCCCACGAAGTTCCTATTTCCTTTAAATCTTTCTTTATGACGTCCCCCACCCCAGACGAGGTGGCCTGCTTTCCGTTTAGCTCTAGACGGTTGGCCGAAAAGAACAATCTTCGGCAATCTTTCATCCTTCATCCGCACAACGTGCCCTAGCCACCTCAACCTTTCTTTCATTATAGCCCTAGAGAGCGGTATTGAACCACACTTTTCGTACAGACTATTGTTTGAAATACGGTCAGTCAGACGGGTACCCAGAACAATCCTTCAGCAATTTCTCTGAAAAACATCTACCAAATCTTCATCCGCTTTTCAGAGAGTCCATGCTTCAGAGCCATATTTGACCACTGTCATCACTGTAGCTTCTAATATTCTAATCTTGGTTTGCAGACTTATCTTCCTATTCTTCCAGACTTTTTTTTAACTTTGAAAAAACACCCTGAGCCTTGGCTATTCTACTTTTAACATCTCCACTGCTCCCACCATCTTTACTAATAATACTACCAAGGTAAGTGAAGCTGCCCACCTGATCAATACTTTCATTACCCAACGTCACCTTTTCATCTTCACTTATTCCTAGCCTTAGTGACTTAGTCTTCTTGACATTAATTTTTAAACCTATTCTAGCACCCTGAACTCGCCACCCTCTAAAACGTCATGCATTTTGCTCACACTTCATCTAGGATGTTTAAATCATCAGCATAATCTAAGTCCAGGAGACATTTTCCTCCCCATTTTATTCCGTGGTCTCCCATTGCCTTTCCTGTACTCCTTGAGACAAAGTCCATCGAAATAATCCATATAAAGGGGAATAGAACACAACCCTGCTTAACTCCTGATTTAATACAAAACCAACTGCTAACCTCGTTTCCTACCTCAATCGCAGCAGTGTTATTCTCGTATATAGCACTAATCACTTTCTTGTATTTGTCTGGTATACCATACAAGGATAAAACCTTTACTAAAGCTCTTCTATCAACAGAATCGAACGCTTGTTCATAATCTATAAAATTGAGGACCAAAGGTGTTGGAAAACTCAGGCACTTCTCAATTATTAGCCTAAGAGTGAAAATTTGGTGGACAAATCCTCTACCTTTTCTAAAACCGCACTGTTCTTCTCTTAAAACTGCGTCTACGGCATCTCTCAGTCTAAAAAGTATCATATTACTGAGTAATTTACTACGTACAGAGATCAGACTAATGCCTCGATAATTACCTCACTCACGTGTTTTGAGCGGGTTTCACAAAAATTGTTTTCATGCCCTCCATGTTGAACCTAGTGAAACCTTAAAGTGTCTTCGTCTTGCGAGTTCCAAGCGTGTTGGACCCAGGTTCCTCAAAATGGAAATGCGCCAGAATAGCATAGTTGAACACGGGTTCTAAGACGACATTCGCCCGCGTTGAAAACGGCACTCAAAACGATATTCTGCACAACCCGTGCTAAACTCTGTGTTGGATGTGGGTGGCCTGAAAGCACAGATCAAGAGAAAAGAGAGATTACAATCTCATACCTCCGTGTTAATAATTCATTGGCGTTATTTTTGTGACGTCATCCCCCCATTTGTTTAGCCAATCACATTCTTCCTTAAGGTATGTTAGAAAGGGAAGCCAAAAAACCTCACCTTTTTACCCGCTGATGTATTTACCTGTTGTTACTTTGTCAAATTTTGAGGCAGTTAAAAGAAATTAAAACTTGAACATCTTTTCTTATGAAATTCAAGTTTATTGAAATTTAGACTATTAAATTAGAGGCAACGCTATAGCGTTGCCTATAGTAAAGGCCATACGGCTCCAATGTCTTATTATTATTTATTTTTTTTTTTTTTCCCCAGAGGCACTTCATATGGAAGGGTTCGTCGTACAAACTTCAAAGGGGGCTCATTCGATTGGAAATCGAGAGTTCTAGTGCCCTTTTTAAGGGTCAAAAGTCATTAGAAGGCAACTAACACCCTTTCCACGCCCACCAGTTCCCCAACCACATCCAATCAAAATTTTAAGATAGCCATTTTGTTCAGCGTAGTTGATTTCCAAATAGAAATTGTGTTTTTAAGGAGGACACTCCCCCACAGCCCTCAGGGCAAGGGTTGTAGGTTATGCCCTGGGGGCATATGAGGTTTTTATAGAAAGCTTTCTCGTAGAAACTTCAAAGAGGACTCATTAGATTGGAAATTCAAAGGGCTAGTGCCCTTTTTAATAGTCGAAAGAGATTGGAGGGCAACTAACCCCCCTCTCACGCCCATCTTTTCCAAAAACACATCCAATCAAAATTTTGAGATAACCATTTTGTTCAACGCAGTTGAAAATACGTGAAATTAGGTCTTTGAGGATAATAACACCCCCACAGCCCTCAGGGCAAGGGTTGTAAGTTATGCCCTGGGGGCATATAAGGTTTTTATAGGAAGCGTTTTCGTAGAAACTTCAGAAAGGGCTCATTCGATTGGAAATTTAAATGGCTAGTTCCCTTTTTAACAGTCAAAAGTGATTGGAAGGCAATTAACACCCCTTCCACGCCCACCATTTCCCCAAACACATCCAATCAAAATTTTGATATAGCCATTTCGTTCAACGTAGTTGAAAGTTCTGGAGATTATATGTTTGAGCAGGACACTCCCCCCTGAGTCTTTAGGCCAAGGGTTATAAGTTATGCCCTGGGGGCATATATGGTTCTTATGGGAGGAATTGTACCGTGAGCAAAATGCGATATATTCAAAATACAAATTCCTTCTTTCTAAAGATAATTCCGACTTCCTATAATTAAGTTAAATCTAGTTTCAAAAATGAAAAGTCCTTAATCAGCAATGAGAAAAAACTGCAGTTAGCCTCAGACAAAGAACGCCGCTATCCAAGCTTTGTATTTCGCTAAGACAGCGGGCAATAAAAAAGATGCTACGCACAATATTTCTAAGGAAGTTTAAATTATAAAAGCCGTGTGAACGTTTGAATCATCAGAAATATTTAAGACAATTTATTGGACGAAGGGTTCGCATCCTTGGGCCACCTGAGCCAATTGTGAGCCAGTTCTCACAGCGCAGGACAAAAAACTACGTTTGATAGTGGGGTAAAAGTGCTTTTTGGGAGGATTCGTAAATCAGATTCAGGACCATTTAGACAGAACTTTTTCGATGTTCAAGCTTTGCAATTCTCTCATTGTTGTATCTCAGTCACCGTTGTGTCATTTGAAGTGACCTACTGCTGTTCACCTAAATATGTAAGTCTCAATAAATCCATTGCTTTTTACCTGTGTTCATTTCATTTTATATGTTCGTATCTAGCTTAATGATAGCTAATTAGTTCGCATGTCTCCAAAGGCACGTTCCCAAGGAATCTGATCTCCAGATAGCTCGAAGAGAAGAAGTCACATTTATATGGCTACACATTTCATTTTCTCTCATTAATTGAGGGTAGCGTAGGCCTTATTGGCACGATCTTTAGCGCTATAAGCGGCACTATCGGAGAACTTATAAGGTGTAAGTTCACAGCTTCAAGGTACGATATTAGATTTGACGCGGTCAATATTTATGACCACAATTAAGCCCAGTCCTTTTCTTTCACCGCAACAATTTCCCTTTATAGCCACAAATATCTTTCATTCATCGCTACAGAATGCTCGTATAAACTTCAGAGAGGGCTCATTTGATTGGAAATTGAAATTTCTAGTTCAATTATTAAGCGTCAAAAGATATCGGAGGGTAACCAGCCCTCCCCCCCCCCCCGAGCCCCTTTTTCCCAAATGCACCCGATGAAAATTTTCAGAGAGCTATTTTGTTAAAAATAGCTTAAAGATTATATACCAAAAATTCCGGTGTCGACACGACCTCCCAGGGCCCGGGGGCAGGCGTTGCAAGTTATGCCCTGGGGCATATATGGGTCTTATGGAAGGGATGCTCGTGTTAACTTCAAAGAGGGCTCATTTGATTAGAAATTGAAAGTTTTAGTTCACTTTTTAAGATTCAAATGAGATTGGAGGGCACTTAGCCCCCCCCCCCCCTCCACACCCTTTTTTCCTCAAACCCATCCGAAAAGAACTTTGAGATATTCTTTTTTTTAAATGGCTCAAAGACCATACAATGAAAACTCCAGGGTCGAGACCACCCCCCAGGGCCTGAGGGCAGGCTTTGTAAGTAATGCCCTGGGGGAATATATGGTTCTTTTTGAAAAGATACTTGTAGGAACTTCAGAAGGGGCTCATTTGATTGGAAATTGAAAGTTCTATTCAGTTTTTTAGACTCAAAAGATATTATAGGACAACTAGCCCCCCCCCCCTACGCCCCTTTTCCCCCAAATGTATCCAATAAAATTTTGAGATAGCCATTAAGTTAAAAATTGTGCAAAAGTCAGATAACAGAAACTCAGGTGTCGTCACAACCCCCCAGAGCCCAGGGCCAGGTGTTGTAAGTTATGCCTTGGGGCATATATGGTTCTTATGAAAGGGATGCTCGCATAAGCTTCAGAGAGGGCTCATTTGATTGGAAATTGAAACTTCAAGCTCACTCTTTAAGCGTCAAAAGAGATTGGAAGGCACCTAGCCCCCCCACGCCTTCTTTTTCCATTCCCATCTGATGAAAATTTTGAGATAGAAATTTTGTTAAAAATAGTTCAAAGGTCAGATAAGAAAAACTCAGGTGTCAATACAACCCCCCAGGGCCCAAGGGAAGGCGTTCTAAGTTGTACCCTAAGGGCATGTATGGTTCTTATGAAAGAGATGCTCGTATAAACTTCAGAAATGGTTCATTTGATTGGAAATTGAAAGTTCTAGTTCACTTTTTTAGAATCAAAAGATATCCAAGGGAAACTAGTCCCCCGCCCCACACACCCTTTTTTCCCCAAGCCCATCCGATAAAATTTTATAATAGCCAGTTCATTAAAAATAGTTCAAAGGTCAGATAAGTAACATTTCTGTATCGATGCAACCCCCTAGGGCCCGGAGGCAGGCGCAATGAGTAATGATCAAGGGGCATATACAGTTCTTATGGAAGGGATGCTCGCATAAACTTCTGAGAGGGCTCATTTTACTGGAAATTGAAAGTTCTTGTTCACTTTTTGTGATTCTAAAGATGTCGGAGGACAACTAGCCCCCCCCCCTCCATGCCCTAAATGCATCAGATAAAGTTTTGAGATAAACATTTTGTTAAATATAGTTCAAAGTTCAGATAACAAAAAACTCCGGTGTCAACACAGCCCCCGAGAACCCGGGGGTAGGCGTTGTAAGTTATGCCCTGGGGGTATATATGGTTGTTATGAAAGGGATCAGTGCTTTCATTTGACTAATTTAAGTGCGAAAAAAAGAGTAGAATTATAGTAGGACACAATCCGGAAGTAAGTATGTTATCGTGCTTACTATTTGAACAGGAATGTTAACAAAGTCGCTCCTTACTTACAGTTCGTTACCACGAACTGTTTGATTACCAGTGTTTCCACTTCAAATTTTTTCAATCCCTAAAAGGCTGGTGGAAAATCCCTATTTTCAATACCAAAATCTCTAAAGGTTTCCCCATTTTCTGACTTCTTTCCAAGTTACAAGCAAAGACTTATTAGGCTGACCTTTATTAGCATTTGTTCAAGACAACTTATTTTGCAACTCAAGACCTTTTACGTGTACCAAAATATCTTGTTTTGACGTTTAAAACAATTCTTTGTATTTATCGACTAGTTAAGTTCGGTTTTGATTTATAGACTCCAGTGCCAAATCTCAGATTCTTCACCATATGAATATATTTTATTTATTTGTTTTTCTTTGCCATTATTTTTTCCATCTCTATTACTACTTTTGCAATACCCTCGTTTTTATTTGAATTGGTACGAAGGATTAGCATGACTGATATCCAACCGGTCGCTTTTTCACGCATTATTTTTGTTTTGACTTTTTTTAATATTGAGCTGTTCATTTGAAGCAGAGTATAGTAGCAAAAATGAATCACTTAAAGCTTGATTTAAGGACAGCACCTGCATTTTGATATTTTAAATTATTCGATTTAAACTAGTGTAGACTGCTACCTGCCTCCCAGTTTTCCAGAAAATGCCGAATGTTAACGCACTTTATTTTAAATTCAGAAAAATGTAATAAGAACTATCAAATAATAAGATTTAAGAGAAAACACCGAATACTAAGATTAATACTCCGAGTCAGCGTTGTCGTCACCATCCCCATCGTCTTTTTTCCAACGGCTAAAAAAGCGACGCATTCGGACGCAGTCGTATCGGATTCCACGGACTTAATTTTTTTTTCTTCAAACTCTCGGTGAACGTATCCCATACTTACTCTCTATCTTCATCCTCTTTCGCTATAATATAATATAATAACTCTTGTTTCATCCCTTACTTGACAGAAATTAAAAAAAAAACAAGTTTTTTAAACTGAAAGTAAGGAGCGACATTAAAACTTAAAACGAACAGAAATTATTCCGTATTTGAAAGGGGCTGTCCCCTCCTCAACGCCTCGCTCTTTACGCTAAAGTTTTTTATTGTTTTAAAAAATATAGTTGTGAGACAGAGTCAAACTTTAGCGTAAAGAGAGAGGCGTTGAGGAGGGGACAGCCACTTTCATATACGGAATAATTTCTGTTCGTTTTAAGTTTTAATGTCGCTACTTACTTTCAGTTTAAAAAACTTTTTTTTATTTAATTTCTGATCGTTTTTTAGTAAATGCAGCTTTGATTTTGGCTCACCGTCATTGAATAAGTAAACAAAATTTGCATAAAAATATTACTTTTCTTTTGCTAAATGGCTGTCTCTAAATTTGGTTCTGACGTAATTTACAAATTAACTTACGTAACGAACTTCTATATTCGTATATTTTTCTTCTGGCAAAAAATACAAAGTTGCAGATTTTTGCAGATATGAGCTTGAAACCTATGTAATAGGGTTTTTTGATACGCTGAATCTGACGGTGTGATTTTCATTAAAATTTTTTCACTTGTAGGGGATGTTTCCCCCCTCTTTAAAAAATCAGGTAAATTTTCTCAGGCTCGTAGCCTTTGATGAGTAATACTAAACTTAATAAAATTTATATATTTAGAATCAGCATTTTAAGCCCATTCTTTTGATACATTTATTGACATCAAAATTTCGTTTTTAAAATCGATTACTATTGAGCCGTGTCGCTTATTTTTTTTTTATTATTGTTTTTTTTTTATTACGTATATGTTATTACGTATATGAAGGGGTTCTCCCCTTAGTCAATACCACGCTCTTTACGTTAAAAGTTAAAAAAAATTAATTCACAAACCCCTGAATCACAAAGGCCGTTTAAATAGAATAGATAGCTGTTTTGAAAGCAATAAAAAAACTGTAGCGTAAAGAGCGAGGTATTGACTTGGGGGAGAACCCCCTCATATACGTAATAATTTCTGTTCGTTTTAAGTTCTAATGTTGCTTCTTATTTTCAGTTGAAAAAACTTGTTTTTTTTTATTTAATTTCTGATCGTTTTTAAATCATGCTTGGAAATCCGGCGCACCCTTCATAGAAATGTCCCTTACCCCAAAGAAACATACTCCACGTAAAGATTCTCCCGAGTAACCCCCTCCTCCAGCCCCCCCCACCAGAAAAAAATCCTTCCTGTAAATGTCTGTATTCTTCCCAACACAGTTTATAGATTGGATAAACTGTGGATAAACTACAGTTGGATAAACTACAATTGGATAAACTAATTATGTAAACTGTGCTTCCCAATAACCAATACAATATGTAAGCAATGGGCAAAGTTCATAACTTGCAGCCCTTCCCCTGGGAACTGTGGAGGATTAAGTCATTCTAAAAGACATATTTATTAGATTTTTGACTATGCTGAACAAAATGGTTATCTCAAAATTTTAATTGGGTGACTTTGAGAAAAAAATAAGCGTGGGACGGGGCCTAGTTGCCCTCCATTTTTTTCGGTCACTTAAAAAGGGCACTAGAACCTTTAAATTTCGTTCCAATGAGCCCTCCTACGATATTCTAGGACCACTGGGTCAATACGATTACCCCTGGGAAAAAAAATAATAAAAAAAAACACGCATCCGTGATCTTTTTTCAGGCAAAAAATGGAAACTTCCACATTTTTATAGATAGGAGCTTGAAACCTCTACAGTAGAGTTCTCTGATACGCTGAATATGATGGTGTGATTTTCATTAAGGTTCTATATCTTTTACGGGGTCTTTCCCCCTTTTTTCGTTTTTAATGAATTGGGATAAAAAGTCAAATTTTTCCGTAAAGAGCGAGGTACTGAGGAGGGTACAACCACCCTCATATACCTAATAGTTTCTGTTCGTTTTAAGTCTTAGTGTTGCTCCTTACTTTCAGTAAAAAAAACTTGTGTGTTTTGTATTTAATAGCGTAAGGACCGTAGGGTTTAGTGGGTGGCTGAAATATAAATAGGGTTTGTCCATTCAAAGTTTTTTCATTGCTCTTTATTTTCATTTGAAAAACTTTTTTTTTATTTAATCTTCGAAAAGCAGCCAACTTTTACTTCTTGGAACTTGTATTATAATTTTGGTAGGAATTGATTCAATAGAGAAAGTTTGCGAAGTTGTGCATTGAATTGAAAGTTTAAAGATTAGGTCAGCAAAAGCTGAATTTCTTATAGAATATGCTAAGTTTCTTTCCGCTAGCAATGAAAGTTGAGTTTACGCAATGCTAAGCTAGCTGCAGCCTATTTACCAACCAACAATGTGGTTTTAATCTTTTGTATCAGAAGAAGTGTGCGGAAGACCAATCCAAGAATTTTCTTTTACCGGAGGTTGGATTATTATGTATTTCCGACTTTCTAATAATTTTGGAGGGATAAAATCCCTGTGTTTCTCCACCTGATTCTGCCTGGGTTCCTGGATAGCCCATTACAAGAAAAAAACTGAAGAAACGCATTGAAATGGTCTGAAAATACACTTACCCATGCCTAATTGCAAAGCCTGAGAATAGGTTTGACAAAAAAAAAGTTGATAAGAAAGCTAAATGAATATCCGCTAGTATTATCAGCCAGTCGGTCTATAAATTTGAAACTATTCTGGCAGGATCCCTATGGCTAATTACTATGGCTAATAATTAGCCACATGTCAATCCCTATGGATATAACAGGTTAAAGTCCCAGAGTTATCCTGGTAGTTTCGCCTTTTTTGATGGTAAAAGAATTGAATTAACTAAGTAATGAACCAATTACGGAGGAGAATTTAGTTAAAGAAATAATAGCTTTTGAAAACTTTCGAATTCTTTGCTATCAAAACTTATTGATGAGTGTTTACTGACCTGTTGCATTACTAAAAAACGATAAACTTAGAAATGAACTTTTGAGGTTCATAAAATAATGAAGACTATCTTGTAAAGAAGTTATATTTTATTTGGGTTTTCAAGACCCATTATAGTCAAAGCCTTATTAAAAAAATCCTCTGAACTGTTTTGCTGACATAGCTAAAAACTTACCTTTCTAAATAAAATCTCTGCTAGTATCTATTACCGTTTTCAGGGTTCGATACGTCTACCCCATCAACTCCCACTCTTCACATTAAAGTTTGCCTTATTTAGTTTTCAAAATAAAATGAATCTTCATAAATTAACTGCCACTCTTGCAATAAGAGAGGGATTTAATCCCCCATAACCGAAATTGAGCAGTTCATCCTATGTTCATCCGCATGTATTCTTAAAAATCAAGGGACATCAAAGCTTGTATCTATATACATCCTCATGTCCATCCTATTCATTTGAATAGGATGTACATACCTCGCATGAAAGGTTTGAAAATATGGGCCTAAAAATAACTTTTGGAGACCTTAGGGACCTCCTTCATTCCTTTAAAACAATTCACTTTTCTTAAACTTTAATACGATTATACGATACTCTATACGATTATATCGATACTCTATACGATACTCTATATCGATTATACGATTATACGATACTCTATAGCCGTTAGTTTTAGTACATAATTAAATAACAGAAAACAAGTTTTTTCAACTGAAAGTAAGGAGCAACATCAAAACTTAAAACAAACAGAAACTACTACGTATAAGAGGGGGTTCGCCCTTTCCTCAATACCTCACTCTTGACGCTAAAGTTTTTAATAATTAAAAAAAACTTCTTATTGTTCTAATTAAACGGCCCTTATATTTCAGGAGCTGCTCTTAACGAATTGGGACAAAAAGTCAAACTTTAGTGTAAAGATCGAGATGTTGAGGAAGGAAAGACCCACCCCAATGTAGGCCTACGTAATAATTTTTGTTCCTTTTAAGTTTTAATGTTGCTTTTTACCTTCAGTTGAAAAAAAACTTGTTTATTTTATTTCATTTCTGATAGTTTTGTAAATATTGCCGGGGAATATGGCTCCCCTGCATAAACAATTCCTTACTCCCATGGAAATTCCCTCCATGTAAATTTCCTCCCAATTTAAATACCCCCACCAGGTAAATTCCCCCTAGACAATTCCATTCTCGCTGAAAATTCCTCCGGAAAATTTCTAGTGGATGATTCCGGCTAAAAACTTTTGTTAGCACACTTTCATTTGAAAAAGACAGTAACTTTTAATTGTTTTTAAATTATGCCAGAAACCTCCCCTCTGTTGAAAACTTTCCCCGCAAATCCCCCCCCCCCTAGTACGAAGTTATTCCCACCAAACATTCCCACTGAAGAATTTATAAACTCTCGCATCGAGAACTTCTTCCATTGAAGATTCCCCCCCCCCGTACAGATCCTCTAGACAATTCCAACCCGCTGAAAATTTTGCCGGGATAATTACCCCTAACATATCCACATGTAAAATTGAGTCGGCAGAGATAAAGTAAGACAACTAAAAAAATAAGTACAAAATAAATAATCGTAAAATAATTCGTTTTCATTAAAGTGCCAATGATGTAGTTGGTTTCAGACTTTTACTGTGAGAGAAGGAGGCAAAACCCAAACTCTTGGTTGTAGAGATTTTTATACGGTTCAAGCTTGATTTGCGTATTCAATTTAAGTTTCACTTGTTTAAGATTTATTTACTCGCTTATATTAGTACCTATTGGATGTTTATTTCGTCGTTCGATTCTGTTAATAGAAGAGCTTTAGTAAAGGTTTTATCCTTGTATGGTATTAAATAAAAAAAAACAAGCTTTTTAAACTGAAAGTAAGGAGCGACATTAAAACTTAAAACGAACAGAAATTATTCCGTATATGAAAGGGGCTGTCCCCTCCTCAACGCCTCGCTCTTTACGCTAAAGTTTTTTATTGTTTTAAAAAATAAAGTTGTGAGACAGAGTCAAACTTTAGCGTAAAGAGCGAGGCGTTGAGGAGGGGACAGCCCCTTTCATATACGGAATAATTTCTGTTCGTTTTAAGTTTTAATGTCGCTCCTTACTTTCAGTTTAAAAAACTTGTTTTTTTTATTTAATTTCTGATCGTTTTTTAGTTAATGCAGCTTTTATTTGCATAAAAATTTTACTTTTCTTTTGCTAAATGGATGTCTTTACAAATTAACTTACGTAACTAACTTCTATATTCGTATATTTTTCTTCTGGCAAAAAATACAAAGTTGCAGATTTTTGCAGATATGAGCTTGAAACCTATGTAATAGGGTTTTCTGATACGCTGAATCTGACGGTGTGATTTTCATTAAAATTCTTTCACTTGTAGGGGATGTTTCCCCCCTCTTTAAAAAATCGAGTAAATTTTCTCAGGCTCGTAGCCTTTGATGAGTAATACTAAACTTAATAAAATTTATATATTTAGGATCAGCATTATAAACACATTCTTTTGATACATTTATTGACATCAAAATTTCGTTTTTAAAAGTTTCGATTACTATTGAGCCGTATCGCTTGTTTTTTTATTGTTTTTTTTTATTACGTATATGTTATTGCTTATATGAAGGGGTTCTCCCCTTAGTCAATACCACGCTCTTTACGTTAAAAGTTAAAAAAAATTTTGATTCACAAACCCCTGAATCACAAAGGCCGTTTAATTAGAATGGATAGCTCTTTTGAAAGCACTAAAAAAAAACTGTAGCGTAAAGAGCGAGGTATTGACTTGGGGGAGAACCCCCTCACATACGTTATAATTTCTGTTCGTTTTAAGTTCTAATATTCCTTCTTACATTTCAGTTGAAAAAACTTGTTTTTTTTTATTTAACTTCTGATCGTTTCTTAAATAATGCTTGGAAATCCGGCACCCCCTTCATAGAAATGTCCCTTACCCCAAAGAAACATCCTCCACGGAAATATTCTCCAGAGTAATCCCCTCCTCTAGCCCCCCCCCCTCCAGAAAAAATCCTTCCTGAAAATGGTTGTATACTTCCCAATAACCAATAAATAATGCTGGCAAGTCCGGCGCCCCCTTCATGGCAATTTCCCTTCCCCCATGAAAACTTCCTTCATGGAAAGATTCTTCCATATAGCCCCAGACCCTCTCCTTCCCCCACCTACCAGATAAAATCTCCTCTGAAAAAGTCTGTATACTTCCCAATAACCAATACTATATGTTAACATTGAGTAAAGTTCATAACTTTCAGCCCTCCCCCTGGGGGCTTCGAGGGATTAAGTCATCCTAAAAGACATATTTATCATCTTTTCGACCATGCTGAACAAAATGGCTATCTCAAAATTTTGATCGGGTGACTTTGGGAAAAAAATGAGCGTGGGAGGGGGCCTAGTTGCCCTCCATTTTTTTTGGTCACTTAATAAGGGCACTAGAACTTTTAATTTCCGTTCCAATGAGCCCTCCCACGATATTCTAGGACCACTGGGTCGATACGATCACCCCTGGAAAAAAAAAAAAAAAAAAAAAAAAAAAAAAAAAAAAAAAAAAAAAAAAAAAAAAAAAAACAAATAAACACGCATCCGTGATCTTTCTTCTGGCAAAAGATGCGAAATTCCACATTTTTGAAGATAGGAGCTTGAAACCTCTAGAGTAGGGTTCTCTGATACGCTGAATATGATGGTGTGATTTTCATTAAGGTTCTATAACTTTTAGGGGGTCTTTCCCCCTTTTTTCGAAAATCAGCCAAATTTTCTCAGGCGCGTAACTTTTGATGGGTAGCACTAAACTTGATGAAAGTTATATATTTGAAATCAGCATTGAAATCTGATTCTTTTGATATATCTATTGGTATCAAAAACCCGTTTTCTAGAGTTTCGGTTACCATTGAGCCGGGTCGCTCCTTACTTATCCTTGTATGGTATACCAGACAATTACAATAAAGTGATTAGTGCTATGTACGAGAATAAAACTGCTGCGGTTAAGTTAGGAAATGAGGTTAGCAGCTGGTTTTGTATTAAATCAGGAGTTAAGCAGTGTTGTGCTCTATCCTCCTTTATATGGATTATTTTGATGGACTTTGTTTTAAGGAGCACAGGAAAGGCAATGGTGGAAAGACAGGAAAGGCAAGGAAAGGCAATCCTAGATGAATGTGTGAGCAAAATGAATGAAGTTTTAGAGGTTTCACGAGTTCAGGGTGCTAAAATTGGTTTGAAAATTAATGTTAAGAAGACTAAGTCACTAAGGCTAGGAATAAGTGAAGATGAAAAGGTGACGTTGGGTAATGAAAAGATTGATCAGGTGGGCAGCTTCACTTACCTTGGTAGTATTATTAGTAAAGATGGTGGGAGCAGTGAAGATGTTAAAAATAGAACAGCCAAGGCTCAGGGTGTTTTTTCACAGTTAAAAAAAAAAGTTTGGAAGAATATGAAGATAAGTCTGCAAACCGAGATTAGAATATTAGAAGCTACAGTGATGACAGTGGTCAAATATGGCTCTGAAGCATGGACTCTCTGAAAAGCGGATGAAGATTTGCTAGATGTTTTCCAGAGAAATTGCTTAAGGATGGTTCTGGGTACCCGGCTGACTGACCGTATTTCAAACAATAGGTTAAACGAAAAATGTGGTTCAATACCGCTCTCTAGGGCTATAATGAAAGAAAGGTTGAGGTGGCTAGGGCAAGTTGTGCGGATGAAGGATGACAGATTGCCGAAGATTGTTCTTTTCGGTCAACCGTCTAGGGCTAAACGGAAAGCAGGTCGTCCCCGTCTGGGGTGGGAGGACGTCATAAAGAAAGATTTAAAGGAAATGGGAACTTCGTGGGCGGGTGTAAAAAGGGAGGCTTTGAATAGATTGGGGTGGAGGAGGAGCGTGCGTAGCTGTGTTGACCTCAGGTGGCTTGGTGTAGCGGTGAGTTGTTAGTAGTAGTAGTAGTATGTTTGTTCGCTATGATTGTTTATTTATTTTTTGTTGATTTTGGGTTTCATTTATACTTCAATAGCAAAAATATTTTTGTTTGTTTTAAGCTTGATTTGCATATTCAACTTAAGCTTTGCTCGTTTTAAGATTTATTTATTCATTTATATTAGTACCCTTGTATGCTTTTTTGCTATGATTGGTTATATAATTTCTGTTTGTTTTGGGTTTCATTTATTCTTTAATAGTAATTTCTGGTCTTTTTTAGTTAGAGTTATTGTAGGTTCCTATTTCTTCTGATAAAACAAAAAATCGCAAAGAAAGGAAAAAACGTGGAAAATTATCTTAAGTTTAATATGGCCTTTACTTTTCTTTAGAAAGATTCTTTTTCGGAAAGTATCTTTTTAATTAATTTCTGTTCATTTTTAATTGCCAGAGTTACAAGTTCTTCAAAATTCTCGATTTCAAAATAATTTTTTATTCCAAATAAATTAACAGTCTCGGCAAGAACTGATAAAAGTAAACTGAATATTTGACATTGGAAGCTTATATTAGTTGCTGAAAGCTCACCAGCTCGAGATTTTGTTTCACTCAGGGCCAAATTTGAAGCTTTCGCTTCTAGGCCCGAGCGTTTTTGCCGCTCCATTTTTGTAAGTTTTTTTGGGGGAAATACTAAAAACTTTAGGAATAGTGGAAGCCGCAGGGCCTAGTGAGCCTATTGGTAAATCCTGGTCTGGTTTCACTGCAATTTTGATTTTATTTTCAATGTTGTAAGAAGTACAAAAGAGAGGTTTTGTAATATGATTCGTTTTAGTAAAGCGCCAAATACGCAGCAGGCCTTACGCTTTTACCGTTTGGGAAACGGGCAGCAGCCACATTCTTCTTTGTAGTGAAGAAGTTTAGAGAAGAGCTAATAAAATTAAACTGAATTTCCATGATTCTTGGAATAGAATATCGCTAATAAATTTTTGGGGTTGGGGGTGGGGCGGACATGGAGAAAGGGTAAAGTGTCAGCCCCCATGATTTCTGGAATATAATATCGTTAATAAGATTTTTGAGTGGGGTTGGGTGTTTGGCTTATCTGATCTTTGAATTATTTTCAAAATCCTCGCATAAGACCCTTATATACCCCCTGGACATAACATAAAACACTTGCCCCAGGGCAAGTGACCCTGGAGTTTTTTTTAAACGATCTTTTGATTTATTTTAACAAAATGGCTATCTCAAAAATTCAATCGGATAGATTTCAGGTAAAAAAGGCAGAAAGGCTAGGTGCCCTCCGGTCCCTTTTGACTCCTTTTTTTAGGGAACTGGAACTTCCAATTTCCAATAGAATGAGCCCCCGGCGAAGTTATACGATTAATCCTTCCGTGAAAACCTTATATACCCTCGGGTCTCGGAGGGGGGGACAGAGGGTATATTGACCCCAAATTTTTGTCATCTGATCGTTTGTCTATTTCAAACAAAATGGCTATCTCAAAAATTTGATCGGAAACATTTGGGGAAAAGAGGACGGGGGGGGGAGAATCACTTTTGATGACTTTTAAAAAGGTAAATAGAAATTTAAATTTCCGATCAGACGATCCACATCTGATGTTTATACGACCGACCCTTACATAAAAACTTATCTGCCACCGGGGCATAGATTGCAACACTTCCCTTGGGCTCTGGGGGTTATGCTGATCCCTGGTTTTTTGTTATTTGATCTATAAACTATTTTGAACAAAATGGCTCTCTCAAAATTTTGATCATATACATTTGGGGAAAAAATGGGGCTTGGGGGGACTAGTTGCCCTACGATCACTTTCGGCTCTTAAAAAGGGCATAAGAATTTATGATTTACTATCGAATGAGTCCCCTCCAAAGTTTATACTACCATCCCTTCCATAAAAACTCTAAATGCCCCCGGGGCATAATTTACAAACACTTGTCCCCAGGTTCTGGTGGGCTGTGTTATCCCTGGAACCTTTGTTATATTAAATAAAAAAAACAAGTTTTTTTAACTGAAAGTAAGGAGCAACAATAAAACTTAAAACGAACAGAAATTATTCCGTATATGAAAGGGGCTGTCCCCGCCTCAACGCCTCGCTCTTTACGCTAAAGTATTTTATTGTTTTCAAAAATCGAGTTGTGAGAAAGAGTCAAACTTTAGCGTAAAGAGCGAGGCGTTGAGGAGGGGACAGCCCCTTTCCTATACGGAATAATTTCTGTTCGTTTTAAGTTTTAATGTCGCTCCTAACTTTCAATTAAAAAAAAAGTTTTTCATCTAATTTCTGAAAGTTTTTAAATTAATACAGGTTTTTATTTTGGCTCACCGTACATTAATGATTGCTTTTAATTTTACTATACTATATTAATAATTACTTAATTTTACTTATTTTGGCTAAATGGTTTTCTCGGAAGTTGTTTAATTTTATTTACGAACGTTTTTATTAGTAATGTATATACGTAACTTACGAATTAACTTACGTAACGAACTTCTATATTCGTATATTTTTATTACGTATATTAGTAGGGTTCGCCCCTTTAGTCAATGCCTCACTCTTTACGCTAAAGAACGAATTTTTTTCCAATTCTTTAAGAATGACCCCTTAATCACAAAGGCCGTTAATTAGAATAAATAGCTCTAATGAAAGTACTAAAAAACATGAGCGTAAAGAGTGAGGTATTGACTAGGGGGTGAACCCAATCATTTACGTAATAGTTTCTGTTTGTTTTAAATTTATATGTTGAAAAGTTTTCAGTTGAAAAGTTTTTCAGTTGATGACTTGTTTTTTTTTTTTTTTGGTTAATTTCTGATCTTTTTTTAAATAATGCTGGGAAATCCGGCGCCCCGTTCATATCCCTTCCCCATGAAAACCTCCTCCATGGATAGATCCTCCCAAGTAACCCCCGATACACCCCCCCCCACTACCAGAAAAAATTCCCCCTGAAAACTTCTGTATACTTCCTAATAACCAATACTATATGTAAACATTGGGCAAAGTTCATAACTTGCAGCCCATCCCCCGGGAACTGTGTGGGATTAAGTCATCCTCAAAGACATAATTATTAAATTTTTTGACCATGCTGAAAGAAATGGCCATCTCAAAATTTTGATCGAGCGACTTTGGGAAAAAGTAAGCGTGGGAGGGGGCCTAGTTGTCCTCAATTTTTTTGGTCACTTAAAGAGGGCACTAGAACTTTTAATGTCCATTCAAATGAGCCCTCCAGCGATATTCTAGAACCACCGGGTCGATACGATCACCGCTGGGGAAAACAAAACAACAACAAAAAAAAAAATAAAAATAAAGACGCATCCGTGATCTTTGTTATGGAATAAAAAACAGGCACATCCATATCACTCAAATTTTTTCTTTCATTTTAATTTTATACTTACCACCCAACGATTGCTTTCGAATATATTCGATTGAACTAAGACGGTTAGATTTCCCTTTTATTTATGATATTGAAAAAAATGGAATTTAATGACATTTTTGTAAGTTTTGTAAGTATAATAAAGACAACTTTTCAACTTTTGTGAAATTTTTCCATTTTATAATTTTGTAGCCTATGTTTCTAAGCGAATTCTAAAACTATATGTTTTCATGTGTATATGTATATTGTTACCTAATAAATTAATCATCAAAAAATATTTATTTCTCTTTCAATTATATTTATGTGGGGTTGCCAGGAACCTTGCAATCATAAATGGGGTTGTGAATGAAAAAAGTTTAGGAAGCCCTGTTTATATGGTACCTTTGGTATCTTTATTTGCTATGAATGTTTGCTTAATTTCTCTTCGTTTTGGTATCATTTATTCTTTAACAGTAATTTTTGGTCGTTTTGAGATTGAACTATTATAAATTTTTATTTCTGCTGATCTTAAGTTTAATATGGTCTTTACTTTTCTTTGAAAAACTTCTATTTCGGAAAGTTTTTTTTTAATTAATTTCTGTTTGTTTTTGAATGCCAAAGTTTCAAGTTTTTCAAAATTCCCTATTTCAAAATCATTTTCTTTTTCAACAGCACAGTTTCCTCAGAGTATCAAAACTAGTATCAAAGTAACAATATCAAAGTAACAAAGAATCAAAGTAAAGAAAGTATCAAAGTAAACAAAGTACCAAAGTAACAATAAGCAAATTGCATAAATTACAGCAATTGCCCCGTAAATCAAATTTGCTCCGTAAATCAAGAAATGCAAGTATCAAAGTAAACGAAGTATCAAAGTAACATAAGCAGCTTGCATAACTCAAAGCCGTTTCCCGGGGGCCAGGAGGGGGTTCAACCCGAAGGCATAGATATTTGGCCCTTGGACTTTTTGAACAAAGTGACTATCTCAAAAGTTCGATCGAATACATTTTTTGAAAGGGAGCATGGGTGGAAGGGGGGAGCTATTTTCACTCCGACCACTTTTCACTCTTCAAAATTAAAACAGAAATGCTAATTTACAAGCAAATGAGCCTCCTCCAAAGTTTATGCGGCCAACAACTTCATAGCAACATTCTATGCCCTGAGGGCATAACTTACAATCCTTGCCCCAAGGCTCCTCGGGTTGTACAAACCCCAAAGGCATTGGCATATAGTCTTTGGACTATTTTGAACACAATGGCTATCTCGAATTTTGATCAAATGCATTTGGGGAAAAGAAGGCATGGGGAGGCTTGTTGCCCTCTGATTATTTTTGGCTCTTAAAATGGGAAAATAGAAATTTTAATTTCCAATCAAATGAGCCTCCTCCAAAGTTTGCATGACCGTTCCCTTCCATAGAACCTTATCCTCCCGGGGAATAACTTCCAACCATTGACACCGGCCTTTGCGCCGCTGTGTCAAAGCCAGAGGCATTGTTGTATGATACATGGACTATTTTGAACAAAATGGCTATCTCCAAATATTGAACAAATTAATCCGTGAAAAAGGGCATGGGGAGGGGCTGGTTGCCCTCCAATCCTTATGAGTCTTAAAATGGAATTAGAACTTTCAATTTTTAATCAAATATGCCCCTTCGAAGTTTATACGGACAATCCTTCCATAAAAAAATTATTTGCTCCCAAGGCATAACTTACAACACTTGCTCCCGGGTTCTGAGGAGTTGTGTGAACCCTGGAGTTTTTGATATATTATCTTTGGTCTATTTTGAACATAATGACTATCTCCAAAACCCGATCAGATGCATTTTGGGAAAAAAGGAGTTGAGGAAGGGGCTAGCTGCCATCCGATCCCTTTTGGGTCCTAAAAAGAGAACTAAAACTATCAATTTCCTATCATTTGACTATCATTTGAGCCCCCTTTGATGTTCATACGACCACCTCTTCCATAAAGACACAATATGCCCCCGAGGCATAACTTAAAAACCTTTCCCCGGGCTCTGGGGGGAATTTGTTGACCTTGAAGTTTTTTTAATCTGATTTTTAGACTATTTTGAACAAATTGGCTATCTCAAAATTTTGATGGGAAGCATATGGGGAAAAGAGGAGGTGGGGAGGGGGGCTAGATACCCTCCGATCACTTTATACTCTTAAAAGGGAAACTAGAACTTTGAATTTACAACCAGATGAGCCCCCTCTTAAGCTTATATGACCACCCCTTCCATAAAACCTTATGTGCCCCCGGGGCATAAATTATAAAACTTGCCCTTAGGCTCTGGGGGGTTGCGTAGAACCTGGATTTTTTATTATCTGATCTTTGAAAATGACTATCTCAAAATTTTTATCGGATGCATTTGGGGTATAAAGACTGGGGGGCTAGTTACCCTACGATCCCTATGGACTCTTAAAAAGGGCACTAGAACTTCCGATTTCCAATCTAATAAACCCCTCTGAAGTTTTGCACGACCATCCTATCCATAAGAACCTTATTACCCCCAAGGCATAACTTACAACACATGCCCTCGGGATCTGGGAGATTGGGTCGACCCCGGAATTTTTGTTATCTTATCTTTGAACTATTTAAAATAAATGGTTATCTCAAAATATTTGTCGTATGGATTTGGGGAAAAAATAGGGGGGGGGGCTAGTTGCCCTCCAATCTTTTCGACTCTTAAAAAGGACACTAGAACTTTCAACTTCCAATCGAATGAGCCCCTCCAAAGTTTATGCCATCACCCCTTCCATATGAAGTGCCTCTGGGAAAAAAATAAATACTAAAACATTGAGAACTTATGGCCTTTACAATGGGCAACGCTATAGCGTTGCCTCTGAAATGCCAGAAACAAGGCTCGTAACTTTCGCTAGGTAACTTGCAGTCTGACGCATTTCATATCTTTTTTGCGTGGTTACCGTATCGAGCCAATAATTTTAAAAAAATCAGGAGATGGCTCAATGAAACGGAAATTAAAAGTTCTAGTGTCCTTTTTAAGTGGCCAAAAAGATTGTACCGTAGCAAAGTGGCATTTTCTGCCATTGTGTGGCACCAAACTACAAATTCGACCCAAAGAGGGCAAAGATACTATCAGCCAAATATTCCGGGATAACGAATCATAGGCAGTACGCTAGTGCTGCCTAAGTAAAGAACGATTTGGGTACAATGTGTTTTTTTTTCTCCATACCCGGGCACTTCGTATCGAAGGAGTTTGTCGTAGAAACTTCGAGAAGGGCTCATTCGATTGGAAATTGAAGTGGCTAGTACCCTTTTTAATAGTCGAAAGTGATTGGAGTGCAACTGGCCTCCACCCAAGCCCGACATTCACCCAATCACATCCAATCAAAATTTTAGATAGCCATTTTGTTCAGAATAGTTGATTTTCAGGTAGAAAATATCTTTTGAAGAGGACACTCCCCCAAAAACCCTCGGGGCAAGGGTTTTAAGTTATGCCTTGAGGGCATATAAGATCAATGTTGACACAATGTACAGTTTTATTATTATTTTTTTCTTTAAAGCAGGGCACTTCATATAGAAGAATCGTCGTAGAGACTTCAAAAGGGGCTCATTCGATTGGAAAATCAAAAGTTCTAGTGCCCTTTTTAATAGTCGAAAGTGACTGGAGAGCAACTAGCCGCCCCCCTCACGCCGATCATTCCCCAAAACACATCCAATCGAAATTTTGAGATAGGAACTTTGTTCAAGCGTAGTAGAAAAAATGTGGAAATTAGGTCTTTGAGGGTGATACCCCCCCCCAGCCCTCAGGACAAGGGTTGTAAGTTATGCCCTGGGGGCATATAAGGTTTATATTGAAAGCGTTGTCGTAGAAACTGCAAAAACAGGCTCATTCGATTGGAAATTCAAAGGGCTATTGTCCTTTTTAATAATCGAAAGTGATTGGAGGGCAACTAGCCCCCCCCCCCCTCCCAAGGCCCTTAATTCACCCAAACACATCCTATCAAAATTTTGAGATAGCCATTTTGTTCAGCGTAGTTGATTTCCAGATAAAATATATCTTTTTGGGGAGGACACTCTCCCCACAACCCTCAGGGCAAGGGTTTTAAGTTATGCCCTGGGGGCATATAAGGCTTTTATAGAAGGCGTTGTCTTAGAAACTTCAAACAGGCTCATTCGATTGGAAATTCAAAGGGCTAGTGCCCTTTTTAATAGTCGAAAGTGATTGGAGGGCAACTAGCCCCCCCCCCCCACGCCCATCATTCCCTCAGACACATCCAATCAAAATTTTGAGATAGGCATTTTTTCAGCGTAGCTGATTTCCAAATAGAAAATATCTTTTTGAGGAGGACACTCCCCACAACCCTCGGGGCAAGGGTTTTAAATATTATGCCCTGGGGGCATATAAGGTTTTTATAGAAGGCGTTGTCGTAGAAACTTCAAAAAAGGCTGATTCGATTGGAAATTCAAAAGGCTAGTGCCCTTTTTAATAGTCGAAAGCGATGGAGGGCAACAACTCCCCCCCCCCATGGCCATCTTTCCCCCAAACACATCTAATCAAAATTTTGAGATAGCCATTTTGTTCAACGTAATTGATTTTCCAGATAGAAAATAGGTTTTTGAGGAGGGACACTCCCCCACAACCCTCAGGGCAAGGGTTTTAAGTTATGCCCTGGGGGCAAATAAGGCTTTTATAGAAGGCATTGTCTTAGAAACTTCAAAACAGGCTCATTCGATTGGAAATTCAAAGGGCTAGTGCCCTTTTTAATAGTCGAAAGTGATCAGTAATATTTTTTGTTGTTGCTGTTTAGACCAGGGCACTTCGTATCGAAGGAGTTGTCGTGGGAACTTCGAAAGAGGCTCATTCGATTGAAAATAGAAAGGGTTTGGTGCCCTTTTTAATAGTCGAAAGTGATTGGAGGGCATCTATCCCCCTTCCACTCCCACCCTCCCATTTGCCCATTATGTTTAAAAACTAAATGTTGACTTAAGATTAAATCAAGATGCACTGTGATAATGCTAACTCCCAATAAGGCATCTCAGCAGTATCCCAAGAACGACTGAGGGAATTATGTTCAAACTTTCGAGGCTACTTCTGCTCTTGAAATTTAACCAAATCAAAATAGTGTAAGTGTATCCAAGCTATCAAAGAAAGTAAACAGATTTTTTTTGCGAATGGTATCAAGTTTTCCATTCAGGTCAACTAGAGGAGGTATGAAACTAAGTTAAACAGTACTATTTGTGTCCAGATTTTTAAAATGGTGTATGTTGTTAAAAATTGCTGAAAAGTTTTCTCCAGCATACAAATAGCAGGCCAAACCATAAAGTTTTAAAAAAACGAAAAGATTTAAAATGTTATTTCCTTTTTCCCTGAAAAGACTATGTCAATATAAAATGAACAGAAATTAATTAAAAAAAACTTTTTCCACAAAATAAGTTTTTTCAAAGAAAAGTAAAGAACTCCATTAAACAAAAATTAGCAAAAATAAAATCAAATAATCTACCAAGCTCGAAACTACCACAAATCAGCATCGATAAATAAATGAAGCCCAAAACAAAACAGAAATTACAATATATAACCGATTCAAACTCAAAACGAGCAGAAATTAACACATAAGTTGGGTGCAAAACCCCTATGCCTTCCCAAGGCCAGAACAAAATTTGCACTTTACTGAAAAAATACAAATGAATGTGCATTGTCAGTTAATATACATATTCTGATATTTAGTAATCAAAATGTTAAAATTATTTGATTTATTAAAGTTATAAAAGTAAAAACATTTATATTTTTTTCAGTAAAGCGCAAATTTTGTTCTGGCCTTGGGATGGCATAGGGGTTTTGGGCCCAACTTATGTTAATTTCTGCTCGTTTTGAGTTTGACTCGGTTACTTATTGTAATTTCTGTTCGTTTTTAGTTGATTTATTTATCGATGCTGATTTGTGGTAGTTTTGAGCTTGGTAGCTTATTTGATTTTATTTTTGCTCATTTTTGTTTAATGGAGTTCTTTACTTTTCTTTGAAAAACTTATTTTGTGTAAAAAGTTTTTTTTTTATTAATCGATTTAAAAAAAATGACCTTACATTTTGTGCTTCCCATTTTCAGAGGCAGTACCACACAGTAGTGCTTTCGTTCCTAAGGATTGAAGTAGTCCATGTAAAACAAACAGTTAATATAGATACAGTAGTTATTTCAAAGCTTCATTTAACCAAGCTGACCCAACCAGATTTTTATAAGTTATATTCAGTGATGTGTCATTTCGCATTAGGAACGAGGGCCAGTGGGTCACTGCGTAGATGGGAGGGGGGCTGATTCCTAAGAAAACATCTTTATACTCAAACTTTTTGGCTTTCTGTGAGTATTCATGTAAACATGCAAGAGATTTTTTTGGGAGGAGGAGGTATAAATTCATCTCTAATCTCCCTTCATTTTGACTTTTACTGAACATAGGTGTTGCGGGGTGATGGCACCTTACTTATTGCAGAGAAAATGTTTTCTTTCTAACATAAAAAGATTATATTCATTCGCTTACCAACACAAAAGTTTGGAGAGATGGATGGGTATCTTGAGCACTGTCAGAGAATGTTTAAGGAGAGGGTAGGCAAGTGTTACCAGATTTTTTTTTCTGATGTTTAATTGGGAAAATTGAACATGTTTATTTCTTATATATTAAACAGTTATGTAGCAAAAAAAACTCTAAATTAGGAGTGGCATGTGCTTACAGTGAGCAGCACTTTAATAGAAAGCTTTGATAGTAACGTGTACATTTAGCATTGGCTTTTTATGATAATTCCAGATATATTAAAATTTCTCAAGCTGACAGTACCCAACAAAAGTTACGAGTCATGGAAAATTCGCTTGATTTATGCAATATAGGGAAAACACTGAAAAACGAGGTTGGGACTATATTCTTTCATTCAGAAATTTGACTCAGCTACAAATTCATCCTAGCTAATCTTCTCCAATTCATTTTTTTTTCTTTTTTTATGTGCGTGTAAACTGAACTCTAGTGTATGAACCGAAAACAACTAAGTCCCTGTAACTGAGTATCTAAAACCAGGTGCACCAAAACCCCTGTGTAGCTGAAACCCCGTGCAACTCAATCCTGGTGCAAATAAACCCTTGTGCAAATCCACCCCCATCTAACTAGACTCTCGTTTAACTGAACCCCGGGCCACCGAACCTTCAGCCAACTCAATTCCTGTTTAGCTTAGGCCTCGTATAACTGAACCACCGTGCAACTCAAACCCATAAAACTGAACCTTCATGAAACTCAACCACAGTTTAACTGAACCCTCGTTGAACTGAAGTTCCGTAATACTGAATTCTTGTGCAATTAGACCCCCGCTTAACTGATCACTGTTACAATTCAAATCCCATCTAAATGAACCATTATTCAACTGAACCGCAACACAGCTCAACCTTAACTCAACTCAATATCCATGAAACTCAAACCCATTCAGCTCAAACTTCTTCAAATCAATAATTTAACTAGAATCTGTAGTTCAGCCCATTTTGTCAGAGGTGACGAAAGCTGACTCAAATAAACATGGTTTTTATTATTACTTAATTCTGTTGTGTTTCTTTATATTTCATGCTGTTTCTATGTAAAAAAACTACCCCTCCCCCCTCCAAAAACCATAGTTTATTCTTCTATCCTAGATATTTGAAAATTAGCGAAATTTTTCATCCCCAAGATCTGAACACACTTGATGATCATGGTGGCAAAAATAGCTGTCATATAGTACAGAGAAAACCAGCATCTACTTTAGGAATGATAGCTTTTATTTAAACTCATCTTATTAGTAAAATTTTTATTGCAGAAACAAATTTATGGGAATTAAAAAAAACCAACTGGAAATGCTGATAAGTCTCCCTTTTTCTGTTTTTTTTTTTTTTTTTTTTTTTTTATCCTGTACTAATAGGGCAGTAAAAATATCGTAGAGAGTTAAGGTCATTGGAAAGCCAACATTCATATTTACGCGCTTATTATAATTTTCGTCTTGACACCACCATCATATTATGACTTATGGCACCAAAATGTGATTTTAGTGTCATTTCTGGAGTACATACGCTTGTAATCATAAAAAGTCTACCACTGAAATCTTCATTATGACAAACCTTTAAACTGGTATCCTTGTCATGTTTGCAAGTGAAAAAGAAAGAGTTTTGAGAAAAATCCCGAGGAAAAAAAAAATTCATTAAAATACATTGACAGAGGCTATTCATTTTCATTTCGAAAATAAAGAAATCATTGCTTCGCAGTTTATGCAATGTCCATCCAGAAAGCTAGCTAAGATAAGCTCACTCATGACATTTTTCGATGTTTGGCCAATCAAACAGTTCGTGTAACGAACTGTAAGTAAGGAGCGACCCGGCTCAATGGTAACCGAAACTCTAAAAAACAGAATTTTGATATCAATAGATACATCAAAAGAATCAAATTTTAATTCTGATTTCAAATATATAAGTTACATCAATTTTAATTTTACCTATCAAAAGTTACGCGCCTGAGAAAATTTGGCTGATTTTCGAAAAAAGGGGGAAAGACCCCTAAAAGTTATAGAACCTTAATGAAAATGACACTATCATATTCAGCGTATCAGAGAACCCTACTGTAGAGGTTTCAAGATCCTATCTACAAAAATGTGGAATTTTCCATTTTTTGCCAGAAGAAAGATCACGGATGCGTGTTTATTTGTTTTTTTTTTCCAGGGGTGATCGTATCGACCCAGTGGTCCTAGAATATCGTGGTAGGGCTCATTGGAACGGAAATTAAAAGTTCTAGACCCTTTTTTAAGTTACCAAAAAACCGAGGGCAACTAGGCCCCCTCCCACGCTCATTTTTTTCCCAAAGTCACCCGATCAAAATTTTGAGATAGCCATTTTGTTCAGCATGGTCGAAAGTATTATAACTATGTCTTTTATGATTACTTAATCCCTCGAAGCCCCCAGGGGAGGGCTGAAAGTTATGAACTTTACCCAATGTTAACATACAGCATTGGTTATTGGGATCCGGCTCAATGGTAACCGAAACTCTAGAAAAACGGTATTTGATACAAATAGATACATCAAAAGAATCGGATTTTAATGCTGATTTCAAATATAAAAGTTTAATCAAGTTTAATCCTACCCATCAAAAGTTACCTGAGAAAATTTGGCTGATTTTTGAAAAAGGAGGAAAGACCCCCTAAAGGCTATAGAACCTTAATGAAAATCACACCATCATATTCCGCGTATCAGAGAACCCTACTGTAGAGGTTTCAAGCTCCTATCTACAAAATGTGGAATTTTTGCATTTTTTGCCAGAAGAAAGATCACGGGTGCGTGTTTATTTGTTTTTTTCCCCAGGGGTGATCGTATCGACCCAGTGGTCCTAGAATATCGTGGGAGGGCTCATTGGAATGGGAATTAAAAGTTCTAGTGCTCTTTTTAAGTGACCAGAAAAATGGAGGGCAAACTAGGCCCCCTACCACGCTCATTTTTTTCCCAAAGTCACCTGATCAAAATTTTGAGATAGCCATTTTGTTCAGCATGTTCGAAAAATTATAAGTATGTCTTTTAGGATAACTTAGTCCCCCGAAGTTCCCGGGAGGAGGGCTGAAAGTTATGAATTTTACCCAATGTTAACATATAGTATTGGTTATTGGGAAGTATACAGTAAGACGTTTTCAGGGGAGATTTTTCCTGGTATGTGGGGGGGGGGGGGGGGTCGGCGTTATGTGGGAGGATCTTTCCATGAAGGAAGTTTTCATGGGGAAGGGACATTGCTATGATGGGGACGCCGGACTTCCCAGCATTATTTAAAAAAAGATCAGAAATTAAATATAAAAAAAAATTTTTCAACTGCAACAGCAGCAACATCAAAACTTTAAACGAACAAAAAAATATTACATTTATGATTGGGTTCACCCCCTAATCAATACATCACTCTTTAAGCCAGATATTTTTTTAGTACTTTCATAAGAGCTATTTATTCTAATTAACGGCCTTTGTGATTAAGCGGTCATTTTTTAAAGAATTGGAACAAAATTCGAACTTTCGCTTAAAGAGCAAGGTATTGACTAGGGGGCGAGCCCCCTAATATACGTATTAAAAATATATGAATATAGAAGTTCGTTACGTAAGTTAATTCGTAAGTTACGTATATTTATTACTAATACAAAAAACGTTCGTAATAAAATGAAAATAGTTTCAAATAAGGCCATTTAACCAAATAAAAGTAAATTAATATGAAAATTTTGTTTTAATTATTCATGTACTGTGAGCCAAGATCAAAACCTGCATTTATTCAAAAACGTTCAAAAATTAAATAAAAAAAAAGTTTTTTAACTGAAAGTAAGGAGCGACAGTAAAACTTAAAACGAACAGAAATTATTCCGTATATAAAAGGGGCTGTCCCCTCCTCAACGCCTTGCTCTTTACGCTAAAGTTTGACTTTCTCACAACTCTATTTTTTTTTAAACAATAAAAAACTTTAGTGTAAAGAGCGAGGCGTTGAGGAGGGGACAGCCCCTTTCATATACGGAATAATTTCTGTTCGTTTTAAGTTTTAATGTCGCTCCTTACTTTCAGTTAAAAAAACTTGTTTTTTTTATTTATTCAGAAAAGAAACAGCTTTTTTTACATGATACTAGCCTAGCTTGAGCTTTTTAGAGAGTTTAATGTTTAAATTGTATGGCAAAAGTTATAAATATCGTGGCATAGCTTTTATTTTGTTCAAATTAGTTAAAGACTTTCTTGCTCTTTATAGTAATTAAATAAAAAAAAAAACAAGTTTTTTAAACTGAAAGTAAGGAGCGACATTAAACTTAAAACGAACAGAAATTATTCCGTATATGAAAGGGAGTGTCCCCTCCTCAACGCTTTGCTCTTTACGCTAAAGTTTTTTTTTTTTTTGTTTTAAAAAATAAAGTTATGAAACAGAGTGAAACTTTAGCGTAAAGAGCGAGGCGTTGAGGAGGGGACAGCCCCTTTCATATACGGAATAAATTCTGTTCGTTTTAAGTTTTAATGTCGCTCCTTACTTTCAGTTTAAAAAACTTGTTTTTTTTACTTTTAATTTCTGATCGTTTTTTCAGTTAATGCAGCTTTTATTTTGGCTCACCCTCATTGAATAAGTAAACAAAATTTGCATAAAAATTTTACTTTTCTTTTGCTAAATGGATGTTTCTAAATTTGCTTGTGACGTAATTTACAAATTAACTTACGTAACTAACTTCTATATTCGTATATTTTTCTTCTGGCAAAAAAATACAAAGTTGCAGATTTTTGCAGATATGAGCTTGAAACCTATGTAATAGGGTTTTCTGATACGCTGAATCTGACGGTGTGATTTTCATTAAAATTCTTTCACTTGTAGGGGATGTTTCCCCCCTCTTTAAAAAATCGGGTAAATTTTCTCAGGCTCGTAGCCTTTGATGAGTAATACTAAACTTAATAAAATTTATATATTTAGAATCAGCATTTAAAAAAAACCCATTCTTTTGATACATTTATTGACATCAAAATTCCATTTTTAAAAGTTTCGATCACTATTGAGCCGTATCGCTTGTTTTTTTTGTTGTTTTTTTTTTAATTACGTATATGTTATTACGTATATGAGGGGGTTATCCCCTTAGTCAATACCACGCTCTCTTTACGTTAAAAGTTAAAAAAAAATTAATTCACAAACCCCTGAACCACAAAGGCCGTTTAGTTAGAATAGATAGCTCTTTTGAAAGCACAAAAAAAAAACTGTAGCGTAAAGAGCGAGATATTGACTTGGGGGAGAACCCCCTCATATACGTTACCAATTTCTGTTCGTTTAAGTTCTAATGTTGCTTCTTATTTTCAGTTGAAAAAAAACTTGTTTTTTTTAATTTAATTTCTGATCGTTTTTTAATAATGCTTGGAAATCCGGCGCCCCCTTCATAGAAATATCCCCTACGCCAAAGAAACATCCTCCACGGAAAGATTCTCCCGAGTAACCCCCTCTTCCAGCCCCACCCTCCAGAAAAAAATCCTTCCTGAAAATGTCTGTATACTTCCCAATAACCAATAAATAATGCTGGCAAGTCCGGCTCCCCCTTCATGGTAATTTCCCTTCCCCCATGAAAATTTCCTTCATGGACAGATCCTCCAAACATAACCTCGACCCCCCCCCCACTACCAGAAAAAAAACCCTCATGAAAACGTCTGTATACTTCCCAATAACCAATACTATATGTTAACATTGGGTAAAGTTCATAACTTTTAGCCCTCCCCCCGGGTACTTCGGAGGATTAAGAAAAAACCGTCATCCTAAAAGACATTGTTATATATTTTTCGACCATGCTGAAACCAAATGGCTGTCTCAAAATTTTGACATGGTGACTTAGGGGAAAAAAAATGAGCGTGGGAGGGGGCCTAGTTGCCCTCCATTTTTTTGGTCACTTAAAAAGGGCACTAGAACTTTTAATTTCCGTTCCAATGAGCCCTCCCACGATATTCTAGGACCACTGGGTCGATACGATCACCCCTGGGAAAAAAAAAAAAAACAAATAAACACGCATCCGTGATCTTTCTTCTGGCAAAAAATGGAAAATTCCACATTTTTGTAGATAGGAGCTTGAAACCTCTACAGTAGGGTTCTCTGATACGCTGAATATGATGGTGTGATTTTCATTAAGGTTCTTTAGCTTTTAGGGGTCTTTCCCCCTTTTTTTGAAAATCAGCCAAACTTTCTCAGGCGCGTAACTTTTGATGGGTAGCACTAAACTTGATGAAAGTTATATATTGAAAGCAGCATTGAAATCTGATTCTTTTGATGTATGTATTGGTATCAAAAACCCGTTTTCTAGAGTTTCGGTTACCAGTGAGCCGGGTCGCTCCTTACTTACAGTTCGTTACCACGAACTGTTTGACATCCTGTTTTGTAGTAATGCATTGGTTTTTCAGTAAAGCGCTAGTTTTTAATATTCTGTAAGTACGCGGCATGTGTTAAAACACAAGTTAGAATCTTTACATGTTTATCTATTTTAACTGTTTTGTTCGCTAAAATCATGAATAAAAGTGCGTGACAAATTCTTTCAACAAAATAAGTTCTGATTCGTTGTAACAAAAAAAGAAAATCGTACGTCA